>CM033641.1:95010754-95610754 GCA_019512145.1 Engystomops pustulosus | reverse complement strand
CATAGGCTGCAGGGGGGCGAGGCGGCCAGAACCAGGAAGCTCATAAAGGAGCCAGCACCACGAGTGTTACATCATAATACAGGCTGTCAGTCATGTGTATAGGAGTATCTCATACACACACAGGCTGAAGTGGGGCAAGGCTGCCAGAAACAGGAAGCACGTAGAGAAGCCAGCACCAGGAATGTCACATCATTATACAAGCTGTCAGTTGTGTATAAAAGTATCTCATACACACAGGCTGCAGGGGGCGTGGCCACCAGAACCAGGAGTGTCACATCATTATAAAGGCTGTCGGTCATGTGTATAGGACTATCTCACACACAGGCTGCAGTAGGCATGGCAGCCAGAACCAGGAAGCTCATAGAGGAGCCAGAACCAGGAGTGTCACATCATTATACAGGCTGTCAGTTATGTGTATAGGAGTATCTCATACACACATGGGCTGCAGTAGGTGTGGCAGCCAGATCCAGGAAGCTCATAGAGGAGCCAGCACCAGGAATGTCACATTATTATACAGGCTGTCAGTGTTGTGTATAGGAGTATCTCATTCACACACAGGCTGCAGGGGGGCAAGGCCGCCAGAACCAGTAAGCTCATAGAGGAGCCAGCACCAGGAGTGTCACATCATAATACAGGCTGTTAGTCATGTGTATAGGAGTATCTCATACACACACAGGCTGTTGTGGGCGTGGCCACCAGCACTAGGAAGCTCATAGAGGAGCCAGCACCAGGAATGTCACATCATTATACAGGCTGTCAGTCGTGTATAGGAGTATCTCATATGCACACAGGCTGTAGGGGGCGCGGCCACCAGAACTAGCAGTGTCACATCATTAAACAGGCTGTCAGTCGTGTATAGGAGTATCTCATACACACAGGATGCAGGGGGCGGGGCCACCAGAACCAGGAAGCACATAGAGGCAGCCAGCACCAGGAGTGTCATATTATTATACAGGCAGTCAGTCAAACTAGGGCTGTAGCTGTGACTCACACTTATGAATAAGCTGGACTGCTGATAATGACTCATTAGACCCATCACAAGTCATTTGCATAATGCTTTAGAACCTGATTGTTTAAGTTAAAATGGCATGTAGAGGGACAATGTAGGGGCAATGCTTTCTAATGGCAGTTCATGAAGATGTATTTAGTTTTTGGGTGGTTACTGTGTCTGAAAGGTTCTCTTTAAATATCTTTTTATTTAGGGTAAAGTCTAAGAATGTACTTTGCATCTATGGGGATACAAAAGACTACCCCGTCGACAGTGTTAAAATAGAGGTTGTTATAGGAACTGGTCTTTTATGATATGGGTGTTGTGAAAAATCTCAAGGATAAAATGATCTTAGGGTGTGATTTCCCATTGCTCTTGGAGTTGTGGGAAAATGGTAAGACCTATAAACAAAGTGTGGAAATCCCTCCTACCACATAAATGCGTGATGAATGTAAAACTTTTGCTTTCAAGGTCCTAGCTGGAGAGGAAGATGATATTCATTCCCCAGCTCCTGATCTCAAAATCCCTAAATTAGAGGTCTCACATGATAATGTTGGCACTGCACAGTTGAGAGAATCCCACTCTTGCTAATGCTCAAGAAAGTGTGACAGTTTACAAGAAGCCGTCAATCTGGGACTACTGGAGCACAGACATTCTGTAGCATTGCCCGATGTTCTGCATGGCGATAAGCAGGATGCGCTTTGAAGCCATCCATATGTTTTTGCATTACACCGACAACACACAGTGCCCACTAAGAGATGGCCCAAGTTATGATCGTTTATTGATGGTCAGACCCATATTAGACCATTTTAGTGCCAAATTTGCCCAGGTATCTATCCCCACCAAACATGTGGCCATAGACGAATACCTGGTACAATTTCAATTTCACCAGTACCTGCGCAATAAGAGGTCAAGGTATGACATAAGTTGTGCAAAATTACATCAGAGTATACCTACAAGTTCAGGATATATGAAGGGAAGGACTCCCCTATAGTGCCCCCAGAATGCCCCCCCCCCCTTCCTGGGTATTACTACAAGGATAGTGTGGGATTTGGTGCACCCACTGCTGGACCAGGGCTACCACCTCTACCTGGACAGTTTTTACACCAGCTTTTATTGACCGTTAGAATGAGTTAATGCAGCAAGTCAATATTTGCAGTGTTGACCCTTCTTCAGGACCTCTGCAATTCTCCCTGACAGCTCTCAATCAACTTCTGGACCCAATCCTGACTGATAGCAGTCCATTCTTGCAATCAATGTTTGCATTTTGTCACAATTTGTTGGTTTTTGTTTGTCCACCCGTCTCTTGATGATTGACCACAAGTTCTCAATGGGATTAAGATCTGGAGAGTTTCCAGGCCATGGACCCAAAATCTCTCTGTTTTGTTCCCTGAGCCATTTAGTTATCACCTTTGCTTTATGGCAAGGTGCTCCATCATGCTGGAAAATGTATTATTGATCACCAAACTGCTCTTGGATGTTTAGGAGAAGTTGCTCTTGGGGGGCATTCTGGTACCATTCTTATTCATGGATGTGTTTTTAGGCAAGACTGTGAGAGAGCCGATTCCCTTGGCTGCGAAGGAACCCCACACATGAATGGTTGCAAGATGCTTTAAAGTTGGCATGAGACAAAACTCACCTTGTCTTCTCCGAACAAGCTGTTTTCCAGATGTTCCAAACAATCAGAAAGGGGATTCATCAGAGAAAATTACTTTACCCCAGTCCTCAGCAGTCCACTCCTTGTACCTTTTGCAGAATATCAGTCTGTCCCTGATGTTTTTTCTGAAGAGAAGGGGCTTCTTTGCTGCCCTCATTGACACCAGGCCTTGCTCCAAGAGTCTCCGCCTCACAGTGCATGCAGATGCACTCACACCTGCCTGCTGCCATTCCTGAGCAAACTCTGCACTGCTGGCAGCCTGATCCCGAAGCTGAAACACTTTTAAGAGACAGTCCTGGCGCTTGCTAGCCCTTCTTGGGCGCCCTGGAGCCTTTTTGGCAACAACGGAACCTCTCTCCTTGAATTCCTTGATGATGTGATAGATTGTTGACTGAGGTGCAATCTTTCTAGCTGCGATGTTCTTCCCTTTTAGGCCAGTTTTATGCAGTGCAATGATGACTGCACGTGTTTCTTTAGAGATAACCATGGTTAACAGAAGAGAAACAATGATGCCAAGCACCAGCCTCCTTGTAAAGTGTCCAGTGGTGTGATTCTTACTTAATCATGACAGATTGATCTCCAGCCCTGTCCTCATCAACACCCACACCTGTGTTACTGGAGCAATCACTGAAACGATGTTAGCTGCTCCTTTTAAAAAAAAAGTTCATTTTCCAGGCAAATATTGTCTTTGCAATTAATTGCTGTTAAGCTGATCACTCTTTATAACATTCTGTAGTATATGCAAATTGCCATTATAAAACCTGATGCAGTAGACTTTGTAAAAATTAACATTTGTATCATTCTCAAAACTTTTGGCCATGACTGTATTAACAACAATACATGGGCACACCAGCCAGGGTCGGTGTTAGGGGGGGGGCAAACTGGGCATTTGCCCAGGGCCCCCTAAAAGAGGAGAATCTCTAGGTTGTTAGGTGTCAGGAAACCAGAGATATTCATGTTTAACCTGTTAACGCTCAGCGTCCGATATATCGGACGCTGAGCTCAATGACTTAGCCCATGCCGGTTCAGCTCAAGATCTGAGCCGAACCGGCATCGGGAAACACGGGGTGCCGGCTGTGACTGATAGCCGGCACCCCAGTGTAACACCCGCGATCGGAGTTGCCAGCCTATGCAAGTGTATAGGCTGACACTGATAATACTCTGCAATACATGAGTATTGCAGAATATTATCATGAGCAAGCAATCAGAGGATTTCTTGTTCATGTCCCATGGTATAAAAGTGAAAAAGTAAAAAAAAAAATGTTATTCAATAAAAAAATAAAGTAATAAATCACTAAAAATGGCCAAAACCCCCAAAACATATAAAGAGACATATAACTAAAAAAAAAGTCTAAATCATAACACAAACCCCACATATATAGTATCACCGCGTCCGTAACAACCCGTAGAATAAAAGTAAATCATTATTGAACCCCCACGATAAACGCCGTAAAAAACAACTGCTATAAACCTTCCAAAAATTATGATTTTTAGCTATTCAATCCCACAAAAAATGCTATAAAATGTGATCAAAAAACCATGTGTACTCCAACATGATACTGGTGCAAAGTACAACATGTCCCGCAAAAAATAAGCCATCAACCAGCTCCGTAGCCAAAAAAGTAACAATGTTATGCCACTTGGAAGACGGCAATACATAAATGATAGATTTTTCCCCACATTAGGGTTTTGTTTGACAAATTTAGTAAAACGTAAGAAAATATATTCAAGTCTGGTATCCCCGTAATCGTATCGACCCATAGAATAAAGATAACATGATTATTAGTCTATACGGTGAACACCAAAAAAAAAAAGAGTAAAAAATCCAGTACAGAATTGATGCTTTTCTACTCCTGCCCTCAAAAAAAGTTCCTACATTTTCAACAATAGGTGATACTAACCCCAAAATGGTAACAATGGAAAAAGCATCTCATCGCGCAAAACAAATGGCATCACATGGCCCAAATAACGAAAAAGCAAAAATTTTATAGCCTTCAAAAGGGGCCAATGAGGAAACTAAAATCCTGGCAGCTGCAGGGCTCTCCTTCCCTTCTGCATCTCGCTGTGCGCCCATAAAACAAGTAATGGCCACATGTGGGGGGTCGCTGCACTCAGGAGAAATTGCAGAACAAATTGTATGGTGGGTTTTCTCTTTTTATATTTTGGAAATGTGTAGATTTTAGTGCTAAATGAACGTATAAGGGAACAATTTGATAATTCTAAATTTCACCTCCATTTTGATTCAATTACTATGAAGATGTCAAGGGGTTAACAATCTTCGTAAAAGCTGTTTCTGATAGTTTGAGGGGTGCAGATTTGAAAATGGGTAGGTTATATAGGGGGTTTTGATGCTAAATATGTAAAACTTCATTCAAAACTGTATTTATCCCCAAAATAGTCAATTCTGAAAATCCGGAAAAAAGCGATATTCTTTTTGTAAGCCGCGTGACATCAAAATAAATTATCCAGACATTTCAGAAATTATGAAAATGTAAAGTAGACAAATGGGAAATGTTATTCAGCAACTTATTTAGGTGGTAAATCTATCTGCCTGAAAACGCAATGATTTTGAATTTCGAAAATGGCAAATTTTTCAAAAAATGTATCATATTTTCTTTTTTTTTGTAAATAAACGCAAAACTTATCAGCCAAAATTTACCACTAAAATGAAGTACAACATGTGGGGAAAAAACAATCTCAGAATCGTTTTGATAAATAACAGTGTTCAAAAGTTATAACCATATAAAGCGACACAGGTCAGAATCCAAAAAATCGGGCTGAGCCTTAAGCTGTAAAATGGCTGCGTCCTTAAGGGGTTAAAGTGAGAATTTCAGGTGCAATTTTTATACATAAAAATCACTCCTGACGGCAATTTAATAGTTAATATCTCCATTTCCCTGACAGCTAGAAATACTAATTTAGATTCAAATATAAGAGGGGACTATTCTGTTTCATAGGTAAAGAGATGTGAGATTCTAGGTTTCACAGAGACAGAGATATAGCCTTCTGAAATGTGCCCCCCCTTCAGATACTTAGCGGGCAGGCTGAAGGGAGAATTTGAACTGTTCTGCACACAGAAGGTGCTGTACCTCACAGATGATGTAAATATTGACTTTATATCAATGCATGTTAATGTTTTTAACCCTCTCCTATCCATAACAATCTAAGAACACACTTGCTTTTTTCTTTTTCTTTATTTTTATTTCTTTTATTTTTCCTGATCTTTTTTTTTTTCCGGAAATTGAGTGATACGATGAATGTTAGCCTTCGCTTACATGGTTACATACTGTATTTACATAGCAATGCAGAATGTGTCCATAAAGTTATATGTAACATGAAAAACACACACTTTCCGGTAAAATAAAGTTTTTATTTCACACAATCCTCCATTATTTATACCTATGTTATGACATTGTCACTCAAATTCTTATAAACGTTCTGTTATTGAGCAGCTAATACCTTTGCACACATCTAAATGTGACTTTTATTATCTCCTTAGCTTGGTTTATGGATATAGAGTTATTTATTTTTGTTACTATTGTGTAAGGGAGGATTCAATGACATATTTGTCTGAAGTGCAGTGCAATTTTCTGCAAAAAATGTTTGGCGCCACCTATCGATTTAACGTTCCCTGTGCTGCATATTTTGGTGATTATACACATGTGGGGTATGTGTGAGCTCCTCTGTGAGACTGTGACTGTTCAGAAAATAGTTTTATTTTAGCCCAGGGCTCCACTTTGTCTAAAATCGGCCCTGACACCAGCACCCCTGTCTCAGTAAGAGGTACCAGTACAGAAGCCCCCAAACCTGACTGCATATTGGATTACAACAAGTACATGGGAGGGGTTGACTTGTCGGATGAGGTTTTTCAGAGATGAGACTCATCAAGAGTGTGGTACAAGAAGCTGGTCATGCACATCATTCAGATAGCACTATATAATTCTTACGTGGTATATCGATGTGCAGGCCAGAGGGGAACTTTCCTGGAATTTTAAGAGGTGGTAATAAAGTACTTTCTTTTTGGAGATCAGGAAGGGGGGAGTGCCGGAACTTCTGGAAGCGAGGCCACATCACGTATTGAACCAGGGCAGCACTTTCCAGGAGAAGTTCCCCAAACTGCCAAGAAGAGAAGGACACAGAAGAGGTGCAGGGTGTGCTCCGAAAAAGGCATTCGGAAGGACACCATTTACCATTGTGAAACATGCCCAGACAAACCAGGACTGTGTATGAAAGATGCTTCCGTATGTATCATACATCCCTGGATCTTTAGATGTATATTTTACCCCAATGTACTATGCACAGCTTATACATCATTACAAAGTGTCCAGAGCACCAGTTTATGGTGCACCCAATTATAGTTGCAAATAGAATTCACAGAATATGTTTTTCAATAAAATACAGTTTTATTAAAATATTAATGTACTAGAGGTCCAACATCCCACCCCTACCAATCGCATGTGCATATATCAAAATAATATATACCGTATATCAAACTAATACACCTAAGAAAATCACTAGCAACATACATGAGAGTATGGCTATATACACTGGTTGGTAAAAGAGGAAAAGGCAGGCGAGCAGCACTCCATGGAAAAAGGTGTCTTTATTTCACAAGTGGATACAGCGAAGTTTCGGCTGACTCTATGCAGCCATTCTCAAGCATAGTGAATAGTGTTACAAGGCGGGCTTAAATCTCCCGCAGGATGTGACATCATATACAACAGCCAATCAGTGTACATAGTGATCGGTAACATAGTTACAAAGATTATATTATACGAATTGCAGCACGAAGTGATACTCGGTACAGTGCAACAACATGTGAGTACATGTGAGTGCTTGTAGATATAATATACTGAGGAACAACCACCGTAGCTCAACCAATTGTTGAAAACAAAAGCACACATGTCAGTGGGTTGCGTAGCAACCATAGAAGCTAAACCACATCATAAGAGATACCGAGGTGCATGGCCGGGATCATCCAAACACTGTTGTGTAACACATACCTATCGCGCGTCATGAGGGCACGCTGTGTGGAGCCACCGATTGCCGCTAGTAGTCCAAATATCGGAGATTGCGCTCCAGGACTGTGCGATCCCGGTTTGGCCATAAACACATCATGTGACCCTCTTTGTCTCGCGAGAGCGATGCGCATGCGGCTATGGCCATCTTTAGTGAGGGAAAGTCATCCAAAAGTGCCCATACACAGGTACATACAGTTAGAGTATATCCCCATGGTAACCGGGTGCAGCACATTGGCGGACCAACGATATAAGTCACAGGGCTCCCATTGCAGCAGGTCCAGGGGGGCTGATCTGTGGCCAGGAGTTACCCAAGACACAGGTATATGGCTCTATGGCCCCCCGAGATCCGGACACTTCTGCGAGGCCGTCAGCGCTGTTGTTTTCCGGCACCATGTATGTAAGCATAATTATAGTGGTTAGCAAAAACTGTAAAATATTGACATGGAGGAAATGCAAGATGAAAAAATGACGATGTCATCCAGCGTGGATAGGTTGATATAATCACGGTGGTTGTTGGCACTCAGTAGTGTGCAGAATGTGATCTAGGTTGAAAAGAGAGAAAAATTTGTGATATGTACATAATCCCAAAGGATATAAAATACTAATATCTACTTCCTAACATGAATGTATGTGTAGCCACAAGCCATGGTTGTCGGGCCAAGGAGGATTCAATTCAGAGTGTTCAGGTTAAACTCTACGTTGAGACCCATTGGTTGTAATGAATTCAATTTATATATCCATTCGGTTTCCCGTTTTTTGAGAACTTTTTGTCTGTCACCCCCTCTCCTCAGTGGTGGAACATGGTCTATAATGCAGAATCTGAGCTGATTTAATCTGTGACCAAAATCTAGGAAGTATCTGGGTACTGGTAAGTCAATTTTAGACGTTTTAATAGATGACCGATGATTGTGCAGCCTACGTCTACATTCAGTGGTTGTTTCCCCAACATAAATTTTGGGGCACGGGCATATCAACACATAAATGACGTAATCAGATCGGCAAGTCAAGTGATGGTTAATCCGATATGTGACATTGGTAGCAGGATTGTTAAAGGTGTCCCCCTTCAGCATGTACTGGCAATTCTCGCAGCTCATGCACGGGTAACAACCCGGTTTTAATGTCGTGGCAAGATTAGGTCTCATATCCATGGGACCAATATCACTCGACACCAGATGGTCCTTCAGATTTCTGGGACGTTTGTAGGAGAACACGGGAGGTGATCTGAATTCCTCAATATTGTCATGGTAGCATGTGAGGATAGCCCAGTGTTTGCGGATCAATCTTGATACATGTTGGCTATGTGCACCATAAGTAGACACAAATGGAATTCTATTGTTAATGTCCCCACTCTTAATCGTGGGTGTAAGTAAGGAATCCTTATGTAGACATTTTGCTTTATCCCTATGTCTAGCTACAAGTTGGGCGGGATAACCTCTGGATATAAATTTATCTGACATTTCCTGTAATCTTTTGTCCACTTGTGTAGGATCATCGACAATCCTGCGAACCCTAACCATCTGGCTATAGGGTAAAGAATCAATCGTCTTTTTAGGATGGGCACTGTCATAGCGTAAAAGATTATTACGGTCCGTGGGCTTAACATAAAGATCTGTCTTGAGCCTGTCTCCATCAATATAGACACTGGTGTCCAGGAATTGAATGACCGATTTCGTAAAGGACTTAGTGAATTTAATGTCAGGGTCCATCTGGTTGAGAGCGTCAAAGAAAGCCGTGAAATCATCCATACTGCCAGTCCAAATCAGGAAGATATCGTCGATATACCGCCACCACCCCAGTACATATGCATAGAGTGGCGACAGATATACCGACGATTCCTCCAGATCCGTCATAAAAATGTTGGCGTACGAGGGGGCCATGTTGGCCCCCATTGCAGTCCCACGTAGCTGCAGAAAATAGTCATCTCCAAATAGAAAATAATTACATGTAAGTATAATGTCCAGTAGACCCAACACAAACTCCTGACTGGTAGGAGAGAGATTGGTAGTGCCCAAAGCTTTCCTAATGCATATCAAACCCCTTTCATGGTTTATGCTGGTGTATAGACTTGTTACATCAAATGAAGCCAAAATGGCCCCCGGGGGAATCTGCATATGATTTATTTTAGTGATAAAATCCGACGTGTCACGGATAAAAGATTTGGCAGACATCGCCAATTGGCACAGGATTTTATCCACAAAAATTGCTGCTGGTGATAATACTGAATTTATCCCGGAGACAATGGGTCTGCCCGGGGTTTTTTTTTAATTTTTGTGTATCTTTGGAAGACAGTATAAAACCGGGGTGACTGGTTTCTCGGGAATCAGGAATACATGAGTGGCCTTGTCGATAACGTCATCAGCAAGGGCGTCATCAACCAATAGTCTAAGTCTTTTCAGAATCCAGGGTAGGGGATTCTCAGACAGCTTGTGATAGACTTCCTTGTCTGCAAGTTGGCCTAAAATGTCCTGTATGTATTTATCTGAATCCATTACGACAATGGCACCGCCTTTGTCGGCAGGTTTTATAACCAGCTTGTCGGTATGAATAAGTTCCGCAAGTGCTAGTCTGGCAGATCGGGGTAAGTTGTTACGTATCCTAGGTAGGCTGTCATGTGTCCATTTGTCATGTAATGCTAACACATCTTGTTTCACTAATGATATGAAAGTTTCAATAGCACATGAGTTAACAAACGGCATAAAATCACTCTTATTAAACAAACCCCATTTTTTCAAACACAATTCAGGTACATTATCATGTGTCAACGATATAGTGGGTGACTGTTGTTGAGAAAACCACACTTTCAATTTAACAGATCTAAAGAATCTGGCCAATTCTCCCTCAAGCTTAAGCCAATCTATTTTATCAGTGGGGCAAAAAGATAACCCCCTGCTCAACAAGTCCACTTGTGTATGAGATAATGTAATAGAGGATATATTTACCACCAAGTCTTTCTGTAGTGGGTCTATCGCTTCTGGGTCATTGCTTTCAGTGTCTTGCCGCTCCTTGTTATGGGACTGTTGATGGTAGGACTGGCTCCTGTGGCGCCTACCGCCCCGCCGGGTCTTTCGCCTCCTCCTTTCGGGTGGGATTCGCCAACTTCTAAAAAAGAACTTGTTGACTTGTCGGTTTTATTTAGATGCGGTTGTTGTCTAGACGCCTTTCTGTTGGCTCTGTGGTTTGTCGACTTTCTCTCTTTCGTATCATCTGATTGCCAGTTGTACACTTTACCGGATTTATAGTCTTCTGAGTCTCTGTGCCATTTGTGGCGTTTAATTTCCTCTTGTTCCGTCTTAAACTTAAGAAGGATCTGGGAGGATCTCTCTTTACATGTTGTAAATTCAGTGGAATCCATCAGCGTTTGCAATTGTGTTTCATGTGAGGAAATCCTCTGGATGGTTGCATTGATTTCTCTTTGAAGAAAATTGATATTCAAAAGGATGATGTCATAGGCATATTTATTCGTCAGTCCTTCAAAAATCCTGCAGAATTCTGCATTGGTGGGAAACAGATTGGGCCGTAAGTGCGGGCGCAGACCCCGTGGAATCATTTTCTTATTATAGTATTCTCCCAATAAGGATAAATGTAAATTCAAAGGGATCAGCCTCCTGGATTCTGATTCAAATACTCTTTTGATGTCAATTTTCGAGGGAACACTCAGGAATGTTGTCTCACCCAAAGGTCCACCAAGGATGCGGAATACTTCATCATCATTGTAGGAAAAAACCACTGGTGAAGTGTTTTCTGTACGTAGAACATAAAGATTTTCGCTCACGTGCACGGCACCGGAATCCATAGTAGAGCACACGTCAAAGAAGGGCAGCACAGTGAGATAGCGGATTGAGATCCAAGGGTGGGTGCAGGCTCGAAGGATCTGATTCACGGACCCTAGAGGTTTCAGAGGAAAAGCCAGGCGAGCAGCACTCCGTGGAAAAAGGTGTCTTTATTTCACAAGTGGATACAGCGACGTTTCGGCTGACTCTATGCAGCCATTCTCAAGCATAGTGAATAGTGTTACAAGGCGGGCTTGGACTACTAGCGGCAATTGGTGGCTCCACACAGCGTGCCCTCATGACGCGCGATAGGTATGGTTAACACTATTCACTATGCTTGAGAATGGCTGCATAGAGTCAGCCGAAACGTCGCTGTATCCACTTGTGAAATAAAGACACCTGCTGCTCGCCTGCCTTTTCCTCTGAAACCTCTAGGGTCCGTGAATCAGATCCTTCGAGCCTGCACCCACCCTTGGATCTCAATCCGCTATCTCACTGTGCCGCCCTTCTTTGACGTGTGCTCTACTATGGATTCCGGTGCCGTGCACGTGAGCGAAAATCTTTATGTTCTATGTACAGAAAACACTTCACCAGTGGTTTTTTCCTACAATGATGATGAAGTATCCCGCATCCTTGGTGGACCTTTGGGTGAGACAACATTCCTGAGTGTTCCCTCGAAAATTGACATCAAAAGAGTATTTGAATCAGAATCCAGGAGGCTGATCACTTTGAATTTACATTTATCCTTATTGGGAGAATACTATAATAAGAAAATGATTCCACGGGGTCTGTTTCCCACCAATGCAGAATTCTGCAGGATTTTTGAAGGACTGACGAATAAATATGCCTATGACATCATCCTTTTGAATATCGATTTTCTTCAAAGAGAAATCAATGCAACCATCCAGAGGATTTCCTCACATGAAACACAATTGCAAACGCTGATGGATTCCACTGAATTTACAACATGTAAAGAGAGATCCTCCCAGATCCTTTTTTAAGACGGAACAAGAGGAAATTAAACGGCACAAATGGCACAAAGACTCAGAAGACTATAAATCCGGTAAAGTGTACAACTGGCAATCAGATAACTCTAGGGTCGTGAATCAAACCCTTCGAGCCTGCACCCACCTTTGGATCTTAATCCGCTATCTCACTGTGCCGCCCCTCTTTGACGTGTGTTCTACTATGGATTCCGGTGCCGTGCACGTGAGCGAAAATCTTTATGTCCTACGTACAGAAAATATTTCACCAGTGGTTTTTTCCTACAATGATGATGAAGTATCCCGCATCCTTGGTGGACCTTTGGGTGAGACAACATTCCTGAGTGTTCCCTCGAAAATCGACATCAAAAGAGTATTTGAATCAGAATCCAGGAGGCTAATTACTTTGAATTTACATCTATCCCTATTGGGAGAATATTATAATAAAAAAATGATTCCACGGGGTTTGCGCCCACACTTACGGCCCAATCTGTTTCCCACTAATGCAGAATTCTGCAGGATTTTTGAAGGATTGACGAATAAATATGCCTATGACATCATCCTTCTGAATATTGATTTCCTCCAAAGAGAAATCAATGCAACCATCCAGAGGATTTCCTCGCATTAAACACAATTGCAAACGCTGATGGATCCTACCGAATTTACAACATACAAAGAGAGATCCTCCCAGATCCTTCTTAAGTTTAAGACGGAACAAGAGGAAATTAAACGCCACAAATGGCACAGAGACTCAGAAGATTATAAATCCGGTAAAGTGTATAACTGGCAATCAGATGATACGAAAGAGAGAAAGCCGACAAACCACAGAACCAACAAAAAAGCGTCTAGACAACAACCGCATCCAAACAAAACCGACAAGTCAGCGAGTTCTTTTTTAGAAGTTGGCGAATCCCACCCGAAAGGAGGAGGCGAAAGACCCGGCGGGGCGGTAGGCGCCACAGGAGCCAGTCCTACCATCAACAGTCCCATAACAAGGAGCGGCAAGACACTGAAAGCAATGACCCAGAAGCGATAGACCCACTACAGAAAGACTTGGTGGTAAATATATCCTCTATTACATTATCTCATACACAAGTGGACTTGTTGAGCAGGGGGTTATCTTTTTGCCCCACTGACAAAATAGATTGGCTTAAGCTTGAGGGCGAATTGGCCAGATTTTTTAGATCTGTTAAATTGAAAGTGTGGTTTTCCCAACAACAGGCACCCATTTTATCGGTGACACATGATAATGTACCTGAATTAAGTTTGAAAAAACTGGGTTTGTTTAATAAGAGTGAGTTTATGCCGTTTGTTAACTCTTGCGCTATTGAGACTTTCATATCATTAGTGAAACAAGATGTGTTAGCATTACATGACAAATGGTCACATGATAGCCTACCAAGGATACGTAACAACTTACCCCGAACTGCCAGACTAGCACTCGCTGAACTTACTCACACTGATCAGTTGGTTATAAAGCCTGCCGACAAAGGCGGTGCCATTGTCGTAATGGATTCAGATAAATATACACAGGAAATTTTAGGCCAACTTGCAGATAAGGAAGTCTATCATAAGCTGTCTGAGAATCCCTTACCTTGGATTCTGAAAAGACTTAGACTATTGGTTGATGACGCTTTTGCTGATGATGTTATCGATAAGGCCACTCATGTATTCTTGATCCCCGAGAAACCAGTCACCCCGGTTTTATATTGTCTCCCAAAGATTCACAAAAATTTACAAAATCCCCCGGGAAGACCCATTGTCTCCGGCAGAAATTCAGTACTATCACCAGCAGCAATTTTTGTGGATAAAATCTTGTGCCAATTGGCGATGTCTGCCAAATCTTTTATCCGTGACACGTCAGATTTTATCACTAAAATAAATCATATACAGATTCCCCCGGGGGCCATTTTGGCTTCATTTGATGTAACAAGTCTATATACCAGCATAAATCACGAAAGGGGTCTGATATGCATTAGGAAAGCTTTGGGCACTACCAACCTTTCTCCTACTAGTCAGGAGTTCGTGTTAGGTTTACTGGACATTATACTTACATGCAATTATTTTTTATTTGGAGATAACTATTATTTGCAGCTACGCGGGACTGCAATGGGGGCCAATATGGCCCCCTCGTACGCCAACATTTTTATGGCAGACCTGGAGGAATCGTCGGTATACCGGTCACCACTCTTTGCACATGTAGTGGGGTGGTGGCGGTATATCGACGATATCTTCCTGATTTGGACTGGCGGTATGGATGATTTTACGGCCTTCTTTGATGCCCTCAACCAGATGGACCCTGACATTAAATTCACTAAGTCCTTTTCGGAATCGGTCATTCAATTCCTGGACACTAGTGTTTATATTGACGGAGACAGGCTTAAGACAGATCTTTATGTTAAGCCCACAGACCGGAATAATCTTTTACGCTACGACAGTGCCCATCCTAAAAATACGATTGATTCCTTACCCTATAGCCAGATGGTCAGGGTTCGTAGGATTGTCGATGACCCCACACAAGTGGACAAAAGACTACAGGAAATGTCAGACAAATTTGTATCCAGAGGTTATCCCACCCAACTTGTAGCTAGACATAGGGATAAAGCAAAATGTCTACATAAGGATTCCCTACTTACACCCACGACTAAGAGCGGGGACATTAATAACAGGATTCCATTTGTGTCCACGTATGGTGCACATAGCCAACATGTATCAAGATTGATCCGCAAACACTGGGCTATCCTCACACGCTACCATGACAATATTGAGGAATTTAGATCACCTCCCGTGTTCTCCTACACATGTCCCAGAAATCTGAAAGACCATCTGGTGTCGAGTGATATCGGTCCCATGGATATGAGACCTAATCTTGCCACGACATTAAAACCGGGTTGTTACCCGTGTATGAGTTACGAGAACTGCCAATACATGCTGAAGGGGGACACCTTTAGCAATCCTGCCACCAATGTCACATACCGGATTAACCATCATTTGACCTGCCGATCTGATTACGTCATTTATGTGTTGATATGCCCTTGCCCCAAAATCTATGTTGGGGAAACAACCACTGAATGTAGACGTAGGCTGCATAATCATCGTATATCAATTAAAACGTCTAAAATTGACTTACCAGTACCCAGGCACTTCCTAGAATTAGGTCACAGATTAAATCAGCTCAGATTCTGCATTATAGACCATGTTCCACCGCTGAGGAGAGGGGGTGACAGACAAAAAGTTCTCAAAAAACGGGAAACAGAATGGATTTATAAACTGAATTCACTACAACCAATTGGTCTCAATGTAGAGTTTAACCTGAACACCCTGAATTAAAACCCTCCGGCCCGATAACCATGACTTGTGGCTACTCATACATTCATGTTAGGAAATTGATACCAATTTTTTGAGATTATGTACACATCACTAACTTTCTCTTCTCTCTTTTAACCTAGATCACGTTCTGCACACTACTGAGCTCTAACAACCACCGTGATCTCATCAACCTACCCACGCTGGACGACACCGGCATTTTTTGCATTTTCTCCATGTCAATATTTTACGGTTTTGCTAACCACTATAATTATGCTTACATACATATGGTGCCGGAAAACATCAGCGCTGATGGCTGTGCAGAAGTGTCCGGATCTCCGGGGGCCCATAGAGCCATATACCCGTGTCTTGGGTAACTCTTGGCCACAGACCGGACCCCCTGGACCTGCTGCGATGGAACCTTGTGACTTTTATAGTTGGTCCGCCAACGTGCTGTATCCGGTTACCATGGTGATATACCCCTAATTGCATGTACCTGTGTATGGGCGCTTCGGGATGACTTTCCCTCACCTAAGATGGCCACAGCCGCATGCGCATCGCTCTCGCGAGACGGAGGGTCACATG
Organism: Engystomops pustulosus; assembly: GCA_019512145.1. Taxonomy (NCBI): domain Eukaryota; kingdom Metazoa; phylum Chordata; class Amphibia; order Anura; family Leptodactylidae; genus Engystomops; species Engystomops pustulosus. The sequence goes on along the minus strand of CM033641.1, from coordinate 95,594,444 downwards.
ATGTGTTCTTGGCCAAACCGGGACTGCATAGTCCTGGAGTGCAATCTCCGATATTTGGACTAAATAGCGGCAAATCGGTGGCTACACACAGCGTGCCCTCATGACGCGCGATAGGTATGGCTATCACATAGAGGTTTGGGCATGATCTCCGGGCCCTACACTTTGGTATCCTTTATGACGTGGTTTAGCTTCCATGGTTGCTACGCAACCCACTGACATGTGTGCTTTTGTTTTCAATAATGGGTTGAGCTACGGTGGTTGTTCCTCAGTATTTTATATGCTTAAGCACTCACATGTACTCACATGTTGTTACACTGTATTGAGTATCACTTGGTGCTGTAATTTGTATAATATAATCTTTGTAACTATGTTACCGATCACTATGTACACTGATTGGCTGTTATATATGATGTCACATCCTGCGGGAGATTTAAGCCCGCCTTGCAACACTATTCACTATGCTTGAGAATGGCTGCATAGAGCCAGCCGAAACGTCGCTGTATCCACTTGTGAAATAAAGACACCTTCTTCCACGGAGTGCTGCTCGCCTGCCTTTTCTTCTGATAACTCTAGGGTCGTGAATCAAACCCTTCGAGCCTGCACCCACCTTTGGATCTTAATCCGCTATCTCACTGTGCCGCCCCTCTTTGACGTGTGTTCTACTATGGATTCCGGTGCCGTGCACGTGAGCGAAAATCTTTATGTCCTACGTACAGAAAATATTTCACCAGTGGTTTTTTCCTACAATGATGATGAAGTATCCCGCATCCTTGGTGGACCTTTGGGTGAGACAACATTCCTGAGTGTTCCCTCGAAAATCGACATCAAAAGAGTATTTGAATCAGAATCCAGGAGGCTAATTACTTTGAATTTACATCTATCCCTATTGGGAGAATATTATAATAAAAAAATGATTCCACGGGGTTTGCGCCCACACTTACGGCCCAATCTGTTTCCCACTAATGCAGAATTCTGCAGGATTTTTGAAGGATTGACGAATAAATATGCCTATGACATCATCCTTCTGAATATTGATTTCCTCCAAAGAGAAATCAATGCAACCATCCAGAGGATTTCCTCGCATTAAACACAATTGCAAACGCTGATGGATCCTACCGAATTTACAACATACAAAGAGAGATCCTCCCAGATCCTTCTTAAGTTTAAGACGGAACAAGAGGAAATTAAACGCCACAAATGGCACAGAGACTCAGAAGATTATAAATCCGGTAAAGTGTATAACTGGCAATCAGATGATACGAAAGAGAGAAAGCCGACAAACCACAGAACCAACAAAAAAGCGTCTAGACAACAACCGCATCCAAACAAAACCGACAAGTCAGCGAGTTCTTTTTTAGAAGTTGGCGAATCCCACCCGAAAGGAGGAGGCGAAAGACCCGGCGGGGCGGTAGGCGCCACAGGAGCCAGTCCTACCATCAACAGTCCCATAACAAGGAGCGGCAAGACACTGAAAGCAATGACCCAGAAGCGATAGACCCACTACAGAAAGACTTGGTGGTAAATATATCCTCTATTACATTATCTCATACACAAGTGGACTTGTTGAGCAGGGGGTTATCTTTTTGCCCCACTGACAAAATAGATTGGCTTAAGCTTGAGGGCGAATTGGCCAGATTTTTTAGATCTGTTAAATTGAAAGTGTGGTTTTCCCAACAACAGGCACCCATTTTATCGGTGACACATGATAATGTACCTGAATTAAGTTTGAAAAAACTGGGTTTGTTTAATAAGAGTGAGTTTATGCCGTTTGTTAACTCTTGCGCTATTGAGACTTTCATATCATTAGTGAAACAAGATGTGTTAGCATTACATGACAAATGGTCACATGATAGCCTACCAAGGATACGTAACAACTTACCCCGAACTGCCAGACTAGCACTCGCTGAACTTACTCACACTGATCAGTTGGTTATAAAGCCTGCCGACAAAGGCGGTGCCATTGTCGTAATGGATTCAGATAAATATACACAGGAAATTTTAGGCCAACTTGCAGATAAGGAAGTCTATCATAAGCTGTCTGAGAATCCCTTACCTTGGATTCTGAAAAGACTTAGACTATTGGTTGATGACGCTTTTGCTGATGATGTTATCGATAAGGCCACTCATGTATTCTTGATCCCCGAGAAACCAGTCACCCCGGTTTTATATTGTCTCCCAAAGATTCACAAAAATTTACAAAATCCCCCGGGAAGACCCATTGTCTCCGGCAGAAATTCAGTACTATCACCAGCAGCAATTTTTGTGGATAAAATCTTGTGCCAATTGGCGATGTCTGCCAAATCTTTTATCCGTGACACGTCAGATTTTATCACTAAAATAAATCATATACAGATTCCCCCGGGGGCCATTTTGGCTTCATTTGATGTAACAAGTCTATATACCAGCATAAATCACGAAAGGGGTCTGATATGCATTAGGAAAGCTTTGGGCACTACCAACCTTTCTCCTACTAGTCAGGAGTTCGTGTTAGGTTTACTGGACATTATACTTACATGCAATTATTTTTTATTTGGAGATAACTATTATTTGCAGCTACGCGGGACTGCAATGGGGGCCAATATGGCCCCCTCGTACGCCAACATTTTTATGGCAGACCTGGAGGAATCGTCGGTATACCGGTCACCACTCTTTGCACATGTAGTGGGGTGGTGGCGGTATATCGACGATATCTTCCTGATTTGGACTGGCGGTATGGATGATTTTACGGCCTTCTTTGATGCCCTCAACCAGATGGACCCTGACATTAAATTCACTAAGTCCTTTTCGGAATCGGTCATTCAATTCCTGGACACTAGTGTTTATATTGACGGAGACAGGCTTAAGACAGATCTTTATGTTAAGCCCACAGACCGGAATAATCTTTTACGCTACGACAGTGCCCATCCTAAAAATACGATTGATTCCTTACCCTATAGCCAGATGGTCAGGGTTCGTAGGATTGTCGATGACCCCACACAAGTGGACAAAAGACTACAGGAAATGTCAGACAAATTTGTATCCAGAGGTTATCCCACCCAACTTGTAGCTAGACATAGGGATAAAGCAAAATGTCTACATAAGGATTCCCTACTTACACCCACGACTAAGAGCGGGGACATTAATAACAGGATTCCATTTGTGTCCACGTATGGTGCACATAGCCAACATGTATCAAGATTGATCCGCAAACACTGGGCTATCCTCACACGCTACCATGACAATATTGAGGAATTTAGATCACCTCCCGTGTTCTCCTACAGGTGGCTCCACACAGCGTGCCCTCATGACGCGCGATAGGTATGGTTATCACACAGTGGTTTGGGAATGATCTCCGGGCCTTGCACCTCGGTATCTCTTATGATGTGGTTTAGCTTCTATGGTTGCTACGCAACCCACTGACATGTGTGCTTTTGTTTTCAACAATTGGTTGAGCTACGGTGGTTGTTCCTCAGTATATTATATCTACAAGCACTCACATGTACTCACATGTTGTTGCACTGTACCGAGTATCACTTCGTGCTGCAATTCGTATAATATAATCTTTGTAACTATGTTACCGATCACTATGTACACTGATTGGCTGTTGTATATGATGTCACATCCTGCAGGAGATTTAAGCCCGCCTTGTAACACTATTCACTGTGCTTGAGAATGGCTGCATAGAGTCAGCCGAAACGTCGCTGTATCCACTTGTGAAATAAAGACACCTTTTTCCACGGAGTGCTGCTCGCCTGCCTTTTCCTCTGAAACCTCTAGGGTCCGTGAATCAGATCCTTCGAGCCTGCACCCACCCTTGGATCTCAATCCGCTATCTCACTGTGCCGCCGTTCTTTGACGTGTGCTCTGGTTGGTAAAAGAGATGTAGTAGTCCCTGAAACAATTGTGTGATTGTGCAGTGTTCACACTGTTGAGGTATTTTTTACTTGAACAATGTTTCTCAGAAAAGTCTTAATCCTGAAATGAATGCAAAATTTAAAAGTCAAAATGTATCAAAGTCAAAATCTTATCTTTGCTTTCTTATATGCACTGTCTCAATTTAGACGCAATAGTTGGATACAATGTAATCCACATTTGTCGTCACTTTAGTTGAATAAGACGTAGTGCACATTTATTATCACTTTGGTGTCTTAGTTGGATGGAGCGTGACACACATATTAACAGTCTCTAATGTGGCTTGCAAATGGTTAAGAAAGTGTTTGTGAAAAATGTAGGGTCATATAATACTCACACACTGTTCAGTTTTCACTCTACTTGCAAGCATGTGTCTTCTTGGGCGTATGGTCAGATTTCCTACGCAGGTGTGAAGCCGATGTGTGTTTAATAATCTGGAGGTCCGTAACTGCTAGTTCCTTTTAATCATAGCGCTTCTCCAAGGGAGTTCTCCACTTTTACCAAAGTTCACCTGGCCAGGTGTAGTAATTTCCTTTGTATAAATGGTACAAGGAGAGTCTTAACCTTGGTAGGGTTTAAAAAACACACTTGTGCATAAATGTCTTCTGTGAAGTCGCAGTGGAGTTTCAGTATCAAGATGCAATAGGATTCAGTTCCAGTCAAATTCACTCGCCAAGCTAGACGCATTTCAGAGGTTCTCCCTCCTTTCTCAATAGCTGGTGCTAAATGACTGCTTTGTTACTTTATACTTTCTTTCAGCAGGAAGAAAAACCTGGATGTTGGGTAAAACTGAAAACCTGTGTTAGATTTCTTTTATTCTTTCTTTAGTATATTTTTGGTCTTTCAACATGTCCTTTGTATTTCTTTGTTTGTGCACAGTACTATTCATATTTATTTCTCCTAAATGTTGACTACACAGATATATGAAATAAAAATATAAATATAAAAATATAGGACAACATCAAATACAAAACAGAGCTAAAAAAGTTACATTTTTATTATTATTATTATTATTATTATTATTATTAAATTTTGCTCCTTCCCTTCTCAGCCCTGCTGTTGATTATTGCCACATGTGGGGTATTGCCGTACTCAAGACAACCCACAGAATTATATTTGTTGTGTTTGTCTAAAGTGGCTTGAGTTGGGCACAATATATTTGGCACTAAAATGGCATATTTAAAAAATGCAATTTTTACTCTGCACCATTTACTTGATATTACATTTTGACCCACATGTTGGGGATTAAATGCTCACAACCCCTCTTTGAGGGGTGTAGTTTGAAAAATTGTTTTCGAGGGTTTCTATTGTACTGATTTGAATAATTTTAGATGTAATGTTCATAATATGGTGTTACTTGTCGGGGTTTATAGTACATAAGCTTTTATCTCTTGAAAATTTAAGGACTTGCACCTATAAACTTAAACTATAAACTTAACATCCGTAAATAAAGGAAATGTAAAGCAAATTATGGGAGTATAAAGAAGACAAATGGCAAAAGGTTTCTACAAAAAAAAAATAAAACAGTAGGACATTTGAAACTTAAATTTTTTTCCTAAATTATTGATTTTTGATCAGCAAAATTATGCTACTTACATAAACTACAATGTCTCAAGAGAAAACAATCTCAAAATCACAGGGATATATAAAAGTGTTGAAAAGTTTTTACCACAGGAAGAGACACTGGTCAAATCTTTAAAAAGAGGACTAAGCCTTAGCGTACAAAAAGGCTGCGTCCTTAATGGTTAAAATGGTTGCATTGTGATCTGAAGCCAGCGCATGTGATCTGATGACATCATTATGTTCATCATCACATTATTCAGAGCAGCTGTATACAGCGTGGAGCGCTGCTAAGGGGGAACTAGGAAAGATGACTTTTGGATTCTCATTTTTGGTAAACTACAAGAACCAGAAGATAATAATTTGTACCAATGTCTTAAAGCAACACTGGTACAAATGATCCAGGGGCCACATTTTTTTTAGTGCCTGAGTGGGCCTCTCCAGCACCCTTGGGCCGTGGGACTTGCCCGGGTAAGACAGGTGCTTGTGCCGATCCTGCTTATGGGCGGGTGAACAGCATGGCTTATAGATGGTGGGACAGTGTGGCTTATGGGGGAAGGGGGCAGTGTTACTTATATGGGGGGACAGTGCGACTTATATGGGAAGGCTGTGTGCCTTATATGGGACAGGGACAGTGTGCCTTACATGAGGGGTCAGTGTGGCTACAGGGAAAGACAACAATCATGGGGGACATATACGAATGAAATAAGACATTATAGAGTAATACCATAGACATATGAAACAATAGGAATGAGGGCTCTGATGGCAAGAGCTCACAGTCTGTGAAGATAAAGGGGCAAAACAAGATTTATAAGAAATTGTATAATGGTCCAGCCATTCTTTATAAGGGACCATACTATTGAAATTGAAAAAAAAAATTAATATTGTCAGAATTGCTGCTCTGCTGCTTCTATGCCATACATAAAATTTATTACTTTTTTTAAATTATAAGTCATACTGTATGTTACCTAATATAGCATCAATGTAAACTATAGCTTGTCCAGATAAAAAATTGTTGTAGGTCTGTTCAAAACGTGTAGGCTCTGTGTATCTACCATACATATGCATTATTAAAGCATAACTGTAAATCTATAGTGATTTTACCAAATAATTATACAGGCAGTCCCCTACTTAAAGACACCCAACTTACAGGCGACCTCTAGTTAAAGACGGACCCTCTGCCCACTGTGACCTCTGGTGAAGCTCTCTGGATGCTTTACTATCGTCCCAGACTGCAATAATCAGCTGTAAAGTCTCAGCAATGAAGATTTATCGATAATCTTTGGTCCTATTACAGCAAAAATTAAACTCCGATTGTCACTAGGTCAAAAAAAAATTTTGTCTGGATCTACAATTATAAAATATACAGTTTTCGACTTACATACAAATTCAACTTAAGAACAAACCTATGGACCCTATATTTTATGTAACCTGGGGACTGTCTGAATGTGATTCCCGCTTTGAAAACAATCAGAACAATGCCTACTTTGTGCTGCTTGTTCTTTTCTTTCCAAAGTTATGGCATTTTCTGTTCTGAAATTGTTTGACAAAAATCTTTCTCATTAGTGGTGAAAGTGGGCGGAGACTAATATCTGTCAGTCTATGCCCTCAAGCTAAGGCCAGCTAGCTTGCCCACAAATCACATGATGCCTTGTGTTCTTTCTATAAGTAATTTAGCATTAAATCTATTTAGCTACCCACAAGTAAATCCAGTGAACACTGCACAGTGCACATACAGGATGTATATGATGACAAGCTTCTATCATATAGAGGTGCATGGAACACCTCCAGCACTACTACATTATCTGTTACATGACCTGCTTCTCTGTGAGCAGGGAGCAGCAGCTCCTCCCCTCCCATAAGTCCATAGTGTATACAAGATACGGTCTCATAAGGCACATGGAGAGGAAGCTCTTGGATTTGCATCATGGATCTACCTCACAGTCAGGGGTCGGTGCGCACTTCTTTACCTGAAACAGACTCAAGGACCTCAAGTTATGTTGAGAATCCTTTTTCCTGTTTTTCATGTATAACTTGTGCAGCAAAAATTGACTCCTTACATGTATGAAAGTAAAAATAAGTTAAAGATGTCTACAATGCACAAAATGGCACAAAAAACTATACCTGTACAAAAGGAAGCCTGGACAGAACCTACTGAGGTATGTAGAGTATATAAATTTGGGTTATCCTATCCCTGGGGCGGAGATTAATTTAGGTGTAGATAGGGCAACATCCCACTCCTTATCTGTAATAAAATCCAGCTCATCCTCCTAGGAGCTTTTGCTGGGACAGGTGAATGTTCAGTACAACCTGCAGTATGGGCGGGAGATAAAAGCTCTACTGGGATCCTTTAAAAGGAGGGATGGATGGGAAAGGCGTTATTCACCAACCATTCGCCTGGAAACTGGGTGTTAACTGCATGATGGATTTGCAGGTAGGATTGGTGAAAGGAGTTATGCAAATCATAGGAGTCTTTCAACTGTTAAAATGAGTGAAGTACACCGCCCTCACAAGGTACACAAAGTACACCGCCCTTTATACAACACCCCTCTGTCCCTCCAACTAGCCCCAGCAGGTACTGAGCAGAGCTCTGGAAGAGCTGGGTTATTCCACAGCTGGGTGAACTTGTCAAAGCTCAGGGGTGGGAGAGTGAGAGAGTACTTTTGTCCACAACAAAAGGAGCTGTCATAACAAAGGGAATGCTCCTTTAGTTCTCCCTTAACCCCTAAATGGGAGGTGTTCAGGGGAAGTGAGGAGGGAGCAGTAGGCATTAGTAAGGAGCGATATGGTGCGCAGTTTTTCCAGGTGAAACATCCATGAAAAATAGGACAATTAGGCAGCCCAAAAATACAATTAAAAATCAGGGAGCCCCACCGCTCCCTCCTCCCATGAGAGAAAGGGGCCACTCAAACAGGTACATAGACTGGAGATATAGAGGATTTTTGGTAAATGGAGCATTTCAGGCGAAGAGGGGGAACGCATTCAACAAGTAATAGTCAACAACAGAATGTGTAACACAGGAGCCCAGATAAGTGATCTCTGACGTGACTCGGAGGGACTGGGCCACAACTTCCACAGTTGAGGCAAAGAAGTCCATGAGGAGAATGTTTGATTTGTTGCTTAGTTAATCCTAAACCCAAAAGAAGGCCAAATTCCAAAATCATCCCCAATACTGTGTACAACAATGGACTGTCTGCACCATCCCCAGACTACAGGTGAATGCCTCAGTCTCTCAGCAAGTCATATAGCATAAAGAAGGGGCGTGTGGGGGCAGCCGTGGCAAGTACCCCTTGCCAATGAAAAGTGTCTGGATGGGAACTCATAACAGAAGCTACAGGGAGTTGTATATGCATTCCCTGTGGATCCCAAATTCCTCTAGCACCAGCCACAAATAGGGTCACTTCACAGAATCAAAAGACTTGGTGACTTCCAGCAAAACCAAGACCCTCGACCCTGCAATAGGATGGGCCTCCTGTAAATTGGGGAAGAGTCTGTACAGATTTCCAACTGTAGACTTTGTTGGCTTGAAGTCATTTTGGTCAAGGTTGATTACTGATAAGATCACTGAATTGACCTTGTGGGCCAGAACTTTTGCCAGAATCTTATCATCCATCTGTAGCAGGGAGATGAGCCTGAAAGACTTGCAGAGTGTTAGGTCTTTCCCTGGAGATAACTATGATGCGTACCTCATAGAGGTAGGGAGGAAACCCGCTTCAAATGCCTCCCTAAAGAGTCTACATAAAAAAGGAGACAAGAGCTAAGTGTGTTTAGAGAATTCAGGACAGTGGGGGCAGGGCAAAATTCACCATAGCCAAATGAGCCAGCAGTGTCCCACAGTAAGCCCCATACTCAAAAAAGTTTTGCTTAGAGAACAACAGGTTCCGTTTGGTCTGGTCTGTTATAAGAGTTGAGCTGGACCTCAGAGCATCACGCCAGTTGTGCAAGCACTAGTCAGAGGGGTCACGCACATAATCCAGCTCAGTCTGAAGCTAGGCCCATTTGAGGTCCCGTGCTGCATGAGTCATAGTACCCCGAACAAAGATCTTAAAATCATCCCAGTGGTCCAGGACATGATCATCTGGGCAGTGAGAGAGAAAAGAGGAGAACCACCATTCAGAGAATTATGCAGAAGACGAAAGGATGGTGAGAAAGTATTTAGCCTCCAGGTAGGGCAAGGAGGGCGAACATACATGGCGAAGATTCAGGTGGAGGTGATTAGGAAAGTATGTAATGATCCCGCTCAACGAAAGGAAGAGGAGGAACTACTGTGACCGGAAGTTGTAAAAAGTAGATCTTCCAGGAAGGTCATAGAGTCAGCACACTCAACCAGGCCAACAAAGCGTAGCTTGCATCTGCACAGATGGGAGGTGGCCTCTTGTAGAATGTTTGGTGAGATTTGGTGATTTTCAAGGTTGCCCTTGGCGCTCCACATCCGTAACATGTTGCCTATGTGCCTCAGTGCCTATGTATCCTCATGCATTCTTTCTCCACTCCCCACTATCTCCCTCCCTCTGCTGTATGCTCAATTCACATGACAGAGAGTGGGGAGGGGTGAGGTAGTTGTATGAGTGTAGGGGAGATTGACACATGCACAAAACATGCCTTGCTGCAACCAAGGAGCCAGGAAATGTGAAGTAAACTTTTATAAGGTACTGAAATGATTCACAATACTGACTAAGGCATTTTTAAAATCAGCGTAGCAGAGGTATTGGAACCAATCACCAGCTAAAAGTTACATTCGTGGTGACAGGTTTGCTTTGACATCTTAATTAAATTTCTTTCATAAATATGCTAAAAAGTTATCCCAGAAGAAAATTATAATACAGTAGGACTCCAATAGCTATCTAGATGGTATACACAATCATTTACTTTTCAAACTTTCATCAGCTTTCTACAAATTAGCTCATTCCAGCTCTGCAAACTTTTTCCAGTAAAGTGAAATGGTTTGATAACTCATCCTATTACTCACATATTAATCAGCACTACGCTCTCAGCTTATTTCCTGTAAGCTTTCCTACATTAATGTCCTGGACAGAACACCTAAGGTTGCTCTTTCAACAGAAATCTTCTAAATTTAAATAATCATCTCAAATGGTTTTAGTCATTTTGTTTTTAAAATTATTTTATATAAAAAGATTTACCGTATATACTCGAGTATAAGCCGACCCAAGTATAAGCCGAGGCCCCTAATTTTACCACAAAAACCTTGTAAAACCTATATATTTTTTACTCGAGTATAAGCTGAGTTTGGGTTTTCAGCACATTTTTTTGTGCTAAAAAACTAGGCTTATACTCGAGTATATAAGGTATATAAAAATATTTAAAACATTTTTGAAAAATGTAAACATTAGAGATGAGCGAACATACTCGTCCGAGCTTGATGCTCGTTCGAGCATTAGCGTACTCGAAACTGCTCGTTGCTCGGACGAGTATTTCGCCCGCTCGAGAAAATGGCAGCGCCCGCCGTTTTGCTTTTTGGCGGCCAGAAACAGAGCCAATCACAAGCCAGGAGACTCTGCACTCCACCCAGCATGACGTGGTACCCTTACACGTCGATAGCAGTGGTTGGCTGGCCAGATCAGGTGACCCTGCTTGAATTCAAGCGGCCTCGAGGGAACGACGGAAGCAGGACCTTGCGCACGAGCTACGGTGATCGCCTGGACTTCATCTTCTTCGACCGCGTCCGAATCGGGGACGCGACGGACCAGGTAAGTACATTTTCACATTGTTTGGCCCATCCATGTTTTTTTCGTCTCCAATGGTAGTTGTAATGCCTTTTGACACCTTAAAACTTCTAAATTTTTTTGATGTAAATGTAGAAACCGTGTAACTAAAACGTTTCTACTAACCGCAACATACAAACCAACATATGGCGGACCGTTACCTAAGTTTCGTTGGCCTTCCATGAGGCTTGTTGACGACCTTTTCCTTGGTACTACGACCACATTAATATTGTTGCTAAGCTGTCCATACATTTCTGGCGCTGATACCAGTTCTGTCCCTGGGACCGCAATCTGTCTGAGAACAGGGCATTGCAATACATGTTTGGGCGTGTACCCTGCTAGACCAAATTTCTTTTGGTCTACTCCTCCTGACAGCGTCAACAATGTCTGTGAACATACTGTTTCTGGATTTTTCCCACTTCTCCAAAGCCCCACAGCCCTTTTCAGAGAAGAGTCGGAGCATGCGGACAAAGTCATTTTGTCTGGGTCCCCCTACAAAATAATAGGTGAGTATACAAAGATGCAGGGGGGGTGAAAGGCTCCCACAAAACTGTAGAACACATAGTGAAATGTCCCCCTTTGTCTAAAGTGTATGTGTATTTTTCATTTACCGTGGGTTGGCTGGTATACTGACACAACACCGTGTATACATAATCTCTGGGGTTTCCCATAGACCGATCCTACTAAGTTGATCCCTCTGGTGCTCTTGATACGGCTTGACTTGTGTGGGGCTTTTAATACACACAATCCTATTCCTGCTAGCACTCTGCACCTCTGCTGGCAATATCAGCCTCACAGTGAATTTGCAAACAATGGCAGGGAGTGCTGAATGATTTTTTTTTTCTAGACTAATCACGCTACCCTCCCAATTACGCTGATTCTTGCTCTCCTGTCCACTATGTTCTTTCTACCAGCCGTGGGCAATGTATGCAAGTCATCAGCTTACTCCCGGTCTCTCAGTTCTCAAGCTGTGCCATTTTGTCAGGAACTAACATGAGATTTTGCTGGGGACAGAATTGACATTTTCTAATGAGATGTTTCCGGACCTCCAATACATGAGCCACAAGAGCATCCGTCATTACCATACAGCTGGAACACCTCAGCACCTGCTGCTTGCTCCTAATTTTGCCTAATTCACCCGTCCCTGCGTTTTTCGCTGCATCACAATGCAACTCTCGTAAAAACCAAGTGCACTGCTTTAATTATCAAGGTATAATGACCGCAGCGCAATGGAAAATAGATTATGGAGTCTGGCAATATGTTAACCACAACACAAGGCTGTAATTGCATAGTGGTCACAGACCATTATCGCTCTGCCAGGTTTTCAGTCCGAGACGATTTTTTTGGGGGGGGGGTGGGAAGGGGGGGGGTTTTTCTAATTAACACCGGTTATAACCAAATGCAACTAGTCACAAGTAATTTCTGCATCAAATGGGTTAAAGACACTGGTGAGGATTGAAAAATAATGGGGCAGAGTATGCACAAATAGACTTTTCAAGTGTGATTAAGGAAGGGCACACCAACTTACAGGTTCGGGACGATGTGTAAGACAAAGGTAGCAATCCCTATAGGGCACCCACCCTCACCTCTCACCAGTTTGGTCATTCTCGGCCCGATAGACATCAGTGCGACGTGCGTCCTATTTTGTCACTATACTTACTGCTGGGAGGCCTTATTGGTAGATGATCCTATAGTTAGGTTTGCCTGTTAGATTTTATTATTAAAGGATTTTTTATTTAGGTGCGTTTAAATTTTATTGAGGCTTGGACCTCATTCTTCTGTGTTTTTGCTACATTTTTACAGATAGTGGGGTAGGGATGGATTAATTTTCTTGTCTTTCTATGCACCAAATGCCTTGTACAGTCATGGCCATAAGTTTTAAGAAGATACAATGTAATTTTTTACAAGGTCTACTGCAATCAGGTTTTTTTATACGGGCATTTGCATATACCCCATAGTGTTAAAAAGCTCACCATTTTGCCTAAAAATGACTTTTCTCTCCCAAGAACACATTTGTCACTTCATCGCAGGTCTGCCTAAGGAGCAGCTATATTGTTTCAGTGATCGCTGTCCATTAACACAGGAGTGTATTGATAAGACAGGGCTGGAGATCAATCTGTCATGATTACGGAAGAATCACACCACTGGACACTTTAAAGGAGGCTGGTGCTAAGATCGCAGCATTGTTTTCTCTTCTTTAACCTCGTTAATCTCTACATTTTGTATCTCTATTGCGCTGAAAGATTGCACCTCAGTCACAATCTCATCGCAGCGTCATCCAGGAATTCAAGGAGAGAGGTTCCATTGTTGCCAAAAAATTCTCCATGGCCTCCCCAAGAAGACCAGCAAGCGACAGGACCGTCTTTAAAAGTGTTTTCATTCAGCTGCAACGCACTTGATGCGGAACTCTTGGAGCAAGGCCTGGTGTCAAGGGAGGGCAGCAAAGAGCCACTTTCTCTCCAGAAAAACATCATGACAGACTGATATTCCTGCAAAGGTACAGGGAGTAGACTGCTGAGGCCTGTTAGGTTTTTAAAAAAAAAGTCCTTTTCCTTCTGATGATCCCCTTTCCGATTGTTTGGAACATCGGGAAAACAGGTGAGCGATACCACCAGTCATTGTCCTTAGCCAACTGTAAAGCACCCCTGCAACCATTTGTGTGGTGGGGTGCTTCTCAACACGGAATCTGCTCCCCCGCCTTGCCTAAAAAACACATCCATGAATAAGAAATGGTACGCAGGAATGTCCTCCAAGAGCCACTTCTCCCACCGTCTAAGAGCAGTTTGGTGTCACTTTTCAGCATGATGGAGCACCTTGTCATACAGCGAAAGGTGATAAAGAAATGGCTCAGGGAACAAACATAGAGACTTTGGGTCCATGGCCTGGAAACTCCCAGATCTTAATCCCATTGAGAACTTGTGGCCAATCATCAGAGAACGGTTGGACAAACAAAACACAAACAAATTGTGACCAAATGCAGCATTGATTGTGGCAAGAAAGGGACGGCTATCAGTCAGGATTGGTCCAGAATTGATTCGGAGAATGCCCGGGAAAATTGCAGAGGTCCGGAAGAAGAAGGGTCAACACTCGCAAATATTGACTTGCTTTCAGTAACTTCATTCTAACCTTGCTCTTGTTACTCATAATATGAGTTCACTTTTTTATTTCTGTATGTGAGTAAAAACATCTGACAAGCACACATAAAAACTCAGAGGGCAAAACAGTTCCATGTGAAAATATAATATTAGTCCCTCTCAAACTTATGGCCATGACTGTACTGGCTGCACCACAACCTTGTACAGTACTACTTTCATGTAGCACCCTGCTAAGACAGGCCCGCACGGGGAACAGGTCAATCCACTGGTTGGCCTCACAAGCTTGGTGGCACACCAGGCTCTACATGATTTTTGGCAGAACCCTCAAAGGTACACAGCATGGGCCCGATATTTTTTCAGCATTTCAACCACCCTATATAATATGGATAGATTAATGTAGGCAACCCCAATTTTTTGGATACGGTAGATGCATTGAATGGCCTAAAAATACAAAAGTCAGCCAACGACTAACCTTATTAAATCACACTGTGGACCCAATCACATTGCAATTGTCATCATCGGTTCTACTGCCTGAGGCTGCTATTTGTATGAGAATGTATCCTGTTCACAGAGATAAGAGGGCACAATTTAAAGGTAATACCAGTCAGCATTTTACTGACAGGGTCCATAGAACCATAACGTCCAAAAAAATGAACTAGAACCTAAGCTAATGGGTTATCAGATATCAGATAATATTTACTGTAGCTGTTCAGCAGTTGGGCCTCGATAAAAATGACTACCATGGGTCCCTTGGCACAATTAAAACACAGTCTTAAATTCCCCCCCCATCTAGCAGTTTGAAGACCATGGGGATATTTGTCCTATGCCATGGATATATATCATTGCCGGCATATTATCGTGTGCGTATCGTGTGCAGACCGCCACTGCATCTTTAGATCAAGCGCTGCAATTTCAAGAGCTTCAGTCATGTTTATTTTAACGCCAGGGCCACATGGAACAGACGCCAGCAGCTAGCGAGGCGCTGTCGCTCCTGCGACCCCGCTCTGCTCAGCTGCTGTACCCTCCTTTCACGCCATTTGCTCTGCGGCCCTTCAATCCCTCACTGCTGACAAGCATTAAAACCTGCAGCGCAGGGGCCGGCGTATGTTAGCTTGAATCACACCCGCTTCCCCATCTGTTTCTTATGACAGCCTTGGATCACCGGTTGTGCCGCCATGTTTGGCTTGAATAACCGCTTTTGTACCGTCTTGGGCGCCCAAAGTAACAAATGTAGGCGGAACCTCGGCTCAAAAGTAAACTTCAATCCAGGTAGGTAAAATCGAAGAGACTTTTTTATTGAAGATCTACAAACAACATATAAAACGGGATTGGGCATGGGTAGCAGGTGAAGGGTCCCTGAATGACAAGTTAAAAATGTGCCATTTTGCAAATCATATAAAAACTCATAAAGAGTCTCAAAATGACTGCTTTGAAAACTTCATGCAGAAGTCACAAAAATGACACCACAACACAACTCTTTACAACTAGAATTACTGACAACGTTCTAGCACCAGAACATGGCAAAATGAACATTTTTTTTTCTACGGGATGTTGTTTATTTTTTTTAAATGTATGAAACATTACAAAACAAACTTTATGTAAATTTGGTATCCCCTGATCGTACCACCAATTAATAAAGAGACATTTTATTTCGTGCGGCAAAAATGAAAGCCGTACAACCTGCGCCCACACAAATGGACACAAATGCATTTTTTCAACCATTTCCACTGCATTTGTTAATTGTTTTTTCTGTCTTTCCCCATTACACTGCAATGTAATATTAATCTGATCCTATTCCTCTTTACATGGGAACAATAAAAAGTTGGGATTTTGAAAGTGAGGAGTTAACAAATAAAACGCAAAAGCTAAAAAGGGCCTGGGTGCATTAAGGAGCTAAAGAGAAATCTGGCACCCTTCTTTTAGCTAAAATTGTTTTCCTCCCTGCATCCCATAATAACTTTATGTTTTTTTTTTTTGTATATTAACTTGCATCAGAGGGGTGGTGTCCTGCTTAGCCAGCCCCTGCCCTCACCTCCTCCACATGTCTCATCCTTCTTCTAAGTATCATCACTTCATATCATTTGACCACGGTGATGTATCTAAGGTCGTGTTACATCTGCAATGTCTACCCATGGAATGTATCTGATCCATAATATTACAGCTCCTGCATGAGATGGGGAGGGTGGAAGCCCCTGGAGGGCATGTTTTGATTTCATCATGATCAGATTCTTACCTGGGATAACATATTGTAAATGTTACTATGACCTTAGATGACATCACCCTGGCCGGTATGACTTTAAGTGCCCAATGATGTAACAGAGCTCAATCTCAACAATCCATACATCAGCAACTCTCCTAATCACTGAACCTGTCAATCGTGCCAAGGAGACATGGCAATGAAATAAACCACTAAATGCAGGGGCTCATTGGACACCTTAGTGTCCATTGGACTCACAATCACTTATGTTTTCATATACGTTTATACAAACGGACCTTTTTTAACATCACATCCGGAAGGAAACCATTTAGAGCTGAGGGGTAATTTGTTTAATATTTTTTTTAAGGAAGTATTTTATTTTGGGTGAGGTTTCATTTCACTGGCCGGTTCTTCGTTAAAACTCCTTTTCTCAATGCGTGTTTGTATTCCATACTGTTTTCTGGTACTCCATTATGGGACAACCATATGCATCAGAGAAATCTGCATGTTAGCATTTTCTATCTTAATGTACACCATTATTTACTATTAACCCCAAATGCATTATGTCAGATACAAATGAGGCACAGTGACACAATTATAAATTCACAGGTTACACACTATATAGGCCCCCTCACCTCTACACACACACATACACATATTACACACAATACATACTGGTGACACACCATGGTGGGCCCATCGATGAGAGGAAGCCACGGCACACCTGGGAAATCCAAGGGTATGAAGGCTTCTATTTACATAGAGGCATAGAATTCGCGCACGTGTCGATTTCACAATGATCTTTCTCAAGCATAATTATGCTTGAGAAGATTCATTGTGATCGAAACTTCGCGAATTTATGCCTACTATTAAATAAGCCTTCATACTGGATTTCCGGTGTGCTTGTGGCTTCCTCCATCGATGTCCCAGACTACAGGCTCAGGTAGCCAGAACTTTGCGTGCGAGCACCCTAACTATTTGAACTCACGTGCAGGTTATGGATTGCTGGTCTTTCTTTCCTTTGTTCTACAACAATGGGTGGGCAGCACAATTTTGAATGCAGAATAGAGGTAAAAAGATGGGGAATGGTTGGGAAATCTTTGGTATTGTTCGAAAGGAGATGGTGGGACTTCTTTTGCATGCTAATGGAGACTTAACTCCAATTAGCAATGAATTAATAACCCCACATTCAAGAAATTATTGTGACACGATTTGGGGCTTAATTTCATACCAATCTTATCTGCAGAAGTTGGGTGTTTTCAGAGTCTATTGCTTCAAATCATGCAAACCGGGGAACCTAATGTGTACACCAACAATGTTTATACACACACTCATTTTTATACTCATATCAAAATTCATACAGTTCATTTAACATATCGCATATAAACCTCACATATATGCAACATCCCCCCGCCGGGGGGGGAAACCAGCCTTTCTTCATGGTTGTGGATAGTCGGGGCCCAGGATACGTGGAGGCTGGTTTTTCATGTGGCCTTGGGCACACTATTGTTCCGGTGCTTGGTAATTGGGACCCGGAGGACAGGCCTAAATCCTGGCATGGTCTCCGCAGTGGTATGTTACCAGAAATATGGAGGAGAGGCTGAATGAATGAGGTTTTTTTCCCAAAGGGCAATCCCTGAGGTGTATATGGTTATCCTTGGGGGATGGAGATGGGTATCCCTGATTGGTGAAGCAAGCCTGATCCGGATCACACAGAGGCGCATTTGTTCAAATCAACTCACGTTTCTTTATTCGATGGGAACCCAGGAAACAGGCTAAAATCAACTCAGGCAAGGTTTAGTCTGGTCGGCAGAGGATTGCTCACAGCCGGGTAGTAACTTTCAGGCTTGGTAAGATGGAGCCGAGTCCAGACAGGTGGCCTCTGCTCTGGGGGCTTAGTCCTCCTGACATGCCCTAAGGTGCAGGCAGTGGCCTGAGACACCTCTTCTTCTTGTCAGTTTGTCTGGATAGCACTCATCAGATATAATACACGTCACTCCACCATCGGAACAAACACCAGAGTAGGTGCACGAGTAGGATCCAATCTTGTTTCAATAAATCGTATACCTCAGCACTTAAATGGCACATAAGTCTTTAGTAAAAGCATCCCCGATGGGCAATCCACATCTATTTTTTTACATTTCGGATAGGGGGATGTAGGAGGAGGGGGGGGGGGAGAGGGGGGGGGAGGGAAGGTTTGCAAGTAGAGGGGGGGGTGGAGGTGTATGGGTGAATGGTGGGTGGGGGGGGGGAGGGTGGGGGGGGTGGGGGGACAGGGGAGGGTTGGGTGGGGGGGGGGTGTGGGGGTGGGTTGGGGTGGGGGAAGGGATGGATAGAGTAAACAGGAGGGGAGAAAGGGTGGTGGGTGGGGAGGGAATGAAGGAGGGGGGGTATGGGGCACTGAGGGGGGGGTGGGGCGATAAGTGAGGTCAGGGTGGGTCGGGGGTGGTGTGTTGGGAGTGGGGAGAAAGTTGGGTGGAGTGGGAGGTGGGAGGAGGGGGGGGGGGGGGGGTAGGATTTGAATAGTAAAGAGTGTAAGGGGGGGCGGAGTAAGGGTGGGGGGATGGGGTTGCAGGGGTCGGGGGGGAGGATGGGATAGGCGGGATGGGGGTGGTCTCTTAAGTACCTTCAGAGACACGTTTGTCTAGTGGGTAGAGATGAGAAAAGAAAGTCAACCAATTAGCTAAGCGTCTTGTTATATTCACCACCCTGACTGCACTAGGCAACAGGGAATCCTGTCTCTGAAGAAGGTCTAACATGGAACCAAAATGTTAAAAAATAGATATTATGATTCCCAAGCGGTGATGCTTTAATGAAGAATATTTGCATTAGAATCTTCTACGTTGCTGAGTTTATATGATTTTTGAAACTGGATAGACTTTAGACCTGAGTTGGACTCTATGCTAGACTACTGGACTGACCGACTGAGTCTGATATGTGCTCCGCCCACCAGGGGTTTATATACTCCCCTGGTACGTGGTCAGCAATACTCCAATCAACTTCCCAGCTTTGCTTAAAAGTACAAGTGACTTCACCTGGCAATACAAGTTTACCAGGGCAGTAATCCTCTGAGTGAGTGGTTGTCACGGCTCACCGGAAGTAGCTCCCAACAAGGAGATGAGCTTATTCACAAACAACACACCATATACATACGCATAAACACAAACCCATTACAGTATTACAGATATTCAACATATAAAACACATACATACACTACCATATACAGACATACATACAGCATATACACATAACATACAGTACCATATACTGTCATACAGTAGATCACACCATACCATACAGTACCATAAACACACATATAACTACCTATCTATCTATCATTTCTCTATCTATCTATCTAATATATATTATATTATATATATTATATATATATATATATGGTGTGTGGTGTATATATATATATATATATATATATATATATATATAATATATACTTGCAGTCTTCTTAACCTGACGATCCCCTTTCCTTCCGCCAACATTTCTTATCTGATTGATAAAGACTTGGGATATTGGTGGATGGCAACTCAATTTTAGTGACCAGAGCCAGCATCTACTGCTAGCAAATACATTATGGAATGTTTTCAAGAGAGGAATGATTATCACCATAAGACATAGTTTTAACCCTTATACAAATCATTGTTTAGACCAAATATTGTGTACAGTTTTGGGCACTAGTGTATATGTAGTGCTGGAACGGGTGCAGAGGAGAAAACCAAGATTATTAGGGGAATGGGGGGACTAGAATACGACCAGAGTACAAATTTGGGTTTATTCCAAATACCTCTCCAAATATCTTTTTATACATAGACCTGTGGCCAGATAAAGGGGCATCCTTGCCCCTAGACCCGCGTTAGGGGGTGGCAAACTGGGCATTTGCATGTGGACTTTTGTAGGTAGAGGATTTATGCTCTTTTAATAACCCTTGGTTGACTGCCCCAGTGAAGATGCTTATCTCTTATCTATTTCCTATCTATATATCTTCTATCAACAATTTATCTGTTTGCAGTTTGTCTATATATCTTCTATCTACCTATCTATCTCCTATTATCTATCCATCTTCAGTCTCTGTTATACTGTATTTATCTCTTATATCTACTATCTATCAACATCTATCTATCATATAATCCTCCTTTATATTTATCCATCTATAAATATATCTGTATCTATCTATAAACTATATAATATCTTTCATTTTATCACTATCATCAATCATGTATTGCGTATAAAATTCTCTACAGTCCCATATACACATTGTCTTACTATACTTCTGGTTTGTAACTACAGTGTTATTAAGTATATGCAGGGCTTAAGGGGGGCCTCTTACTGACTATGACTGTTCATTCACTTTTTGGGACCCCCCACTATTAGTTTGGCCGGCCCCACTTTGTTTCAAACCATCCCTGTCTATGCCTAGAGGCGTTCTACTAATCGCCATAGACAAAGGTTTCTTTACTGTAAGAGGCAGTGAACCTATGGAACTCTCTGGCCGCAGAGGTGTTATGGCGGACTCTATTGTACATGTTCAAGAGAGGCCTGGAATGCCTTTCTGCAGAGAAAAAATATCACATCGTATGGGAATAAACTTTTTGTTAGTAGCTTCTGTTGAATCGGGGGATTATTCTGACCACCATATGGGTGTTGGGAAGGAATTTTTCCCTGCTTTGGGCCAATTGGCATCAGCCTTGCAGTTTTTTTTTTTTGCCTTCGCCTTCTGGATTACAACATTATAAATGTATAGGTTGATCTTGATGGGCTGATGTCTTTTCTTATATAGTATATGATATATGGCCTTCCAGCTGGTACTGTGGAATATGTACTATTATATCCATATTGCACCTTGTAATGTGCAGAATAGAATGCATATAAAAGTGCACATCCACCATCTTTTAGTGTGGTAAATTGTGTGTAATTAGCACTTGAGCAAATAGGCTATTCAATAAATTTCATGTACTTTAAAGGATCCTGTCATCAGAATTTTACATTTTCACCAATGACAGGTTTCCATAGTTTTTTTTTCAAAATACTAATTTCTCTATTATTAAATCTGCTTTTATATTAATATAACTTTTAAAAGTTGAGTTAAATTATTCCTGGTTACTCTTCCTCCCTCAACCTCTTCCATCATGCAGATGTGAGCTGAGATTTGCTTGCAGCACTCGTCAGCTCATGTTTGCATGAGGAAGGGAAGTTTGGGTTGTAAGAGCATGTGCAGATAATGATGATGAAACCATGCAGTTTGTTTGCAGGGCACAGGTATACATCAGGTCACCTTTTAAAAGTAGTGGAAGCAGTAATGTTAATTTATAAAAGCAATTAATTAAATAATATCTTTATTTATATAGTGCCATCAAATACCGAAACGCTTTACATATACAAATATATATTATTTACATTAGAGTGCCACTCATGTGGAACAATAGGAGTGAGGGCCCTGCAGATATGGAACTATTATTAAAAAGGCTATGCGAACTGTCACTTTGGTGAAATGTGAAATTCTGATGACAGGTGTCCTTTAAAAACATAAAGCCTGCTACCCGAGAGAAAGCTTTGACTCTTAGCAAGAACCAGAATTTGGGAACATAGAATAGATCAGTATTTTTTGGCTGTTTGCAGGTAGTACACTAGGCAGTGACTCTGCCACAGTGATTAAGTGCTGTCGTCTAGTGAAGGCTAGCTGTTTAATCAGCCATAAAGCCGTTTATATCCTTAGAAACAGCCTTTATGACTATTATACATCAGGGTTTTTTGAATATGTGTATAAATTATAACCAGGAATGTTTACTTGCCAGAAAGTGAGCACCAATCATTGGGGCTTGGAATTAGCTTAGTTGCTCTGAAAGTTAGGTAATTTCCAAACAATCCATTAAAGCGGTAGAGCATTATTATATAAATTATTGATTTTATTTTATTACTGTGTATAAAGCTGTTTCAGAGAATGTCATAAAATGCTATTGAACTTTCTATTTATTTTGTGTTAAAATTCATCAACAATTTTACTATTATTTATGGCAAACATTCTTGTTAAAGTGAATATATACATTATGAAAATATAGTTTTAACTTGTTTTTAAAATTTTAAAATTAACTAAAACCTGAATTTTTTGTTTTGGATATATGAAATTTAAGATTTAGGGCTCTACTCTTGGCCGCTTTACTGAGAAGGTCCTTGCATGGTACTGTTCTAAAGCATGCATTACTTGCAATAACAGCAAAACCAGTGTTTATTTTAGATTTTATTTTAATGCATACGGCAGTCCATGCCTCAAACATCCAATTTACTGTGAGGTATATTTATGATGGACCTCTGTGTGCCTTTGGTAAACTCTCAGGACCCTTATATTCCACTGAACTTTAGCCCCCAGCTGCAATGAACAACTGTAACAGAAAAAGATGTCTATGGCACTATATTCCATTACATGTTCGCGGCATGTGAAATTTCTTTATATTTTGATAAATCGACAATTAGAGGCAGAGATACCTGACATATTTATGATTCTACTTGCTTATTTTAAATGTGTTTCTACGGAAAGGGGGGATGATTTAAATGTTTACAGAGATGAGCGAGCACTAAAATGCTCGCGGTACTGCGTTATTCGAGACAAACTTTTCTGATGCTCGATGTGCTCGTCTCGAATAACGAGCCCCATTGAAGTGAATGGAGACTCCAGCATTTTTCAAGGGACCAGGGTCTGCACAGGAAGCTTGGCCAAACACCTGGAACCTCAGAAAGGATGGAACACCACGGAAATGACAGGAAACAGCAGGGGCAGCATGCATGGATCCTCTGAGGCGTCTTAATCGCACCATTTATGCCAAAATTATGGGCAACAGCATGGCCCTGACAGAGTGACCGAATGAGGCTAGATGCATCTAAAATCCAAAATTGACCCTGACACTATAAGGATGGCATGCAGATGACGGCGGCAAGCGTGGCAGGCTGAGAAGTGTCCATGGCGACATACCCTAAAGGACTCAGGTTTCACACAAGGAGGTGAAATGATTCCTATGTGAACAAAAGGTTGACGGTATTTTAGTCGATAACACGCATGGGTAGCGACATAGTGACAAGTTCCATAACTGTATCTGGTGAAACACCCCGAAAATGAGCCTGACACAGCTCTTTTGATAAATGGACGACATTGGAGCAGCCATGGAGCCGACTTCCATGATAAGAGCGACAGTATGGGGCATTCATATGTGCCTGCTATGACGAAGGTCTTCAGACAGGCGGCGACAGATGGGCCGAGTTTCCCTATGTATCTGGTGAAACACCTGAAATTTCTGCCTGACACAGGTCGTTTGATAAGGGGATGATGGCTGCATATCCTCTCCGTCTCCAGCGTTCGGGGTATAGAGAGTGAAATGAGACATTGGTGGACGCTGTGGAGGATTGGGAGGCAAAATGGGACGAAACAGCAGGGGCAGCATGCATGGATGCCTCGATGCTGCCTAATCTTGGGATGGAGCTGGCGGTCCACTGCCAGGCGATTTCGCCTGTCCACCCCCTGTCTCTCGGCTCCTCCCCACCCAAATGGGCCTGGGGCCAGAACGTTTACTTTTGAAAAAATTATAATTTTCAAGGCGAGCCGGGTCATTTGAATATTTCACCTAGAATAAATGATAGCAATAGTGTTCTATTTTTTAATTGTTTTTACGGAAATGGTTCCATGATAGATCGCACAGTAGGGGCATCCATATTGCCGTGCTATGATTGCAACTTTCCGGTCTCAGCATGGCGGCGACAATGGGCCGAGTTCCACTATGATACTGGTGAAACACCTGAAATTTCGCCTGACACAGCTCGTTTGATAAGGGGACGATGTATGGAGGCCAGTGAACTATTAGTAGATTAAGGTGCTGCAGTTAAAACTATGTTAGTTGGATCTTGAGATGGAGCTGGCGCTCCCGCTCCAGGCGAGCTTCGCCAATCCAAGCCCCTGTCTCTAGGCTACCTCCCAACGTCACTGTCTAAGACCTTTTGTATAAGATCAAGTGTAGTAGCGTTCTTTATAAGTTTGGGATAGGGGGTGAGGGGATGTAAACAGGATGCGCAAGGAGCGTGAAATAATATCAGAAATGATAAAAGTTGCCAGTATATTTGTGTGGATTACACAGCAGGTGGCGACAAGTAACAGTTTGATGTGGAACCATGAAACAACCCAAAATTCTTCCTGACACAGCTCGTGATTAGGGGACCATGTATGGAGGCATTGAACTAGTAGTAGATTAAAAGTGCTGCAGTTAAAACTATGTTAGTTGGATCTTGAGATGGAGCTGGCGCTCCGCTGCCAGGCAAGCTTTCGCCATCCAAGCCCCTGTCTCTAGGCTACCTCCCCAACAGCACTTCTAAGAACCTTTTGTATAAGATCAAGTTGTAGTAGCGTTCTTATAGTTTGGATATGCGGGTCGAGGGGGAATGAAACAGATCGCAAAGCGCTGAAATAATATCGGTAAATGATAAAGTTTGCCAGTATGTTTTGTGTATTACACAGCAGGTGGCGACAAAGTTAACAAGTTTGATGGAAGCCATGAAAACAACCCAAAATTCTGCCTGACCACAGTTCGTTTGATAAGGAGAACCATGTATGGAGGTAGCTATATGGACGACTTTTGGAGGCAGCTATGGCGTGACGTGTGAGCCCGCTAAAAAGACGACATGTGGAGGCTGCTATGGAGACAATTTAATTTGGATAGGCCTGATGTGGCAGTCCAAAAAAGTTTCAAACCAGAGGAGCAGGTAGGTGGTCCTCCAGAAAATTAATAAATTGAGTGCCGTATGTTGGCAGTCCAAAAAAGTTTTCAAAACCAGAGGAGCAGGTAGGTGGTCCTCCAGAAAAAATTAAAGATTGAGTGCCTGTATGTGGCACCCCAAAAATTGCTTAAAACAGAGGACCGGGTAGGTGGCCCTCCAGAAATTAATACCATAGAGTCCTATAGCAGAACCAGTTGGCCCTGGCAAAAATTAGCCAGTTTCCTATGCTTTAGGATACAAGGGAGGAGAAGGAGGGCAATGAGGAGGAGGGTGGCATACATTATTCATGTTGAGCTTCTTTCACCTGGTGGGAGAATGAAATTCCGAGAAATCCAGGCTTTATTCACTCTTGATAAGCGTCAGCCTGTCAGCGCTATCAGTCGACAGGCGTGTACGCTTATCGTTGATGATGCCACCAGCTGCCACTGAAAACCCGCTCGGAAACAACACGCTAGCGGCAGGGCAGGCAAGAACCCCAAGGCGTACAGCGCCAGTTCGTGGCCACATGTCCAGCTTTGAAACCCAGTAGTTGTAGGGAGCTGTTGTGATCATTTAGGACGATGGTATGGTCAGGCTACGTACTCCCTCACCATGTTTCTGTAAAGATCAGCCCTACTCTGCCGAGTACTGGGGACAGGTGACAGTGTCTGCTGGGGTGACATAAAACTGGCAAAGGCCTGGTAAAGCGTACCCCTGCCGTGCTGGAAAAGCTGCCTGCTCGCCTACTCTCCTCCCTACTTGTCCCGCAGAAGTACGCCCTCTGCCGCTAGCGCTGTCAGAAGGGAATACTGTTTCAGCTTGTGCACCAGGGCCTGCTGGTATTCATGCATTCTCACACTCCTTTCCTCTCCAGGGATGAGAGTGGAAAGATTTTGCTTTGTACGTGGGTCCAGGAGAGTGAATACCCAGTAATCGGTGCTGGAATAAATTCTTTGAACGCGAGGGTCACCGGGATAGGCAGCCTAGCATGAAATCTGCCATATGCACCAGAGTCCCAACGCACAAAATTCACTCCCCTCACTGGCCTACTGACCCATTTCCTCCTCCTCCAACTCCTCCAACTTCTCTTCTTCCCCATACACGCTGAACAGTGAAGGACTGAACAATGGCCCCTCTTCTGTCTCGCCAACATTCTCTCCTCTTCCTCCTCATCCTCCTCCACCTCCTCCGATATGCACTGAGAACAGACCTAAGGGTGCTTTGGCTATCAACAAGGGAATCTTCTTCCCGCGTCTCTTGTGACGCAGCGCAAAGCTTCCATTCATGCTGTCCAGAGAGTTTTTTCAACAGCCAGCAGCGGGATGGTGAGGCTGATGATGGTGGCATCGCCACTGACCATCTGTGTTGACTCCTCAAAGTTACTCAGCACCTGACAGATATCAGACTCCACGTCCACTCTCATTGTAGACTTGAGGAAGCTGACTGACCTGACTACCGTCTGGTGGAAGTTTGACATCTGGCAGTCAAATCTTCTGCGCTGCTGGTAAACTCTGGATAACATGGTTAATGTTGAATTCCACCTTCGTGGGCACGTCGCACACATTCGGTGAGCGGGCAGTTGGAGGCGGCGCTGCGCTGGCCCTGCCCTGAGAGTGGCAGCATCTGTGCTGGACTTCCTGAAATGCCACAGATGGCGGCGCACCCTTCGTGAGCAACAGACAGATTGGGGTATGTCTTGAGGAAACGCTGAACTATGAGATTTAACACATGGGCCAGGCATGGCACATGTGTCAGTCTGCGAGTTGCAGAGCCGCCACCAGGTTACGCCCGTTGTCACACACAACCATGCCTGGCTTCAGGTTCAGCGGTGCCAGCCCAGATCAGTCTCGCCGTGATGCCCTGTAATACTCTTGGGCGGTGTGCCTTTTATCGCCTAGGCTCAGCAGTTTGAGCACCGCCTGCTGTCGCTTAGCGACGGCACTGCTGCTGTGCCTAGAGCTACCGACTGATGGCGCCATGCCCACGGATGGTAATTCGAGGAGGGGTTGGAGGAGGGGTGGGAGGAGGGGAGGCATAGTAGGCCTTTGAGACCTGGACCGAGGTGGCCCGCAATCCTCGGCGTCGGCAGTATATGAGCAGCCCCAGGGTCAGACTCGGTCCCAGCCTCCACCAAGTTAACCCATGCGTCAGCGATATATAGTGGCCCTGCCCAGCAGCACTTGTCCACGTGTCCGTGTCAGGTGGACCTTGTCAGAAACGGCGTGGGCGGGCACGGATGATGTTCTCTGACACGTGCTTGTGCAGGGCTGGGACGGCACATCGGGAAAAGTAGTGGCGGCTGGGGACCGAATACCGAGGGGCGGCGCCGCCATGAGTTTCGAAAGGCCTCGGTCTCTACCAGCCTATAGGCAGCATCTCCAGGCTAAGCAACTTGGAGATGTGGACGTTGAGGCTTGGGCGTGTGGGTGGGTTGCGCTATACTTCCTTTTGCTCTCAGCGTCTGGGTATGGAGAGCTGAACGCTGGTGGATGCTGTGGAGATCGTGGAGGCGAAGATGGCGTTTTCGCACGGGAGGTGTTTGGGGGCCGTGGTCCTGGGCAGGGGGCTGACTAGCCGATGACACAGGGGAAGGAGCAGTGGTGTGCCCGGCCGAGGTGAACGGGCTTGGTGCCATTGAGTGGGGTGTTTAGCATTCATATGCCTGCGCATACTGGTGGTAGTTAAGCTAGTAGTGGTGGAACCCCTGCTGATCCTGGTTTGGCAAGGTTGCACACCACAGTCCGTCAGTCATCCGGTGTTTTCTTTAAAGAACCTCCAGACTTCTGAAAATCTAGCCCTCGCCACGGGAGCTTGACTACGGGCAACATTTGGCGCTGATGCACCAGCTCGGGCCCTCCCTCTCCGTCTGGCCCCACCACTGCCTCTTCTAACCTGTTCTGCTAAGGACTCGCCTCCGTCTCAGAAGCACTGTGTTCACCCGGCCTATCAACCCAGCTTGGGTCTGTCACCTCATCATCCTCCGATCCCTCAGTCTGCTCCCCCTCGACTTCCTGCCCTGACCACAACTTCCCACTGTCTGACAACCGTGTCTCTCATCGTCCGACACCTCTTTACACACCTTCTTCCTTCTACGTCAATAATGCCACATCACCCACGGACTGCGAGCGTGGAAAACCTGGGCATCGGAAAATTGCTCACAGCAACTGGACAAGTGTTTGTGACGTGGGAAGGGTCCAAAAACAGTTCCTCAGAGTATGCCGGTTCAAATGCCAAATTTGCTGGGAGGGGGCAGACTGGTGGAAGGAGGCTAGTGGAGGAGCTGGAGGAGTGCTGATTTCGGTGACATGTGGACTGCGTGGAAGACTGACTGGTGGACAAATGGCTAGAAGCATTGTCCGCTATCCACGACATCACCTCTTCGCACTGTTCTGCTGCTCAACAGTGCTCTACCACAGTCCCAGTAACTTGAGACATGATGAACCTAGGGAGTGTAGCTCTGCGTCGTTCCCCTGCTCCCTCTCAGCAGGTGGTGTCTCACCCGGCCCAGGACCAGGCCTCTGACCCCTGCAGTAGTTGGACGCCCACGTCCAGCCCTCGTCCTCTACCCCTACCCCTGCCCTCGGTTAAACATTTTCCAAATTAAAGTGTAAACTTAAAATTTTTTTTTTTTGTCTGTTTTTTATTATTTTTTTTACAAAACGTGCATCCTATTGCTATGGCTAGTTTCTAACCTACACTGACAGCACACAACTGGATTTTTGTGCTGTGCCTGATTTGAGGTGGATATGTGTGGTCACTAAGACTCACACATGGTACAAGTCTCCCTGCAATTCTCACAATATGGTACTAGCTGCACTGCTAATGCCAGCAAGCCCAGCCACAAGCAAACAAAAGAAAGGAAATATAACGCTATTGCAGGCCTAAGTAAGCCGTTGGGGTTCTCCTATGGCTATTTTTCTGGCCTACAGTGAAAGCACACATGCTTTGCAATATGACTTTGAGCTATAAAAAGAAATAAAGGTAAAAAAAAATAAATCAGCAGATCTGCCTAATCTAATCAAACCCCTAATAAATTGTCCCACTTCGGTGTTTGAGGTGGTATTGTGTGTCACTAAGAGCTAAACACAACGGTAGCAAGTCTCCCTGCAAATTCCTCACAATATGGTACTACTGCACTCTAGTGCCAGCAAGCCCAGCCACAAGCAAACAAAAAAAGGAAAATATAACGCTATTGTAGCCTAAGAAGGCTGTTGGGTTCTTGTAGAATCACTCCTGCCTAACACTATTCTAATAGAACAGCCTAACGCTTTCCCTGACCAGCAGCAGCTCTCTCCTTAGCGGCATCCAGACAGAGAATGATCCGAGCAGTGCGGGCAGGGCGAGTCTATTCCAGGGTCACCTGATCTGGCCAGCCAACACATGCATCGACGTGTAAGGGTACCACGCCTGCTGGGTGGGTGCAGAGTCTCCTGGCTTGTGATTGGCTCTGTTTCTGGCCGCCAAAAAGCAAACGCGGCGGATCCATTTTCTCGAGCTGGCGAATACTCGTCCGACAACGAGCAGTTTTCGAGTACGCTAATGCTCGAAACAGCAATCAAGCTCGGACGGTAGTATGTCGCTCATCTCTAATGTTTAATTTTCATAAATGTTTTAAAATATTTTTATATACCTTATATACTCGAGTATAAGCCTAGTTTTTTAGCACAAAAAAATGTGCTGAAAACCCAAACTCAGCTTATACTCGTAGTAAAAAATATATAGGTTTTAAGGTTTTTGGGTAAATTAGGGGCCTCGGCTTATACTTGGGTCGTCGGCTTATACTCGAGTATATACGGTTAAATCTTTTTATATAAATAATTTTAAAAACAAAATGACTAAAACCATTGAGATGATTATTTAAATTTAGAAGATTTCTGTTGAAGAGCAACCTTAGGTGTTCTGTCCAGGACATTATGTAGGAAAGCTTACAGGAAATAAGCTGAGAGCGTAGTGCTGATAATATGTGAGTAATAGGATGAGTTATCAAACATTTCACTTTACTGGAAAAGTTTGCAGAGCTGGAATGAGCTAATTGTAGAAAGAGAAGTGTGAAAGTTTGAAAAGTAAATGATTGTGTTACCATCTAGATAGCTATTGGAGTCCTACTGATTATATTTTCTCTGGGATACTTTTTAGCATATTTATGAAGAAATTTAATTAAGATGTCAAAGCAAACCTGTCACCACGAATGTAACTTTTAGCTGGTGATTGGTCCAATACTCTGCTACGCTGATTTTAAAAATGCCTTAGTCAGTATTGTGAATCATTTCAGTACCTTATAAAAGTTTACTTCACATTTCCGGGCTCCTTGGTTGCAGCAAGGCATGTTTTGTGCATGTGTCAATCTCCCCTACACTCATACAACTACCTCACCCTCCCCACTCTCTGTTGTGAATTGAGCATACAGCAGAGGGAGGGAGAAGTGGGAGGGGAGAAAGAATGCATGAGGATACATAGGCACTGAGGCAATAGGCAACATGTTACGGATGTGGAGCGCAAGGGCAACCTTGAAAATCACCAAATCTCACAACATTCTACAAGAGGCCACCTCCCATCTGTGCAGATGCAAGCTACGCTTGTTGGCCTGGTTGAGTGTGCGACTCTATGACCTTCCTGGAAGATCTACTTTTTACAACTTCCGGTCACAGTAGTTCCTCCTCTTCTTTCGTTGAGCGGGATCATTACATACTTTCCTAATCACCTCCACCTGAATCTTCGCCATGTATGTTCGCCCTCCTTGCCTCACCTGGAGGCTAAATACTTTCTACCATCCTTTGTCTTCTGCATAATTCTCTGAATGGGGTTCTCCTCTTTTCTCTCTCACTGCCCAGATGATCATGTCCTGGACACTGGGATGATTTAAGATCTTGTTCGCGGTACTATGACTCATGCAGCACGGGACCTCAAATGGGCCTAGCTTCAGACTGAGTCGGATTATGTGCGTGACCCTCTGACTAGTGCTTGCACAACTGGCGTGATGCTCTGCAGGTCCAACTCAACTCTTATAACAGACCAGCCAAACGGAACCTTGTGTCTCTAAACAAACCTTTTTTAGTACTAAGGGTTACTGTGGGGACATCTTAGTGGCTCATTCTGGCTCCATTTCTATGGTGAATTTTTGCCCTGCCCCCACTGCTCTGAATTCTCTAAACACCTTAGCTCTTGTTCTCCTTTTTTATGTGACTCTTTAGGGAGGCATTTGAAGCAGGTTTTCCTCCTACCTCTATGAGTACGCATCATAGTTATCTCCGGAAAGACCTAACACTCTGCAAGTCTTTCGGCTCCATCTCCCTGCTACAGATGGATGAAAGATTCTTGGCAAAAGTTCTGGCCCACAAGGTCAATTCAGTTGATTTATCAGTAATCAACCTTGACCAAATGACTTCAAGCCGACCAAGATCTACAGTTGGAAAATCTGTACAGAATCTTCCCCCAATTTACAGGAGCGCCATCCTATTGCAGGGTCGGGGTCTTGGTTTTGCTGAAGTCACCAAGTCTTTTGATTCTGTGAAGTGACCCTATTTGTGGCTGGTGCTAGAGGAATTTGGGATCCACAGGGAATGCATATCTCACTCCCTGTAGCTTCTTTATGTAGTTCCCATCCAGACACTTTTTCATGGCAAGGTGGTACTTGCCACGGCTCCCCCACACGCCCCTTCTTTATGCCTATAGACTTGCTGAGGCTGAGGCATTCCCCTGTTGTCTGGGGGTGGTGCAACAGTCCATTGTTTGTACACAGTATTGGGGATATTTTGGATTTGGCCTTCTTTTGGGTTTGGTCTAAATACACTAACCAGCAACACCAAGTCCCCAAAACAACATTTCCTCCTATGAAAAGTGACTGCTTGCCTCAAACTGTGAGAGTGTGGCCCAGAGTCCCGCTGCGCTCGTTCGAGCATTAGCGTACTCGAAACTGCTCGTTGCTCGGACGAGTATTTCGCCAGCTCGAGAAAATGGCATCTCCCGCCGTTTTGCTTTTTGGCGGCCAGAAACAGAGCCAATCACAAGCCAGGAGACTCTGCACTCCACCCAGCATGACGTGGTACCCTTACACGTCGATAGCAGTGGTTGGCTGGCCAGATCAGGTGACCCTGGAATAGACTAGCCCCTGCCCGCGCTGCTCGGATCATTCTGTGTCTGGATGCCGCTA
Source organism: Engystomops pustulosus (assembly GCA_019512145.1). Classification (NCBI taxonomy): domain Eukaryota; kingdom Metazoa; phylum Chordata; class Amphibia; order Anura; family Leptodactylidae; genus Engystomops; species Engystomops pustulosus. Next base: position 95,562,080 of record CM033641.1, on the reverse strand, counting down.
GGGAGGCAGCGGGACTCTCGGGCCACACTCCACAGTGGAGGCAACAGGTCACGTCATGGAGGAGTTGTTGATTGGTGGCTAGTTAATGACCTAAACCCAAAAGAAGGCCCAAATCCAAAACCCCAATACTGTGTACAACAATGGACTGTTGCCACCACACCCCAGACAACAGGGGATGCCTCAGCCTCAGCAAGTCTATAGGCATAAAGAAGGGGCGTGTGGGGGAGCCGTGGCAAGTACCACCCTTGCCTGAAAAAGTGTCTGGATGGGAATCATAAAGAAGCTACAGGGAGTGTAGTATATGCATTCCCTGTGGATCCCAAATTCCTCTAGCACCAGCCACAAATAGGGTCACTTCACAGAATCAAAAGACTTGGTGACTTCACAACAACCAAGACCCCGACCCTGCAATAGGATGGCGCTCCTGTAAATTGGGGGAAGATCTGTACAGATTTCCAACTGTAGATCTGTGTGGCTTGAAGTCATTTGGTCAAGGTTGATTCTGATAAATCAACTGAATGACTTGTGGGCCAGAACTTTTGCCAAGAATCTATTCATCCATCTGTAGCAGGGAGATGGAGCCGAAAGACTGGCAGAGTGTTAGGTCTTCTCCGGAGATAACTATGATGCGTACCTCATAGAGGTAGGGAGGAAACCTGCTTCAAATGCCTCCCTAAAGAGTCACATAAAAAAGGAGAACAAGAGCTAAGGTGTTTAGAGAATTCAGACAGTGGGGGCAGGGCAAAAATTACCATAGAAATGGAGCCAGAATGGCCACTACAGAGCCCCACCAGTAACCCTTAGACAAAAAAGGTTTTTTAGAACACAGTTTCCGTTTGGGTGGTCTGTTATAAGAGTTGAGTCTGGACCTGCAGAGCATCACGCCGTTTGTGCAAGCACTAGTCAGCAGGGTCACGCACATAATCCGACTCAGTCTGAAGCTAGGCCCATTTGAGGTCCCGTGCTGCATGGTCATAGTACCAGCGAACCAAGATCTAAATCATCCCAGTGTCCAGGACATGATCATCTGGGCAGTGAGAGAGAAAAGAGGAGAACCACCATTCAGAGAATTATGCAGAAACAAAGGATGGTAGAAAGTATTTAGCCTCCAGGTGAGGCAAGGAGGGCGAACATACATGGCGAAGATTCAGGTGGAGGTGATTAGGAAAGTATGTAATGATCCCGCTCAACGAAAGAAGAGGAGGAACTACTGTGACCGGAAGTTGTAAAAAGTAGATCTTCCAGGAAGGTCATAGAGTCGCACACTCAACCAGGCCAACAAGCGTAGCTTGCATCTGCACAGATGGGAGGTGGCCTCTTGTAGAATGTTTGAGATTTGGTGATTTTCAAGGTTGCCCTTGCGCTCCACATCCGTAACATGTTGCCTATTGCCTCAGTGCCTATGTATCCTCATGCATTCTTTCTCCCCTCCCACTATCTCCCTCCCTCGCTGTATGCTCAATTCACATACAGAGAGTGGGGAGGGTGAGGTAGTTGTATGAGTGTAGGGGAGATTGACACATGCCAAAACATGCCTTGCTGCAACCAAGGAGCCCGGAAATGTGAAGTAAACTTTTATAAGGTACTGAAATGATTCACAATACTGACTAAGGCATTTTTAAAATCAGCGTAGCAGAGGTATTGGACCAATCACCAGCTAAAAGTTACATTCGTGGTACAGGTTTGCTTTGACATCTTAATTAAATTTCTTCATAAATATGCTAAAAAGTATCCCAGAAAAATATAATCAGTAGGGACTCCAATAGCTATCTAGATGGTATACACAATCATTTACTTTTCAAACTTTCCACTTCTCTTTCTACAATTAGCTCATTCCAGCTCTGCAAACTTTTCCAGTAAAGTGAAATGTTTGATAACTCATCCTATTACTCACATATTATCAGCACTACGCTCTCAGCTTATTTCCTGTAAGCTTTCCTACATTAATGTCCTGGACAGAACACCTAAGGTTGCTCTTTCAACAGAAATCTTCTAAATTTAAATAATCATCTCAATGGTTTTAGTCATTTTGTTTTTAAAATTATTTATATAAAAAGATTTAACCGTATATACCGAGTATAAGCCGACGACCCAAGTATAAGCCGAGGCCCCTAATTTACCCAAAAACCTTGAAAACCTATATATTTTTACTACCGAGTATAAGCTGAGTTTGGGTTTTCAGCACATTTTTTTGTGCTAAAAAACTAGGCTTATACTCGAGTATATAAGGTATATAAAAATATTTAAAACATTTATGAAAATGTAAACATTGAGATAGCGACATACTACTGTCCGAGCTTGATGGCTCGTTCGAGCATTAGCGTACTCGAAACTGCTCGTTGCTCGGACGAGTATTCCCAGCTCGAGAAATGGCATCGCCCGCCGTTTTGCTTTTTGGCGGCCAGAAACAGAGCCAATCACAAGCCAGAGACTCTGCACTCCACCACCCGCATGACGTGGGTACCCTTACACGTCGATAGCAGTGTTGGCTGGCCAGATCAGGTGACCCGGGAATAGACTAGCCCCTGCCGCACTGCTCGGATCATTCTCAGTAGCGAGGGAGAGTAGGCGAGCAGGCAGCTTGTCCAGCACTGGCAGGGGTACGCTTTACAAGGCCTTTGCCAGTTTTATGTCACCCCAGCAAGACACTGTCACCTGTCCCCAGTCTCGGCAGAGTAGGGCTGATCTTTACAGAAAGATGGTGAGGGAGTACGTAGCTGACCATACCATCGTCCTAAATGATCACACAGCTCCCTACAACTACTGGGTTTCAAAGCTGGACATGTGGCACGAACTGGCGCTGTACGCCTTGGAGGTTCTTGCCTGCCCTGCCACTAGCGTGTTGTCCGAGCGGGTTTTCAGTGCAGCTGGTGGCATCATCACCGATAAGCGTACACGCCTGTCGACTGACAGCGCTGACAGACTGACGCTTATCAAGATGCATAAAGCCTGGATTTCTCAGGATTTCCATTCTCCACCAGGTGAAAGAAGCTCAACATGAATAATGTATGCACTCCTCCTCCTCATTGTCCTCCTTCTCCTCCTCTTTGTACACTAAAGCAGAGGAAACTGGCTATTTTTTGCCAGGGCCAACTGGCTCTAGCTATAGAACTCTATGTATTTAATTTTTCTGGAGGGCCACCTACCTCTGTCCTCTGTTTTAAACAATTTATGGGAGTACCACATACAGGCACTCAATTTATTTAATTTTTCTGGAGGACCACCTACCTGCTCCTCTGGTTTGAAAACTTTTTAGGACTGCCACATAAAGGCACTATCCAAATTAAATTGTCTCCATAGCAGCCTCCACACGTCGTCTTTTTAGCTGCCTCCACACGTTGTCTCCATTGCTACCTCCACACGTCATCGCCATAGCTGCCTCCAAAAGTCGTCCATATAGCTGCCTCCATACATGGTCCCCTTATCAAACGAGCTGTGTGAGGCAGAATTTTGGGTTGTTTTCATGGCTTCCACATCAAACTTGTTAACTTTGTCGCCACCCTGCTGTGTAATCCACAAAATATACTGGCAAACTTTTATCATTTACCGATATTATTTCAGCGCTTCTTGCGCATCTGTTTACATTCTCCTCACCCGCCATAACCCAAACTTATAAGAACACTACTACACTTGATCTTATACAAAAGGTTCTTAGAAGTGCTGTTTGGGGAGTAGCCGAGAGACAGGGGCTTGGATTGGCGAAAGCTAGCCTGGCAGCGGAGCACCACCTCCACCCCAAGATCCAACTAACATAGTTTTAACTGCAGCACCTTTAATCTACTACTACTTCACTGCCTCCATACATGGTCCCCTTATCAAACGAGCTGTGTCAGGCAGAATTTTGGGTTGTTTTCATGGCTTCCACATCAAACTTGTTAACTTTGTCGCCACCCTGCTGTGTAATCCACAAAATATACTGGCAAACTTTTATCATTTACCGATATTATTTCAGCGCTTCTTGCGCATCTGTTTACATTCTCCTCACCCGCCATAACCCAAACTTATAAGAACTCTACTACACTTGATCTTATACAAAAGGTTCTTAGAAGTGCTGTTTGGGGAGTAGCCGAGGAACAGGGGCTTGAATTGGCGAAAGCTCTCCTGGGAGCGGAGCGCCAGCTCCATGCCAACTAACATAGTTTTAACTGCAGCACCTTTAATCTACTACTACTTCACTGCCTGTCAGGCAGAATTTTCAGGTGTTTCACCAGATAAATAGTAGAACTCGGCTTATCTGTCGCTGCCATGCTGGAGACCTGAAGTTGCATCATAGCAGCGCAATATGGATGCCCCATACTGTCGCTCTTAATCATGGAACCATTTCCGAAAAAACAATTAAAAATAGAACCACTATGCTATTCCATTATTCCTAGGTGAAATAGTCACCTAGGCCTGGCCTGGCCTGACCTGGCCTGCTTTGAAATTTATAATTTTTTCAAAGTAAACGCTTCTGGCCCCCAGGCCCATTTTGGGTGGGGAGGAGCCGATGAGACAGGGACTTGGACAGGCGAAAGCTCGCCTGGCAGCGGACCGCCAGCTCCATCCCAAGATTAGGCAGCCTCAGAGGTATCCATGCATGCTGCCCCTGCTGTTTCCTGTCCATTTTGCCTCCACGATCCTCAACAGCGTCCACCAATGTCTCCATGCGCAACTTTCAACTCTCTATACCCCAGACGCTGGAGCACGAGAGAATATGCAGCACATCATCCCCTCATCAAACGAGCTGTGTCAGGCAGAATTTTCAGGTGTTTCACCAGATACATAGTGGAACTCGGCCCATCTGTTGCCGCCATGCTGGAGACCTGAAGTTGCAATCATAGCAGCGCAATATGAATGCCCCATACTGTCGCTCTTAATCATGGAAGTCGTCTCCATGGCTGCCTCCACATGTCGTCCCCTTATCAAAAGAGCTGTGTCAGGCTCATTTTTCGGGTGTTTCACCAGATACGTTATGGAACTTGGTCACTATGTCGCCACCATGCTGTGTTATCGACTAAATATACCGTCAACCTTTTGTTCACATAGGAAATCATTTCAGTGCTTCTTGCTCACCTCCTTTGGTGAAGCCTGAGTCCTTTTAGGGTATGTCGCCATGACACTCTCTAGCCTGCCACTGCTGCCGCTGCCTCTGTATGCCCCTATAGTGTCAGGGTCAATTATTGCATGTTTTAGATGCTATCTAGCCTCATTCGGTCACTCTGTCATGGCCATGCTGTTGCCCATAATTTTGGCATAATCGTGCGATTAAGCAGCCTCAGAGGCATCCATGCATGCTGCCCATGCTGTTTCCTGTCCATTTCCGTGGTGTTTCCATCCATTTCTGAGGTCCCCTCGAAAAATGCTCGAGTCTCCCATTGACTTCAATGGGGCTCGTTATTCGAGACGAGCACTCGAGCATCGGAAAAAGTTTGTCTCGAATAACGAGTACCCGAGCATTTTAGTGCTCGCTATCGGTGATGATCCACCAAGCTTTCACTGAAAACGCGCTCGTACTACACGCTACGGCATGACAGGCATACCCCACGTCGTACATCGCCATTTTCGTGCCACATGTCCAGCTTTTGAAACCCAGTAGTTGTAGGGAGCTGTGTGACATTTAGGACGATGGTAATGGTCGCTACGTACTCCCTCACCATCTTTCTGTAAAGATCAGCCCTACCTGCAGACTGGGGACAGTGACAGTGTCTTGCCTGGTACATAAACCTGGCAAAGCCTTGGTAAAGCGTACCCTGCAGTGCTGGCGGCTGCCGGCTGCCTCTCTCTCCCTCGCTACTTTGTCCCGCAGAAGTACGCCTCTGCCGCTACGCGCTCAGAAGGGAAATACTTTTTCCGCTTGTGCACCAGGGCCTGCTGTTATTCATGCTTCTCACACTCCTTTCCTCCCAGGGATGAAGTGGAAAGATTTTGCTTGTACCGTGTGGTCCAGGAGAGTGAATACCCAGTAATCGGTCTGGAATAAATTCTTTGAACGCGAGGGTCCACGGGATGGAAGCCTACATGAATCTTCCATATCCCAGAGTCCCACACGCTCAAGAATTCACTCCAACTCCACTCTTCTTGACTGACCAATTCTACCACCTATCCCCTCCGACCTCATTTGAAGGACTTGAAGTCAATGTTCCCCTCTTCTCTCTCGCCAACATTCTCCTCTCTTCCTCCTCCATCCTCTCCCCCTCCTCCGATATGCGCTGAGAAACAACCTAGGGTGCTTTGGCATATCACAAGGGAATCTTCTTCCCCCTCTCTTGTGACGAGCGCAAAGCTTCCGACTTCATGCTGACCAGAGGGTTTTTCACAGCCAAGCAGCGGGAGGGTAGCTGATGATGGAGGCTCGCCACTGACCATCTGTTTTGACCCTCAAGTTACTCACACCTGACAGATATCAGACATCCACGTCCACTCCTCATTGTAGACTTGAGGAAGCTGACTGACCTGACTACCAGTTCTGGTGAAGTTGACATCTGGCAGTCTACAATCGCTCTGCCTGCTGGTAACCTGGAAACATGGTTAATGTTTGAATTCCACCTCGTGAACGTCCGACACCAGTCGGTGAGCGCAATTTTGAGCGGCGGCGCTTCGCGTCCCTGAGAGCAGCCACATCTGTTGGACTTTCCTGAAATGCGCACAGATGCGGCCACCTTCGTGAGCAAATCAAACATTGGGGTATGTCTTGAGGAACGCTAACAGAGATTTAACACATGGGCCAGCATGGCACATTGTTCAGCTGCGATTTGCAGAGCCGCCCACCCAGTTTACGTCCGTTGTCCACACAACCATGTCCCTGGCTTCAGGTTCACGGTGCCCATCCACAGATCCATTCCTGCTCCGTGATGCCCTGTAAGCTCTGGGGCGGTGTGCCTTTTATCGCCTAGGCTCATCATTTTTTGAGCACCGCCTGCTGTCGCTTAGTCGAGGCACTGCTGCTGGTGCCTTGAGCTCCTAAACCGACTGATGGGCGCCATGCCCCACGATGGTAATTTCGAGGAGGAGGTGGAGGAGGGGTTTGGAAGGAGGAGGCTATGTAGGGCCTTGAGAACCTGAACCGAGGTAGCCCCCGCACTCCGCGGCGTCGGCAGTAGTATGACCAGCCCCAGGGGTCAGACTGGTCCAGCCCCACCAAGTTAACCCAATGTGCCGTCATGCAATATATAGTGGCCCTGCCCGCAGCAACTCGTCCACTGTCCGTGGGGTCAGTGGACCTTGTCAAACGGCGTTTGGTCAGGCACGTTTGATGTTTTCATGACAGTGCTTGTGCAGGGGGGACGCGCGGACATAGTGCGCAGGGATCCGAATACCACTGGCTGGCCGCCGCCATGAGGTTTTCTGAAAGGCTCGGTCTCTAACCAGCCTATAGGGCGCATCGTCCAGGGCTAAGCTTATCTGGAGATTGTAGGCGTGAGGGCTTGGGGTGTGTGTGGGTTGCACTATACTTCCTTTTGGCCGCGTCTGGGTGTGTAGAGCTGACGCTGGGGATGCTGGAGGATCGTGGAGATGTCGGTGGAGGATTGTGGAGGCGAAGATGGGGTTTTTCGCGAGGTGTTTTGGGCCGGGGTCCTGGCAGGGTGCTGACTAAGCAGATAACCCAGGGAGACTTGGTTGTGAAGCACCCGCTGGGATGACGGAAGCTGGTGTAATAGCCATATAAGTGGGAAGATTGTTTGATTTCATACAAGATATTCCTACAAATGCGCGATAAGGTGGGCCCGGGTGATGTGTGGGGGAGGGGGGGAAGAGGAGGAGGAGATAACTTGATGGAGGGTGGCGATTCTTACCGGGCACCACCCAACCACGAGTGTGATCACCCCCCATCCGTACTATGCACCGGTTTGTACACGACATAGTCTCTGCTCATCACCACGTCCAGGACACGCAGGATGGATGATCAAAAGAGTGTATAATCATGGTTCTTATTTTTTGGGTCACAGGTGCGTTTCCCTTAATACAACTTGATTGCACTTGGGGGGGGTGTGGCCACGCAGTACTTCCGAAAATCGAAGCCCTCGACCACACCCACATCAATAGCGTTTAGCGAGAATTGAAGGATGTGACTACCATGGCCCGAAGCGCCGATAGGGAACACGGAATGTGAGTCTGGGCCATGTAGTTCGTACTCTGCACCCTTGCTTCCCCAAGTCCTGCCGGGTGTGTCCCAGCGCCTCTCCGTTGGCCCCACCACTGCCTCTTCCAACCGGTGTCGGCTATGGAGCTTGGCTCTTGGCGAGGCCACTGCCCGCGTCAGGTTCCTCGTGTGCATAAGGACTTCCTGGGTGGTTGCCACCGCTGCGGTCAAGGTGTCTAGGAGTGGGTACCCATTTGACCAATCTGCTTCGTCTCCAATTGGGCTCACCTTTCATCGATATCAACAACCACACACAGAGGTAAATGACTGAATGAGCCTGGTGGTGGCAGCATCAGAAACAGAGGATGAGGAGCTGCAGCAGTGAAGATAGTCCAGGAAATGAAAACAAAAAACCAGCACAAATTGAGGACCATCTCGGTCCCTCGGCCTTTCCGCTCTTTGCAATCAGTCATAGCCTGAGAACAACACGGTTACCGCACACCTAACCGTTGCTCGCCTCATCCGGCCTGCAATGCCACATCAAAGAAGCACCAGGTAGAGCGGCGGCAAATGCGGGTTGACAATAAAGACTGACGGATTGACAAACGAAGCAAGAGGAATCATCACAGCGGCGCGTCAGTCACGTGAGAGAAAAAAGACACAGGAGGGGAGGTGGAAAACGAATGCACAGCAAAACGTTATGAATGCCGCAAAAGATGTGTAATGGGTGGAAACGCTGCGTGAAAAGGTGTAAAAGAGGTAACAAAGAAGGACATGCACAAGGCGTGAGGCTGCGTAACACGACAGGTATATGATACCGTGACCAGTACGTGAACAAATAGGCTGCCAAAGGGAGGGGAGGGGGCAAGGGGGGGATGATAAGAGGCGTGGGGGGACAGTTCGGGCTGTTGAGCACCAGAGACTGACGAGGACAGGGCTGGTATGTCTGCAGAAAAGGGGTGCTGAGGCCGGCGGAGTGCTCTACTGAGCAGTCTTAGGCACAACGTTGGAGAGGCGTGTGACACAGAGGAGTGAGGAGAACAAGATGGAGCAGGGAGGGAGGGGAGAGAAAAGGAGGGGAAGAGAGGGGGGGGAGAGAAAGGGGGGGGAGGGGGGGGGGAGAGGGAACCAAAGAGCGACTACTGGTGGACAAATGGCTAGAAGCATTGTCCGCAAATCCCCCCCGACATACATCTTCGCACTGTTCTGGCCTCAACAGTGATCTACCAGAGTCTCACAGTAACTTGAGACATGACTGAACCTAGGGAGGTTGTAGCTCCCTGCTGGTTCCTGCTCCGTATCAGTAGGTGGTGTGTCGCAGAGCCCCGACAGGGACCACGGGCCTCTGACCCCTGCATAGTTGGACGACACGTCAATAGCCCTCTCCTCTTACCCCCAGCACCTCGGGTTAAACATTTTCAAATTAAAGTGTAAACTTTACTTTTTTTGTTTTTAAACAAAACCATGCTATCCTATGATATGGCTAGTGTCTAAAACCTACCTGACAGCACACAACTGGATTTGTGCGCGTGCCGTGCATGACTGAGTGATAAAAAGAACTAACTGTAAAAAAATAAATCAGCAGAATCTGCCGATTCAAATCAAAACCCCTATAAAATGTGTCCACTTAGGTGTTTTGGGTGGAGACTTGTGTCACTAAAGAGCTAAACACAACGGAGACATATCTACCCTGCAATATCTCACACATATGGTCTAGCCGCACTACTAAGTGGAGCAAGCCCAGCCACAGGCAACCAAAAAAAAAATAAAAAACGTTCTTGTACCCTAAGAAGGCTGTTGGGTCTTGTAGAACTCACTCCTGCCTAATACTATTCTAATAGAACACCCTAACGCTTTCCCTGACCAGCAGCAGCTCTCTCCTAGCGGCAATCCAGACCAGAGATGATACGAGCAGCGCGGGCAGGGGCTAGTCTATTCCAGGTACTTGATCGGCCAGCCAACCACTGCTATCGACGTGTAAGGTCCCACGTCATGTGGGTGGAGTGCAGAGTCTCCTGGCTTGTGATGGGCTCTGTTTCTGGCCGCCAAAAATCCAACGGCGGGAGATGCATTTTCTCTCAGGGGCGAGTATTCGTCCGAGCACGAGCAGTTTCGAGTACTAATGCTCGACAAAATATCATTGATTTTGTATTACGCTTTACTAAACTTTAGTGAAGGGGCACAACCCTCTCACTTCAGGAGGGCAAATTTTCAGCAACTAAGGGAAAGACCTTAAAGCATAGACTGGGAGAATGTTCTCAAAGACAAAAGCCCCCCCCCAAAGGGACTTTTTCTCATATATTCTTAAAGTCCTGTGAGAGGACCACATACCTTATGGGTAACAGCTAAGAGGAACAGAGAAAGCCATGAGGCTAACAGTCTGTAAGGAAAGCAATAAGGAAAAGATAAGGCGTTTAAGGTGCTAAAACGTGAAGGGGAGCGATGAGGCATTACAGGAGACAAATAAGAAAGTGAAAGGAGTGTGCACAGTGGTATTTTGATTAAGAATCCCGTGTGGTGCACGCTTCAGGGAATCGGCTCAAAACCTTGGCGTTATAAATCCAACAACAGGGAAGCAGCACTCTAAGTTAAGTAGTGGTAGTTATTCACCAGGTGGAAAAAGATAATGGGCAGATTTATCAGTGTCTAACAGGGCAACCAATCACGCTCCCCCCTTTAAAATATCATGGACACTGGGGAAAAGAAAGCTCAGCTGTGATTGGTTGCCATGGCAACTGGAAAATTCTGACTTTCAGACACTGATGAAATCTGCCCACTATACTTTTTCCTGGTGAAATAATACCACTACTTAACTTGGAGTGCTGATTCCCTGTTGTTTGTATTTTAGAGACATTACAGTAATTATAGAGAAAAATAAATCCTGTAAAAGCAGATAAAGGCTGCAAAAATAGAGACTGAGAAAAAACAAATTGACCAGGGAGAGCAAAATAAATCCAATTATTTTCAAGTATATAAAGATAAGAAACTAAAACAGAGAGTTTGGGTCCACCTTAGAATTCAACATGGGGGTCTGTAGAAGGAGATGAGAAGGGCAATCTACTGAAGGTCGCCTTTCAACTGTCTTACCCAGAAAAATCCCCTGGTGGAAGACCCAATTGAGGAGATAATGTAAATTCTTTTGGATGTCACAGTTAACCCAGGAGGGGTACGGCGCCACCCCGCACCACTAAGATAGATAAATCACGACGGTAGTGGTGGATGGTAAACTTAATTTTATGGAAGGCCGTGGCTGCTGCTAAAGCAAATAAAATTATGGGATGTTCAAGCAGAGAATAGATTCTCATTATAAACATAGTTTTGCCCTTACTACAATCCCTGGTCAGACCCACATGGAATAGGTGTACAGTTTTGGGCACCAGTGTATAAAAAGGATATAGTATAGTGGAACGGGTGCAGAAGAGAACAACCGATTATGAGGGAATGGAGATTAGAATACATTGACAGATTACAAATTTGGGATATTCAGTTTAGAAAAAAGAACGACTGAGGGAGACCTCATTACAGGTACAATACTTGAACAGCAGTACAAGGATGTCTCCAAAGATCTTTTTATACCTAGGCCTGTGACCAGAACAAGGGGCTCCCTACGCCTACAGGTAGAGGCGATTCACATAACCATAACAGGTTCTTTTACTGTAAGGCAGTGAGACTATGGAACTCTCTGCCGGCAGGAGGTTGTTATGCAAACTCATGTTACATGTTCAAGAGAGCCTGATACTTTCTGGGAGAGAAAAAACATCACGGATTATGGGGATAAAAATTACGTATATAACTCGAGTATAGCCTACCGAGTATAAGCCGAAACCCTAATATTCAACACAAAAACAACTGGAAAACCTTTGACTCGAGTATAGCCGAGGGTGGGAAATTCAATTGGTTACAGCTCCACAGTAATATAGTCTGCCAACCCCTTAGCATAAGCCTGCCCAACCCCTGTAGGCATACACCGTGCCCACCCTGTAGTAGGGAAAAAAATAACACTGTACTCCTCTTTTCCGATTCCCCCATAAGGTCCTCTTCTGTACTCAGACTGTCCCCAACAGAAGAGGACTACAGTGGTGACAGAAACGTGAGTTTGTGACTGTATTTTTAGTAGTGACTCGAGTATAAGCGAGTAGGGTTTTTGAGCACCAAATTTTTGTGTGACACTAGCTTATACTCGAGTCATTAGGTATTTAATCGGTAACAGGTGGACGTTATGGAATTGCCGCTTTTTTCGCTTCTATACTATGATAATGCTATGAACTAGAATCCCTCCTTCCCTGTCCTTCCTAGTTAGTGGAACCAGCACTCCGGATTACCACCTTATTAGGTAGATCCATGATGGTTAGTTCCTTTAATCAGTGCTATTGGGAACCTGTCATTAGCTGTATTTGTGAAAAATGTGAGACAGATGTCCCTTAAAATAATCATCAGTTTCATACAAAATCCACTCATAAATAAAGGATGACAAAAGACTAAATTATATAGCATGGATGGTGGTTTAGAAAATTCCACATCCAGGGCTGAGTGTTCAGTCAGAGCTGTTGTATAGAATTAAATGAACAAGTTCAGGCCAAGAAGAGGTACCTCGGGTCAAAGACCGCAAGGTTCAAGCAGAAGCAAACAGAGTCGGACAGGTGGATTGCAGCAGTTAGATTCAGTTTTAGTGTCAGAGAAGGAACAAAGATAGAAGCGAGAATACAGTTGAACAGTGTGTAGAGCAGCCGGAACAAGTAACCGAGCAAATGCAGATTACATCTGCATCATCTAGCATATAGAATACTTGTGCTTAGGCACCTTCCCTTTTGTTGATAAGACAGTCTCTTTTAATTGCATTCTAAAAAATTAGCAAACACCAGCAGACCCTGCTAACACAAAAAATAAAGAACATCCCGTAGAGTCAACCCTAGCGAGTAACTCGTCCGAGCTTGAGGCTCGTTCGGTATTAAGGTACACCGAAACGGCTCGTTCTGCTCGGACGCGTAATTCCCCCTGCTCGAGATCGTCTTAATGAAAAAAACACCACGTGAAGGAACAATGAGAATAAAGAAAAACAGTGAACACTTGGGACCGGAGCGTAAGTGAAAAACCACAGTAGACACAGTGAAGAATAGATACAGAGTTCAGCATCATCGGTCTTACCTGATCTGGCCAGCCAACCACTGCTATCGACGTGTAAGGGTACCACGTCATGCTGGGTGGAGTGCAGAGTCTCCTGGCTTGTGATTGGCTCTGTTTCTGGCCGCCAAAAAGCAAAACGGCGGCGATGCCATTTCTCTAGCTGGCGAATACTCGTCCGAGCAACGAGCAGTTTCGAGTACGCTAATGCTCGAACGAGCATCAAGCTCGGACGAGTAGGTCGCTCATCTCTAATGTTTACATTTTTCAAATGTTTTAAATATTTTTTATTACCTTTATACTCGAGTATAAGCCTAGTTTTTTAGCACAAAAAATGTGCTGAAAACCCAAAAACTCAGCTTATACTCGAGTAAAAAATATATAGGTTTACAAGGTTTTTGTGGTAAATTAGGGGCCTCGGCTTATACTTGGGTCGGGCTTATACTCGAGTATATACGTTAAATCTTTTTTAATAAATAATTTTAAAAACAAAATGACTAAAACCATTTGAGATGATTATTTAAATTTAGAAGATTTCTGTTGAAAAGCAACCTTAGGTGTTCTGTCCAGGACATTATGTAGGAAAGCTTACAGGAAATAAGCTGAGAGCGTAGTGCTGATTAATATGTGAGATAGGATGAGTTTATCAAACCATTTTTCACTTACTGGAAAAAGTTTGCAGAGCTGGAATGAGCTAATTTGTAGAAAGCTGATGAAAGTTGAAAAGTAAATGATGTGTATACCATCTAATAGCTATTGGAGTCCTACTGGTATTATAATTTTCTTCTGGGATAACTTTTTGCATATTTATGAAAGAAATTTAATTAAGATGTCAAAGCAACCTGTCACCACGAATGTAACTTTTAGCTGTTTTGGTTCCAATACCTCGCTACGCTGATTTTAAAAAGCCTTAGTCAGTATTGTGAATCATTTCAGTACCTTATAAAGTTTACTTCACATTTCCTGGCTCCTTGGTTGCAGCAAGGCATGTTTTGTGCATGTGTCAATCTCCCCTACACTCATACAACTACCTCACCCCCTCCCCACTCTCTGTCATTTGAATTGAGCATACAGCAGAGGGAGGGAGATAGTGGAGTGGAAGAATGCATGAGGATCATAGGCACTGAGGCACATAGGCAACATGTTGCGGATGTGGACGCCACGGGGCAAACCTTGAAAATCACACCAAATCTCACCAACCATCTACAAGAGGCCACCTCCCATCTGTGCAGATGCAAGCTACGCTTTGTTGGCCTGGTTGAGTGTGCTGACTCTATGACCTTCCTGGAAGATCTACTTTTTACAACTTCCGGTCACAGTTATTCCTCCTCTTCCTTTCGTTGAAGCGGGATCATTACATACTTTCCTAATCACCTCCACCTGAATCTTCGCCATGTATGTTCGCCCTCCTTGCCCTACCTGGAGCTAAATACTTTCTCACCATCCTTTCGTCTTCTGCATAATTCTCTGAATGGTGTTCTCCTCTTTTCCTCTCTCACTGCCCAGATATCATGTCCTGGACCACTGGGATGATTTAAGATCTTTGTTCGGTACTATGACTCATGCAGCACGGGACCTCAAATGGGCCTAGCTTCAGACTGACTGGATTATGTGCGTGACCCTTGACTAGTGCTTGCACACTGGCGTGATGCTCGGAGGTCCACTCAACTCTTATAACAGACCAGACCAAACGGAACCTTTTGTTCTCTAAGCAAAACTTTTTGAGTATGGGGCTTACTGTGGGACACTGCTGGCTCATTTGGGCTATGGTGAATTTTTGCCCTGCCCACTGTCCCTGAATTCTCTAACACACTTAGCTCTTGTCTCCTTTTTTATGTAGACTCTTTAGGGAGGCATTTGAAGCAGGTTCCTCCTACCTCTATTAGTATCGCATCATAGTTATCTCCAGGAAAGACCTAACACTCTGCAAGTCTTCAGCTCATCTCCCTTGCTACAGATTGTGATAAGATCTGGCAAAAGTTCTGGCCCACAGGTCAATTCAGTGATCTTATCAGTAATCAACCCTTGACCAAAATGACTTCAAGCCAACAAGTCTACAGTTGGAAAATCTGTACAACTCTTCCCCAATTTACAGGAGGCCACCTATTGCAGGGTCGAGGGTCTTGGTTTTGCTGGAAGTCACCAAGTCTTTTTGATTCTGTGAAGTGACCCTATTTGTGGCTGGTGCTAGAGGAATTTGGGATCCACAGGGAATGCATATCAACTCCCTGTAGCTTCTTTATTTAGTTCCCATCCAGACACTTTTCATTCAGGCAAGGGGTACTTGCCACGGCTGCCCCACACGCCCCTTCTTTATGCTATATGACTTGCTGGAGACTGAGGCATTCCACCTGTATTGTGGGATGGTGCAGACAGTCCATTGTTGTACACAGTATTGGGGATGATTTTGGAATTTGGCCTTCTTTTGGTTTAGGATTAACTAAGCAACCAAATCAAACATTCTCCTCATGGACTTCTTTGCCTCAACTGTGGAAGTTTGGCCCAGTCCCTCCGAGTCACGTCAGAAGATCACTTATCTGGGCTCCTGTTTTACACATTCTGTTGTTGACTATTACTTGTTGAATGCGTTCCCCCTCTTCGCCTGAAATGCTCCATTTACCAAAAATCCTCTATATCTCCAGTCTATGTACCCTGTTTGAGTGGCCCCTTTCTCTCATGGGAGGGTAGCGGTGGGCTCCTGATTTTTAATTGTATTTTTGGGCTGCCTAATTGTCCTATTTTTCATGGTGTTTCACCTGGAAAAACTGCGCACCATATCGCTCCTTACTAATGCTCTGCCTCCCCTCCTCACTTCCCCTAACACCTCCCATTTAGGGGTTAAGGGAGAACTAAGACATTCCCTTTGTTATGACAGCTCCTTTTGTTGTGACAAAAGTACTCTCTCACTCTCCCACCCCTGAGCTTTGACAAGTTCACCCCAGCTGTGGAATACCCAGCTCTTCCAGAGCCTCTGCTCAGTACCCTGCCTGGGGCTAGTTGGAGGGACAGAGGGGTGTTGTGATAAGGGCGGTGTAACTTTGTGTACCTTGTGAGGGCGGTGTACTTCACTCATTTAAACAGTTGAAAAGACTCCTATGATTTGCATAACTCCTTTCACCAATCCTACCTGCAAATCCATCATGCAGTTAACACCCAGTTTTCCAGGCGATGGTTGGTGAATAACGCCTTTCCCATCCATCCCTCCTTTAAAGGATCCAGTAGAGCTTTATCTCCCGCCCATACTGCAGTTGTACTGAACATTCACCTGTCCCAGCAAAAGCTCCTAGGAGATGAGCTGATTTTATTACAGATAAGGAGTGGGATGTTGCCCTATCTACAACCTAAATTAATCTCCGCCCCAGGGATGGATAACCCAATTTAATACTCTACATACCTCAGTAGTTCTGTCCAGGCTTCCTTTTGTACAGTATAGTTTTTTGTGGCCATTTGTGCATTGTAAGACATCTTTAACTTATTTTACTCTTTCATACATGTAAGGAGTCAATTTTGCTGCACAGTTTACATGAAAAACAGGAAAAAGGATTCTCAACATAACTTGAGGTCCTTGAGTCTGTTTCAGGTAACGAAGTGCGCACCGACCCCTGACTGTGAGGTAGATCCATGATGCACAATCCAAGAGCTTCCTCTCCCATGTGCCTTCATGAGGACCGTATCTTGTATTACACTATGGACTTATGGGAGGGGAGGAGCTGCTGCTCCCTGCTCACAGAGAAGCAGGTCATGTAACAGATATGTAGTAGTGCTGGAGGTTTTCCATGCACCTCTATATGATAGAAGCTTGTCATCATATACACCTGTATGTGCACTGTGCAGTGTTCACTGGATTTACTTGTGGGTACTAAATAGATTTATGCTAATTACTTATAAAGAACACCAGGCCATCATGTGATTTGTGTGGCAAGCTGACTGGCCTTAGCTTGAGGGCATAGACTGACCAGATTTAGTCTCCCTCCCGCCCACTTTCACACCACTAATGAGAAAGATTTTTGTCAAACAATTTCAGAACAGAAAATGCCATAACTTTGGAAAGAAAAGAACAAGCAGCACAAAGTAGCATTGTTCTGATTGTTTTCAAAGCGGGAATCACATTCAACAGTCCCCAGGTTACATAAATATAGGGTCCATAGGTTTGTTCTTAAGTTGAATTTGTATGTAAGTCGAAACTGTATATTTTTAATTGTAGATCCAACAAATTTTTTTTTGACCTAGTGACAATCGGAGTTTAATTTTGCTGTAATAGGACCAAAGACTTATCGATAAATCTTCATTGCTGCTAGACTTTACAGCTGATTAATTGCAGTCTGGGACGATAGTAAAGCATCCAGAGAAGCTCATTCACACCGAGTCCACTGGCAGAGGTCCGTCTTTAACTAAGTCCTGTAAGTTGGGTGTCTTTAAGTAGGGGACTGCCTGTATATTATTTGTAAAATCACTATAGATTTACAGTTATGCTTTATAATGCATTATATGGTAGATACACAGAGCCTACACTGTTTTGAACAGACCTACACAATTTTTATCTTGGACAAGCTATAGTTTACATTGATGCCATATTAGGTAACATACAGTATGACTTATAATTTAAAAAAAAGTAATAATTTTATGTATGGCATAGAAGCAGCAAGCAGCAATTCTGACAATATTATTTTTTTTTTCAATTTCAATAGTATGGTCCCTTATAAAGAATGGCTGGACCATTATACAATTTCTTATAAATCTTGTTGCCCCTTATCTTTCACAGACTGTGGAGCTCTTGCCATCAGAGCCCCCTATTCCTATTGTTTCATATGTCTATGGTATTACTCTATAATGTCTTATTTCATTCGTATATGTCCCCCATGATTGTTTGTCTTTTCCTGTAGCCACACTGACCCCTCATGTAAGGCACACTGTCCCCTGTCCCATATAAGGCACCAGCCTTCCCATATAAGTCGCACTGTCCCCCCATATAAGTAACACTGCCCCCTTCCCCCATAAGCCCACTGTCCCACCATCTATAAGCCATGCTGTTCACCCGCCCATAAGCAGGATCGGCACAAGCACCTGTCTTACCCGGGCAAGTCCCCACGGCCCAAGGTGCGGTGAGGCCCACTCAGGGCACTAAAAAAAATGTGGCCCCTGGAATCATTTGTACCATTTTTGCTTTAAGACATGGTACAAATTATTATCTTCTGGTTCTTGTAGTTACCAAAAATGAGAATCCAAAAGTCATCTTTCGAGTTCCCCCTTAGCACGCTCCACGCTGTACACAGCTGCTCTGAATAATGTGATGATGAACATAAGATGTCATCAGATCACATGCGCTGGCTTCAGATCACAGCTAACCATTTTAAAAACCATTAGGACGCAGCCTTTTTGTACGCTAAGGCTTAGTCCTCTTTTTAAGATTTGACCAGTGTCCTCTTCCTGGGTAAAAAACTTTTCAACACTTTTATATATACCCTGTGATTTTGAGATTGTTTTCTCTTGAGACATTGTATTTATGTAAGTAGCATAATTTTTGCTGATCAAAAATCAATAATTTAGGAAAAAATTTAAGTTTCAAATGTCCTACTGTTTTATTTTTTTTTTTGTAGAAACCTTTTGCCATTTGTCTTCTTTATACTCCCCTAATTTGCTTTCCATTTCCTTTATTTACGGATGTAGTTTATTATTTAAGTTTATAGTGCAAGTCCTTAATTTTCAAGAGATAAAAGCTTATGTACATAAACCCCGACAAGTAACACCATTTAAACTACATCTAAAATTATTCAAATCAGTACAATAGAAACCCTCGAAAACATTTTTCAAACTACAACCCTCAAAGAGGGTTGTGAGCATTTATCCCCAACATGTGGGTCAAATGTAATATCAAGTAAATGTGCATGAGTAAATTGCATTTTTTTAAATTGCCATTTTAGTGCCAAATATTGTGCCCAAACTCAAGCCACTTTAGACAACACAACAAATATAATTCTGTGGGTTGTCTTGAGTACGGCAAATACCCCACATGTGGCAATAATCAACGCAGGGCTGAAGAGGAGGAGCAAATTTAATAATACAATAATAATAAAAATGTACTTTTTTAGCTCTGTTTTGTATTTGATGTTGTCCTAATATTTTTTATTTATATTTTTATTTCATATTCTGTGTAGTCAACATTTAGGAGAAATAATAATGAATAGTATGTGCACAAAACAACGAAATACAAAGGCCATGTTGAAAGACCAAAAATATACTAAAGAAAGAATAAAGAAATCTAACCCAGGTTTTCAGTTTTACCCAACATCCAGGTTTTCTCTTCCTCTGAAAGAAAGTATAAAGTACAACAGCTCATTTAGCCACCAGCTATTGAGAAAGGAGGGAGAACTCTGAAATCGTCTAGCTTGGCGAGTGAATTTGACTGGAACTGAATCCTATTGCATCTTGATACTGAAACTCCACTGCGACTTCACAGAAGACATTTATGCACATGTGTGTTTTTTAACCCTACCAAGTTAAGACTCTCCTTGACCATTTTAACAAAGGAATTACTACACCCTGGCCAGGTGAACTTTGGTAAAAGTGGAGAACTCCCTTGGAGAAAGCGCTATGATTAAAAGCTACCTAGCATTACGGACCTCCAGATTATTAAACACACATCGGCTTACACCTGCGTAGGAAATCTGACCATACGCCCAAGAAGACACATGCTTGCAAGTAGAGTGAAAACTGACAGGGTGGTGAGTATTATATGACCCTACATTTTTCACAAACACTTTCTTAAACCATTTGCAAGCCACATTAGAGACTGTTATATGTGTCAACGCTCCATCCAACTAAGACACCAAAGTGATAAGAAATGTGCACTACGTCTTATTCAACTAAGTACGACAAATGTGGATTACATTGTTATCCAACTATTGCGTCTAATTGAGACAGTGCATATAAGAAAGCAAAGATAGATTTTGACTTTGATACATTTTGACTTTTAAATTTTGCATTCCATTTCAGGATTAAGAACTTTTCTGAGAAACATTGTTCAAGTAAAAAATACCTCAACAGTGTGAACACTGCACAATCACACAATTTTTTCAGGGACTACTACATCTCTTTTACCAACCAGAGCACACGTCAAAGAACGGCGGCACAGTGAGATAGCGGATTGAGATCCAGGGTGGGTGGCAGGCTCGAAGGATCTGATTCACGGACCCTAGAGTTTCAAGAGAAAAGCAGGCGAGCAGCACTCCGTGGAAAAAGTGTCTTATTTCACAGTTGGATACAGCGACGTTTCGCTGACTCTATGCAGCCATTCTCAAGCACAGTGATAGTGTTACAAGGCGGGCTTAATCTCCCGCAGGATGTGACACTCATATACAACACCAATCAGTGTACATAGTGATCGGTAACATAGTTACAAAGATTAATATTATACGAATTGCAGCACGAGTGATACTCGGTACAGTGTAACAACATGTGAGTACATGTGAGTGCTTGTAGATACTAGACTGAGGAACAACCACCGTACGTCACCAATTGTTGAAAACCAAAAGCACACATTTCAGTGGGTTGCGTAGCAACCATAGAAGCTAAACACCATCCATAAGAGATACCCGAGGTGCAAGGCCCGTAGATCATTCCCAAACCACTGTGTGTTATAACCATACCTATCGCGCGTCATGAGGGCACCTGTGTGGAGGCCACCGATTGCCGCTAGTAGTCCAATATCGAGATGCGCTCCGGACTGTTGCGATCTCCCGGTTTTGGCCATAAACACATCATGTGACCCTCTTTGTCTCGCGAGAGCGATGCGCATGGCGGCTATGGCCATCTTTAGTGGGGAAAGTCATCCAAAAGTGTCCATACACGGTACTACATTAATTATTCCCCATGGTAACCGGGTGCAGCACATTGGCGGACCAACGATATAAGTCACAGGCTCCCATTGCAGCAGGTCCAGGGGGGCTGATCGTGGCCAGGTTACCCAAGACACAGGTATTGGCTCTATGGCCCCCCGAGATCCGGACACTTTCTGCGAGGCCGTCAGCGCTGTTGTTTTCTCCGCACCATGTATGTAGCATAATTATAGTGGTTAGCAAAAACTGTAAAATATTGACATGGAGGAAATGCAAGATGAAAAATGACGATGTTCATCCAGCGTGTATAGGTTGATATAATCACGGTGGTTGTTGCACTCAGTAGTGGTGCAGAATGTGATCTAGGTTGAAAAGAAGAAAATTTGTGATATGTACATAATCCCAAGGATTATAAAATCCTAATATCTACTTCCTAACATGAATGTATGTGTAGCCACAAGCCATGGTTGTCGGGCCAGGATGATTCAATTCAGAGTGTTCAGGTTAAACTCTACGTTGAGACCCATTGGTTGTAATGAATGTCAATTTATATATCCATTCGGTTGCCCCGTTTTTTGAGAACTTTTTGTCTGTCACCCCTCGCTCCTCAGTGGTGGAAATGTTCTATAATGCAGAATCTGAGCTGATTTAATCTGTGACCAAAATCTAGGAAGTATCTGGGTACTGGTAAGTCAATTTTAGGACGTTTTAAATAGTGACCGATGATTGTGCAGCCTACGCTACATTCAGTGGTTGTTTTCCCCAATAAATTTTGGGGCACGGGCATATCAACACATAAATGACGTAATCAGAATCGGCAATCAAGTGATGGTTAATCCGATATGTGACATGGTAGCAGGATTGTTAAAGTGTCCCCCTTCAGCATTTACTGGCAATTCTCGCAGCTCATGCCACGGGTACACCCGGTTTTAATGTCGTGGCAAGATTAGGTCTCATATCCATGGGACCAATATCACTCGACACCCAGATGGTCCTTCAGATTTCTGGAACGTTTGTAGGAGAACACGGAGGTGATCTGAATTCCTCAATTTTCATGGTAGCGTGTGAGGATAGCACAGTGTTTGCGGATCAATCTTGATACATGTTGGTATTGCACCATAAGTGACACAAATGGATTTCTATTGTTAATGTCCCCCTCTTAATCGTGGGTGTACGTAGGAATCCTTATGTAGACATTTTGCTTTATCCCTATGTCTAGCTACAAGTTGGGCGGGATAACCTCTGGATTAAATTTATCTGACATTTCCTTAATCTTTTGTCCACTTGTTTAGGATCATCGACATCTTCCTGCGACCCTCACCATCTGGCTATAGGTGTAGAATCAATCGTCTTTTTAGGATGGGCACTGTCATAGCGTAAAAGATTATTACGGTCCGTGGGCTTAACATAAAGATCTGTCTTGAGCCTGTCTCCGTCAATATAGACACTGGTGTCCAGGAATTGAATGACCGATTTCGAAAAGGACTTAGTGAATTTAATGTCAGGGCCATCTGGTTGAGAGCGTCAAAGAAAGCCGTGAAATCATCCATACTGCCAGTCCAAATCAGGAAGATATCGTCGATATAAAACCGTCCACACACCCCAGTACATATGCATAGAGTGCGACAGGTATACCCATATTCCTCCAGATCCGCCATAAAATGTTGGCGTACGAGGGGGCCATTTGGCCCCCATTGTCAGTCCCACGTAGCTGCAGATAATAGTCATCTTCCAAATAGAAAATATTACATGTAGTAGAATGTCCAGTAGACCCAACACAAACTCCTGACTGGTAGGAGAGAGATTGGTAGTGCCCAAAGCTTTCCTAATGCAATATCAAACCCCTTTCATGGTTTATGCTGGTGTATAACTTGTTTACATCAAATGAAGCCAAAGGCCCCCGGGGGAATCTGCATATGATTTATTTTAAGTGATAAAATCCGACGTGTCACGGATAAAGATTTGGCAACATCGCCAATTGGCACAGGATTTTATCCACAAAATTGCTGCTGGTGAATACTGATTTCTCTCTTCTCCCGGAGACATGGTCTGCCGGGGGTTTATAAATTTTTGTGTATCTTTGGAAGACAGTATAAAACGGGGTGACTGTTTCTCAGGATCAGAATACATGAGTGGCCTTGTCGATAACATCATCGCAAAGGCATCATCATCAACCAATAGTTTAAGTCTTTTCAAATCCAGGGTAGGGGATTCTCAGCAGCTTTGATAGACTTCCTTGTCTGCAATTTGGCCCTAAAATTTCCTGTATTTATTTATCTGAATCCTCTACGACAATGGCACCGCCTTTGTCGCAGGTTTTATAACCAGCTTGTCGTATGAATAATTCCGCAAGTGCTAGTCTGGCAGATCGGGGTAAGTTGGTTACGTATCCTAGGTAGGCTGTCATGTTCCGCCATTTGTCATTAGCTAACACATCTTGTTTCACTAATGATAATGAAAGTTTCAATAGCACTGAGTTAACAAACGGCTAAAATCACTCTTATTAACAAACCCCATTTTTTTTCAACACACAATTCAGGTACATTATCATGTGTCAACGATATATTGGGTGACTGTTGTTGAGAAAAACCACACTTTCAATTTAACATTAAAGAATCGGCCAATTCTCCCTCAAGCTTAAGCCAATCTATTTTATCAGTGGGGCAAAAAGATAACCCCTCTCCAACAGTCCACTTGTGTATGAGATAATGTACTAGAGGATATTTTACCCACCAAGTCTTTCTGTAGTGGGTCTATCGCTTCTGGGTCATTGCTTTCAGTGTCTTGCCGCTCCTTGTTATGGGACTGTTTATGGTAGGACTGGCTCCTGTGGCGCCTACCGCCCCGCCGGGTCTTTCGCCTCCTCCTTTCGGGTGGGATTCGCCAACTTCTAAAAAGAACTTGTGACTTTGCGGTTTTATTTAGATGCGGTTGTTGTCTAGACGCCTTTCTGTGGCTCTGTGGTTTGTCGACTTCTCTCTTTCGTATCATCTGATTGCCCATTTGTACACTTTACCGGATTTTAGTCTTCTGAGTCTTTTGTGCCATTTGTGCCGTTTAATTTCCTCCTTGTTCCGTCTTAAAAAAGGATCTGGGAGGATCTCTCTTTCATGTTGTAAATTCAGTGGAATCCATCAGCGTTTGCAATTGTGTTTCATGTGAGGAATCCTCTGGATGGTTGCATTGATTTCTCTTTGAAGAAAATCGATATTCAAAAGGATGATGTCATAGGCATATTTATTCGTCAGTCCTCAAAATCCTGCGAATTCTGCATTGGTGGGAAACAAGACCCCGTGGAATCATTTTCTTATTATAGTATTCTCCCATAAGGATAAATGTAAATTCAAAGTGATCAGCCTCCTGGATTCTGATTCAAATACTCTTTTGATGTCAATTTTCGAGGGAACACTCAGGAATGTTTGTCTCACCCAAAGGTCCACCAAGGATGCGGGATACTTCATCATCATTGTAGGAAAAAACCCTGGTGAAGTGTTTTCTGTACATAGAACATAAAGTTTCGCTCACGGTGCACGGCAACCGGAATCCCATAGTAGAGCACACGTCAAAGAATGCGGCACAGTGAGATAGCGGATTGAGATCCAAGGGTTGGTGGCAGGCTCGAGATCTGATTCACGGACCCTAGAGGTTTCAGAGGAAAAGGCCGGCGAGCAGCAGTGTCTTTTATTTCCAAGTGATACACAGCGACGTTCCCCTCGTCCCGGCCCAGGGACACCCCCCATGTACGTAGAGAAGAAGATGGTGTCTAGCAGCTGGACTAGAAGGTACGTGACGATCTAAGAGGTTTTTAGCGAAAATAGGACGCACTTAGTTGGCGGTGCGGACGTGGGAAGGTAGGGTCCGGATGGGTTACAGGTTGAACAGTTGATACGGTCGCGGGCAAGGTGGTAGGGAGAGGGTTAGGGGATCTAATGAAGGTTGTAAATATAGGACGCTCTTGTAAGGCGGGTGGGGCTGAGGTTTGGAGGATTTAAATAAGATGGCAGGCGGGTTGTGTGTTGTAGGGGGGAAGGATAGAGAGAAAGCAGGTGTGTGTAAGTTGTGCATGAGCCGACGTACTGGATTGGGATGTATGGGAGGAAAGACGGCTCCCCCTTTGTGGGGTGGGAGAAGGTCTGGTCAATGATCGCAGGGAGCGGGCGTTGTGAGATGTGGGTTGACTAGGAAGTGCGCTGAGGACGGAGGACCTAGGTATTTGGCGGTGTTTTCAGTAGGAGGCTGTGAGGTAGTTGTAAGGCACAAAGTCTTAAGCTAGGATTATAGGTAGGTGAGAATGGTTGGTTTGGGAAACTTAGGGAGCGAGCGGGGGTTAGGAGACGCTCTGACAGAGAGAGGTTGATACGAAGTGAGGGTGTGGCTATGAATAGCAAGTGAGGTTGGGGCGGATGCGATGCAGGGTCTATAGTGGTCACGTTTGGTAATTTTCGGTAATGCGTGTATCTGGTCATGGACGGGGATTGAGGAAACTAGGATTATGTAAGGTTTGGGTGGTCCCCCCGCCCCCCAAATCCCTGGGAGAGGAGAGGGGTGTATGGTCGAGGGTAAAAGCGTTGAGTTTGTGTGTGTGAGAACGTAGGGATCTAATTGAGGCGGCAGAGAGACGTGTTATGGTTTGGGCAGGACCCGGTGTGGACGTGCAGGTATGTATGTTGGGGGATAGGTGTAGGTTGGGGTAGATTTACGAGTTAGCGTTGATGGGCAAAATGAGGAAGAGAGGGGTTGTCATAATTAAAAAAGTGTGGCTAGCGTATATCTCCTCGCGGTTAGCGAAGAGGAAGGACTCGGGGGGGGCAAGTGGAGCTGAGGGAGGTGGTTGGGCTTGAGTAGGGCGGTGAGACTCTGGGGAATGTGGGGGAGGGTGATGGGAGAGGCTAGGATTGGTTGTGTTAGGTTGGAGTTGGGTGATGTTGTCTATATTGGGAAATTGAGCGATTTTCATGTGTAGTTGGTTTTGAATGGAGGTAAGCCGAGATGGGAAAGAGCCCGGTGCTCCGGATCATGGAGGGTGGGGAGGGGGGTTGGCGGGAATTGAGGAAGGGAGAGGGCGTGGAATAGAGTAGTAACAGCATGAGGCGATATGAGATTATTTGTGCGGCAAGGTTCCCACCCCCGGCTGACTCTATGCAGCCATTCTCAAGCATAGTGGAATAGTGTTTACAGGCGGCTTAATCTCCCGCAGATGTTACATCATATCAACAGCCATCATGTACATAGTGATCGGTAACATAGTTACAAGATTATATTATACGATTGCAGCAACGAGGATACTCGGTAAACAGTGTACAACTGGAGTACATGTGAAGTGCTTGTAGATATAATATACTGAGGAACAACCACCGTCGCTCAACCAATTGTTGAAAACAAAAGCACACATGTCATTGGTGCGTAGCAACCATAGAAGCTAAACCACATCATAAGACGATACCGAGGTGCAAGGCCCGATGATCATCCCACCACTGTGTGATACCCATACTATCGCGCGTATGAGGGCACGCTGTGGGGAGCCATACCAATTGCCCGCTAGTATCAATCAAGCCCCGCCTTGTAACATATTCACTATGCCTTGAGAATGGCTGCAATCGAGTCAAGCCGAAACGTCGCTGATCCACTGTGTGAATAAGACACCTTTTCCACGAGTGCTTCTCGCCGGGCTGTTCCTCTGAAAACCTCTATGGGTCCGTGATCATATCCTTCGAGCCTGCACCCACCCTTGGAATCTCAATCCGCTTCTCACTGTGCGGCCCTTCTTGAACGTGTGCTCTACTATGGTTCCGGTGCCGTGCACGTGAGGCGAAAATCTTTATGTTCTATTACAGAACCCTTCACCAGTGTTTTTTCCTACAAAAAAAATGATGATGAATATCCGCATCCTTGGTGACCTTTGGGTTGAGACAACATTCCTTAGTGTTTCCCCTCCCCCCTCGAAATTGACATCAAAGAGTATATTGAATCAGAATCCAGGAGGCTGATTCCTTTGACTTTACATTATCCTTATTGAGAGATACTATAATCAGAAAATGATTCCACTGGTCTGCGCCCGCACTTACGGCCCAATCTGTTTCCCACCATGCAGAATTCTTGCAGGATTTTTGAAAGGCCTGACCGAATAAATATGCCTATGACATCCATCCTTTTTGAATATCATTTCTTCAAAGAGAAATCAATGCCCCCCCAACCATCCAGAGGATTCCTCACATGAAACCAATTGCAAACACTGATGGATTCCCTGAAATTTTACACAACATGTAAGAGAGATCCTCCCAGATCCTTCTTAAGTTTAACGGAACAAGAAGGAAATTAACGCCCCAAATGGCACAGAGACTCATAAGACTTAAATTCCGGTAAAGTGTACAACTGGCAATCAGATGATACGAAAGAGAGAAAGTCACAAACCACAGAGCAACAGAAAGGCGTCTAACAACCAACCGCATCTAATAAACCCGAAGTCACAAGTTCTTTTTTAGAAGTTGGCGAATCCCACCCGAAAGGAGGAGGCGAAAGAGGGGCGTTAGCGCCACAGGAGGCCAGTCCTACCATCAACAGTCCCCATACCAAGGAGCGGCAAGACCCCTGTAAGCAATGACCCAGAGACATAGACCCCACTACAAAAGACTATGTGGTAAATAATACCCCCTCTATTACATTATATCATACACAAGTGGACTTGGTTGACAGGGGTTCTCTTTTTGCCCCACTGATAAAATAGATTGCTTAATCTGAGCGAATTGGGGGGCCAGATTCTTAGATCTGTTAAATTGAAAGTGTGGTTTTTTCTCAACAACAGTCACCCACTATATCGTTTGACACATGATAATGTACCGAATTGTGTTGAACAAACTGGGTTTGTTTAATAAGAGTGATTTTATCAGTTTGTTAACTCATGTGCTATTAAAACTTTCATTCATTGTGAAACAGATTGTTATCCTGTCCTGACAATGGCACATGACAGCCCTACCTCGGATACTTAACAACTGACCTACCCGATCTGCCAGACTAGCACTTGCGGAACTTATTCATCCGACAGCTGTTATAAAACTGCCGACAAAGGCGGTGCCATTGTCGTAATGGATTCATATAAATACATACAGGACATTTTGGCCAACTTTCAGACAAGATTCTATACAAGCTGTCTGAGAATCGCCCTTAAACCTGGTTCTGAAAAGACTTAGACGATTGGTTTGATGACGCCCTTGCTTATGATGTGAATCGGGGGACACGGCCCTCCTGTATTCCTGATTCCGCGAGAAACCAGTCACCCCGGTTTTTATACTGTCTTCCAAAGATACACAAAATTAAAAAAAAACCCCGGGCAGACCCATTTTTTTTTTTTTTTGTCTCCGGGATACATTCGTATTATCACAGCAGCAATTTTTGTGGATAAAATCCTGTGCCAATTGGGCGATTTCTTGCCAAATCTTTTATTCCGTGACACGTCGTATTTTATCACTAAAATAATCATATGCAGATTCCTCCCCCGGGGGCCATTTTGGCCTTTTTCATTTGTGTACAAGTCCTATACACCAAGCAAACCATGAAAGGGGTTTGATATCTTAGGAAAGTTTTTGGGCACTACCAATCTCTCTCCTACCAGTCAGGATTTTGTGTTGGGTCTCCTGGACATTATACGTACATGTATTATTTTCTATTTGAGATGTACTATTTTCTTCTGCAGCTACGTGGGACTGCAATGGGGGCCAAATGGCCCCCTCGTACTCCAACATTTTTTATGACGGATCTGGGAGGAACGCGTTATACCTGTCGCCACTCATCCATAGTATACTGGGGTGGGTGGCGGTATAATCACGATATCTTCCTGATTTGGACTGGCAGTATGGAGATTTCAAACGGCTTTTCTTTCTTGACGCTCTCACCAGATGGACGCCTGAGCATTAAATTCACTAAGTCCTTACGAAATCCGGTCATTCAATTCCTGGACCACCCCAGTGCCTATATTGATGGCTCAAGACCATCTTTATGTTAAGCCCACGGCCGTATAATCTTTGTTACGCTATGACAGTGCCCATCCTAACAAAAGACGATGATTCTTTAACCCTATATCCAGTGGTTAGGGTTTCGCAGGATGTCGTGATCCTACACATGGACAAAAGATACAGGAAATGTCCGATCAATTTATATCCAGAGGTTATCCCACCCAACTTGTAGCTAACTATGGATAAAGCAAAATGTCTACATAAGGATTCCTTACTTACCCCACGATTAAGAGTGGGAACATTAACAATATAATTCCATTGTGTCCACTTTGGTGCACCTAGCCAACATGTATCAAGATTGACCGCAAAACACTGGGCTATCCTCACCGCTACCATGACAATTTGAGGAATTCAGATCACCCACTCCCGTTTCTCCTCCAAATCCCAGAAATCTGAAGGTACCATTTGGTGTCGAGTGAATATTGGTCCCATTGATATGCAGACCTAATCTTGCACGACATTAAACACCGGGTGTTACCCGTGCATGAGCTGCAGAATTGCCAGTAATGCTGAGGGGGACACCTTTACATCCTGCTACCAATGTCACATATCGGATTAACCATGCACTTGACTTGCCGCTCTGATTAACGTCATTTTTTTTTATGTTGATATGCCGTTCCCCAAATTATGTTGGGGAACAACCACTGAATGTAGACTAGGCTGCACAATTCATCGGTCTCTATTACAACGTCTAAATTGACTTACCAGTACCATACACTTCCTAGATTTTGGTCACAGATTACATCATCTCAGATTCGCATATAGACCATGTTCCCAACCGCTGAGGAGAGGGGGTACATACCAAAAAGTTCTCTCAAAAACGGGAACCGAATGGATATATATGGAATTCATTACAACCAATGGGTCCTCACTAGAGTTTAACCTGAACACTCTGAATTGAAGCCCCTTGGACCCCGACACCCATGGCTTGTGCTACACATACATTCATGTTGGAAGTAGATAATTAGTATTTTATATCCTTGGGGATTATGTAACATATCACAAATTTTTTTCTCTCTTTTCAACCTAGATCACGTTCTGTGCACAACTACTGAGTGCCACAACCACCGTGATTATCCAACCTATCCACGCTGGATGACACATCGTCATTTTTTTCATCTTGCTTTCCTCCTCCTTTGTCAATATTTACAGTTTTGCTACCACTATAATTATGCTTACATCTCTGGTGGCGGAAACACAGCGCTGACGCCTCAGCAGAAGTGTCCGGATCTCGTGGGCCATAGAGCCTATACCCGTGTCTCCTTGGGGAACTCTGGCCAAGATCAGCCCCCCCTGGACCTGCTGCATGGGAGCCCTGTGACTTATATCGTTTGTCCGCCAATGTCTGGCACCCGGTTACCATGGGGATATACTCTAACTGTATGTAACCTGTGTAAATGGGCACTATTTGGTGACTTCCCTCACTAAAGAGTGCCATAGCCGCATGCACGCATCGCTCTCCGCGAGACAAAGGGGTCCCATGATGTGTTTATGGCCAAACCGGGATCGCACGTCCCTGTAGCGGGCAAGCTCCGTATTTGGACGACACGGCAATGTTGGCTTCCACCCAGCGTGCCCTCATGACGCGCGTAAGGTTAATGGTTATCACACAGTTGTTTGGGAATCTCTCCGGGCCATGCAACCTCGGTATCTCTTATGAATGTGGTTTAGCTTCTAGTGTTGCTACCAACCCACTGACATGTGTGCTTTTGTTTTCAACAATTGGTTGAGCCCTACGGTGGTTGTTCCTCAGTTATATTACTCTCTACCAGCACTCCACTGTACTCACATGTTGTTGCACTGGCGAGTAATATTCGTGCCTGCAATTTCGTATAATATATCTTTGTAACTATGTTACCGATCCCTATGTACATGATTGGGCTGTTGTATATGAATTTTCCACAATCCTGCGGGAGATTTAAAGCCCGCCTTGTAACAACTATTCACTATGGCTTGAGAATGGCTTCATAGAGTCATCAAATTCGCTGTATCCCCTTGTGAAATAAAGCACCTTTTTCCATGGAGTTGCTGCTCGCCTGCCTTTTCCTCTTTAACCAACCAGTGTATATAGCCATACTCTCAATGTATGTTGCCTAGTGATTTTTCTTAGGTGTCTTAGTTTGATATACGTATATATTATTTTGAGATTGCACATGCGATTGGTAGGGGTGGGATTTTGGACCCCTCTAGTACATTATATTTTAATAAAACTGATTTTATGAAAACATATCTTGTGAATTCCTATTTGCAACTATAATTGGGGTGCACCATAACCTGGTGCTCTGGACACTTTTAATAGGTATATGAACGCTATGTAGGGCGAAGTAAGCTCTTTGTATTCTCCGATGGCTATTTTTCTAGCAAGTATCAAAGCACACTACTATGCAGATGAGATGACACTGAGTAGTGCTATTGAAATCCCCAAACCTACTACATTTTTCCCACTCGGTCTTTTGCTATGGATATGTGCGTCACTAGCGCAGAACACAGCGGGTCGCAAAGTCTAAATACCAAAATGCTCAGAATTGGCTCGTACATGCACTGCAGAAAAAGTAAAGCCACCAGCAGATCAAACAGAATCAAATATATGAACGCTTACTGTAGGCGTAAGTAAGCTCTTTGTATTCGCTATGGCTATTTTCCAGCCAAGTATCAAAAGCAATATCTCCAGATGAGATGAAACACTGAGTTAGTGCCTAATTGAAATCCAACCCTACTAAATTTTCCCACTTCGGTCTTTTGCTATGGATAGGTGCGTCAATTAGCGCGAAACACAGCGGTCGCAAGTCTCACACAATTGACTCAGAATTGGCTAGTACATGCACTGCAGAAAGTACACCACCAGCAGATAACCAGAAATCAAAATATAGAACGCTATGTAGGCGTAAGTAAGCTCTTTGGAGTCTCCTATGGCTATTTTCTAGCCAAGTATCAAAGCACACTACTATGCCAGATGAGATGACACTGAGTTAGTGCCAATTGAAATCCAACCCCTACTAATTTCCCAATCGTCTTTGCTAGGATATGTGCGTCACTAAGCGAGAACACCGCGGTCGCAAGTCTCACTACAAATTGCTCAGGAATGCTAGTACATGCATGCAGAGACAGCCCCCGCAGATCACCCAGAAATCAATATATAGAACGCTACTGTTAGGCGTAAGTACGCTCTTTGTATTCTTCCTATGGGCTATTTTTAGCCAAGTATTTCAAAGCCACACTACTATGCAGATGAGATGACAATGAGTTAGTGCCTAATTGAATCAACCCCTATGAAATTTCCCACTCGGTCTTTGCTCTGGATATGTGCTGTCACTAAGCGCAGAACACACGCGGTCGCAAGTCTCACTACAAATTGCTCAGAATTGGCTAGTAATGCCTGCGAAAGTCAGCCACCAGCAGATCAACCGAAATCAAATATTATGAACGCACTGTAGGCGTAAGGAAGC
This sequence comes from Engystomops pustulosus, assembly GCA_019512145.1. NCBI lineage: Eukaryota > Metazoa > Chordata > Amphibia > Anura > Leptodactylidae > Engystomops > Engystomops pustulosus. The sequence continues at coordinate 95,529,610 of CM033641.1, read as the reverse complement.
CTCTTTGTATTCTCCATGGCTATTTTCTAGCCAAGTATCAAGACCTATATGCAGATGAGATGCACGAGTTAGTGCCTAATGAATCCAACCCTATAAATTTCCACTTCGGTCTTGCGAGATCTGTGCGTCACTAAGCGCAGAACACAGGGTCGCAAGTCTCATACAAATTGACTCAGAAATGGCTAGTACATGCACTGCAGAAAGTACAGCACCAGCCGATCAACCAAAATCCAAATATATAGAAGCTACGTAGCGGAGTAAGCTCTTTGTATTCTCATATGGCCTATTTTCTGCCAAGTATCAAGCACACTACTATGCAGATGCGATGACCTGAGTTAGTGCCTAATGAATCAAACCCTACTAAATTTTCCACTTCGGTTTTGCGATGGATATGTGCGTCATAAGCGGCAGAACACAGCGGTCGGCAAGTCTCACTACAAAATGCTCAGAATGGTGTAACATGCACTGCAGAAAGTCAGCCACCAGCAGATCAACAGAAATCAAATATATAGAACGCGACTGAGCGTAGTAAGTCTTTGTATTCTCATATGGCTATTTTCTAGCCAAGTATCAAAGCACACTACTATGCCAGATGGAGACCTGAGTGGCCTATGGGAAATCAACCCCTACTAAATTTTCCCACTTCGGTCTTTGCTATGGAATTGCGTCACTAGCGCAGAAACACCGCGGTCGCAAGTCCACTTACAAATTGCCAGAAGTGGCTAGTACATGCACTGACAGAAAGACAGCCACCAGCAGATCACCCGAAATCAAATATATAGAACGCTATGTAGGCGAAAGTAAGTCTTTTGTATTCTCCTTGGCTATTTTAGCCAAGTATCAAAGCACAATAACTATGCCAGATGAGATGACACTGGTAGGCCTACTTGAAATCACCCATACTAAATTTTCCCATTCGGGCTTGCTATGGATAGTGCGTCATAAGCGCAGAACCACAGCGGTCGCCAAGTCTCACTCAAATTGCTCAGAAGTGGCAGTACATGACCACTGCAGAAAGTACAGCCACCAGCAGATCAACCAGAAATAAATATATAGAACGCTACTGTAGGCGTAAGTAAGTCTTGATTCTCCTATGGCATATTTCTAGCCAGTACAAAGCACACTACTATGCCAGATGGATGCCTGAGTTAGTGCTAATTTGAAATCCAAACATACAAAATTTTCCCCACTTCGGTCTTGTTGGGATTGTGCCGTTATAAGCGCAGAACACAGCGGTCGCAAGTCTCACTACAAATTGATCAGAATTGGGCTAGTACATGCACTGCAGAAAAGTACAGCACAGCAGATAACCAGAAATCAAATATATAGAACGCGACTGTAGGCGTAAGTAAGCTATTTGTATTTCCTATGGCTATTCTAGCCAAGATCAAAGCACACTACTATGCCCGATGAGATGGACACTGAGTTAGTGCTAATTGAAAATACAACCCCACTAAATTTTCCACTTCGGTCTTTGCTATGGATATGTGCGTCACTAAGCGCAGAAAAAGCGGTCGCAAGTTCCACTACAAATTGATCAAGAATTGGCTAGTACAGCACCTGCAGAAGTACAGCCACCAGCAGATCACCAGAAATCAAATATATAGAACGCTACTGTAGGCGTAGTAAGCTTTTGTATTATCCATGGCTATTTTCTAGCCAAGTATCAAAGCACATACTATGCCAGATGAGATGACACTGAGGTAGTGCCTAATTGAAATCCAACCCTACTAAATTTTGCCACTTCGGTCTTTGCTATGGATATGTGCGTCACTAAGCGCAGAAACACGCGGTCGAAAGTTCATACACATTGCTCAGAAATTGGCTAGCTACAGCACTGACAGAAAGTACAGCCACCAGCAGATCAAAACAGAAATCAAATATATAGAACCTATGTAGCGTAAGTAAGCTCTTTGTATTCTCCTATGGCTTTTTCTAGCAAGTATCAAAGCACACTACTATGCAGATGACGATGACACTGAGTTAGTGCATAATTGAAATCAACCCTACTAAATTTTCCCCTTCGGTCTTTGCTATGGAATGGTGCCACTAAGAGTACAACACAACGGTAGCAAGGCCCCATGACTAATTCCTCACCAAAATGGTACAGATGCAAATTAAAATAAAAAAAGGTAAACGTTATTGTAGCCCTAAGAGGGCTGTTGGGTTCTTGAGAATCACTCCTGCCTAACATATCTAATAGAACACCCTAACGCTTTCCCTGACCGCACGCAGCTCTCCACCTAGCGCATCCAGACAAGAATGATACGAGCAGCGCGGGCAGGGCTAGTCTATCCCGGGTCACTGATTGGCCAGCCAACCACTGCTATCGAAGTGTAAGGGTACCACGTATGCTGGGTGGAGTGCAGAGTCTCCTGGCTTGTGATTGGCTCTGTTTCTGGCCGCCAAAAACAAAACGGCGGGGGAGTGCCATTTTCTCGAGGGGCGAGTATTCGTCGAGCAAAGCAGTTCGAGTACTATATGCTCGAACGAGCATCAAGCTGGACAACATGTTCGCTCATCTCTATTATAACAAAATTAATGTATGTTATGTGGGGCGTTATGTTTTAATGACCAACATGTATTTAAAAGTGAACGATTCTATAAATAGGTTTTTAGCCAATGTTCATCTCAAAAACCAGTATTTATAGTCATGCCATATGTCAATGTAAGCTAAATGTAGAAACCCAATGTTAGTGGTTCAGGTTTCCCTTAGCATCAAACCTCATCTCATCTCTAAATTCTTATTTCAGATCCCAACTACCATTGTTAAAACTAGACAAGCAGTAGGGAAAGAAACCTGTGGCATCCGCACAGAAGTGGATAAAATCTTCAAACTTTAGTTATTCATCATGTAGTAAAAGAAACAACCAGCTCATTGGCGAAAATGAATTGGCACTACGCGTTTCACTACAACGCGTAGGCCCTCTCCATTTTCGCTTTGACTTGGGGTGTTCCTTATATTGCGGAACTCTGTTGGGCTCTGATTACAGTAGAAACCTCATACAATATCATGCAATATTTAAAGGGAAATGCAAAAGAGTACCACATAGAAAGTAATGTCCAGGTTAGGAGACAGGGAGGGGTGAAAAGCAGGATCAAATTTTTTTGTTTTTTTCGTAACGATTCCAAACTGCAAAACTCATATATTATATTAAGTCATTACAAACAGAGTGAACTTTTTTCTAGGTTATGTAATGATCATGGCTTACAGATCTTGAAAAACCCAAAAGTCATTGGGGGTCATTTAATAAGGGCCAGATTCGCGTTTTTTCCCGGAACCTGTACACGAAATATTTCCGATGGCGCCGATTCCCCTTTATTGCCCGGGGGATTTGTGCACTCGAAGGATTCGGAAAAAAACCGCCGCATTTTAAAAAAAAAGTGTTCGAAATTGCACTTACCATTCCCAAGTGTAGGCCGGTGAATTTCAGGGAATGCCAGCGGACCTCGGGGACTTCAGCGCAGGCAGGAAATCTGATAGCGGCGGAGGAACTGCCTTCGTGAATCCCGGCGGACCCGATCCCCGCAGAGAATGCAGCGCTGGATCGCGAATGGGACGGGGGAGGGGGAGGGAGGGGGGAGGGGGGGGGGAGGAGGGGAAAGTAAATCTGCCCCATTGTCTCAGAAAATGTGAAAATTACCCCAAAAAACGGCAAAGGCTCCTAAAGTATTTCAAAAGGTCCTTAGTCTGGTCCATAGGTGGACACAATATGTGGAAAATATGATGACTTGATAAGATGTCAGAAGACAGCATGAACATATTCCATAAGGAGGGTACCACACTAAAGGGTCATTGGTAAGAAGTGGGCTGTTTGCAAATGTTGAATTAAAGCAAATTAATGGAAAGATTATGTTGAAAATGTTGCCACAACTAGGATAACCACAGCCCTGATAGGATGTTAAAAGCTATTCAAATTGTGAAGTGGACTTTTGCTGGGAGTAAGAGATTCAAGATCCAACCCCACGCAGGACATATCAGGAATCGGATATAAGGACCTATTCCATGTGTGGAGCAACTCTGACCAAATAGATAATGCCAGAAGAGTCTTATCTGGGCCACTGAGAAAAAGAAACCGCTCTGTTGCTCAGGGTCCACGGTGCTGTTTGCTTGTTGAAAGTACAATTTGAATTTCATTTGGAATAAGGTCCCAGAGGTCCCGGAGGGAAGAGTAAAGAGACACATCCAAGTGCTTGGTCTAGTGTGGAATTTCCTCACTCTGACCACTGGTTTATCAAGACAAAGGTTCGCTCAGCATCTACCAGGAAATTTGGAAAACTATTAAAGGATTTGGAATTTTCCAGCAGGGACTTTGACTTGACTTCAGGTTTCCCCACACCCAAAACATACTGGTAGGTGATAGATTGTAGCCCGATATGGGGACAGGGACTGATTGGCAGCTCTGTGACAGTGCTGCCGTAATTGTGTGAGTATATAAATAAAGACTTATATTATTATATATTAGTATACAGCAGCTAAAATGTGCCAGTTGGCTTAGAGCCATCTATTTGCTTCACCCAATGACGGCAGCGTTAACAGCCTCTGGTCGGATGCTAAAAAATGTTGCATGGCTGTGAAATTGAAAACACAAAGAAACTTGATAGAAATGATGTTTTCATTCTGACTGAGAAGAGTTGTCGAAAGTAATTTGTGAGGTCATATTTATCCTAACAAGGTTAGCTTAAAAACACCAAACTATCCCACTAAAAGACAAACCTCAGTTCACAAAAAGTTCTAAGTTACCGCTTGAGAAAGTGCTAGGCAATGTTTTTTTTTTTTTAAATTTTTTTACTTGTTTTTCATTTTTTTTTTTGTTTTTATTTTTTTTACAATTTTTTATTTGTTGTAGTGCTGCGGTCCTAAAGGGGTTAATAAAAATAGAGGCTCCGAGAGCTGGGCTAGAGATGGGTTAGTAAGTGGTGGAGACTTGTGAATGAGAAGAGTTCAAGTTTAGGATGTTTATGGGGTCATGGAGAACACACATGGTTAGCAGGGGCTATGACACAAAAATTAGAGGGATAACACTGAGTTTTAGAGGAATAAGGTTTGTCAGGTGTTTTATTGGTGGAGAGCAGACCCGAACCGCAAACCTCGCTAAAGTGTGTTTGTGGCCCTTCCACCATTATTAACCTTTAAAATGATGCAGGAGTGCAGGAAGAAGTCAGGGGAGAGGTTTACAGTATACATCAACGTATTAATATTGTCAGTCACTATATATAGAGATTTTGACAGCAGCGAGGCAGGAAGGGTCAGACACAACCAGAGCGTGTGGAGAAGTTAAAAGTGGTTCATTACTAGAGATAAGCGAGCACTAAAATGCTACGGTCTCGTTATTCGAGAGAACTTTTCCTGATGCTCGAGTGCTCGTCTCGAATAACGAGGCCCCATGAGTCAATGGGAGACCGAGCATTTTAAAAGGGACCTGGTTCGGGAATAAAATGTGTTAATTAATTGAAAAAGAATGTGCTTCTGATAGTTGCAGAGTATGAACCATCTGCAATCTATTCTTCACTGTTCCGGGTATATTATCTCCCACAAGTAGCAGAATGTGAAGAACAGTGGAAGAATGAAATACAAACAGTGAACATCACGATCTTTAAGTGATGAAAAACGCTAGGTGCAGAATAGATTGCATGTGCGACACATTGCTTTACTTGTCGGGATACGACTGTCCCGGGATCGCCTCTTCTTCCACTGAAGTTCCCATGTCTCCTCCGCTGCCCGATGTCTCCTGCTGCCCGAGTCTCCTGCTGCGCGCGATGTCTCCTGCTGCGCGCGATGTCTTCGCTGCGCCAATGTCTCCCTGCTGCGCCGCGGTGTCTCTGCTGCGCCCGATGTACCCTGGTGTGCGATGTCTCCCTGCGCATTCAGCGTGTATCTTACGACACGTAAGCCGATGTGCTGAACATCTGTACTCTATTCTTCACTGGTGTTCTTCATTGATGTTTTCACTTAAATGATCCTGTGTCACTGTGTTCACTGTTTTTAGTTTATTCTTCATGTTTTCACGGTGTTGGTTTAATTAATGCTCGATCTCGAGCAGGGGGAAATAAAGTCCGAGCAACGAGCCTTCGAGTCCTTCATACTCGAACGAGATCAGCTCGGCGAGTATACGCGATCATCTCTTTCTTACCAATTCTACCTTCTCATTTTACACATGCACTATGCAGTGAATAGCTGAACGGCACTGCCATCGTCTGTGGAAGCTGCGACCACATGATTGCAGTCTGTAAGTGCTAAAGCGAACTGCTACATCTGATATAGCTGTGCCCCAGACATTTACCCAAATGGGGTCATTTTCCCCACTGATCTGTAGGTATCTATTTCTTATAAAATTTAAGGTTTCCATGTTTATTCTTCCACCTTTAAAAATATAAAATTTTTCTTCTTTTCCATGTAAAGAGCTGTGTAGGCTGTTTTTGCATAACCAATTTGACTTCATAGGGATGTATGTAAATTCCATGCCGTGTACTGCGGACGAGGAAAAAATTCCAAATGCAGTGAAATTGGTGAAAACATTGCAGTCGGTCATTTCTTATGTGCTTGGTTTTAGGCTGACCATGGATCCCACAGGCTCTATAATGTTTTTATACATTTAAAAAAATTGAAAACCTCCTGTACAGAAAAACATATATTATTTTGCAATCTTCTGGCCCTAAGAACTTTTCATACTTCGGTATACAGAGCTTTGCATGTTGACATTTTTGCTAGCATGGAGAACATTTCAATGTACCATTTTGAGGACTATACTGCATTTGTTTCATTTTTATAAGATTTTTTTAAATTTGCAAAATGAAAAAAGTGGAATTTTTAGATGTTGGGTGTGTTTTCCATTATGCGATTAATGCTGGGAATACACAGCCATTATGTTTTGATAGATAGGACATTTAGGGACACGGCGATTCCTAAACATGATAGGATTTTTTACTTTGTGTATTATATTTAATCTGTTCTAGGAAAGGGGGGGATTGGAATTTTTAGGTTTTTAGTTTAGGCACTATAACCCTGAGATTGTCTGAGTGATTCGACAATATAATGCCATATTACAGGATTCAATAATTCTACAGTATTACACTGTGCAAATCACACATTGTAATAGATAGGCAATATCAGACAGCCTCAGGTTAGTGGTATGATCCAGGCTGTCATGGTAACAGATTGCCCACTCCCTGATGACATGATGAGCGGCAATCTGCCCCCTAGCCCAATATGGCCTTTGATGTCAAAGGTTAACACATGCAATCAGTGCCTCTCTATATATCCGCAGCCGACATAGGTTGCCAATTGGCTCGATCGTCGCTCTCCGCTGAAATCATTGGGGAGTGGCAATCCAGTGCCATGGACAGCTTTGGGTCACACAAAATTAAGTTATAATATAGTAAATAACCTAAACATTCTAATCAACCCCTTTACCCTAGAAGTCACATACATATAAAAAAAAAACCCAGTAAAAATCATAAAAACAATTAGGTATACCGTGTCTTAAAGAATGCCCCGATCTATCAAAAATACTTAACGGTTTTCACTGGGTTAAGCCCCTCGACAGAAAATAGCGCCCAAAGTCGCAAATGACTTTTGCCATTTCGAAAAACTATAAAAAATTTATAAAAATGATCAAAAGGTTGAACCAGTCTAAAAATAGATGCTTGAAAACGTCATCAAAAGTCACAAAAAATGACCACCACGCACGCTCCGTACATCGAGTTGAACAATTATTAGCACCAGAATGGCAAAATGAAAAACATTTTTGCACAAGGAGGTTTTAATTTTCGGTTAACAATATAAAAAATTATAAAACCTATACAAATTTGTTATTCAGTGATGGTCTGACCAATGATGAAGTAGACAACAAGTTGGGGCGCACGGAAATCAGTAAAATCCAAGCCACAAGAAATGGCGCAAATGCGTTTTTCATAATTTCACTACAGGCAGATGTTTTTACGCTCTCTATGATAGAATATTATATACCATTCAGTATGAAGTGCAAATTTTACGCATAAAAACAAGGCTCTGCCACAGCTCTTTACATGGAAAAAATAAAAAATTATAGGGGGTCATTTACTAAGGGGCCCGATTTCGCGTTTTCCGCGTGTTACCCGAATATTTCCAATTTGCGGCAGCTTGTACATAATGCCCCGGGATTGTGGCGCACGCGGATTGGCTTGTGGCGCATCGGGTCGGCATGCGCGCGACGGAAAGCGGGCTCGGCACGGGTGTTCATATCCTTCACTTCACCCTCCGAACGAAAACCGACGTATTCGAAAAAACCGCCTCATTTAAAAACCGAAAAAGGTCGATTGGGGAGCGCTTACCTTCACTGCGTCCGAGGTGGTGCATTTCCGGCGCGAATTGAGAGACTTTCAGCGCAGCAGCGCCCCTGGGGGACGGCGGAGGGAACTACCTTGGTAAATCCGGACGGACTCCGAATCCAGAGCAGAGGAACGCGCCGATGGATCGGCAATGGGCTGGGGAAGTAAATTTGCCCATAGACTGTTGAAAGTGGGGAGTGAAAATTAAAGACGCGACGAAAAGAACTGGTCATTAAGGGCCCATAATGTTAGCAAATTTTGATAACTTTATCTTATGCTGGGTTATTTGATTATCTCCCCCTCTTGAGTTGGGCCATAGACCCACTCATCCTTATAACTACATACTTGCAGAAGGTTCAGTATGTTCAAATGCCTTTAGTATCTTTGCCATTGACTTCATGATGGGTTATTGGTAGTATGGTATAATGGCTAAGAGTGAGCAAACTGCTAACCATGTAGAAGACACCAAATACAATCTGAAGGAGGACCTCTTTTTTTCATACTTTTCCCAATAGTGAATTGGTTTAGGCCTCATAAGAGTTTGCACAGTCAGAATCACTGGCTCAGATTGGTCTATATATACTTAAGGGAACCTGTCAAGTTGTTTAAGCAGCTGGACACATCAGACTATAATCAAGCAGTGTTGTGTACTTTTATGGCCAGTATGGTGGCTCACCCCGACAATAAGCTTTAAAATAAGGTACATAAGATAAATAAGATATATGCAGGCACACCTTTGCCCCTCTCCATGGCGGCAATACCTTCTGGCCCCACTTATTTTCAAGTTCCGGCCCCGTCCCCACTCCCTGGGCAACACTTGCGGCACTTGAAAGATTTTAAAGTGCCAACATACTGCTGATTGGAGCTGCCACTTCCGGGTCTTTGAAAAGACGCGACTCCCAACAGCCCGCAGGATCTTGTGCTTATGGCCTATGGAAAGTTTTTTATTGTGCTCAGCTTGGATTGTATCCCCCCATTGTTGATCTGAACCGACCATAGCCCCCTGACCTCCTGCTTGGTCCTGATTTTGCCCATTGACACCTGCCCTGATACCTGCTGTCCCTCACGGCTGCCTAGCGTTCGTACCTCGAACTGGTAACACCAATGGACTGGTCGAACTGTGAACGACCTGTGGCCCTACACTGCAGCAAGACAATTCCTGCTTTGCGGCGGGTATCTGTTGAAGAACGGGACCCCACTTAGGACTCCGGTCCCAGGTGTGGTTGTTTCTCATTTGCCGGTGGTCGGGGGTTCAATTACCTTGAGGCCTGATGGTAGTCCGGCCATGAAACCTCACCAGGTGCCGCTTCTGAGACTGGCTGCATCTTTCAGCATTGTGGTCCAGCATTCCCACAGATTGCTTTGCAAGGAGAAAGCTGGTCAAGACACCGACTGCGGCAACAGTTGCTGCCAATCAGCATATACCCATGCGAACTTCTCCTGCAACTTCTCCTGCAGTGAACAAAGCTAAGACTTCTATGCCAACAGTATGATGGGGACCAAACTGTGCAGGGACTTATTACCCCAGTACGGAAGTTATTGCGCATGATGGGATGTGCCAGGAGGTGAGACTTCAGCGGCTACAGAGGATAGAGTGGACTTGCTCCCGGTGCTCAGCGGGTTACTCCATTCGCAGTAGCCTGTGAAGTTCATAAAGGAGGTTAATTTTTATGTAATTAGATAGAAGGAAAAGATTAGATAAAGACATTTAGTATACACTTAAAACGGGAAAGGAATTACCATTAGGAATTAGGTATATAATCTACCATTAGGTTTTCTGTGTAGGTAACCTCTAAGTTTTTAATGCGTCCTCATGAATGAAAAACTTCAGCTGGTCGAATCTGCCACATTTTATTTTTCTATATTAACAGGATTTCAAAGTCAAATTGAAGGATCCTATTCGAAGGTTAAAGAATAGAGATGAGCAAGGCATAAAAACATAAGCGTACACGCCTGTCGACTGACAGCGCTGACAGGCTGACGCTTATCAAGATGAATAAAGCCTGGATTTCTCCGGATTTTCATTCTCCACCAGGTGAAAGAAGCTCAACCTGAATAATGTATGCACTCCCCCTCCTCATTGTCCTCCTTCTCCTCCTCTTTGTACACTAAAGCAGAGGAAACTGGCTATTTTTTGCCAGGGCCAACTGTCTCTAGCTATAGTACTCCATGTATTTAATTTTTCTGGAGGGCCACCTACCCAGTCCTCTGTTTTAAACAATTTTTGGGACTGCCACATACAGGCACTCAATTTATTTAATTTTTCTGGAGGACCACCTACCTGCTCCTCTGGTTTGAAAACTTTTTTGGACTGCCACATACAGGCACTATCCAAACTAAATTGTCTCCATAGCAGCCTCCACATGTCGTCTTTTTAGCTGCCTCCACATGTTGTCTCCATTGCTACCTCCACACATCATCGCCATAGCTGCCTCCAAAAGTCGTCCATATAGCTGCCTCCATACATGGTCCCCTTATCAAACGAACTGTGTCAGGCAGAATTTTGGGTTGTTTTCATGGCTTCCACATCAAACTTGTTAACTTTGTCGCCACCCTGCTGTGTAATCCACAAAATATACTGGCAAACTTTTATCATTTACCGATATTATTTCAGCGCTTCTTGCGCATCTGTTTACATTCCCCTCACCCGCCATAACCCAAACTTATAAGAACACTACTACACTTGATCTTATACAAAAGGTTCTTAGAAGTGCTGTTTGGGGAGTAGCCGAGAGACAGGGGCTTGGATAGGCGAAAGCTCGCCTGGCAGCGGTGCGCCAGCTCCATCCCAAGATCCAACTAACATAGTTTTAACTGCAGCACCTTTAATCTACTACTACTTTACTGCCTCCATACATCGTCCCCTTATCAAACGAGCTGTGTCAGGCAGAATTTTTGGGTGTTTCACCAGATACATAATGGAACTCGGCCCATCTGTCACCGCCATGCTGGAGACCTGAAGTTGCAATCATAGCAGCGCAATATGGATGCTCCATACTGTCGCTCTTAATCATGGAACCATTTCCGACAAAACAATTAAAAATAGAACCGCTATCCTATTCCATTATTCCTAGATTAAATTTTCAAACGACCCAGTCTGCTTTGAAAAATAATAATTTTTTCAAATTAAACGCTTCTGGCTCCCAGGCCCATTTTGGGTGGGGAGGAGCCGAGAGACAGGGGCTTGGACAGGCGAAAGCTCGCCTGGCAGCGGACCGCCAGCTCCATCCCAAGATTAGGCAGCCTCAGATGCATCCATGCTGTTTCCTGTCCATTTCGCCTCCACAGCGTCCACCAATGTCTCCATGCGCAACTTTCAACTCTCTATACCCCAGACGCTGGAGCACGAGAGGATATGCAGCACATCATCCCCTTATCAAACAAGCTGTGTCAGGCAGAATTTTCAGGTGTTTCACCAGATACATAGTGGAACTCGGCCCATCTGTCGCCGCCATGCTGGAGACCTGAAGTTGCAATCATAGCAGCGCAATATGAATGCCCCATACTGTCACTCTTAATTATGGAAGTCGTCTCCATGGCTGCCTCCACATGTCGTTCCCTTATGAAAAGAGCTGTGTCAGGCTTATTTTTCGGGTGTTTCACCAGATACATTATGGAACTTGGTCACTATGTCACCACCATGCTGTGTTATCGACTAAATATACCGTCAACCTTTTGTTCACATAGGAAATCATTTCAGCGCTTCTTGCTCACCTCCTTTGGTGAAGCCTGAGTCCATTTAGGGTATGTCGCCATGACACTCTCTAGCCTGCCACTGCTGCCGCTGCCTCTGCATGCCCACCCCTATAGTGTCAGGGTCAATTATTGCATGTTTTAGATGCTATCTAGCCTCATTCGGTCTCTCTGTCACGGCCATGCTGTTGCCCATAATTTTGGCATAATGGTGCAATTAAGCAGCCTCAGAGGCATCCATGCATGCTGCCCCTGCTGTTTCCTGTCCATTTCCGTGGTGTTTACATCCTTTTCTTTGGTTCCCAGGTGTTTGGCCAAGCTTCCCTTTGCAGAGCCTTGGTCCCCTTGAAAAATGCTCGAGTCTCCCATTGACTTCAATGAGGCTCGTTATTCGAGACGAGCACTCGAGCATCAGGAAAAGTTTGTCTCGAATAACGAGTACCCGAGCATTTTAGTGCTCGCTCATCTCTAATCACTATTCCCCAGGTCCCCCCCAACCTGTAGTTTTGATACCCTATCAGGTCTGTTGATAAGGATAGTTGAAGTCCCCCATGATAAGTACTTCACCATGCTTTGAAGCCGCATCCATTTCACTAATCAGCATTTCCACTGCTGCCTCCAATATTTTTGGAGCCTTATAACAAACCCCTAGTAATATTTTATTATTCTTTTTCCTTCCCCTTATGTCTACCTGTAGGGACTCCACATTTGCATTTGCATTGCTGTTGTCATCTCACCAGACAGGCTTGAGGCAAGAATTCACATATAAACATACCCCTCCCCCTTTTTTATTTATACGATCCTTTCTAAAAAGACTATAACCATCTATAGTAACAGCCCGGTCATATCTACTGTCCAGCCATGTCTCGCTGATACCCACTATATCATATTTCTGCTCCAACATCAAGAGTTCCAGTTCCTCCATTTTGTTTGTGAGGCTTCTGGCATTTGTGTGCATACTCTTTATATGGTTTTCCCTATCCCTATTCCTTTTGTTCTTATTCCCCAATCTCATTCCAGCCCCCCTTCTTCCTCCATGGACTATGACTCTTCCCAGCTCTCTATCTACACTGTCTACTTGCCCTGCACAAGTGTAGTTGCCCTCCCCGCAGGTCTCTAGTTTAAACACTCATCCAACCTTCTAGCCATTTTTTCCCCCAAAACAGCTGCACCCTCCCCATTGAGGTGCAGCCCATTCCTACTGTAGAGCCTGTAGCCGACAGAAAAGTCAGCCCAGTCAGTGGCGTAACTAGGAGAGACGGGGCCCCCTAGCAGGCTTCTGCATGGGGCCCCCCTTCCCACTTTAAAAATATACATACTAGTATACTCACACATATAAATATACTCATGTGCATATACACATACTTACAGTGCCATATGCAACATGCTCACATACAGTGTACACAGACCATATACACAGCAGAGAATTATATATATATATATACATCACAGTAATTATATATATATACATCACAGTATATGTTATATACATATACATTATGCTGGACATGTGCAGTACAATATAGATATAATGCTGCACATCCTCCATTCTTTATTGTGTCAGGTCAGATGACGGGGCCCCCTGACACTGCGGGCCCCATAGCGGCTGCTATGGAGGCTACCGCTGTAGTTACGCCCCTGAGCCCAGTTCTCCATGAACCCAAAGCCCTCCTTTCTACACCAACTTTTGAGCCACTTATTTACCTCCCTGATCTCCCGCTGCCTTTCTGGTGTGTCACGTGGTACAGGTAGTATTTCGGAGAAAACTACCTTTGAGGTCCTTGCACTGAGCTTATGGCCTAAATCCCTGAAATCATTTTTAAGGACCTTCCACCTACCTCTTACTTTGTTATTAGTGCCAATGTGGACCATGACCGCTGGTGCCTCACCAGCCCCTCCCAGTAATCTGTCAACCCGATCCGCAACATGCTGAACCCGAGCACCCGGCAAACAACACACTGTCTTTGTGACAGATTGCCCTGTGTGTTCCCCTAATAATTGAATCTCCCACTACCAGCACCTGTCTGACCTTTCCTGTGCTCCCATTACCCTTCTTACTGGAGCAGACAGTCCCCTGGTTACTAGAGGCCATGTCTTGCTGCAGCATTGCCACCCCAGAGCTGATATCCCCCTCATCCGCCAGCCTGGCAAACTTATTGGGGTGCACCAGATCAGGACTAGACTCCCTACAACTCTTCCCTCTACCCCGCCTTCTACATGTTACCCAACTAGCTGGCCCCTCACTCTGCACCTCCATACTTCCCTCCCCACACCCATCTTCCCCAGAGAGTATGTGCTCCAGGAGCAGCAAACTTCGCTCCATATTGCCCGTAGCCTTGAAACTTGCTCATTTAGATCCAGAATCTGGGCTTCCAGATGAGCAATTTTCACACATCCCACACAGCAGTATTCCCCCTCGAATGGCTGTTCAAGGAAAGCATACATGGCACAGGTTGTACACTGTGTAACCACTTATGGAGTCCATTGTTCTAATGGGGATCACAATAGAAATATGCACGGAAAGAAGAATTTTCAAAGTAACACAAAATACAGCAGTTACCTGCTAAAGTCCCTCAAACTTAAGTCCCTTAAAATGTAAGCCCCACTTAGGACTCTGCACACACTTCGGATCAATGCACACTCGCCACCAAGCTCACACACTCGCTTTTCTGATGCTTTTTTAAAGGTTATGTGCCACAAAACTCTGCTGAGCTCACTGCAACAAGATCTGGCTGCCATTTTTAAGGACCTTCCACCTACCTCTTACTCAAAAAGGCTACTGGGGCTTGGAATAGCCTTAGCTACCTCATGCCCCACTAGCCTCTTAATAAAATGTGGATATATCAAATAAACCATTTATTTAAGTTTTGGGTCACTACTGTTTTAGCTAAATAAAACATAGGGCTACACTAGATTAGAGGAACCTGACATCGGATCTACCTTAATAGGTAGATCTTTGCTGGTAGGTTTCCTTTAACTAAATGCCATCTTTCTTTTAGCTATAAATTGCTTACCTCACATCCCCATAAAATCAACTTTGTTAAATTACCTGCCATACAGCAAGATTCCAGCAGCGAGTCAGAGTGGGCGTGTAAAGCCATCTTCACTCTCTTCTACTCCTCCCCATGCCCGCTGCCTCCTTTTCACCAATCAGCACTTCTTGTCAAATATGCAAAATCGAATCCATGTTTATATCTCAACACAAAAAAAAGCACAGCATGTCTCCATGAACTTTTACTCCTTCCCATGCCTCCATGAAGATGTAGAAGTAAGGGAGGGGCCACTGGACATGATCGAGCAGGACACACCCCATCTGACTCACTGCAGGAATCTGGCTATATACTAGGTAAAATAACAAAGTTGATTTTAGGCTGGGTTCACAGCTCGTTTTGACTATATGCCAAGAGTAACTATTAACATATATAGGCAGTCCCAGGGTTACATACAGGATAGGTTCTCTAGATTTGTTCTTAAGTTGAATTTGTATGCAAGTCAGAACTGTATACTTTATAATTGTTACTCCAGCCAAATATTTTTTTTGGTCTCTGTGACAATTGGATTTTTAAAATGTTGGGTTGTCATAAGAACCATTATTAACAATAAAGCTTATTTGCATACACCTTTTATTACTCCTACAGCTGATTATTATAGCCTAGGACCAAACTACAGTAAATTACCAACATCCAGAGGTCCGTTTGTAATTAGGGGTCATCTGTAAGTCGGGTGTGCTTAAGTAGAGGACCGCCTGTACTGGCAGACGGAGGCATAGTTGTTTCCTTCGTCTGCCAGTATATGACATATCCTGTGAAAAAGTGAGAATGAAAAGATGTAGCAAGCTATGTATTTCATTCTGCTCCCTCCTGCTAAGCGACATAATACGCTCAGTGTAGGCAACAAAAGCCTATGGGGAGAGTATGCAAAATCCCCCAGCCTCTGCTAAGCTTATACGCTGCTTAGCAGGAGGGAGAACACTGATGATGTCACTGACCATCAGGGGAGGCCAGGGATAACAAATATAAGGTTAACACTGTGTTGTCACTGTGCCTGGATGAGTAAGTGTCCATATTTTATCATGTTTGATTTTGTTGGTAGATTTCCCTAAGACTAGTATTTATGTGGATGCACACGATTTTGGCATATTTTTCTGGTATAAACTAAGCCAACTAATTGGAGGTGTAATTATACCAGGAATAGCTGTTATATATATATATAATAACATTTTGGTACACGGTGATAGCTAACATATTTATGATTTTTACTATTAATTTTTATATCAGTTTTAGAGAAAGGGGGCGATTTCAATTTTTATGTTTTTCTAATTCATTTTTTTATTTAAACTTTTGTATTTTAATTTTTTACTATTTTTCCGTCCCTCTAGGGTACTTTAATGCTACGTTGTCTGATCCTACCATATACTGACATATTACAGTATGGGGACTTTCCACATCATTTATTGTATGACCTGAGGCTGTCATGGTAACAGATTCACATTTGCTGAATATTAGCAGAATGTGTGTGAACATAGACTCTAGATGCACATAGAGAAATCACAGACCACTACTGTTCATTGCCTGCTAAACAGTATGAGCAACGCTTAGCATAACCACACCTCCTGCTCCAGTCCCAGCTCCTCCTCTCTGAGAGAACACAGATACTGGTCAGATACTGGGACTGACATCGCCTCAACCATGCGGGCTAGAAAAAAATTCAATGTACCACTGAATCTGTGTAGCAGCCCCTAATATGCTAATCTCCATACAATTGAGGTGGTAAAAGGTCTTCTTTGAAGTGTTTTCCACCACTTGAATCCCAGCATGCTGAATTTACTATAGCCGGTGCTGGAATATTGGTGCAGGTTATAGCTGAAATCTATGTCAGGTTTTACATGGCATGGATTTCAGTCCGGCACATGGAAGATCTGGATATACTATATAATATAAATATCTCTACTATTATAAAATCACATGTGAATGCAGCCTATGCATACATATCTACAATTTATTTTATTTCTTCATAGCTCGTTGTACTGTGGCATCACAATCAGGGCCAATTCTGGACTTTTTACTTCCTGAGGCAAAAATTGAAAATGAGTCACAGTCACTTCCTTCACAACACATCTGCACTCACTTTCCCACATTTACTAAAAACAGTGCAAACTGCACATTATGACACACTTTCTTCATAAATATGGTGCTCCCTGCATTGCCTCAACAGAGTGCAGCTTTAAAATGTGGTGTTGGAGACACTTCTGTCGGACTTTGCATGTTAAATATTGCACACGGTCAGACATGTGACATAGTATTACGTCACATGCCGGCTGCGGTGGTATGGAGAGGGCTAACGGGCTGCGCCCTCTCCAAAAAGGTGGGCGTTTGCTGCATATTGGGTGTTAACCCTGTATATGTTTGATAATAAAAGCAATACTTTAACAATTTGTATTGTATAGTGCTCAAACTAGTGTTATAATTAAAAACACAGTGCCATGCACTATCCTAGTCATAGTCCAGGCCAGGCTTAATTTACTGATATTGTATCATTGTATCTGATGGAGTACAAACAGAGACTACGCATGAGTGAGCTGTGTGTTAGTCACACTTGTGACCGTACTGTATAGGTGGTCGCAGATTATCTTTCGCAATTACTGTCACCCACTGCTATATAGATGTGGGTGCCATTCAGATAGCGAAGATAACGGCCAGAAATTTATATGGATTTGGTGAGCAGCAGCTATACCAACACACATATAAGGGGTATTACAGCTCTACGGTCTACTAGCTCAAATGGCCACTTTACTGGCTCGGATTGCTGTCTCAGAGTATATATGCTGTATACTCACTATATGCTGCTTACGGTGCTAAACTATTAGCGTGGTTAGGGTCACAGCTGCAGACAGTCCCTAAGTTTCACATCATACACACGCTAGCCCTAAAATTGGCAAATCAGAATAGCACTATCTGGTCCTATATGTCAGGTACAACACACTTCACAGCTCACATTATTGATTCTCTATAACTGCTGTTGCACACATCCACTCATGAGTCTCAATTTAGGTCACTGTATATAGTTAGAGCGCTGGCTGACTAGGGAGCAAATCAATGCTAATTAAAGTACTGAATTAGCCCCCCAACATGTTTCGCCAGATACACTTGCTTCATCAGGGGTCTGGGCTAATAAGTGATGAAGTTATGTTTTTGTGATATGGGTAATCCAGTTTGACAATGGTAATTTTGTAAAATATATGGAGTCAAGAATCCCTGCCGTAACACTAGGTCCTCCGTTTTTTGAACCCTGTATATGCACACGGCAAAGCTGCCAGAGAAATTTAAATCTTGGATGTTGGATCTGATCGACACCCCTTGTGACGTCATTAGGGCGGCAGTTGTTTGCCATGACTGCCCAAGCCTGTCTGGTTTCTGCAGATTTGTTAAATACTGTGCAAAATGCCATATTCTGCAATACAGTAGTATTGCAGTAGATGGTAGGAACACTCAGACCATCTAGGGTTATTGTACCCTAGAGGATCTAAAAAATAGTAAAGAAATAGGTTAAAAAAAATGTAAAAAAACCTAAAAATTCAAATCACCCCCCTTTCCATAGAATTTATATAAATGTAAATAAACAATAAATATAATAAACACGTTAGGTATCGCATCTCAAAATGTCCGATCTATCAAAATATAATAATGGTTATTCCAGACGTTTAACCCTGTAACGGAAATTATTAAAAAATAGTAACTTTTTTGCCATTTTGAAAAATATAAAAAAATTCAATAAAAAGTGATCATACGGCCGTATAGTCCTAAAAATTGTAGCATTGGAAACAAAAGTCATCAAAAGTCACCAAAAATTTTAGTTTTTTTTTTTTTTGGTCAATGTATGAAACATTATAAAACCTATGCAAATTGGGTATCCCTATGATCAAACCGACCCCAAGAATGACATAGACATGTCATTTGGGGCCCACAGTGAAAGCCGTAAAATCCAAGCCCACAAGAATATGGTACAATCGCCTTTTTTCACCATTTTCACTGCATTTGGAATTTTTTTCCCGCTTTTCAGTACACAGCATTGAATATTAAATGCCGTCACTATGAAGTGAAACTTGTTATGCAGAAAACAAACCCGGCAGCTCTATGGAAAAATAAAAAAGTTAAGGATTTTTGAAGGTGGGGAGTGAAAAATTAAAATGCAAAAATGGAAAAGGGCCTTGGTGGGAAGGGGTTAGATACACATGGAAGCAGTTTGCACATGAAAGAAGGTGCAAAGTCCACCAGAAAACTGGGCCACTATTCCCGATGTAAAACATCCTTTATTTTGTCCCCCAAATAAATAATTGTATGTACAGCAACCATTAAAATGATTAAAATGTAGAGAAGGTCAGACCCCCTGAACTGCTTACATACAGAACCCCATAATAATATAAAGCCCCACTATGGCAGGGTACACATAAAGTGTTGTGTTTTGAAACACCACTAAGTGATTTAATTTGTAAAGGCCCCCATATACATACTCCCATATTAAATTATATACAGTACTCCATCTAAGGTCACCATGTTTAAATAAAATCCAGCAGATATACAGATCCCCCATAGTATGCATAGCCATGCCACCCCCAGTGGGTAGTGTACACAGACATGTAGATGGTATGTATAGCCACACCACCTTCAGCAGACAGTATATACAACCATGTAGATAGTATATACTGCCCCCCCCCAGTAGACAGTATACACTGCCTCCCAGTATATACAGCACCCCACAGTACATACAGCAACCGCCTGTTCATACAGCACACCCCAGTGTATTCAGCAGCTCCTTGTACATTCAGCATCACCCAGACAATACAGCAGCACCCAGTACATTCAGTAGCTCCCAAGTATATACAGCAACCCTCTGTATATACAGCACTCCCCAAGTATATACAGGATGCGTGTCTGTTCTGCACCTCTCTTCCCATCAACCATCAAATACATGGTAACTGATTTTTCAGGTAGTACAGCTTGCCAGAGTTTCACTAGTCCATGGTTCTTGCAATTTTCCGCCCCCAACAGGGACCTGCAATTTAGTGCCTGAGGCAGGAACTTCATCCTGCCTTATAGCATATGCGCAAAGTGATCACAATAGAATTAATCTTATTAAGGCATCCCTGCAAAAGCTGACACAGAAAATAAACTTTAGGGTACATTTAGAAGGCCGTCTGTGGGGATGCATATTTTGCGGCCGCATATATGACTCCATAGACGGCAATGGCGGCCCAGCTGTGGTATGGTGCCACACGTGTGGCACTGATTCACTCCTTACACGGGGAAAAGATAAAACGTGCTCTATATTTCCCTATGTGCGGGCCATGCGCCACTTTCCGCTATGGAGGGGTCACCTCCTCCTCTCCAGGGCACAGTGGTATGCCCACCCGGCATACAGCTGTGTATATGTACCCTTAACTGTAATTCTCTATTTATCCTGTGAACCAGGCAATATGCACAGATATCTCTGGCAGAGGTTTACATAGTAATTTAACTTACCAATCCACCTTTCTGCCAATATTTGCCATCAGGGGAATGTGGGAAGACCCCATAATAAGGTGTGCTGACAAGAATGATGGTCTCAGCCAACTTTTACATGTACAGTATGTCCAGTTTTACATGGTTTTAAGGTGGACATAGCCCAGCGTGTTGCACACAGTCAGTAAAAGATAGTCCAAAAATGTTGGCCATCTCCTAAAAGTATAATAAATTACACATTTTTACAGCAGAAATATGTAGTGTCCGTAGATCTTTTTGTAATTGGTAATCTTGTCTTTCTCTTGGCTCCAGGTTTTTTTCCATTGCAGACATTGCAGAATATTGAAATGTCAGTTAAAGTAATCTAGTTGTCAGTAAACTTTTATAAATTAATCTGTACAAAATTTTATGAAGGTTTGGCAACTATGCACTTCTATATAAAAAAGGTATCGCTTTGCTTTTCAGTTTATATGGCTGTGCGTGATCCTAAGTTGTGTCTGAAGTATTATCATGATACAAAAAGTTCTTTTTATAGAATCGGATCGTGCGCCCAGTGCTAGCATGCAAAATTTAACAATCATTCCCTTAAAATCTCATCGCCAGGAAAAAGAGTAAATTATCCCATGACATGTAATATTCAGCTTGATTGGCACATCATATTTCAGGAGAATGGAAACTGTTACAAAACCAACACCTTTTAAATGGCTTAGTCCTCTTCCCTCATAAACGCTGAGTGCTAAAGCATTCTTGTCTATTTATCTTGCCACATACCCGTGTCCTGGATTTTGCAGAATGAAAACAATATTTCCAGTACTTTAAGCCGTTATCATGTTTTCTCCCTAAAATCTTAAAACAAAACGCTGTTTATTTTAAATTTAGCAGAACATCTGTAGATTTACACAATGTAATAAAAGGTGCCACCTACCCCCAGAAAATTATTAAAATGCATAAAATGCCCAAAAATGAATATACAATGCAATAGAGTTGCATAGGAATTTGGGCCGCTTTGCAACGCACTTTAGTCGGACTGTGCCCGTTCTCCAATGTAAAAACGGCTTGCACAGGTATTAAAGTAGTGTGTGTGCTGGGATTGTGCACAGGCGACCCTTTTTGTGGCTCAGCTGTGCTTGCTTCCATGTGACACAAATTAGGGGGCGTGCCGTCAGAGGTTCCGACTGATTCGGACTGAGCGCAGGATTTAATTTGTGTTGCAAGCTCAAGCACTTACATGCACCACTGAAAAAATGGTGAACTCTGTCGGACCTGAGCAGGGAAGCAACAGATTCATGATCTTAGTGAATCACGGCACAGTGCATTATAGTCAACAATGCACGTGACCTATTATGTAAATGTGCCCCATTATGTTAATCGCAGTGCTGCCTGTTGAATTATAGTATATGCAGCATCAGCCTCCTGCAATGTTATATACTGTCTTTCCCCAAATTAAATTTAGTATATACAGCAACTTAATCTAATGTACAGCAACACTAATTAATGTATATCTTTTATGTACAACTATTAACTCAATTGACTGTTCTGAGAGTTTATTTTAAATAGACAAAAGAAGATGCTGTGGCATGTGTAATATCCTCCACCTGGGTCTAGCCTTTTCTTGGGGCCTGGAGGCAGCCTGGACCCAGAATACTGGAGTGGCTGGCGGTTGCGGCCTAGGCATGCTATGGTCACGGTGCTTGGTGCGGGGACCGGAGGGCTGTCTTACAAACTGGCAGGTCTCCAGCAGGTGGTGTGTGCAAAAAATATGGAGGGAGAGGCTGATTTACTGGTTCTCCCTGGGGCAACCCCTTAGTGTCTACCCAGGGACATATCTTACAATGGATGGTGGTGATAGAGCTATCTCCAGAGATCAGACAGAGGCAACATTGTGCAAAATAACTCATGGTTCTTTATTGGAACAACTGCATGCAATGGCCTAAACAATTTCAGCAACAGATTCCGGATTACTTGAGTGGTCATGAAGAGTATTCTTAAGGGAATGGTTCACCAGCCTGGTAGTAGATGCAGTCTGGGATGTGGCTGTGTCCAATCTGTGCATGGTGCAGCTATGAGTCTGGAGACTCTGATCTAGGGAATAGCTGAGTTCTGTGTGCAGCACTAATGGTTTGCCACACACTATCTCTCTGGTCACTCAGTGTGCTCTGGTAACAGGATTTGCTCTCTAGCTTGGGCCTAAGACCTGAGAGCTATGACAGACTTAGCCTGGGGGCTAAGAGCTTGTGCTCTTATGGTAGGAGCTGGGACCTAAGAGGACTTGCCCCTTCCTGTCCAAGGGTTTTGTTAACCTGGTCAGGTGGTGTCTGACTCTCCAAACACACTCCAGCTTACATGGAGGAATACAGTTGGATGACAATTCACATACACTTAACCCTTGCCTGCTCAGGCAGAATCTTCCTGGAGGGTACGCAACTCCCTCTGTCAGCTCCCAACCTGGAGAGGACACCTGTTCGCAACTACTCCCTTGCAAGGGTCAACACTAGAGATGAGCGAGTATACTCGTCCGAGCTTGATGCTCGTTCGAGTATTAAGGTACTCGAAACGGCTCGTTGCTCGGACGAGTATTTCCCCTGCTCGAGATCGAGCATTTAATTAAAAAAAGTCTCGAATAACGAGTACCCGAGCATTTTAGTGCTCGCTCATCTCTAGTAAACATTTAAATCATCCCCCTTTCCGTAGAACACATATTAAAATAAGCAAGTAGAATCATAAATATGTCAGGTATCTCTGCATCTAATTGTCCGATTTATCAAAATATAAAGAAAATTTCACATGCCGCGAACAATGTAATGGAATATAGTGTCCATAGACATCTTTGTCTGTTACAGTTGTTCATTGCAGCTGGGGGCTAAAGTTCAGTGAATTATAGGTGTCCTGAGAGTTTACCAAAGGACACAGAGGTCCATCTATAACTATACCTCACATGTAAATTGGATGTTCTGGAGGCATGGACTGCCTGTATGCATAAAATAAAAATCTAAAATAAACATCTGGTTTTGCTGTTATGCAAGTAATGCATGCTTTAGAACAGTACAATGCAAGGACCTTCTAAAGTAAAGCGGCCAAGTAGACTGCCTAAATCTTAAATTCATATATCCAAAACAAAAATTCAGGTTTTTATTTAATTTTAAAATTTTAAAAACAAGTTTAAAAACTATATTTTCTCATAATGTATATATTCACTTTAACAAGAATGTTTGCACTAAATAATAGTAAAATTGTGATGAATTTTAACACAAAATAAATATAAAGTTCAATAGCATTTTATGACATTCTGAACAAGCTTTATACACAGTAAATAAAATAAATCACATAATTTATATAATAACTGCTCTACCGCTTTAATGGATTGTTTGGAAATTACCTAACTTTTCAGAGCAACTAAGCTAATTCCAAGCCCCAATGATTGGTGCTCACCTTTCTGGCAAAGTAATACATTCCTGGTTATAATTTATACACATATTTCAAAATAAACCCTGATGTATAATAGTCATAAAGCCTGTTTCTAAGGAATATAAACGGCTTTCATGGCTGATTAAACAGCTCAGCTTCACTAGACGACAGCACTTAATCACTGTGGCAGATGTTCACTGCCTAGTGTACTACCTGCAAACAGCCAAAAATACTGATCTATTCTATGTTTCCAAATTCTGGTTCTTGCTAAGAGTCAAAGCATTCTCTCGGTAGCAGGCTTTAATTGTTTTTAAAGGACACCTGTCATCAGAATTTCACATTTTCACCAAATGACTAGTTCGCATAGCCTTTTTAATACTAGTTCCATATCTGCAGGGCCCTCACTCCTATTGTTCCACATGACTGTTTGCACTCTAATGTAATAATATATATTTGTATATGTAAAGCGTTTCGGTATTTGATGGCACTATATAAATAAAGATTATTATTATTTTAATTAATCTGCTTTTATAATTAACATTACTGCTTCCACTCACTTTTAAAAGGTGACCTGATGTATACCTGATGCCCTGCAAACAAACTGCATGGTTTCATCATCATTATCTGCACACTGCTCTTACAACCCAAACTTCTTCCCTTCCTCATGCAAACATGAGCTGACCGAGTGCTGCAAGCAAATCTCAGCTCACATCTGCATGATGGAAGGAGGTTGAGGGAGGAAGGAGTAACCAGGAATAATTTAATCAACTTTTAAAAGTTATATTAATAATAAAAGCAGATTTAATAATAGAGAATTAGTATTTTGAAAAAAAAAAACTATGGAAACCTGTCATTAGGTGAAAATGTAAAATTCTGATGACAGGATCCTTTAAGGTACATGAAATTTTATTGAATAGCCTATTTGCTCAAGTGCTAATTCACACAATTTACCACACTAAAAGATGGTGGATGTGCACTTTTATATGCATACTATTCTGCACATTACAAGGTGCAATATGTATATAATAGTACATATATTCCACAGTACACAGCTGGAAGCTCATAGTATCATATACTATATAAGAAAAAGACATCAGCCCATCAAGATCAACCTATACATTATAATGTGTTAATCCAGAAGAAGGCAAAAAAAAAAACCTGCAAGGCTGATGCCAATTGGCCCAAAGCAGGGAAAAATTCCTTCCCAACACCTAATATGGTGGTCAGAATAAATCCCCCGATTCAACAGAAGCTACTAACAAAAAGTTTTATTCCCATACGATGTGATATTTTTTCTCTGCAGAAAGGCATCCGGGCCTCTTTTGAACATGTACATAGAGTCCGCCATAACAACCTCCTGCGGCAGAGAGTTCCATAGTCTCACTGCTCTTACAGTAAAGAACCTTTGTCTATGGCGATAGTAGAACCGCCTCTAGGCATAGACAGGGATGGTTTGAAACAAAGTGGGGCCCGGCCAAACTAATAGTGGGGTCCCAAAATAATGAATGAACAGTCATAGTCAGTAAGAGGCCCCCTTAAGCCCTGCATAATACTATAATAACACTTTGTAGTTTACAAACAGAAGTATAGTAAGACAATGTGTAATATGGGACTGTAGGAGAATTTTATAGCATATACATGATTGATGATAGTAGATAAAAATGAAAGATTATATAGATTTATAGATAGATTACAGATATATTTATAGATGGATAAATATAAAGAGGATTATATATAGATAGATAGTTGATAGAAGATACATATAAGAGATAAATACAGTATAACAGAGACTGAAGATGGATAGATAATAGGAGATAGATAGGTAGATAGAAGATATATAGACAAACTGCTAAACAGATAAATTGTTAGATAGACAGATATATAGATAGGAAATAGATAGGAGATAAGCATCTTCACTGGGGCAGTCAACCAAGGGTTATTAAAAGAGCAATAAATCCTCTACCTACAAAAGTCCACATGCAAATGCCCAGTTTGCCACCCCCTAACGCCGGGTCTAGGGGTAGAGGATGCCCCCTTTATCTGGCCACAGGTCTATGTATAAAAAGATATTTGGAGAGTATTTGGAATAAACCCAAATTTTGTACTCTGTCGTATTCTAGTCCCCCCATTCCCCTAATAATCTTGGTTGTTCTCCTCTGCACCCGTTCCAGCACTACTATATACACTAGTGCCCAAAACTGTACACAATATTTGGTCTAAACAATGATTTGTATAAGGGTAAAACTATGTCTTATGGTGATAATCGATTCCTCTCTTGAAACATTCCATAATTGTATTTGCTTTAGCAGTAGATGCCTGGCTCTGGTCACTAAAATTGAGTTTGCCATCCACCAATATCCCAAGTCTTTATATCCATCAGATAAGAAATGTTGGCGGAAGGAAAGGGGATCCTGTCAGGTTAAGAAGACTGCTTAACTGTATATATATATATATATATATATATATATACACACACACACATATATATATATATATATATATATATATATATATATATTAGATAGATAGATAGATAGATAGATAAATAGATAGATAGATAGGTATATATGTGTGTTTATGGTACTGTATGTATGTGTGTATCTACTGTATGACAGTATATGGTACTGTATGTATATGTGTATATGCTGTATGTATGTCTGTATATGGTAGTGTATGTATGTGTGTGTATATGTTGCATATCTGTATATACTGTATGGGTTTGTGTTTATGCTGTATGTATATGGTGTGTTGTTGTGAATAGCGCCATCTCCTTGTTGGGAGCTATCCGGTGAGCCTGCACAACTCACTCAGAGGATACTGCCCTGGTAAACTTTGTAATTGCAGCTGTAAGTCACTTTGTACCTTTGTAAAGCAAGCTGGAAGTTGATTGGAGATTGCTGCCACCAGACCAGGGGAGTATATAAACCCCTGGTGGGCGGGAGCACATAATCAGACTCAGTCGGTCAGTCAGTCAGAGCATAGAGCCAGACCTCATGGTCTAAAGTTCTATCCATGTTTCAATAAATCATATAAACTCAGCACTCAGTAGAAGTTCTAATGCAAATATTCTTCATTAAAGCATCACCGCTTGGGAATTCATATCTATTTTTTAACATTTTGGTCCATGTTAGACCTTCTTCAGAGACAGGATTCCTCTGTTTCCTATGCAGTCAGTGTGGTGCAATACACAAGACGCTTATCGCTAATTGGTCTGACTTTCTTTTCTTCATCTCTACCCACTAGCAATCCTGTCTCTGAAGGTCTTATATAGACCGAAATGTAAAAAAATAGATGTGGATTGCCAATCGGTGATGCTTTAATAAAGAATATGTGCATTTAAGTGCTGAGTTTATACGATTTATTGAAACAAGGATTGGTATCCTACTCGTGCACCTACTATGTTGTTTGTTCCGCATGGTGGAGTGACGTGTATTAATATCTTATGAGCTGCTATCCAGACACACTACAAGGAAGAAGAGGTGTCTCAGGCCACTGCCTGACACCTTAGGGCAGTCAGGAGACTAAGCCCCAGAGCAGAGGTCCACTGTCTGGACTCGGCTCCATCTTACCCAGCCTGAAGTTACTACCAGGCTGTGAGCAATCCTTCCTGCAGACCAGCTAAACCTGCTGATGTTGATGTTTAAGCCTGTTTCCTGCTGTTCCCATTCGAATAAAGAACCGTGAGTTGATTTGAACAATGCGCCTCTGTGTGATCCCTGGATCAGGCTGCTTCACCATCACGGGCTACCCATCCTCCATCCCCCAAGGATAACCATATACACCTCAGGAATTGCCCTTGGGAAAAACCTCCTTCATCAGCCTCTCCCTCCATATTTCTTGTACATACCACCTGCTGGAGACCTGCCAGGCTTTAGGCCTGTCCTCCGGTCCCAATACCAAGCACCGTAACCATAGTGTGCCCAAGGCCACATAAACCAGCCACTCCGGTATCCTGGGCCCCGACTATCCACAACCACTGAAGAAAGGCTAGGTCCCGGCGGGGGGATGTTGCATATATTTGAGGTTTATATGCTATATGTTAAATGAACTGTATGAATTTTTATATGAGTATAAAAATGAGTGTGATTGTATAAACATTTGTTGGTGTACACATAGTTCCCCGGTTTGCATTGATTTGAAGCAATAGACTCTGAAACACCCAACTTCTGCAGATAAGATTGGTATGAATTAATCCCAAATCGTGTCACAATAATTTCTTGAATGTTGGGTTATTAATTCATGCTAATGGAGTTAAGTCTCCATTAGCATGCAAAAGAAGTCCCCCATCTCCTTTCTGAATCAATAACAAAGCTTTCCACCATTTCCTCCATCTTTTTACCTCTATTTCTGCATAAAATTGTGCTGCCCACCATTGTGTAGAAAAAGGAAAGAAAGACAGCAATCCATAACCTGCACGTGAGTTCAAATAGTAGGGTGCTCGCAGCCAAAGGTTCTGGTACCTGAGCCTGTAGTCTGGGACATCGATGGAGGAAGCCACAGCACACCGGGAAATCCAAAGTATAAAGGCTTTATTTACATAGAAGGCATAGAATTCGCGACGTTTCGATTCACAATGAATCTTTCTCAAGCATAATATGTGAGAAGATCTTTGTGAATCGAAACGTCGCGAATTCTATGCCTACTATGTAAATAAAGCCTTCATACTTTGGATTTCCCGGTGTGCTGTGGCTTCCTCCATCGATGGCCCACCATTGTGTGTCACAGTATGTATTTGTGTGTAAATATGTGTATGTTTGTGTGTAGATGTGAGGGCCTTATAGTGTGTATACCTGTGAATTTATATGTGTCACTGTGCTCATTTGTATATGACATAAATGCATTTTTGTTAATAGTAAAAATTGTGTACATTAAGATAGAAAATGCTAACATGCAGATTTCTCTGATGCATATGGTTTGTACCATAATGGAGTACCCAGAACAGTATGGAATACAAACACTGCATTGAGAAAAGGAGTTTTAAAGAGAACCTGCCAGTGAAATGAACCCACCCAAAATAAATACTTCCTTAAAAAAATATTTTAAAAAATATTTCCCTCATCTCTAAATGGTTCCTTTCCATGGATGTGATGTTAAAAAAGTCAGTTTGTAAACTTATATGCAACTCAGCTGATGTGAGTCCAATGACACTAAGTGTGTCCAATGAGGCCCTGCATATTTAGTGGTTACTTTCATTGCCCTGTCTCCTTGGTCACGATTGACAGGTTTCAGTGCTAGGATATGCTGATGTATGGATTGTTGAGATTGAGCTCTGTTACATCATTGGGCACTTAAAGTCATACGGCCAGGGTGATGTCATCTAAGGTCATATTACATCTACAATGTTTACCCCATGTAAGAATCTGATCATATGAAATCACAACATGCCTCCATGGGCTTCCACTCCTCCCCATCCTCCATGAAGGCAGCTGTAATATTATGTGATCAGATACATCCATGGGGTAGACATTGCAGATGTAACACGACCTTAGATTACATCACCGTGGTCAAATGATATGAAGTGCTGAATACTTAGAAGAGGTATGAGACATGGGGAGGAGTAGATGGGAGGGGCTGGCTAAGCCGGACACACCCCTCTGATGCAAGTTAATATAACATAAAGTTGATTTATGGGGATGCAAGGGAAACAATTTTTAGCTAAAAGAAGGGTGCCAGATTCTCTTTAGCTCCTTAATGACCAGGCCCTTTTTCGCTTTTGCGTTTTTATTTTTAACTCCTCACTTTCAAAATCCCTAACTTTTTTATTTTTCCATGTAAAGAGCATAGTGATCCTATTTAATATTACATGCAGTGTACTGGGAAGACAGAAAAAAATTCCAAATGCAGTGAAATTGGTGAAAAAAATGCATTTGTGTCCATTTCTTGTGGGCGCAGGTTTTACGGCTTTCATTTTGCGCCCGAAATAAAATGTCTTCTTTATTAAATTGGTTGGTACGATCACGGGGATACCAAATTTACATAAGTTTTGTTTTGTAATGTTTTCATACATTTACAAAAAATAAAAACCTCCTGTAGAAAAAAAAATGTCATTTTGCCATGTTCTGGTGCTAATAACGTTTTCATAATTCAGTGTAAAGAGTTGTGTGTGGTGTCATTTTTTGTGAATTCTGATGACGTTTTCAACGCTATCATTTTGATGACTCTTTATTGAGATTTTTATATTTTGCAAAATGGCACATTTTTTACTTTTCATTCCAGGGACCCTTCCCGCTACCCATGCCAATCCGTTTTATCATGTTGTTTGTATATCTTCAATAAAAGTCTCTTCGATTTTACCTACCTGGATTGAAGTTTACTTTTGAGCCGGAGTTCCTCCTCCATTTTTTACTTTGGGCGACCCAAGACTGTCACAAGCGGTTATTCAAGCCAACATGGCGGCACCCCCGTGTGATCCAAGGCTGTCATAGCAACAGATGGGGAAGCGGTGATTCAAGCTAACATAGCGCCGCCCCTGCGCTGCAGGTTTTTTAATGCTTTGTCAGCAGTGATTGAAGGGCCGCAGCAATGGCGTGAAAGGAGGGTACAGCCAGCTGAGCAGAGGGGGTAGCCAGGAGCGCCAGCGCACTCGCTGCTGCTGGCGTCTTTTCCCATGTGGCCCTGGCGTAAAATAAACACTGACTGAAGCCTCTTGAAAATGCAGCGCTGCTAAAATGCAGTGGCGGTCTGCACACGATATCGCACACGATAAATATGCCGGCATATGATATATATCACACTGGCATATGACAAATATCCCCCATGGTCTTCAAAATGCTAATGGGGGGGAATTTTAAGACTGGTGTTTAATTGTGCCAAGGGCCCACTGGTAAAGTCTTTTATGAGGCCCACTGCTGAACAGCTACATGTAAATATTATCTGATATCTGATAACCCATAGCTTAGTTTCTAGTCATTTTTTTTGGACTGTTATGGTTCTATGGACCCTGTCAGTAACCTGCTGACTGGTATTTACCTTTAACTTGTGCCCTCTTATCTCTGTGAACCAGGAATACATTCTCATCAAATAGCAAGCCTCAGGCAGTAGAACAGATGATGCAATGTGATTGGGCTCCACAGTGTGATTTAGAAGGTTAGTAGTTGGCTAGACTTTGTATTTTTATGCCATTCAATGCATCTACAGTATCCAAAAAATTGGGTGTTTCCTACATAATCTATCCATATTATTATAGGGTGGTTGAAATGCTGAAAAATATCTGCATGCTGTACTTTGAGGGTTCTGCACAACTCATGTAGAGCCTGGTGTGCCACCAAGCTTGGAGGCCAACCAGTGGATTGACCTGTTCCCCTGTGGGCCTGTCTTAGCCTGGGTGCTACCTGACAATTAGTACTGTACAAGGTTGTGGTGCAGCCAGTACAGTCATGGCCATAAGTTTTGAGAGTGACATAAATATTATATTTTCACATGATCTGTTGCCCTCTGGTTTTTATGTGTGCTTGTCAGATGTTTTTATCACATACAGAAATAAAAGTGCAATCATATTATGAGTAACAAAAGCTTTTATTGACAGTTAGAATGAGTTAATGCAGCAAGTCAATATTTGCAGTGTTGACCCTTCTTCTTCTGGACCTCTGCAATTTTCCCGGGCATTCTCCGAATCAACTTCTGGACCAAATCCTGACTGATAGCAGTCCATTCTTGCACAATCAATGCTTGCATTTTGTCACAATTTGTTGTTTTTTGTTTGTCCAACCGTCTCTTGATGATTGGCCACAAGTTCTCAATGGGATTAAGATCTGGGGAGTTTCCAGGCCATGGACCCAAAGTCTCTATGTTTTGTTCCCTGAGCCATTTAGTTATCACCTTTGCTGTATGGCAAGGTGCTCCATCATGCTGGAAAAGTTGATCACCAAACTGCTCTTAGACGGTTGGGAGAAGTTGCTCTTGGAGGACATTCTGGTACCATTCTTTATTCATGGATGTGTTTTTAGGCAAGACTGTGAGGGAGCCGATTCCCTTGGCTGAGAAGCAACCCCACACACGAATGGTTGCAGGGTGCTTTACAGTTGGCATAAGACAAGACTGGTGGTATCGCTCACCTTGTTTTCCAGATGTTCCAAACAATCGGAAAGGGGATTCATCAGAGAAAATGACTTTACCTCAGTCCTCAGCAGTCTACTCCCTGTACCTTTTGCAGAATATCAGTCTGTCACTGA
Source organism: Engystomops pustulosus (assembly GCA_019512145.1). Taxonomy (NCBI): domain Eukaryota; kingdom Metazoa; phylum Chordata; class Amphibia; order Anura; family Leptodactylidae; genus Engystomops; species Engystomops pustulosus. The sequence continues at coordinate 95,497,533 of CM033641.1, read as the reverse complement.
TGTTTTTCTGGAGAGAAGTGGCTCCTTTGCTGCCCTCCTTGACACCAGGCCTTGCTCCAAGAGTCTCCGCCTCACAGTGCGTGCAGCTGAAACACTTTTAAGAGACGGTCCTGTCGCTTGCTGGTCCTTCTTGGGCGCCCTGGAGCCTTTTTGGCAACAATGGAACCTCTCTCCTTGAATTCCTTGATGATGCGATAGATTGTTGACTGAGGTGCAATCTTTCTAGCTGCAATAGAGATAACCACATGTTAGAGATAACGATGGTTAACAGAAGAGAAACAATGATGCGAAGCACCAGCCTCCTTTTAAAGTGTCCAGTGGTGTGATTCTTCCTTAATCATGACAGATTGATCTCCAGCCCTGTCCTTATCAATACCCACTCCTGTGTTAATGGAGCGATCACTGAAACAATGTTAGCTGCTCCTTTTAAGGCAGACCTGCGATGAAGTTGAAATGTGTTTTGGGAGAAAAAGTTCATTTTATAGGCAAATGTTGACTCTTTTTAACACTCTGGAGTATATGCAAATTGCCAGTATAAAACCTGATGCAGTAGACTTTGTAAAAATTTACATTTGTATCATTCTTAAAACTTATGGCCATGACTGTACAAGGCATTTTGGTGCCATAGACAGACAAGAAAATTATATCCATCCCTACCCCACTATCTGTAAAATTGTAGCAAAAACACAGAAGAATTAGGTCCAAGCCTCAATAAAATTAAACGTCCACCTAAATTAAAAAATCCTAATAATAAAATCTAACAGGCCAACTAACTATAGGATCATCTACAATAAGGCCTACCAGCAGTAAATATAGTGCAAAATAGACGCACGTAGCACTGATTGCTATTCAGGGCCGAGATGGCACCCACTGGGTGAGAGGTGAGGGTGGGTGCCCTAGGCGATTGACTACCTTTGTCTACCCCTCGTCCCGACCTTGTAGTGGTGTTGCCCTTCCTATAATCACACTTGAAAATTCTATTTGTGATAACTCTGCCCCATTATTTTTCACATCCTCACCAGTGTCTTTAACCCCTTTGATGCAGAATTACTTGTGACTAGTGATTTGGTATAAAAGGTGTTAATTAGTGTCTCGGACTGAAAACTGCGCAGAGACGACTAATAGTCTGTGACCACTATGCAATTACATCCTTGTGTTGTGGTTCACTATGCCAGCCTCAAATTATCCATTCGCTGCTGGTCATTAACCTTGATAATTACAGCAGTGCATTTGTTTTTAGAGAGTGCCTTTGTGATGCAGCGAAAAAGCAGGTGAGGGCTGAATTAGGCACACATTATGAGCAGCAGCAGTTGCTGAGGTTTTCAGCTGTCTGGTAATGACGGCTGCTCTTGTGCTCATGTATTGGAGGTCCTGAACATCTCATTAGAACAGTTCAATTCTGTCTCCACAGCAACATCTCATGTCTTTCCTGACACAATGGCACAGCTTGAGAACTTAGAGACCCGGGAGGAAGCTGACTTGCATACATTGCCCACTGCTGGATAGAAAGAACATAGTGACAGGAGAGAAAGGAATCAGCGTCATTGGAGAGTGTAGCGCTGATTAGTCTAGAAAAAAAAATCCTTCAGCACTCCCTGCCATTGTTGCAATTCACTGTAGAGGTCTGATATTGCCAGCAGCAGGTGCAGCGTGCCTAGCAGGGAATAGGATTGTGTGTCTTAAAGCCCCACACAATTCCAAGCCCGTATCAATATCCACAGATGGATCCAACTTAGTAGGTATCTGTCTATGAAACCCAGATCATTGTATACACCGTTGTTTTGTTCAGTATACCAGCAACCACGTTAAATTCCACATACACATACACTTTAGACAATGGGGGACATTTACTATGGTGTTTCTGCCAGTTTTGTGGCGCTTTCACCGCATCTTCTGCTCTCCTACCTATTTATTATTGTCGGGGACAGAAAAAATGACTTTTTCCGCCTGCTCCGACTCTTCTCTGAAAAGGGCCGTGGCTTTGGCGAAGTGGAAACTCAGACACAATTATTGTGTCACAGCCATTTTTAGACGCTGTAAACTGGCGTAAAGTAGACCAAAAGAAATTTGGTCTAGCAGGGACACAAAACAGTGCTATTGCACTGCTGCCTGTTCTCTGACAGATTTTGGTCCCAGGGACAGAAAATGGTCTCAGCGCCAGAAATTTATCTGCACAGCTACACAATATTAAATGTGTGTCTTCTTACCAGGAACAGGTCGGTAACAAAGCCAATGCAGGCACCGACACTTTATGTAAATGTCCCCCACTATGTTGGTTTGTATGTATGTTGGTTTAGTAGAAACGTTTTAGTTACACCTGTTTATACATTGTACATAAATATAATGTTTTTAAGGTGTCTAAAAAGGCATACAAATACAATTTGGAGAAGAAAAAAAACTTTTGGATGTGACAACACATTGGTGCAAATTTACTTACCTGGTCCTGTCGCAGTCCCCGATTCGAGCGGTCCGACGAAGATGAAGTCCAGCGCGATTCACGTAGCTCGTGCGCCCAAGTTCCTGCATCCGTCGCTTCCCTGCCGAGGTCCGCCGGAATTCACCTTCTTCTTCCCAGTGCTTCTAAGTGCGTGTCTTGAGACACAATTCAAAATGTTAAATTCCATAAGTAGTCCGAATCCGCCGGGTTATCTGACGGCCCGGCCCCTGATTTGTGTCGCGTGCAACACAGCGCATATGTGCCAAAATCCGATCGGGTGCGCCAAAATCCCCTGTTATATGCGGCGCAAAACGGAAATCGTCAGGAAATGCAATGATAATGCGCTCCGCGGACCCTTAGTAAATGAGCCCCAATGACTTGTTACAATATCACAGTGCCTTTTATGATATCAGAATGTTCTTTATGACTTCTCAATGCACTGGTGAGACATCAAACTGCCAAATTATGACATCATGATTGCCCATTGTGATATCGTAATGCCAATTATAAGTTTACAATGCCCTTCCATGACATCAAAATGTCCTGTTTTGATATCAAAATGGCCAATGTTGCATGCTTACTATACATAGTAGGAGGGGCAGATGCAGCCTGTGTTTGCAGTGTCAGTCTCCTCTCCTCCACACTCATGCAGCTCCCACCCCCCTCTCCACTTCCTGTCATGTGTATTGAGCAGGTAGGCTATTCCCTGGCCAACCCCCATGTAAACCAAACTATTACAAACTACTAAAATGATTCAGAATGCTGACCAAAGGATTTAAATTAGCATAACATAGACTATTGGAACCTGTCACCTTCTAAAAACCAAATTTTATTATAATACATTTCATATAGGCATGATTCTTTTTGTTCTCTTTGTAAGGATATGTTCACAGTTTTTAGACTCAGTATAACTTAACTGAAAGTATTAGGAAAAGAAAAGGATTAAGATAAGTAATTGATAACAGATTATTGACACGCCAAAATATATCACTTATTTGGTCCAGATCAGGGTTTGCTCAACCTTTTTCATTTTTCATCTATTGTGTATTTTCAGTGAAACCTACCAATAGGAGTTAGGAGGCACAACAGACAGTTGTTACTGAGGATTGAAGAAAGTATCTTCTGGAACATGTCTAGCAAACTATAGACATTAATGCAAATAATCACTGTAATATCCATCAGCATTAAGCTGAAGCCTCCAAATATCTTCCTATGGGGGTCACTATCTCCTATAACAATATTTACTCACTTTACTTCAGCTTTACAAGTGCTTCTATGGATTATTGAGTATGTGCTGGGGTCCTGGGTTCGAATCCCACCCAGGTCAACATCTGCAAAGCGTTTGTATGTTCTACCCGTGTTTGCGTGGTTTTCCTCCGTGTCCTCCGGTTTCCTCCCACACCCCAAAACATACTGGTAGGTTGTTTAGATTATGAGCCCCATGGGGAAAGAGAACATTTTGACACGCTTTGTGCAGCGCTTCGTTATCTGTAGGCGCTATATAAATAAAGAATTATTATTATTATTATTATTATGATAAACCTCATATAAGTCCACACACCTATATCTTTGAATGCTTTTAACACTATACAAATCTGAACCAGCTGTTATTTATTTTGGATTGATTCATTGCAACACAAAATATTTTACTTTTGGAATTCTTTGACGCTCTAATATGACATCACAATGTCACAGTACAATGTCCCTTTCTAAGTTTCAATGTCCCATTATAAGAGCAAAATGGCCATTATGACATTATAATTCCCATTTGTGAAATTACAATGCCAATTATGACTTCTCAATGAACCATTGTAACGTTGCAATTCTGTATTATGACTAACACCATTCCCTGTTATGAGATCACAATAAAAAATAATAATGCTTTTATTTATAAGATGATGGCTGGTTTAACCCCTTATCACCGACACTAGTTTTCAGCTCAATGACCAGACTCGATTTTTCAAATCTGACATGTCTCACGATAATTGGTTATAACTTCGGAACGCTTTAACATATCCTGGTGATTTTGAGAATGTTTTCTCGTGACACATTATACTTCATGATAGTTATAAAATTTAAGTGATAAGTTTTGCGTTTCGTTCTGAAAAAAAGTGAAAATTTGGCAAAAGTTTGTAAAAATTCTTCATTTTCCAAGTTTGAAATGTTCTGGTTTCCAGACAGGAAGTAAAACTACCCAAAAAGTTTGATAATTAACATTTACAGAATATCTGCTTTATGTTGGGATGATATTTTATGCTTCCGGTCATTTTTCTAGGATGTTATGAGGCGCAGAACTTTAGGTGCGATTTTTCTTATTTTCATGAAAATTGCCATAACTCACATTTTGAGGGACAACGCAGCTTTCAAGTGACTTTGAGAGGCCTAAATAATAGTAAAACCTCATAAATTACCCCACTATAGAAAGTTCACCCCTCAACATATGTAAAACAACTTCTATTAAGTCCATTAACCCTTTAAGTGTTTCACATGGGTTAAAAAATATGGACCTGCGATTTAGAAACTATGGAATTTTTTTGGAAATACATTCATTTAGGCCAAAACTGACATTTTCAGAATAAATTAAATGATGAAACGCACTGCAACGCTTGATGCCCAATTCCTCCCGAGTTTACTGATACCCCAAGGCGTCGCATCAGAAGAAGTACCCTTAATGACCGACGTAGAATCCCGATAGGGCGGTCATTAAGGGGTTAAGCAGCAGCATCTTTATTAAATATTTTTACTCTGTTCCATATATAGAATAGCTGGACCATTATACAATCTCTTTTACCTCTTGTGTCACCCCCTCATCCTCATAGAATGTAAGCTGTTCAGAGCAGGGCCCTCAATCCTATTGTTCCATATGACTGTTTGTACTCTGTAATGTAATATTATATTTGTATATGTCCCCTATGATTTGTAAAGTGATACAGAATATGATGCTGCTATATAAATAAAGATTATTTTTATTATCACATCTGTGTGCTTTTCCAACACCACTCTATTCCAATAGGTTTCCTCATTTACTTGAAAGGCAGTGTCTCAACATTTTTAACCCCTTAACGCTCTGCGCCGTAGCTCTACGGCGCAGAGGTATAAGGGATGTATGAAGAGGGCTCACGGGCTGAGTCCTCTTCATACAAAGGTGGGGTTTTGTCAATTTGCAGCAAACCCCCACCGCATAAAACCGCGGTCGGTTCTTGCACGATTGCGGCTATAACACCCTCTCAACGCCGCCGGCAAGTCGACGGCGGCGTCGGGCGCTGCCATCTTTATTCGATCGCCGCGCCCCCGAACGTCATCGGGGGGGGCGGCGATCAGTTACCTGGTAGCCCGGCGTCTTCTTTTGACACGAGGCTACATGGCTTATGCAGGTTCATTACAATGAGCCAGTGGCTCATTGTAATGTATGACCTGAAAAATGCCAATATATGCAATAACAGAAGTATTGCAGTATAGGTAGGAGCGATCTGACCATCTAGGTTAATGAACTGAATGTCTAAAAAATAGTGGGAAAAAAAAGAAAAAAAAAGTTTAAAAATAAAAAAATTAATAAAATATTAAAGTCAAATCACCCCCTTTCCATAGAACGGATATAAAACATAATAAACAGTAAAAATCACAAACATATTAGTATCGCCGCATCCCAAAATGCTCGATCTATCAATTATAAAAACGGTTACGGGCGGCGGTGACCTACGAGGCGGGAAAGGGAATGGCGCCCAAAAAGTCCGAAATGCGACTTTTACACCTTTTTACATAACATAAAAATGAATAAAAAATTATCAAAATGTCGCACAGACCTCAAAATGGTAGCAATGAAAACGTCGCCTCTTTCTCAAAAAGACCCCCTCACACACTCCGTGCGCCAAAGTATGAAAAAGTTATTAGCGTCAGAGATGGCAAAAAATTTTTTTTCTTTTTTGTTACACTTTTGTTTAATTTTTGAACATGTATTAAAACCCAATAAAACCTATATAAATTTGGTATCACACGATGCATCCCCAGAGCACAAACAAAGAATAAAGTAGGCGTGTTATTTGGAGTGAAGAGTGAAGATCGTAAAAACTGAGCCCACAAGCAAGAACGTGCGTTTTTTTTTCAATTTTCCAACATTTGGAATTTTTTTTCAGCTTCGCAGTACACGCATGTTAAAATAAATAACATTACAGGAAAGTAAAATTTGTTACGGCACAAAATAAGCCCTCACACAGGTCTTGTACACGTAAAAAATGAAAAACGTTATGGATTTTTGAAGTTGGGAGATGAGAGAAAGAGAAAGGAGAACCAGAAAAAAAAAACAATGCGTAATTACTTAAGGGGTTAAAAATGTAATATGTTTTTCAGGAAAAACATATTACATTTTTGATTACTAAGAGATCAAATTCTGATCAAAACTTATTTAAACTTCTCTCCATTTTTGGTTGTAATTTGTATCTAATGCTGACCTATTTTGCTGTATTTAACATCATATCTCATTTACTGTGATGCCAAGTATGACATTTCCCATGTTAAACCTATACACACACACACTTTACTGACAACCTTACTGTCATATGCTGTTCATACCTCTCATACATTGCATGTTTAATGAGAAATTTATTTTTTTTTTTAATCAGACTCTATTGTTTTTTTGCCATAGAGTGAGAGGATTATAATATGAGTTGATGGTATGTCAACACTGCAGTACATTTAAGGTGTGGACACAAAAAACATGTTTGTGCCACGTTTAAAATTATCACGCTGGGAGACTTGGCTTAAGCTATGTGTGAGAAAGCAAATGATATAAAACATAAAATCACCCTTTCTTAGGCTGGATTTAAACTGCCACTTTTGGTCTGTATGTTGGCTGTATTTTGCTACCTCTCCAAGAAATACCTGTTTTATGTTGAAAACAAAATTAACCCCTTGCTCCACATTAAGTTACTTCAACGCATGTACATTTACGTCATTGTGATCAAAACAGCATATAGTATAAAAAGGAATTACAAAACAGAACAAAAACTCACACAAATTGAAGAATTACAAAACAGAACAAAAACTCACCCAACCTTAATCCTCAGCGCCCTAAAAAACTACATCTTGTGATGGACAAAAAGTGAACAAAAGGTCATATCTACACCAAAATGGTGCCAATCCAAAGGACAACTTCTGCCGCAAAAAAAATCCACATTGGACCCATTATGCATTGCTGTTGAAATGCTCACTGTACAACTTGTTAAATTTCATAATTGTGGGCGAAACAAAATATACAGGCGGTCCCCTAACAGCCAACTTACAGACGACCCCTAGTTACAAATGGACTTCTGTATGTTGGTAACTTACTGTACTTTAGCCTTGGGCTACAATAATCAGCTGTAAGAGTTATCAAAATCAAAAAGTCAAAAATAAAAAGTGTCTGCAATTAATCTTTATTGTTAATCCTGGTTCTTATGACAATCCAAAAATTTTTAAAATCCAATTGTCACAGAGACCAAAAAAATTCTGGCCGGGGTTACAATGATAAAAAATACAGTTCCGATTAAAATACAAATTCAACTTAAGAACAAACCTACAGAACCTATCTTGTAATAAATAATTACAATTCAGTACAAAAACCCAATACAGGCGGTTCCCTACTTAAGAACACTCGACTTACATACGACCCCTAGTTACAAACGGACCTCTGAATTTGGATTGTACACTGCATACCACCAAGTGGTAAACAGGTGAGCAGCATTGCTTACTCTACACTGTGACGGTATTACACGAGGCGCCATCCTCCTTCTGTTCTCTTTTATCTCTATGTACACCTTTGATAACTGTTACAGCTGCTTATTGTAGCCTAGGGCTAAAGTACAGTAAATTACCAAAATCCAGAGGTTCGTTTGTAACTAGGGATTGTCTGTAAGTCTGGTTTACTTAAGTAGGGGACCGCCTGTATATGCTCAATATATGACCGCCACGGTCATATATTGAAAAAAAATTTAATTATTTGATTTTAAGCCAACATATTAATTTTAAAATTTGGGAGCTAAGGACAGGCGCCAGCACTGTGCATACCTGGACAAGTTCCAGGGCCCAGAGCTGCTGGGGAGCCCACATATGGCTTCCAAAAGAGGGAATATATTTATATAACAATTTATAAGTGCATTATTTATTTTATTATTTATTATGGGGGCAAAAGGATATAATATCTACATATTTCCCCTCATAATAAATTATATTGGGATGGGGTTCCTTTTTATAACATATTTCATTATGGGGGCATTAGTGGGTATAATCAATTATAGAGGCCCCCATAACAAATGACTGTATAAATAGACCTGCTCATAATTAATTATAAAATATGCATAGAGCCATGCTCTATAATTAATTATAAAATATGCATAGAGCCATGCTCCCTCCATAATAAATGATTGGTCCCAATACAGGCGGTTCCCTACTTAAGAACACTCGACTTACATACGACCCCTAGTTACAAACGGACCTCTGGATTTTAGTAATTTATTTTACTTTAGTCCTAAGCTACAATAAACAGCTGTAACAGTTATCACAGGTGTCTGTAATGAAGCTTTATTGTTAATATTGATTCTTATGACAACCCAACATTTTTAAAATCCAATTGTCACCAACAATTACAAAAAAGTTCTGGCTGGGATTACAATGATAAAATATACAGTTCCGACTTACATACAAACTCAACTTAAGAACAAACCTACAGACCCTATCTTGTATGTAACCCGGGGACTGCTGTCACATTGGTGTTAACATGTCCAAAACAACTTGTGTAAAAAATACATAATTGTCCATGCCGTAAAAGTAAGCCATCATGCTGCTCTGTGGACCAAGCACTATACACTACTGTGGGTCAAAATACTAAATCCTATGTTAAATTTCTTAAAGATTGTAGTTTCCCAGATGGAATCACTCTTGACACCTGAAATCTAATATCTGCCCTGCATAAAAGCTAAGCAGGGCTCTTTCCCTTTTTCCAGCTTCTCGGTACATAGCGTGGAATATTAAATACTGAAGACCTAGAAAGTACACCTCATCCCACAGATAACAACCCTCATACAGCTCACAGAAAAATATTGCTGGAGGGGGGGTGAAAAAACTGAGCTGCAAAAATGCAAAAAGGTCAGGTTAATGGGTTAAACAACCCAAAAGGCGAATACACCTGCCTTGAGAAGTAGAAAACTTACTGTACTTGAACCTAAAACAAAACTTAATATGCCTAATACCCACAGAGGAATGTAGATCATCTGATAAGTACCCCCCGTAGCCACATTGACGCCCCCATGCCGATTAAGAAAGAAAAACATACTTACTTTGCTCCTGGCACCTTCTTCATAGTTTTGGTGCAGGCAATGTATCATGACAATATCAGCAATAGAATGCTTTAGGTAAGGATATGGCATCTATGATTGATGCAAGAAAATCTCTTTTCTGTGGCTCTTCATTCCAGAAAAATTTAAATACATTATAGACTTGCTGGTACAGCAGACAAGAAAGCTTCCATGAACTGCTTTCTGTAGCTCACTTTTCAACTTTACTGTGTAAACTGTGACAGAGTCAGCCTTGGGGAGCACATTTGCCTGGCAGTGTGTCAGGCTAGATTTGGTAAGTACTGTGATATTGTTATCTGCCTTCTTCAAAGTGAAAACACAACCCCACAGGATTTATTCAAAGTTAGGCCTAGACTTTTTAGTTCTGGTGAACAGAAATCTAAATGTTTAGAGTTTACCAAGACATTGGGGGTCATTTACTAAAGGCCCGATTCGCGTTTTTTCCTGCCCTTCCCCCCGACGTGTTCCCGAAATATCTCCCGAATTTTGGCCCGATCGTACCTGAATTGCCCCGGGATTGTGGCGCACGCGATCGGATTGTGGCGCATCGGCGCCGGCATGCGCGCGACGGAAATCGGGGGGCGTGGCCGAACGAAAACCCGACGTATTCGGAAAAACCGCCGCATTTAAAAACCGAAAAAGTGTCGCTTGGGGACCGCTTACCTTCACTTGGTCCGAGGTGGTGAATTCCGGCGCGATGAGATGACTTTCAGCGCAGCAGCGCCACCTGGTGGACGGCGGAAGAACTACATTCATAAATCCCGGCCGGACCCGAATGCAGAGCAGAGAACGCGCCGCTGGATCGCGACTGGACCGGGTAAGTAAATCTGCCCCATTGTGGATAATTGTAAGTTTACAACATTGTAAGTACAGTACAGTATGGGTCCTTTTCTGTTCAAGGATACTCCAGGTCACAAAGGAGTGCTCTCAAAGGCATGGTGAGTTTTATGTATTTGATGAACGATTCTCATAGAACCATAACTTTACCCCCAAATTAAAACTTTTGGGGAAAACTAAAACAGAGATTGCAAGCTTGGTCTTCTCACCAGTCCTTGACCTCACGAAGGCCACACTTCAACTTTGCTGAAGAGTGGAATCTGTTTGACCTGCATAGGGGGCCAACTCTATGCCTTAAGAGTCCTAAAGTTATGAACAGGTTAGTTGAAATTCAGGTTTAAGGAGTTCAGCTGAACACCAGGAAAAAAATTGGCAAACATGGGCTAGGAAAAGTACTTAAAATAATAACATATCATATAATATTAAATAATAAAGAATAATTTAATAATAATATTTAATAATTTTTTTTTTACATGTTGTTAATGTCATTGAGTTTACAGGGCTCAGGGTGTTCAGACTCAGTTATTCTCTCTGCGATATAACAAGCAATGGGAAAACTGCATACCCCTTCTCTCACTTTGTTTAAAGGCTCTCTGGGTTTTCAGACCTAGTTTCATTATCATGGTGGAAAAGAACTAACGGTAAAACCACAAACCCTTCTTTTCACAGCAATTAAAGGCGCTCTTGGTGGTCAGACACAGTTATTTGATCTATGCGCAAAGGGAGGATCTTCGCCACCATCATCATCACTAAGCCTGTGCACACCATCCAAGGGAGGTGTTTAGCTTTCTATCCCCAAACAATGAAAAGAAAGCAGAAGTTTGTCCCATCTCATCCATTTTCCCCCATGGTCCTGAGTGGGAGATTTTCCTAAATTGCTGGCCTTTGAAATGCTACCCTTCAGGATTGTGGAGATGTTGAGCTTTAAAAATCTTATGATGGCAGCTGTCCCACTAAACATCATTCCCAGGCAACACTTCTTTGGCCCATCCCAGCCTATCACCAGCAGGATGTGGAGAAAATAAGGAGTTCACTGCACAACGCTATTAGTTGCAAGCTGCACATCACAACTGTCACGTGGACAAGTAATTATTTGCAGGGACGTTACAACTTTTTATTTGTCCACTGGGTTAACCCCTTATCTTATCTTATCTGACGTACTATTTAGTCACATGTCATCTTCAGGTGTATGGAGAAGGCTGTATCTCCATACAAGGTGGGTGTTTGCTGCATATTGCCATTCATTAACCTTTCAATAAGCATTAAAAAGCTGTGTGGGTGCTTTTGGCTTAGTGACGTCATCGGGGAGCGGAAATCTGTTACCATGACAGCCTCCGGGTCATACAAAGACGAAAGGTTTGCTTGTTTTAGGCTTTTACAATGTACAATTTGCTCAATGTAATAGATTATGTGCAAAATCCCCATAAGGTAGGATCAATCAGACAACCTAGGGTTAAAGTACCCAAGGGGGTCTAAAAAAATAGTAAAATAAATATATAAAAATTCTAATCACCTTCCCTTTCCATTGAACTGAAATAAACAGCAAAAATCATAAACATGTTAAGTATTGTTGTATCCCAAAATATGATAAAGTTTTTTCCCAGGGTATAACACTATAACGGAAAATATCACAGAATGCCAAAAATTACACTTTTCACCATTTTGCTAAATATAATAAAATTAATAAAAAGTGATTAAAAGGCCGTATAGTCCTTAAAATGGTAGCATTGAAAATGTTATCTCATCATGCAAAAATTTAAACCACACACAGCTCTGTACAACGAAGTATGAAAAGCTATCAGCGCCAGAAGATGACAAAATAAAGAATTTTTTTTTGTACAGGTTTTAATTTTTGTAAATGTATGAAAACATTATTAAACCTATATGAATTTGGTATCCCTGTGATTGTACCCACCCAAAGAATAAAGGAAACATGTTATTTGGCGCCAACATTTAAAGCTGTAAAATCCAAGCCCACATGAAAATAGTGCAAATGCATTTTTCTCACCAATTTCACTGCTTTTGGATTTTTTCCAGTACACGGCATGGAATATTAAATACCGCCAATATGAAGTGCAATTTCTTACGGCTTATACTTGAGTATATACAGTAATAATAAAATCATAAAAATATTTAGTGTCCTTACATCCCAAAAAGCCTTATCTATTAAGATATAAAAATGTTAATTCCTGGCAATTAGCCCGTCACAGAAAATGACAGAATTACCACTTTTTTACCAATTTGGAACATATTTGAATAAAAAGTGATCAAAAGGCTGTACAGTACCCAAAATGGTAGCATTCAAAATGCCATCTCATTCTGCAAAAAAATAACACCTTACTAGAGATGAGCGAACACACTCGTCCGAGCTTGATGCTCGTTCGAGCATTAGCGTACTCGAAACTGCTCGTTGCTCGGACGAATACTTCGCCCGCTCGAGAAAATGGCATCTCCCGACGTTTTGCTTTTTGGCGGCCAGAAACAGAGCCAATCACAAGCCAGGAGACTCTGCACTCCACCCAGCATGACGTGGTACCCTTACACGTCGATAGCAGTGGTTGGCTGGCCAGATCAGGTGACCCTGGTCCCTGGAATAGACTAGAGCCCTGCCATCGCCGCTGCTCGGATCATTCTATGTCTCTGGATGCCCGCTAGGGAGAGAAGCTGCTGATGGTCTGAGGCGGGTTGGGAAAGCGTTAGGGTGTTCTATTAAATAGTGTTAGGCCGCAGGAGTGAATTCACAAGAACCCACAGTTCCTCTTCGAGGGCTACAATAACGTTTATATTTATTTTTTTTGGTTTGGCTGTGGCTGGGGTTTTGTGCAATAAAAAACGATAGTAGTTGCAGCTAGTACCATAGTATGTGAGTAATTTTCCCAGGGAGACTTGTGTGTTAGACCTTCTTATGACAACACCAGTATCCACTCTCAATACAATACATGCGTTATTTTTACTTTTTTTTGGTTGCTGTGGCTGGCTTGCTGGCCATTTAAGTGCAGCTAGTACCATAATTGTGGAGGAATTTGCAGGGAGACTTGGTGTTTAGCCTTTATTGACACAATATCCACCTCAATACAATACATAGCGTTATATTTTTTTCTTTTTTTTTGGTTTTGCTTGTGGACGGGGCTTGCTGGCATTATTGAAGTGCGCTTAATTCCATAGTGGTGATAGGAATTTTGCAGGAGGGGGAGACGTTGTTGTTACGCTCTTGTAGTTGACGAGCACAGATCTGCAACACCTCATACAATCAATCAGAGCTGTTATATTTTCGCTTTTTTTATTGGATGTTGCTGTTGTGGCTGGGCTTGCTTGGTCAATTAGTAGTGGCGCTAGTACCAAATATTGTGAGAATTTGCAGGAGACTTGCGACTTTTGGTGTTTACCCTTAGTGACACACATATCCCCACTCAAACAAACAACTCGAGTGGAAAATTTCTTCTTTGGGTTGGTTGTGGCTGCTTGTAGCATATGATGTAGGCCAGATAAGTGAGCGCGATTCATAATGTTAAATTTGTCAGTTGACTTTCGGTGTGTTAATCCAATTAAGTGACACTGTCGCACCAAGGCGAAGTGGTCAACGATTTATGAGTGGGTTTGCTATAGTAATAGCCCGAGTAGCGAGATATTTATTATTCTGTACTCCATATCGCATGCTTACCTTGATGTAGTGCCAAATGACCAGGAGAACGCTTATTTGGGCCACATATAGTTTTTTTTTTTTTTTTGGTTTGTTCTTATAGCGTATGGAGCTTGCTGGCATTAGTAGTGTCAGCGTAGTACCTAATATATTGTGAGGAATTTTGCAGGGAGACTTGCGGACCGTTTTGTTTAGGACTTCTTCAGTTGACACACAAATCCACCTCAAACACCAGAAGTTGTGGACAGATTTTTAGGCGGCTTGATTGAATATACCTGAGTCTGCTGCTTTAGTTTTTTTTTTTAACGTTTTTTTCTTTTTTAAGAAACTCATCAATTAATCCGCCAAAGCAGTGTGGCTGTTGATTGGGCGTAGAATCTAGCCATAGGAGAACCCAACGTCTTCGTTAGGTCTACAATAGCGTATAATTTTCTTCCTTTTTTTTTTGTTGGCGGGTTGCTTGGCTGGGCTATGCTGGCATGAAGAGTGCAGCTGAGTGACCAAGGAGGAATGTTGTAGTGCAGTGGAGACTTTGCACCGTTGTGTTTAGCTCTTGGTGACACACTATCCACCTCAAACAGCCGAAGTGGGGACAATTTATTAGGGGTTTGATTTGAATTACGCGAGTCTCTGATATATACTTTTTTTTACATTATTTTCTTTTTTAGAACTCACATAATTGCCAAAGCAGTGTGCTGTTCAAGTCGTAGGCTAGAAAATAGCCATTGAAACCCCAACGCTTTTAGAAAAACGCCTACATAGTCGGTTATAGGATTTCCGTTTTTTTGTTGGTTTGCTTTGTGGCTTCGGCTTGTGGCATTAGGTAAGTGGCACTGAGTACCTTTGGTGGAGGATTTGCAGGCGGGACTTGCGAACCCCGTTGTTGTTTTAGCGCTAGTGACACAAACTATCCGCTCAGCAACACCGAAGTGGGACATTTTATTAGAGAAGTTTGATATGAATTTGATTAACGCCCGAGTCTGGTCCCTGTATTTATTTTTTTTTTTTACGACTTTAGGTTTCTCTATATATTTCACAAGTCATCTGGCACAAAGCACAAACATCACAGTGTGGTGTTGTTCAGTGTTCGTTAGAAACTTAGCCCAAGCCATGCAATCAGAAGCCATCGATGGGTTCGTTTAAAAAAAAACACAAAAAAACAAAAAATTTAAGTTTACAAAGTGAATAATTGTAAAATGTTTTGAAAACGTGGGTGACCGGCGGAGGCTAGGGCGAAGAAGACGTGGGCGGTGGGCCATGCCACAACAATACTGCATGGGGTCCAGAGGCCTGGTGGTCTCTGGGCTAAAGGTTAGACACAACCACCTGCTGATAGGTGTAGCACGGGGAACGCCGCAGGCAGAGCTCCCTCCCTAGGTTCATCAATCAGGTCTCAATTACTGGATCCTCGTGGTATAGCACTGTTTGAGGCTAGCTAGTGTGCAATAGGGTGATTCCCGTGAATTGCGGACAATGCTTTCCTATACCATTGTTCAACCAGGTCAGGTCCTTCACGCTTCCACGCATCCACCGAGCACAGTCAAGACTCCCTCCGTCTTTTGCCTCCACCTCAGCCTACTTCCCCCGTTCCCCCCAGTCCACCGGCCCCCGAATCCCAGCAAATTTGTCCATTTTGAACCCTGCGCTTACTATGAGGACACGTGTTTTTCCTGTGACCCCTTCCCAGAGTCACAAACCGGTTTTGCTTTGCCTGGATGCAATGTTTTCTCCCGATGCCCAGGGAGTATTGTCCACCGTCCTGCAGTTACTGTGGGTAATAATGCATTAATTTGAACGTATTGAGGAACTCTAAAAGTGTGGTAAAGAGTGTCGGACGATGAGGAGCACGTTCAAAGACGGGGGAAAGTTGTTTGTCAGGGGCAGGAGATCGAGTGGCGGGATGCAGACTGGGATCGGAGGATGATGAGGTGACAGAACCCTTCTGGATTTTAAGGCTGGGTTTAAACACAGTGCAGGCTTCTGTAGAACTGAGGCGAGATTCTATCAGCAGAAACAGGTTTTGGAGAAGGCATTGGGTGGGAGCCAAGTCTTGGGCAGAGGAGGCAGGCAACCACTGGTGCTGCAGCGCCAAAATTGCCGTAGTCAAGCTCGCCGGTGCAGGGCTCAGTTTTCAGAAGTCTGGAGGTTCTAAAAGAAACAACCGGATGTACCGCGGACTGTGTGTGCAACCTTGGCCAAACCAGGAAACCGCAAGGGGTTCCAGAACCACTACCTAGCTTAACATCTACCACCAGTAGCGCACATATGAATGCTAAACACCCCACTCAATGATGCATCCAAGAGCCCGTTCCACCTTCCGGCCGTGCACCCACTGCGTCCTCCCTCCGTGTGTCTCTGCAGTCAGCCCCTGCACCCAGTCACGGCGCCCAAACCCTCCCGAGCGAAAACCCCATCTTCGCCTCCACGATCCTCCACAGCATCCACCAGCGTTCAGCTCCTCTCTCCTCCCAGACGCTGGAGGCGCAAAGAGAGTAAAGCGAACCCCACCCACACGCCAAGCCCAACGTCCACTCTCCAAGTTGCTAAGCTGTGATAGATCTGCCCTAAGGCCTGTAGAGAAGACCGGAATGCCTGAGATTCGAAGAACCTCATCTGGTCGGGCCGCAGACCCATTTCGGTTTGCTGTTCCCCCGCCGCCACTGGACTTTTTCTCCCGATGTGCCTCCCACCCTGCACAAGCACGTGTGCAGAGAACACTCACCGTGCTTACCACGCGCTTTCTGACAAGGTTCCACCTAAAACCACTTACACGTGAGTCAGTGCTGCCGTGCAGGGCCTCATAAATATAGTTACGCACATTGGTTAACTTGGTGTGGAGGCATGGACGAGTCGACCCGGGGCTGCTCATATACTGTCCGACGACGAGGAATGCTGGGGCCTAACCTCTGTCCCCAGTCTCAAGGTCCTACTAAGGGACCTATGAGGAGTTTGGAACTGTGGATGTGCTGATATCTTGGTCAGGTGGCTGAGAACTTTGAGGAGTCACACAAATGGGTCAGTTGGCGATGGCCGACCATCATCAGCCTAAAAAAGCACCTCCCGTCTGCTTGGCCTGTTGAAAAAAAAAACTCTCTGTTCAGCATGAAGTCGGACTTTGTTCGCTCGTCCCGCACAAGAGACTGGGCAGATAGATCCTTGTTTATAGCCACAGCACCCTCAGGGTCTGTTTCTTCTTCTCAGCGCATATGGAGTTGTCGGATGGAGATGAGGAGGAATAGGAGGAATTTGGCGAGACAGACGAGGGACCATTGTTCAGAGGCCTCCTTCACTTTTTCACGACGTGTAATGGGTCAGAAAAGATGAGAGTTTGGATGAGTTGTGAGGAAGGAGTAAAGGGCGTCAGGCCCGTGAGGGGAGTGATTCTTGCGCGTTGGACGTATCTGTCACATCAGCAGATTCATGCATAGGCGGCGCTATCCCGTGACCCTCGCGTGTCAAGAAGTTGTATTCCATGCACCGATTAAGGGTATAGTGACCGGTGACAACAAAAGCTGCACTCTCATGGGAGGAAAGCCCAGTGTAAAGCAATCCTTCACTCCAGAGCCCAGGAATGAATCAATCCAACCGCCTGGGTGCAACACGTAACAGTATATTTCGCTGTCCTTGACAGCGCTGCCGGCAGAGGGCTTACTTTCATGCGACAAATAGCGAGGGAGATTAGGCCGACAGGCATCTTTTCCAGCACGTGCCAGGGGTACCGCTTTAAAGTGCCTTTGCCAGTTGTCTGTCCCGCACCCAGCAAGAACTTCACCTGCGCCCAGTGACTCGGCAGTAGTGAGCGAGTTCTTTCAGAAACATTTGAGAGGGAGTACGTAGCTGTATCCATACATCCCGTCACTAAATGATGACAAACAGTCCTACAACTAGTGAGGTTCAACAGCTGGACACATGTTGGCCACACACTGCGCGTAGTACAATCCTTTGTGAGGTAATTCTTGCCCCTGCCACTAGCATGTTAAATAGATCCGTCGACGGGTGCTTTGTCAGTTCAGTGGTGGCCATCCATCACCTGAAAGCGTACACGCCTGTCGACGGACGCGCTGCAGGTCTGATGCTTACCAAATATAAACGCTGGATTGTCCTCCGGATTTTCATTCTTCCACGCGGTGAAGAACTCAACTGAATAATTTATGCACTCCTCCTCCTCCAGTGTACTCCGTCTCCTCTCTAAAGCAGAGAAAAACGTGGCATATTTTTTGCCAGGGGGGCCCACCTGCTCTAGCTATAGTACTCTATGTATTTAATTTTTCTGAGGCCACACTCCCGTAGCCTCTGTTAAGTCGATTTTTTGGGAAGTGCCAATCCGGCACTCCATCTATTTTATCGTTTTCTGGAGGACCACCTCCCGTAGCTCCCTGCTTTTGAAAACTTTTTTTGACGCCACATACAGGCCACTCAATTTTATTAATTTTTACTTGAGGACCACCATACCTGCTTCTCTGGTTTAAACTATATGTTTGGACTGCCACATACATGCACTATCCAATTAAACTAGTCTCCATAGCAAGCCTTCACAATTCCCATGGCGTCTTTTTAAGCTGGCTTCCAACACGTTTTGTACTCTAGGGGCGATAGAGGGGGAACGAAATCCACACCGTCAATGCGCCATAGTAGCATCCTGCCTCCAAAAGTCGTCCATGAGCTGCCTCCATACATGGTCTTCCTATCCACAACGAACTGTTGTTCGGCCCAGAATTTTATGGGTAGTTTTCATGGATTCCCATGCAACTTGTTTAATTTGTCCTGCACCCTGCCCTGTGTATCCACAAAATATACTGGCAAACGTTTATCATTTAAACCGATATTTATTTTCAACACATCAACGCGCTTCTTTCTTGGCAATCCTGTTTAGCCTTCCCCCCCTCACCCCGCCATATCCTACACTTATAGAACCTACTTGCTACACCTTGGAATTTAACAAAGGTTCTTAGAAGTGCTTTTTGGGGCGTAAGCCGAGAGTCCGGCTTGGATTGGCGAAGCTCGCCTGGAGCGGAGCGCCAGCTCATCTCAAGATCCAACTAACATATTTTTGAACTGCATCAACACCTCTCTAACTACGATTCACTTCCCATACAATCTCCCCCTTATCAAACCGAGCCTTGTCAGCATGAATTTTGCACGAGGTGTTTTCCAACCAATACTAGTGAACTCCGGCCCATCTGGTCGCACCATGCGGAGACCTGAAGTGTGCAATCATAGCAATCGCAATATGAATGCCCCATACTGGTCCCCGCTCTTAATCATGGAATCGTCTCCATGCTGCCTTTGCCTCCACATGTGTCCCCCTTATCCAAAGATCTGTGGGTCCAGGCTCATTTTTTCGGGTGTTGTTCAACACAGATTCGTTTATGGAAACAACACAAAAAAAACTTGGTCACTAATTGTATGTCGCAACCCATGCTGTGTTAATCGACTAATATACCGTCACTTTTTGTTCACCATAGTAAATCATTTTTCATAGCGCTTCTTGCTCACCTCCTTTTGTGGAAGCCTGAGTCCCATTTTAGGGTAAAATGTTCGGGCCATGACACTCTTCTCGCTGCTGCTGCCTCTGCCTCTGCAATCCGTCCCCCTAATTATTGTTCAGGGTCATTTTTGCATGTTTATATGCTATCTAGCCCTCAGTCGGTCACTCTGGTCATGGCCATGCTGTTTTGCCCATAATTTTGGGCATAATTGGCGATTAAGCAGCCTCAAGGCATCCATGCATGCTGCCCCCCTGCTGTTTCCTGTCCCATTTCCCTGTGTTTTCCATCCTTTTTTTTTTTTCTTGCGGGTTCCCCTCGGTTGTTTGTCCAGCCTTCCTGTGCCAGAGCCGTGGTCCCCCCTTGAAAAATTGCCTCGATTCTCCCCTGTGACTTCAATGGTGCCCTCGTTTTCGAACGAGCACCGAGCATGCGGAAAAGTTTTTGGTCTCGAATAACTGAGTACCCGAGCATTTAGTGCTCGCTCAATCTCTCACCTCTACACTACCCTTACCAGGTCCCATACTGAGTATGGAACCAGTTATAGTCCTCAGAAAATGCTACACATTAAGATATTGGTTTTTTTGTACAAAATAATTCCCATTTTTTAGATCTTATTAACATAATAAACTTACCCCTCAAATAATAATAAGAGAAGCCTTAATTTTTGTTGTGCTAGCTAAAGAAAGCCTGTAAACCTGGGCCCAAAAGAAAAATGTGAGTTGGTTTTAACATAAAATCAATTGTCAACAACATTTGGAGTTTTTCAACCTGCCCCCTTACATGGCAATGGCATCTTAATACAACACAAGGAAGCACAATTATGCCGAAGACAATCCCTTAGACTCCTTATACCAGAAAAATTTACAAAGTGAAAAAGGAAGGTTTTGAAGGTGGGAGAAGAAACCCCAAAAAGAGTAGGTTTGAAGGAACCTGTCCACCAGTAAACCCCCACAAACCACACATAGTTGGGCACATTACTAAACCCTATCCTGTTGCGATCCCGCTGTGCGTTTGTCCCAATTAGGATTCGAGTCAGCGTGATTCCCTAAAGAGTCGTGCGTCCCATTTTCCTGAAAGGTGGGGCGGTTCCTCTTTTTGCGCGGGGGTCTGCCAGAAAAATCACTCATTCATTCCCTCTTTCCTGGTGCAAGTGTGAGTGGTTGAATCTTGCGACACATTTTGTTTTTAAAAATTTCTGCCTTTTTTTTTTTTTTTTTCCGAATCCGTCTGGTTGTTCACTGGACGGCCACCCCCCCGATTTTCTGTCGCGTCCAAGCCGGCACTGAATGCGCCACATCCGAACGCTTGCAAAAACGGAAATTTATTTGGGAAAACCACTGAATCTCGTCCTGGGACCCTTAGTAAAATGTCCCCAGTATCTTTTGATGTCTGTGGTGCCCTTCCAATCATGCCTCTTATCCGTGTTTCCTATATCGAAACCAATTCTCTACAAATGCCTTTTATTGATGTCCCTTTATTCAGTCATGGAGGCGGGGAGCTGCGTTTACAGTCCAGCTACTTGAACACTGTCAGGCAGAAAGAGATTAAATTCCGAGGTGGGGTGAGGAAGAGATTTAGGGGAGACCCGTGGCTTTGTATTACTCAGGAATGGTTCAAGATTAAATGAGCGAATCATTCACCACTTCCCACTCCCTAGGAAGGGTTTAAGATGACGCGGTTGTGGTGGAGACAAATATTTTCCCTCCTTCAGCCCTTCCATGATGGAAAAAAAAGGGTAGGTAGCTTGCTGTACCTTCAGGGCCCGCCTCATAACTGGCACAAGAAGGACATAAAAAGTTTTTTTTGAAGAATGCTGGTCTAATTTCATGTCCATAGGTAACTGTGGAAGAATGTAACACTCACCATCCACTTTATTAGGTAACAACACCTTTCCAACTGCTATTAAACACTTAATTTCCTCATCAGCCAATTCACACATGGCGGCACTCAGTGCATTTAGGCCCATGTAAGACTGGTCCAATACACTCCTTCAGTTCAAAAAACGAGCAGCAGTATGGGAAGAAAGGTGATTTGAGTGGCCGTGGACGTGGCAATGGGTGTGTTGGTGCCAGAAGGGCTGGGCTGAGTATTTTTTCAAGAAAACTTGCTGATCTACTGGGAGTTTCATGCACAACCATCTCTGGTTTTGTACAGAGAATGGTCCGAAAAGAAAAAACCATCCAGTGAGTGTTGGCAGTTCTGTGTTGCGGAATGCCTTGTTGAGGCCCAGAGGTCAGAGGAGAATGGGCAGACTGGTTCGGTCTGCTAGAAGGCAACATTGACGTCAATCGCGCCACCCGTTACAACCAGGTACGGCAAGAGATAGCATCTCTGAACGCACGTACGTTGAACTTTGAGGCAGATTGGCTTCAGCAGCAGAAGACAACCACCGGGTGCCACTCCTTTTCACTAAGAACAGGAAAACTGAGGCTACAATTTGCACAAGCTCATCGTAAATTGGACAGTAAAAGATTGGGAAAATTTGCTGGTTCTGATTATGTCTTCTATTCTGCCTTGCGACATTCGATGGTAGGGGGTCAGAATTTTGGCGTCACCAACACGAAGCATGGATCCCTCCTGCCCTTGTATCACGGTTTTCAGCCTGGTGGTGGTTGGTGGTCCATGGTGTGGGGAAATATTTTCTTGGCACTCTTTGGGCCCCTTGGTACCAATTTTGAGCTCGTTCAATGCACACCTACCTGAGTAATTTTTGCTGCCATGTCCCATCCTTTTATGACCACAATGTACCCAACATCTGATGTCTACTTTAGCAGGAATAGATGCGCCATGTCCTAAAGCTTGGAATCATCTCAGACTGGTTTTTCTTGAAACAGACAAGAGTTCAACGTAACTCAAAGGCCTCACAGTTCACCAGACTCTCAATCCAATAAGCTCTTTGGGATGTGGTGGGAACGGGCTATGCGCATCATGGAATGTGCATCCCCGACAAATCCTGCGTCAACTGTGTGATGGCCCCATCATCTTGTCAATATGGGACCAAAGCTCTGAGGAATGCCTTCCAGCCCCTTTTTGAATTGATTCAACGAAGAATTGAGGCAGTTCTGAAGTCAAAAAAGGGGGTCCACACCTGTTACTCTAAGCATGGGTGTACCTAATAAAGTAACGTGGCTGTGAGTGGTATATAGACATCTAAAATGGTACCTGGTTCTTGATTTGTGGTTTTTTCGGGGGCTAGTGGCAAGTTTACAGAATATTGGTGCAGCTTTTACTTACCTGTCCTGTCAGATGCTGAGGTTGCGTTCTCCGACGAGGATGAGTTCCGCCAACATTCTTCAGAATTGGGCGTCCTTTTCTTTCTTTGTGCTCTGGTCGCTTTCCCGCTGAGGTCCGCCGGAGGTTTCACCTCCTTCTTCCCCCCGTGTATGTGAGTGCTTGTCTTGCGACACATTTGAATTGTAAATCCCAAGTCTTAGTCCGAATCTCTGGTTGTCCGTCGGCCACTTCCCCCTGATTGTGTCGCATGCAAGTCCGGGTGCGATTGCGCCAAAAATCCGATCGTGTTTGCGCCCAAAAACCCCCACTTAAATGCCCTGAGCAATTGGAAATTAATCCCGGGAAACCAGACTAAATGCGCTGGCGAACCCTTAGTAAATGTGACCCGTTCTTTCTTAGAAGTAATGCCATGTTTTTTTTTTTCCTTCATGTTGTAAATTGAATATTGACTCAAATTTAAAAACAAAATCTGTGGTAGGTCTGTACAACATATACGATGTAAACAAAAAAAAAAAGTTTTTTTTTGGGGGGGTGATGTAAATCCTGTGCACTATAAAAAACTTTATCAAAAGCTCTGTATATGGTAGGTAGAAGCCCCTACAAATTTTTTAGTAACATGAGGCATTTACTAACCAAAAAGTAATACATTTAGGAAATAAAATATAGCTGTTCATCATCAACCTAAAAAAAAACAATATCCGTTATTTTTTATATCATGGAGAATTCAAAGTTTGCCCTTACCTGTGCGTGTTTTTTTTCCTGATGACCTTTGCTTTTTCATATTCAATTAGTAATTATGGAAATTATTAAATATGTGGGTACGACTGCTAACAGGAATTGGCCGACACTCCACTTACGGAAGGACTACTACAAAAATGCTTAGATTTTTCCATTCTATGGAAGACCGTAAATTCACAGGAAGAATTTCACGAGCTGCATGTCACTTGTGTTTACTGCAGCAGGAGTTAAAGACTGTCTATTTTCTCTTCACAGTACCTTACAAGCAAATATTCAGCCATCCTCAGACCACGGATAGGAAACCTAACCACATATGTCCACCTGAAAGACAACATGGACAGAAGGAGCCTTCAAAACATATGCCTTCAAAGCCAGAAGACGCCTACAACGGATGTCTTATCAAATAACTATCTAATGACTGCTATTTCCCCATGCAGTTTTGTGATAATACCGTAGCTTTTATTTTCCTTTGTATAAATGGGACACAACGTTCTAATGCTATTTATAAAATGTTGTCCATTAATTTACATCACAGGTTTGTCTGGGAATCACTAAACGGCAATGGCGTTATAGGCAGCATCATCTGCTGGCAATTAGAAAATCTAAGGTTGTCTTGTAAAACAGGCACGATTACATAAGCTTTAGAAACAGAGTGTGGTGGTGCAGCTATACTGCAAACATAAACAGGTTGTACTGTAACATTTGACCCTTCCTCATCC
Source organism: Engystomops pustulosus (assembly GCA_019512145.1). NCBI lineage: Eukaryota > Metazoa > Chordata > Amphibia > Anura > Leptodactylidae > Engystomops > Engystomops pustulosus. Next base: position 95,473,111 of record CM033641.1, on the reverse strand, counting down.
AATCACTTCCCTTTCCGGTTGAATTTATGTACAGGTCCTTTTTCAATGTATACGTGGAACTATATTTTTATTCAAGTGGATTGCAGAATGGGCAATATGTTTTTTGAAGTGAATGTAGATTGTCCAATAATATCTTCTACCACATCCATGGTTTTTGTCTAATGCAGCTTATTGTTTACTAAACTGTCCACTATTTCTTGTATAATGTGTTACGTGTTGATTTTTTTTCTAAAATGATGGTCAGAAAATAGTGATGAGTTTTGTATAGTTATCATATGTTCATATCATATACTATACTTTTCCTCTTTATTCTAGTATAAGGTTTGTTTCTGATCATTTCCTGGGTCCATACAATTTCCGGTTGCCCCAGGATTGACTAAATCTTCTAGGGTCAATGGCGATTCTTCTCATGAATAGCTGCTCCTGTCCTGATTTCTCTGTACATATACGTATTCTCCAAGCTACAGGTAACATCAGGTCTCTAATCAACGGGGACTCGTGACAGCGTTTGTTTTAGCTCAGATGTAGCAGAGCGGAAGTGTTGGTCCATGTGTGTTATATGCATCTCATTGAATCTCATCATCTTCTCATCTTTGATCTTCTCTTCTCTCTTTTTCTCTAGGTGAATACTAGTAGAATTGTTCCATTAAGCTAAATAAAAGTGGTCAAACCAAATAAACTGTACCCTGATAATCTAGCACATTGTCAGCACAATGTATCCACATGCACTGAGGGATCATTAAGTGCTGCTCGAGAGTCCCCGCCCACACTCTGGATTTTGAACACTGACAATCATCACAAACCCAGCAATAAACTCAGTAAAAGTGTAAGGTAGGGTTTTAAAATTTAGATCATAGGGGCTTCCAATTTTGAGACTTTCTTTTATGGGCCAAACCTCTTTAAAGATTGACTGTCATATTCAGGTTTTATCATTTAATATGCATACAATAAACCTTTAATCAAAAATCAAAAAGCACATGTGATTTCATCTTGCATTTGTTAGAAGAGCACTTCTGCCAGGTACTATCTTCTAATTCCCTACATTTTCTTCAGAGGCTGATGGCTGTAACCTGGCATTTTTTGGATATGTACCATCACTGCACAAGTATCAGAATCGCTCCCTAACTTTTTTAAATCACAAACAGAGAAGCATACGGTTCAACATGTATCACTGAATACATACTTCGCATTCCACTATAGTTTTTGAAGAAAGGACTATTCAAAATTAGTTAATAAAATATGGTTTAACCCAAAACTCCTACTAAACATCATTAAAATAAAAGCTACAACAGTTATATTACTTTATACCCTAGATGTTTTATCTCAGTTTGCTTGAATATGCTGCCTAAAAAATTACAAGTCAGTCCACAAAATCAAGCCTCCCATACATATATTTCAACTAACATTTTTAAAGAAATATGCATTTTTTTATCCTTTTTCTATAAGTTCCTGCCACTTTCAATGCTTCCTTTTCAGGTCTTTTAAGTATGAAAGCTTTTCATTGCGCACGTTCCAAAGAATTTCAAATAAACTGAACATATTCCCTTTAAAAGTAATACTCAAGGTGTTACATTGAAGTTCCTTTTGAGATGCCAAACATAAAAGCAAGCCAGGCACATGTACATTGGGTCAGCTGAATTTCCTTTTTCCCTGCTCAGTGGTGATTCTCACCTTTTTCCCTAATTTAGTGTCTGCCTCTGCCCTAACCCCACATCTCACAGTCACCCCATGTATTATCTTTTTGCCAGCTCCCACCCACCCATACCATTAATATGCAGCCCTCTCCTCACCCCCATACATTATAGTGCAAGCCTCCCCTCACCCCCATGTCAATATAAAGCAAGCCCCCCTCACACCCCATTCATAAATACCGACCCCCATTTCTTATCACAGCCCCCCCTCCTGAATCCCCATCATTACAATACGCCCCCCTCCTCCATCCCATGTGACCCATTTCAAAATAAAAGAATGCCGAGATGAACCGCCAACTCCTCAGCAAAAGCAACGGAACGACCGTTTACGGCGACCAGCACTGCGGCAAGGGTTCCAGAGCTGCTAGGATGGGGATGTGCCACAAGTGGGCCCCTTCCAGCGCTGTGGGCCCCGCACGTGCCCGGGTTTGGCCGGGTGCTAATGGCTGCTCTACCTACTTTGTACAATAACTAATACAGACTCCCCAAGTGATCTCTAGATCCAGTGCACAAACATAACCAACAATAATAATACTGGAGACCCTCCTAGAGCCGATATATAGAACAGGAACGCCAAGAGCAGACCTATAATACAAGAGACGCCCCAGAGGCATAGGTAATAATACAGCGACTCCCCCAGAGCAGAGGTATAATACAGGAAGACCCCCAGAGCAGACCTCGCATCCTCTCGCTGTTTTGTTTTTGGGCGGCCATAAACAAGCATCACAAGCCAGAGCTCTGCACTCCACCCAGATGACGTCGTGGTACCCTTACACGTCGATAGCAGTGGTGGGTTTGCCGATCAGGTGACCCTGGCAATAGACCTAGCCGTCTGCCGCGCTGCTCCATCATTCTCTGTTTCGGATGCCTTTAGTGAGAGAGCTGCTGCAGGAACTAGGGTTGGGGTTTGTTTATCTTAGCTTACTGTAGCAGGATGAGTCACAAGAACCCCCAACGCCCTTCTTAAGGGCCTAGAATAGTGTTATCTTAATATTTTTTTTTGGTTTTGTGCTTTGGCTGGGCTTGCTGGGAATTTTGAGGAATTTTGCAGGGACCCTTGGGAACGTTAATATTCGCTCTTAGTGGACACACAATATCCATCTCAACACCTAAGTTGTGACAATTTAATTAGGGTTTTTTGATTGAATTAGGGCCACAGTCTGAATATTGTTTTTCAAAACTTAAAGTGACTTAAAAAATCCGTTTCTTTGTGTGCTGTGTAAAACTTGCATACAAGAACCCAACTGAAACTTTTCTTTAGGCCCTACAATAGCGGTATATATAGATATTTTTTTTTTTTTTGTTGATTTTTGCTTGTGGCTGGCCCTGCGGCACTAGAAGTGCCAGCAATCCAATCTTGTGAGGAAATGTGCAGGGAAGACTTTCGAACATTATATTCAGCTTCTTAGTGACACACACACACTCTCACACAACCTAAGTGGTACAAGTTATTAGGGGTTTGATTTGAATTTTTAGGCAAATTCCTGGAACGTTTTGTTTTTTTTGTTTCTTCAAACTAAAAAGTTACTTAAAATCCAGTTCTGGTGTGCTTGTTTGAAACTAGGCATACAAGACCACCCAACCGACCTTTTCTTAGGCCTCATAGCCTTTAATATATAGATCTATAGAGATTATATATATATATAAAGAAGGGATTATCTCCGGGGATCGTCGTCTTCTAAGCAGACACCAGCACAACACAGGGAATACCACACATGTGAGTAAGGTTAAGAGACCTGGCCCTCAGCCAGCTTTATTAGGCAGTACACAAAACTCAAAAACATAAAAAATAACACCTAAGCCCCTCTCCGGCACTAAACTTAAACATATCGAGGTTTCCCTACCGACCCGTGCTGGCCTACTGCAGCCACCCCAAAAACCACAGCAACAGTTTCACCTGCCACACAGCTCCACAGTGCCCTTTGCCTGTCCTGTCCCTCTTCCCCAGGGGGGAGCCCCCGTGTTGAAGTCTGCCCATGGTATTAGTGCAGAGCCCCCCCTACCAGCTTTGAAAACTAATCAACTTAATTAGATAACAGACCCAACTTTTCCCAGGTCTGTCCTTCTACTCAGCTTTTCATAAGGCAAACTGCCCATTTTAATATTACGCCCAAAAGCTTCTTCTCTAGTGGCAGCCCCCCTGCCCATATCCTCCCCCCTGTATCCAATGGCCCGTAGGCTGATCAATAGCGTGAATTCCTCCTCCGGGGTCAAATCTCCTATATTGGGTTCAATCCCCTACGTTCCTAGAAGCACTTGTAAGACCCTACATCTACTACATCTTCTAGAACCTGGGGAAACTGCAGCTTTTTTTCCTCAACTGCAGAGACCAGACAGTAGCTTCCAAATTAGTCCCACAATCTCTTCCTTCACAACCACTGATCAATCTCATCAATCCAATTCCCCTGCATTAACAATGATAGATTTTCTTCTCCTCTTTCTCTTGCATTTTACTGAGACTCCCACATACCCCTCAGGGCTTGGCATGGTTAGACGGCCCCATCTCTTTCACACCCTTGGATTCCGTCCACACACCGGTTACCATCCACTGAGCATAATGCACTGTGCTTTTCCCTCCCCTTTGGCACACGACACCGAACACTGGTTTTTGCCCGTTTTTCTTTCCATTCTTCAGCTTCGCACCTTCTTTGGTCATTGAGGGGGCATTAACCGGTCCAGGAAACCCCAGGGCACGATTCCACATTGGTGACTTCTGGGCACATGTCGCCAAATCTGTGCGCTTGCTTACTACCTCTAGGTTCCACACCTCGCTCTTGGTGTAGGTGAACTCCATCTCAACAATCATATCAGCCTTCATCACCTCCAATCTAACACTTCGGACCTTCGGACTCAAGTCTGGCATGGGACTTTCCACAATGTCAAAGCCTTAAGCTCTTCAGGCTTGCCCCTAGGTTTCCCCTGGTCCTGACCTCTTTCCTTCCTTCGTCCAGTCCCTTCATACCCTTTGCTGGCCAACACCTCAGTCTTCCCGAGTCCTTTTCCTGTTAGGATTTCAGGGCTCTTTGACATATATCATACAAACACCCGTCTCCCTCACATCCCTGCAGTCATCACCCCAACCCTAAATATCTCTTCAAGGCACTTCTCACCATCCCCAACCTCCTTCACTTCGTGCTCTTAATGATCAGCCAGATCTAACCGTTGGGGCAGCTGTGGCCTGGAGTCTCTGTCGGGCCCCTCTGGGTATTCTCCCACTTGCCCAGAGAATGCTGGCATGCACTATGACAGTACGAGAGAGACTACAGAGCTTTCAAAAGTACACAGCAACTCGTCTGGTCCCTTTGTTGTAGACTTGGGCGCCACTCCCTTCTCCACGGTTAGCATCTGAAGACAGCTCTTCCCTGTCTTCGGGAGGTTACCAACAACCCATTCTTTCCTTTCGATTTTCCCAAGACCGTATTCAGGTTACCTGGGTTAAGCCTATTCCCACTTGGGTGGCCATCAAGTTGAACGACAGACTTAGTCACACCCAGACCGCCTTGTTACGCACCATCTTCCCCAGCCCAATATACCGACCCAAAATCGCACCTGTAAATAGTGTCCTTGGGCACCAGTCCCCCTGTATTTTGTCTTCAATAATACGGCTTTTTTTTCCAGTTTGGCTGCTGAGAAAAAAGCAGTTGGACTTCCTGTTTTTTCCCCCAAACCTTTTGCAAGCAAAGTCATTACTTGTGGCCAACCGGTGGCTTCCAAAGCTACAGAGAGGCCCTGATCCAGTCAAACTTACGTCAGGTCATTTTTTTTGGTTTGCTTGTGTCTGGACTTGCTGGCATTAGTAGTGCAGCTAGTACCATATTGTGAGGAATTTGCAGGGAGACTTGTGTTTAGCTCTTAGTGACACACATATCCACCTCAAAACAATACTATAATAGCGTTATATTTTCCTTTTTTTTTGGTTTGCTTGTGGCTGGGCTTGCTGGCATTAGTAGTGCAGCTAGTACCATATTGTGAGGAATTTGCAGGGAGACTTGCGACCGTTGTGTTTAGCTCTTAGTGACACACATATCCACCTCAAACACCGAAGTGGGACAATTTATTAGGGGTTTGATTTGAATTACGCCGAGTCTGCTGATATATATTTTTTTAAGTTTATTTCTTTTTAGAACTCACAGTAATCTGCCAAAGCAGTGTGCTTTGAGTGTGGGCTAGAAAATAGCCATAGGAGAACCCCAACGGCTTATTTAGGCCTACAATAGCGTTATATTTTCCTTTTTTTTTTGGTTTGCTTGTGGCTGGGCTTGCTGGCATTAGTAGTGCAGCTAGTACCATATTGTGAGGAATTTGAAGGGAGACTTGCGACCGTTGTGTTTAGCTCTTAGTGACACACATATCCACCTCAAACACCAAAGTGGGACAATTTATTAGGGGTTTGATTTGAATTACGCCGAGTCTGCTGATTTTTTTTTTTTTACGTTTATTTCTTTTTAGAACTCACATTAATCTGCCAAAGCAGTGTGCTTTGAGTGTGGGCTAGAAAATAGCCATAGGAGAACCCCAACGGCTTATTTAGGCCTACAATAGCGTTATATTTTCCTTTTTTTTTTTGGTTTGCTTGTGGCTGGGCTTGCTGGCATTAGTAGTGAGGTGATGTCGTGGATTGCGGACAATGCTTCTAGCCATTTGTCAACCAGTCAGTCTTCCACGCAGTCCAACCATGTCACCGAAATCAGCACTCCTCCAGCTCCTCCACCTCAGCCTTCTTCCCCCCAGTCTGCCCCCTCCCAGCAAAATTTGCCATTTGAACCGGCATACTCTGAGGAACTGTTTTCTGGACCCTTCCCAGAGTCACAAACCGGTTGCTGCTGAGCAATTTTCCGATGCCCAGGTTTTCCACCAGTCGCAGTCTGTGGGTGATAATGACATTATTGACGTAATGGAAGAAGTGTGTAAAGAGGTGTCGGACGATGAGGAGACACGGTTGTCAGACAGTGGGGAAGTTGTTGTCAGGGCAGGAAGTCCGAGGGCGGGAGCAGACTGAGGGATCGGAGGATGATGAGGTGACAGACCCAATCTGGATTTATAGGCTGGGTTAACACAGTGCTTCTGAGACGGAGGCGAGTCCTATAGCAGAACAGGTTGGAAGAGGCAGTGGTGGGGCCAGACGGAGAGGCGGGCCAGAGCTGGTGCATCAGGATTGCGGGGCCTACCTCTGTCCAGGTCTCAAAGGCCTACTATGCCTATGAGGAGTGGACGTGGATGTCTGATATCTGTCAGGTGCTGAGTAACTTTGAGGAGTCAACACAGATGGTCAGTGGCGATGCCGCCATCATCAGCCTCACCATCCCGCTGCTTGGCCTGTTGAAAAACTCTCTGGTCAGCATGAAGTCGGAAGCTTTGCGCTCGTCACAAGAGACGGGGGAAGAAGATTCCCTTGTTGATAGCCAAAGCACCCTCAGGTCTGTTTCTCAGCGCATATCGGAGGAGGTGGAGGTGGAGGAGGAGGTCCCCTTGAAAAATGCTCGAGTCTCCCATTGACTTCAATGGGGCTCGTTATTCGAGACGAGCACTCGAGCATCGGGAAAAGTTTGTCTCGAATAACGAGTACCCGAGCATTTTAGTGCTCGCTCATCTCTACTACTGACACTAGATGGATGTCACAGCTTATCTCCTCCCCCTCCCTGTACAATGACCTCTATATAGATAACACTGACCCATCATTTCATCACTACTGACAATAGATTTTTTCCTCCTTTCTCCTATCGTGCACAGTGCTTGCACTGGACCTTGTAGTCATAGAGAGAAACCCAAAAAGTGTGTACTAGGGTTTCACTATTTTACAACCATCAGAAGGGAAAACACTTGTAGCCATGCAATATTATGGGATACGATGTCAATCCTCAGCCCCAAAAGTATCCTTCAAAAATGCTCTATATCTTTTAGATATATTGCTGCAGTCATCCATCCAGAGATTTACATGAAAGGGGTTTGGTCTCGAATAACGAGTACCCGAGCATTTTAGTGCTCGCTCATCTCTACACCTTACACAGGTCCATAAACTGAAGTATGAAAAAGTTATAGGCCTCAGAAAATGGCTACATGAAGATATTTGTTTTTTGTACAAAATATTACCATTTTTTAGATCTATTAAACATAATAAAACTTACCCACTCAAATAATAAAGAGAAAGCGTAATTTGTTGTGCATAGCTAAAGCTGTAAACACTGGGCCCAAAAGAAAATAGTGCAAGTGTGTTTTAATCAATTTCAACACATTTGGATTTTTTCAACCTTCCCAGTACATGGCATGGCATATTAAATACAATCACAAGGAAGCACAATTATGCAGAAGACAAGCCCTGAGACAGCCTTATACACAGAAAAATTACAAAGTTAAAAGGAGTTTTTGAAAGGTGGGAGAAAGAAACCCCAAAAAGATAGGTTGAAGGAAACCTGTCACCAGGAACCCCACAAACCACACATAGTGGGGCACATTTACTAACCCGGTCCTGTTGCGATCCCGCTGTGCGTTGTCCAATGAGGATTCGAGTCAGGCGTGATTCACTAAAGTCGTGCGTCCCATTTCCTGAAAGGTGGCGGTTCTGCGCCGAGGTCTGCCAGAGATCACCTTCTTCTTCCTGGTGCATGTGAGTGTGTGATCTTGCGACACATTTTGTTTTTAAAATTCTGCATTTTTTCCGAATCCGTCTGGTTGTCTGACGGCCACGCCCCCCGATTTCTGTCGCGTACAAGCCGGCACTGATGCGCCACAATCCGAACGCGTGCAAAACGGAAATATTTGGGAAAACCCAACTGAATCTCGGTCCGTGGACCCTTAGTAAATGTGCCCCAGTATCTTTTAGATGTCTTTGTGCTCCAATCATGCCTCTATCCGTGGGTCTATATCTACCATTCTCCTAAAAATGACTTTTATTGATGTCCTTTATTCCAGTCATGGAGGCGGGGAGCTGCAGTTTACAGTCAAGCTACTTGAACTGTCAGGCAGAAGAGAATTCCGGAGGTGGGGTGAGGAAGAGATTTAGAGGGAGACCGTGGCTTTGTATTACTCAGGAAGGGTTCAGAGTAAATGAGCGTAATCATTCACCACTCCCTAAGGAAGGGTTAAGAGTGACGCTGGTTGTGTGGAGACAAATAAATTTCCCTCCTCAGCCCTCCATGATGAGGGTAGGGTAGCTTGACTGTACACTTCAGTGGCCCGCCTCCATAACTGGAACAGAGGACATTAAAAAAAAGTATTTTTTAGAAGAATGCTGGCTCTAATTTCATGGCCATAGGTAACTGTGGAAGATGTACACTCACCAGCCACTTTATTAGGTACACCTGTCCAACTGCTAATTAACACTTAATTTCTAATCAGCCAATCACATGGCGGCAACTCAGTGCATTTAGGCATGTAGACATGGTCAAGACAATCTCCTTCAGTTCAAACCGAGCATCAGTATGGGGAAGAAAGGTGATTTGAGTGCCTTTGAACGTGGCATGGTTGTTGGTGCCAGAAGGGCTGGTCTGAGTATTTCAGAAACTGCTGATCTACTGGGATTTTCATGCACAACCATCTCTAGGGTTTACAGAGAATGGTCCAAAAAAGAAAAAACATCCAGTGAGTGGCAGTTCTGTGGGCGGAAATGCCTTGTTGATGCCAGAGGTCAGAGGAGAATGGGCAGACTGGTTCGAGCTGATAGAAAGGCAACAGTGACTCAAATCGCCACCCGTTACAACCAAGGTAGGCAGAAGAGCATCTCTGAACGCACAGTACGTTGAACTTTGAGGCAGATGGGCTGCAGCAGCAGAAGACAACACCGGGTGCCACTCCTTTCAGCTAAGAACAGGAAACTGAGGCTACAATTTGCACAAGCTCATCGTAATTGGACAGTAGAAGATTGGAAAAATGTTGCCTGGTCTGATGAGTCTCGATTTCTGCTGCGACATTCGGATGGTAGGGTCAGAATTTGGCGTCAACAACATGAAAGCATGGATCCATCCTGCCTTGTATCAACGGTTCAGGCTGGTGGTGGTGGTGTCATGGTGTGGGGAATATTTTCTTGGCACTCTTTGGGCCCCTTGGTACCAATTGAGCATCGTTGCAATGCCACAGCCTACCTGAGTATTGTTGCTGACCATGTCCATCCTTTTATGACCACAATGTACCCAACATCTGATGGCTACTTTCAGCAGGATAATGCGCCATGTCATAAAGCTGGAATCATCTCAGACTGGTTTCTTGAACATGACAATGAGTTCACTGTACTCAAATGGCCTCCACAGTCACCAGATCTCAATCCAATAGAGCATCTTTGGGATGTGGTGGAACGGGAGATTCGCATCATGGATGTGCAGCCGACAAATCTGCGTCAACTGTGTGATGCCATCTTGTCAATATGGACCAAAATCTCTGAGGAATGCTTCCAGCACCTTGTTGAATCTATGCCACGAAGAATTGAGGCAGTTCTGAAGGCAAAAGGGGGTCCAACCTGTTACTAGCATGGTGTACCTAATAAAGTGGCTGGTGAGTGTATATAGACATCTAAAATGGTACTGTGCTTGATTTGTGGTCTGGGGCCTAGTGGCAAGTTTACAGAAATATTGGGGCAGATTTACTTACCTGGTCCTGTCACGATGCCTGAGGTGCGTTCTCCGACGAGGATGAAGTCCGCCACGATTCTTCAAGATTGTGCGTCCATTTTCTTGCATCTGTCGCTTCCCCGCTGAGGTCCGCCGGAGTTCACCTCCTTATTCCCGGTGTATGTGAGTGCATTGTCTTGCGACACAATTTGAATTGTAAATCCCGTGCTTAGTCCGAATCAGCTGGGTTGTCCGTCGGCCACTCCCCCTGAATTGTGTCGCATGCAAGTCGGTGCGATTGCGCCAAAATCCGATCGTGTGCGCCAAAAACCCCACTTAAATGCTGAGCAAATTGGAAATAGTCGGGAAACCAGACGAAAATGCGCTGTGCGAACCCTTAGTAAATGTGACCCGTTATTTCTTAGAAGTAATGCCATGGTTTTTTTTCCTGTCAGGTTTGTATTGAATACAAAATTTAAAAAAAAAATCTGTGTAGGTCTGTACAACATATAAGATGTACAGTGGGATAGTAGAAGCCTTGTGCACTATAAAAAAACTTTATAAAAAAGCTCTTATATGGTAGGTAGAAGCCCTAAAAATGTTTTAGTAACATGAGGCATTAAAGTAACCACAAAAAGTAATACATTTAGGAAATAAAAATATAGCTGTCATCATCAAACCTAAAAAAACAATATCAGTTATTTTTATCATGGAGAAGTCAAAGTTGCTTACCTGTGCTGTGTTTTTTCCTGATGACCTTTGCTTTTCATATTAAAATTAGTAAATGATGGAATATTAAATATGTGGTAAGACTGCTAACAGGAATTGCGACACTCCAATTACGGAAGGACTAATACAAAAAATGCTTAAGATTTTCATTCTATGGAAGACCGTAATTACAGGAGAGAATTTCACTGAGCTGCAATGTACTTGTGTTACTGCAGCAGGAGTTAAAGATCTGTCTATTTTTCTCTCACCAGTAACTTACAAGCAAATATTCAGCAGCATGCTCAGACCACGGAGAGGAAACCTAACCACATATGTCCACCTGAAGAACAACATGGAAGAGGAGCTTCAAAACATATGCCTTCAAAGCCAGAAGACGCCTACAAACGGTAATGTCTTAATCAAATAACTATCTAATGACTGCTATTTCCCCATGCAGTTGGTGATATACCGTAGCTTATTTTCTTGTATAAATGGTGACACACGTTATAATGCTATTTATAAATGTTTCCATTAATTTACAATCACAGGTTTTCTGGGAATCAATAAACGGCAATGGCTATAGGCAGCATCATCTGGCAATTAGAAATCTTAAGGTTGTCTTGTAAAACAGGCAGATTACATAAGCTTTAGAAACAGAAGGTGCTGGTGTGCAAGCTATACTGCAAACAGACAGGTTGTACTTGTAACATATTGTACCCTTCCTCATCCAATCACTTCCCTTCCCTGGTTGAATTTGATGGACATGTGTCTTTTTTCAAATGTATAAACTATGGAACTATATTTTATTCAAGTGATTGACAGAATAGGGCAATATGTTTTGAAGTGAATGTAGATTGTCCAATAATAGCATTCTACCACATCCATGGTTTTCTATATTCAAGCTTATTGTTACTAAACTGTCCTAATTTCTTGTATAATTGTTACTTTTTAGATTTTTTTCTAAAAGGATGGTCAGAAAATAGTGATGAGTTTGTATAGTATCATATGTTCATATCATATACCTATACTTTCCTCTTTATTCTAGTATAAGGGGTTTGTTTCTGTATCAGTCCTGGTGCATACAATTTCGGTTGCCCCAGGATCTGACTATAAATCTTCTAGGGTCAGAAATGGCAGATTCTTCTCATGAATAGCTTCTCCTGTCTGCTTCTCTGTACAGAGACTTATTCTACAAGCTACAGGTAACATAAGGTCTCTATCCACGGGGAACTCTGACAGCGTTTGTTATAGCTCAGATGTAGCAGAGCGGAAGTGTGTCATTGTGTGTTATATGCATCTCATTGATCTCATCATCTCTCATCTTTGATCTATCTCTTCTCTCTTTTTCTCTATGTGAAATACTAGTAGAATGTTCATAAGCTAAATAAAAGTGTAAAACCTAAATAAAACTGTACCCTGATAATCTAAGCACATTGTCAGCACATAGTATCACATAGCACTAGAGGGATCATTAAGTGTCTGCTTAGAGAGTCCCCGCCCACACTCTGGAATTTGACACTGACCATCACAGCAATAAAACTCAGTAAAATTGTAAGGTAAGGGTTTTAAAAATTAGATCAATAGGGGATTCAAATTTGAGAGCTTTCTTTCATGGGCAAACCTCTTTAAGATTGACTGTACATATTCAGGTTTTAATCATTTATGCAATACAATAAACTTTAATCAAAATCAAAAAGCACATGTGATTTGCATCTTGCATTTTTTAGAAGATTCACTTCTGCAGGTACTATCTCTAATTCTACATTTTCTTCAGGGCTGATGGCTGTAACCTGGCATTTTTGATATGTACCATGCACTGCACAAGTATACAGAATCTGCTCCCTAACTTTTTTAATCACACAGAGAAGCATACAGGGTCATACATGATATCACTGAATACATACTTCTCATTACACTATAGTTTTTGAAGAAAGACTATTCAAAATTAGTTAATAAAATATGTTACCAAAACTCCTACTAGAACATCATTAAAAATAAAAGCTACAACAGTTATATACTTTTATACCCCTGAGATGTTTATCTACAGTTTGCTGAATATTGCTGCTAAAAAAATTACAAGTCATTCCACAAAATACAAGCCCTCATACATATATTTCAACATAAATTTTAAAGAAATATGCATTTTTATCCTTTTTCTATAAGTGCATGCACACTTGCATGCTTCTTTTACAGGTCTTTTAGTATGAAGCTGTTCATTGCAGCACCGTTCCAAAGAATTATAAATAAATGAACATATTCATTTAAAAGTAATACTTCAAGGTGTTACATTGAAGTTCTTTGGAGAATGCCAAACATAAAAGCAGCCAGGCACATGGACATTGGTCAGCTGAATGTCTTTCCCTGCTCAGTGGTGATTACTCACCTTTCCTAAATTTAGTTCTGCCTCTGCCCTAACCACATACTCACAAGTCACCCCATGTATTATATGCAGCTCCCACCTCACCCCATACATTATATGCAGCCCTCTCCTCACCCCATACATTATATGCAGCCTCCTCCTCACCCCCATTCAATATATGCAGCCCCCTCCTCACACCCCATTCATTAAATACAGCCCCCCATTTATTATACACAGCCCCCTCCTGATCCCCCATGCATTACATACAGCCCACTCCTCATCCCCATGTGACCATTCAAAATAAAAGAATGCAGAGATGAACGCCAACGTCCTGCAGCAAACGGAACACCGTTTTACGGCGCCAGCACTCGGCAAGGTCAGGCTGCTAGGGATGGGGATGTGGCCACAAGTGGGCCCTTCCAGCAGCTGTGGGCCCCGACACTTGCCCGGGGTTTGCCGGGTGCTAATGGCTGCTCTACTACATTTGTACAATAACTAATACAGACTCCAAGTGATCTATAGATCCAGTGCACAAACCAGACAATAATAATACTGGAGACCCTCCCTAGAGCAGATATATAATACAGGAGACGCCACAGAGCAGACCTATAATACAAGAGACGCCCCAGAGCATAGGTATAATACAGGCGACTCCCCAGAGCAGAGGTATAATACAGGAGACGCCCCAGAGCAGACCTCGCATCTCTCGCTGTTTTGATTTTTGGCGGCCAGAAACAGAGCCAATCACAAGCAAGGAGCCTCTGCACTCCACCCAGCATGACGTGGTACCCTTACACGTCGATAGCAGTGGTTGGTTGGCCTGATCAGGTGACCCTGGAATAGACTAGCCCCTGCCCGCGCTGCTCGCATCATTCTCTGTCTGGATGCCGTTAGGGAGAGAGCTGCTGCAGGAATAGCGTTAGGGTGTTATATTAGCTTACTGTTAGGCAGGAGTGAGTCTACAAGAACCCAACAGCCCTTGTTAGGGCTAGAATAGTGTTATATATATATTTTTTTTTTGGTTTGCTTGTGGCTGGGCTTGCTGGAATTTTGAGGAATTTGCAGGGAGACTTGGGAACGTTATATTCAGCTCTTAGTGACACACATATCCATCTCAAACACCTAAGTGGGACAATTTATTAGGGGTTTGATTGAATTAGGCACAGTCTGACGATTTTTTTTTCAAAACTTAAAGTGACTTAAAATCCAGGATTCTTGTGTGCTGTTAGAACAACTAGGCATACAGAACCAACTGACTTTCTTAGGCCTACAATAGCGTTATATATATATATTTTTTTTTTTTTGTTGATTTGCTGTGGGGCGGCCTTGCTGGCACTAGAAGTGCAGCTAGTACCATATTGTGAGGATTTGCGCAGGAACTTGCGAACATTATATCAGCTCTTAGTGACACCACCACACATCTCAAACACCTAAGTGGGACAATTTATTAGGGGTTTGATTGAATTAGGCAAAGTCTGACGTTTTTTTTTTCTTCAAAACTAAAAAAGTTACTTAAAATCCAGTTCTTGTGTGCTGTTAGAAACTAGGCATACAAGAACCCAACCGACTTTCTTAGGCTACAATAGCGTTATATATAAATTATATATATATATATATATATATAGGGAATTAGCTCCGGGGATGTCGTCTCCTAAGCAGACAACCCAAACACAACAGGAATACACAACATGTGAGTAAGGTTAACGGCCTCAGCCAGCTTTATTAGGCAAGTACACAAACCAAAACATAAAAATAACACCTAAGCCTCTCCGGCACTAACTAACATCGAGGTTCCCTACTGACCAGGTGCTGGCCTACTGCCAGCCACCCCAAAAACACAGCAACAGTTCACTGCCACCGCTCCACAGGCCTTTTGCGTAGCCTGTCCTCTTCCCAGGGTGGAGCCGTGTGAAGTCTGCCCCATGTATTAGTGCAGCCCCTCCAGCTGAAAACTAATCAACTTAATTAGACAGAACCAACTTTTCCAGGTCTGTCTTTACTCAGCTTTTCATAAGGCAAAATGCACATTTACGCCCAAAAAGCTTCTCTAGTGGCAGCCACCCTGCCACATATCCTCCCCCTGTGATCAAGGCCGTAGGCCTGATCAATAAGTTTAATCTCCCTCCGGGGTCAAAGCTCCTATATTGGGGTCTAATCCCTACGGTTCCTAGAAGCACTGTAGAGACCCCTAATCTACTACATCTTCTATACCTGGAAAATGACAGCTTTTTTTCCTCAACGCAGGAGACACAGACAGCTCAAAATTAGTCCCAGCATCTCTTCCTTCACACAACTGATCATCTTCAATCATGTCTCTATTACAATGATAGATTTCTTCTCCTCTTTTCTTGCATTTTACTGGAGACTCCACATACCCCTCAGGGCTTGGCATGGTTAGGCCCCATCTCTTCATCACCCTGTGGATGCCGTACACACCGGTACATCCACTGAGGCATATGCACTGTGCTTTTCCCCTTATTGCACACGACACGCACGGGTGTTGCCCGTTTCCAGTCTTCAGCTTCGGCACCTTCTTTGTCATTGAAGGGGGCATTACCGTTCAGGAACCAGGGCACGATTCACATTGGTGAGCTTCTGGTCACATGTCTGCAAAGCTGTGCGCTTGCTACCTCTGAGGTCACAACCTCCGCTCTGTTGTTGTAGGTGAAACTCATCTCAACATCAGGCATATCCTCACACCCAGCTAACACTTCGGACTTCGGACTCAAGTCCTGGCATGGACTTTCCAAATGGCAGCCCTTAAGCTTCATGGCTTGCACTAGGTTCCTGGCTGACCTCTTCCTCGTCGGTCAGTCCTTCATACGCCTTGCTGGCCAACACCTCAGTCTTCACCGAGTCTTTCCTGTGTAGGAATTCGAGGGCTCTGGTTGACATTATATCAGACACCGTCTCCTCACATACACTGCAGTCATCACCCGGTATATCTTCAAGGGCACTTCTCACCATCCAGACCCTCTTCACTTTAGCTCTTCAGATGATCAGGCAGATATACCGTTGGGGGGGCAGCTGTGCTGGAGTCTCTGTAGGGGCCCATCTGGGTATTCCTCAACTTGCCCAGAGAATGCTGGCATGCACTATGACAGAGACGAGGACGACAGAGCTTCCACAAGTACACAGCAACTCGGCTGGTCTTTTGTTGTAGACTTGGCGCCACTTCAACCTTCTCCACAGGTTCAGCAGGCTGAGACAGCTCTTCCCCTGTTTTCGGGAGGGTAACCACAACCCATTCTTCGGATTTTTCCAAGACTGTATTCAGGTACTGGTTATAAGCGATCCACTTGGGTGGCCATCACGGTTGAGACTACAGACTTAGTCACACCCAGACCGCCTTGTACTGCACCAGCTTCCCAGCCCAATACGGAACATCGCACCTGTAATAGTGTCTTGGGCACCAGTCACTGTATTTGTCTTCATACGGCTTTTCCAGTTGGCTGCTGAAGAAAAGCCAGGTTGGACTCCTGTTTCCCCAAACCTTTGCAGCAAAGTCATTACTTGTGGCAACCGGTGCTCCAGAATGCCTATGGAGGCCTTGATCCAGTCACTGTAACGTCAGTCAAGGGCTTCTCCTCTTCTCAGCAAACATCACGATCACGCGGATGCATGGGCGACCTTCCCTCACAGAGTTGTAGACTGCACTCACACCACTGCAGGGAGAACTACCAAAGGCTGGTGCATCACATGTTCCACCACCTTCTGGGGATCGGGGTCCCCTCATCCGTAGGTGTATGATTAAGAGTGGGGGCTTCCACCCTGTTCACACACAATTTCAGTCAGCACGCCGTCATGCGTATTCTGCGGTTCTCAGCAGGTGTTACAGGGTCTGGTTTACGCCTGGTCTCCCTTCCTAGGACACTTCTGGTGCCACATCACGACAGAACACACCTGGAGGTCGGATACACCATTTTGGAACTTTCGTTGTTCCCGAACACGTACACATGTGAACCTCCCATTCACTTTTCTTGCAAACACTGTACAAGAAAGGACAGTACGAGATATCAATCTTCAACTCATGTTCTGTAATATATGTCTCTTTAGGTCATCTTTTCTTCTATAAGACAAGTGACAATTGTAGCATTTATACCAGTTATTCCGCAAACCAGTATTCACATGACGCTTCAGTTTATTGATGCTTCTTCTGGCCTTGTTCAACACGAAACTCAGTAACATCAATCTCTCAGAAGCCTCAGGTGTATCAGATGTCTGGTCTTCCCCTGACATTTCCTGAACACTGATGTGAGACTCCTCACAGGTGACTGACACAGGCTATCCTCACCTCCTGCAGGTTTCTGAGCGAGTAGCTGTTTTCTCTAGGGCTCTGTTCACACTCACTGTTTGTGTAACTCTGGGCTGAAGGGAAACCATAAACAAATCAGGATCTCATTATCTTCACCTGCCCTGCCTTCTATGGCGGTATCCCTATTGAACTGCATTAGCTACATTACACATCTCAGGCTCGCTACCTGTGTCATTACAACTCCACAACCTCTAGGGGCCACCTCTGAGCTAACTCTCTCAGTACCTAGGGCGCACCTAGTTCACACTCTGCATAATTCTGAACGACATTGTAACGCTATCAGATGTTATCGGCATTGCAGAATGTCACGTGTTACAGGTATTGTCATATAATCACAGTTAACACTATAATCACAGGTTAGAGGCAGATTATGCACAACATTACACTTTCTGGTTAAACTTCAGAAATTAGGCATCACAAATATTATCATTCACAATGTCCATCAGACTTTATCAGTCTCCAGTGGCAGAGTCTCCTTCTGTGGGATCAGACACCCTCTGGTCACAGTTCAGACTGCAACTGTTGAGACTCCACCCACCATCACCTCAGTTCGCTGAGATTCTCCAGATCGTCTTTGGGGAGATTGGGACTGTACCCTGATGTCGAGGGGTCTCCCAGGAAAAAGCAGCTATTCCCACTACTTGGAATACTTTCCCACAGTCCCAGAAAAAAGGGAAGTTTTTCCCAGGTGAACTCCACCCCAGATCTGCACAAATCTCCAGCTTATGTGTCACAATCGCAATATCACTTTCAAAGTCAATCCAGACAGTCTACCCTCCCTGGCTGGTACTTCAGGAACAATAAGATGCCGGATTAACTCTGGAGACATTCCGAGAACAGTCCAGTTCCCACCATCAGCGATTCCACCACTATCATCTCACAGTCTTGACTGGCAACTTCTCTGGTCTCCTGACAGAAGGACCACTGAGGTGCACTGACCTCAACATGGCACAGCCGCTGCATCTGTCGCCGTTGGTTGCCCCTAGCAACCACATCTTTGCGCTGCTGCATACACGCTGCAACACGTGGCCACTTGGCCGCAGGGACATTCCGCCACACACCGGTTCATCCGTAGACATCTGCCAAAGCTGCTCCCGTTCGGTTGCCCCGGCAACGGCACATAGCAACCTCTCCTCAGGAACTGCAACCGATCACAGACATCTCGAACCATCGGCTGGGATCGCTCCCTTGGCAGTTGGGGTCTCCATAACCCGAAGGCTTCTGGCATTCCAAGGTCCTCCACATCATCTGCCGCCAGCGTCTCTGGGACTCATCATCGGACCCACCATGGCGATTACTCCCAGCAAACAAGCAGTCTCTGTATATATCTCACACCAATACAATCTTCCCGTGACCACAGCGCCTCCAGCAGCAGGAACAACAGTCTCTCACATGAGGGCTACTGCTTTAAATCTCGCTGTGTGTGCTGATTTCCAGTGCCCGCATACCGCCAATATTGTAGGGATTAGCTCCGGGGATCGTCGTCTCCTAAGCAGACAACCAGCACACACAGGGAATACACACAATGTGAGTAAGGTTAAGACTGGCTCAGCCAGCTTATTAGGCAGTACACAAAACTCAAACATAAAAATAACCACCTCAAGCCTCTCCGGCACTAACTAAACATCGAGGTTCCCTACCTGAAGCCAGGTGCTGGCCTACTGCCAGCCACCCCAAAAAACACAGCAACGTTCACTGCCACCACTCCAACAGGCCTTTGCCGTAGCCTGGCTCTTCCCCAGGTGGAGCCCAGTGTGAAGTCTGCCCATGTATTAGTGCAGCCCCTCCAGCTGAAAACTAATCAAATTACATTAGACAGACCCAACCTTTTCCAGGTCTGTCTTTCTACTCAGCTTTTCATAAGGCAAAATGCACATTTTACGCCCAAAAGTTTTTCTCTAGTGGCAGCCACCCTGCCACAATATATATATTGTTGATTTGCTTGTGGCTGGCCTTGCTGGCACTAGTAGTGCAGCTAGTACCATATTGTGAGGAATTTGCAGAGAGACTTGGGAACGTTATATTAGTCTTAGTGACACACACATCTCAAACACCTAAGTGGACAATTATGGGGTTTGATTGATTAGGCAAAGTCTGACGATTTTTTTTTTTTTTTTCAAAACTTAAAGTGTACTTAAATCCAGTCTGTTGTGTTGTTAGAAACTAGGCATACAAGAACCCAACCAACTTTCTTAGGCCTACAATAGGGAGCTACACTCCCTAGGTTCATGTTGTGGTAGAGCACTGTTGAGGCCACAACAATGCGAACAGGTGATGTCGTGGATTGCGGACAATGCTTCTAGCCATTTGTCCACGAGTCAGTCTTCCATGCAGTCCACCCATGTCATCGAAATCAGCACTGCTCAACCTCAGCCTCCTTCCCCCCAGTCTGCCCCCTCCCAGGAAAATTTGGCATTTGAACCGGCATACTCTGAGGAACTGTTTTCTGGACCTTCCCGAGTCCACACCACTTGTCCGGTTGCTGCTGAGCTCTATTTCCGATGCCCCAGGTTTTCCACGGTCGCAGTCTGTGGGTGATGATGACATTGTTGACGTAGTGGAAGAAGTGTGTAAAGAGGTGTCGACGATGAGGAGACACGGTTGTCAGACAGTGGTGAAGTTGTTGTCAGGGCAGGAAGTCGAGGGGGGAGCAGACTGAGGGATCGGAGGATGATGGATGGTGACAGACCCAAGCTGGGGGTGATAGGCCGGGTGGACAACAAGTGCTTCTGAGACCGAGGCGAGTCCTCGAAGAGAACAGGTTGGAAGAGGCAGTGGTGGGGCCAGACGAGAGCAGGGCCAGAGCTGGCGCATCAGCGCCAAATGTTTCACGTAGTCAGCTCCCGTGGCGAGGGCAGATTTTTGAAAGTCTGGAGGTTCTTTAAAGAAAACACCGGAGGACCGACGGACTGTGTTTGCAACCTGTGCACCAAAGATCAGAGGGGTTCCACACTACTAGCTTAACTACCACCAGATATGCGCAGGCATATGAATGCTAAACACCCCCACTCAATGGCATCAAGCCGTTCACCTCCGGCGGGCACACCATGCTCCTTCCCCTGTGTCATCTGCTGTCTGCTAGTCAGCTCCCCCTGCCAGGGCCCCGGCCCAAACACATCCGTGCGAAAACCACATCTTCGCCCCACGATCCTCCACACATCCACAATGTCTCATGTGCAGCATTCAGCTCTCCATACCCCAGACGCTGGAGTGCAAAAGGAAGTATAGTGCAACCCACCCACACGCCCAAGCCTCAACGTCCACATCTCCAGATTACTAGCTGGAGATGCTGCCCTATAGGCTGGTAGAGACCAAGGCGTTTCGCAACCTCATGGCGCGGTATTCGCTCCCAGCCGCCACTACTTTTCCTGATGTGCCACCCAGCCCTGCACCAGCACGGGTCAGACAACATCATCCTGCCCTGACCAACACCGTTTCTGACAAGGTCCACCTGACCACGGACACGTGGACGAGTGCTGCTGGGCAGGGCCACTATATATCGCTGATGGCACATTGGGTTAACTTGGTGGAGGCTGGGACCGAGTCTGACCTGGGGCTGGTCATATACTGCCGACGCCGAGGATTGGGGGCCTACCTCGGTCCAGGTCTTCAGGCCTACTATGCCTCCTCCTCCTCCCACCCCTCCTCCACCTCCTTCCTCTGAATTACCATCCGTGGAATGGCGCCCCATTCAGTCCGGTTTAGGTTTAGATCTTCTCAGGACAGCAAGCAGTTGCCGGCGCTTAAGGCGACCAAGGGCAGGCCGGGCGGTCCTTAATGTGATGTTTTCAAAATGCTTGAGCCTTGGCCGATTTATTTTTTAGGATATTAAAGAACACACCGCCCACCAAAGTTGCGAAAAAGTGCTTCTATTTACAGGGCATCACGGCGCAGACTGAAGGAGACTTGATCTGTGACTAAAACTCCCTGGTGTGTGCACGCTTGAAACCCTCTGTTGAAACACTTGAAGGGCCCACGGTGACAAAGGGGCCGTGTCGCTCGCTCATTTTGCCCGCCCAGACCAGGTCGTCCCCGGCCCTTCCCCCCCCCTCTACCCGGGCGCCCGCCCCCATCACACCGAGGCCCCTTTTGGTGTTGAGGCTTGGCGTTGGACGTTCTTGTGTGAACCAAACAGAACAGAAAATGCGGTAGTTCTAATAACAAGCACCCGCCCTCAATCCCCGCCCTGGCGTGAGTGGGGGTTGGTGGCGGTTGGCTGGCTCTCGCAACAAACTCGGGGCAACAGGAACAGACTTTGACAAGGACTGACACAGACATGACTGACCAGACACTGACACATGTGCAATGGCCCTGGCCCAGGTGTGTTAATGTTTTGTTTACGTCGTTTTTTTTTTTTTTTGTTTTACAATCTCATAGGTTCAGCGTTTCACAAAGGACATTTACCCACAATCTGTGTCGTTTTTGCTTTTAACGAAACATTTGGCTTGCGCATTATATTTAGGAAAAAAAAGTTCCAGCCCAGATTGCTGCCACTTCAGGGCACCCCAAGAGCGCACCGCCCACAGAGCTTTAGCGGACGGACTCCCCTACAACTGCCCCTCAACGGACGTGTGCGGACGTAGCCACCGAGGTGGACGTTAGTTGTGGATGGTTCGTGAGGTGTCTGTGGGAGTTCACACATTAAAACCATGTTATCCAGAGTGTGTACAAGCCAGGAACAGAGCGATTGTTGTAGGACCTGCCAATGTCAAACTTCCCAAACCCAGAGAACCTGGTTATGTGCAGGTTCAGTCGCTTTCTCAAGTCTACAATGAGGAGTGGACGTGGATGTCTGATATCTGTCAGGTGCTGAGTAACTTTGAGGAGTCAACACAGATGGTCAGTGGCGATGCCACCATCATCAGCCTCACCATCCCGCTGCTTGGCCTGTTGAAAAACTCTCTGGCCAGAATGAAGCTTTGCGCTCGTCACAAGAGACGGGGGAAGAAGATTCCCTTGTTGATAGCCAAAGCACCCTCAGGTCTGTTTCTCAGCGCATATCGGAGGAGGTGTAGGAGGATGAGGAGGAAGAGGAGGAGAATGTTGGCGAGACAGAAGAGGGGAGCATTGCTCAGACCTTCACTGTTCATGCTGGAGACCTGAAGTTGCAATCATAGCAGCGCAATATGGATGCCCCATACTGTCACTCTTAATCATGGAAGTCGTCTCCATGGCTGCCTCCACATGTCATCCCCTTATCAAACGAGCTGTGTCAGGCTCATTTTTCGGGTGTTTCACCAGATATGTTATGGAACTTGGTCACTATGTCGACACAATGCTGTGTTATCGACTAAATATACCGTCAACCTTTTGTTCACATAGGAAATCATTTCAGCGCTTCTTGCTCACCTCAGTTGGTTCCTCTCTGGCACCCATTGGTTTGAAGCCTGAGTCCATTTAGGGTATGTCGCCATGACACTCTCTAGCCTGCTGCTGCTGCCGCTGCCTCTGCATGCCGTCCCCTATAGTGTCAGGGTCAATTATTGGATGTTTTATATGCTATCTAGCCTCATTCGATCACTCTGTCATGGCCATGCTGTTGCCCATAATTTTGGCATAATGGTGCGATTAAGCAGCCTCAGAGGCATCCATGCATGCTGCCCCTGCTGTTTCCTGTCCATTTCTGTGGTGTTTCCATCCTTTTCTGAGGTTTCCAGGTGTTTGGCCAAGCTTCCCTGTGCAGACCCTTGGTCCCCTTGAAAAATGCTCGAGTCTCCCATTGACTTCAATGGGGTTCGTTATTCGAGACGAGCACTCAAGCATCGGGAAAAGTTTGTCTTGAATAACGAGCACCCGAGCATTTTAGTGCGCGCTCTTCTCTATTTATCACCCCTTGTTAGTAATGTCATGCTTCTATGTGAAATAACATTATCAGTAAAAAAAATGGTAATCTAGGGGAATTCTTCCTCAACGCTTCAGGCCATGTATCCCATAGTGGCAGAAAGGAGACAGCACAAAGAATTTTACCTAAACCTGAAAGTCTTAACAAATTAACCAAAAAATCCCTTGTCATGTCAGTAAATAAACCCTATTAGAAACCTTAACCCCTTATCACCGACACTAGTTTTCAAATATGACATGTCTCACGATAATTGGTTATAACTTCGGAACGCTTTAACATATCCAGGTGATTTTGAGACTGTTTTCTCGTGACACATTGTATTTCATGTCAGTTAGAAAATTTAAGTGATAAGTTTTGCGTTTCGTTCTGAAAAAATTAGAAAATTTGGCACAAGTTTGTAAAAATTCTTCATTTTCCAAGTTGGAAATGTTCTGCTTTCCAGACAGGAATGAAAACTACCCAAAAAGCTTGATAATTAACATTTACGGAATGTCTGCTTTATGTTGCGATGATATTTTATCCATCCTCTCATTTTTCTAGGATGTTATGAGGCGCAGAACTTTAGGTGCGATTTTTCTCATTTTCATGAAAATTGCCAAAACTCACAGTTTAAGGAACAACTCAGCTTTCAAGTGACTTTGAAAGGCCTCAATAATAGTAAAACCCCATAAATTACCCCACTATAGAAACTTCACCACTCAACGTGTGTAAAACAACTTCTATTAAGTCTATTAACCCTTTAAGTGTTTCACATGGGTTTAAACAATATGGACCTGCGATTTAGAAACTTTCGAATTTTTTGGGAAAATACATTAATTTAGGCCAAAACTGACAGTTTCAGAATAAATTAAATGATGATACTCTCTGCAACTTTTGATGCCCAATTCCTCCCGAGTGTAGCGATACCCAATATGTGGTGGTGTCCTGCTGTATAAGCGCATGGCCGTGCATAGGATGAATGGAGGCGCCCTTTACAGCAGATTTGTATTGTCACATTGTACGACCTATAATTTTTTTTTTTTTTCCGAACATATGAGGCTTATTATTTACGGGATGAGATACAATGGGGCAGATTTACTTACCCGGTCCATTGGCGATCTCTGCGCTGGATTCGGGTCCGGCCGGGATTCATTAAGGTAGTTCCTCCGTCGTCCACCAGGTGGCGCTGCTGTGCTGAAAAGCATCGGAACGCGCCGGAGTTCACCGAGCCGGGCTGAGTGAAGGTAAGTGCAAGCTCCGCTCCAGATTTTTTTTTTTTAAATGCAACGGTTTTTCCGAATCCGTCGGGTTTTCGTTCGGCCACGCCCCCCGATTTCCGTCGCGTGCATACCAGCGCCGATGCGCCACAATTCGATCGCGTGTGCCAAAATCCCGGGGCAATTCAGGGGAAATCGGCGCAAATCAGAAATATTCGGGTAACACGTTGGGAAAACGCGAATCGGGCCCTTAGTAAATGACCCCCAATGTAAATATAATTCATTTTGGGATTCTAAAGCTTATTCATGAGATTTTATTAACTATTTCAAGGGGGACACAAACAAAATCATCAATTTTTATTTTGGATTTTTAGCATTTTTTCCCCCCGCTCACCGTAATGTAAAAATAATATTTTATCTTTATTCTCTGGTTCACTACGACTGCAGTGATACCTCATTTATATCGTTTTTCTCATCTTTGCTCAATTTTCCTGAGCAAAACCAATATTGGAGAAAATCACATTGTTTTTACTATTGACAAATTTTTAAAGCCATAACTTCTGTATTTTTCTGTTGTCAGATCTGGTTGAGGGCTTATTTTTTGAGAAAAGAGTTGTTCTTTTCAGTCGTATCATATTAGGGAACGTAACTGATCACTTTTTAGAACATTTTTAATGATGGTGTTTGATGAAAAATTATATATTTACGTTTTTCACCGAGCGGGTTCAAGATTGATTTAGATTTATTGTACAGATTGATACGGACGCGGTGATACCAAATATGTACGTGTTTTTGTGTTTTATATACTTTATTTTCATTTTATGTGTAACTGGGGAGATTATGGGACTTTTATTTTATTTATTTAATTATATACTAAAATGACTAAATCTTTTTTTTCAACTTTTTTACATTTTCTACTTCTTGGCTTGAACAAGAAGGCTTGCAGTGTTCAAGCCCTTACACTGCAATACTCTTGAGGTATTGCCAGGAGGCGGAACCCGGCACAGAGAGGAGTCGACAGCCTCGGGTCACTCGTCGGAACCCGGGGCTGAGGCAGGAGGGATCGGATCCCCCGGTAAGCAAACCGGTGGGGTCCGATCCACGGTGTGGACACTTACACGCTGCGGTCATGCTTGACCGCGGCGTGTAAGGGGTTAAACACCCGGGATCGGAGTATTTCCGTTCCCGGGTGTTAGTGCCGGGTCTGGGCTGTGATATCACAGCCCGACACCGGCACTTTCATCACCCGATGTCCCGAAATCTTCTTCTGACCCGCCGCCGTAGAAAGGTGGCGCGTCAGAAGAAGTACCATTAATGACCGCCGTAAAAAGCCGTACGGTGGTCATTAAGGGGTTAATTATGACACCTACTTGTACATGGATAAAATCAAAATGTACCAAAACTTAATTTTGGACAGGGACGTTTCCCCACTACAGTTATAGGAAAATAAACTAGCATTGACAGTAGGCATTAAGATATAATGGTTCCAAAAATGTTTGTGTTTATTACAGGACCAAAAGAGCAATTTCCAGAGGGAAACATGAAGTTTATGTTTGATTTTTTTGGTGCGGAGGTGACAATGCACCAAAATTTTTTCCTCCACAATAGGTTATAGATGGAAATTCATGAAAATTTGTTATGAGAGGTCAACACAATGTGCAATTTCAGAAATGGTTTTGTGATGAATGTCAAAGGCCCCAATACATCAAATGAATCTAATAAATCAAGTGATAGGAGTGAAATGAGATTAAACTAAAGGATAGAGCCTATCCCCAGTATAGAACCTAACCTGCTGATTGGTTGGGGTCTAAGTGATGAGACCCCCACAGTGCACGTACTTCAGTCGGACCCCTCGTCGATCCCAGAGAGTAATGTAGCAGACGGCCGCGCATGACCGTTCTGTTCCATTCATCTCTATGGAGCTGATGGAGATCGTATAGATAATAGCCCAAACCTCTGATTATAATTGCATTTTCCCCTCTAATCAGGCTGCATGAACAACACTATCAATGTGTGGAACAACAACACCACTAAGTGATGGAAATACTGTGCAATGCTTTTGTATGTAATACCATGTGACTCAGGCTGTCATTGGTTGGTACCTAAGAGATGTAACTAATGGCCAAGATAAAAAAATACCTGGTCTGCAGCTCTGAGTTCAGTGTTAGTGAGGACCATGAGTAAGTCTGCAGATACCATCCAGACATTGCTGAGCTGCTGATGCAGCAGAACCAAATGGGCTCCAAAGTATACAAGCCAACCTAGCTGACCCATAGGTCCAGGGCTGTGATACCACAGGATTATTGCCTACACAAAAGCCAACCAATAGACAGACTTGGTTGTCACAGGAGAACCCATTGCAAGCTTGCACTTTTCTGATATTTGGACTGTTTGCCAAAAAATGAACTGTAAGTTTTTACCACATCACTTTAGTGTCTCCAGTGTGCATTCCTGGCTTGCCACCAACACCACGGGCCTCCTTTCTGCCACCTGCCAGCAATTGACCACCTACACCTTGAGTGCCCAGGGGGACTAACAACCATACTACAGCTTCTGTCTCCTTTTCTTGATTCTACTGGTCCAGACCGGGGTGGACAAAGCCTAGATGATGACCAAATCACTGTGACAAAATCATCAACGGAAAAATAAAGATTCAAGATTCTCTCACCATCTACCAAATACATTTGTAGCCATAGGGGTTTCCTTGATTTGATTTCAAAAATGTTCCATTAAAAAGAATCAATTGTACAGTAACTGAATTTCACTCCACAGTGTGAGAATACCGTGGACATTCCCTGATGTGAGAATACCTAATACATTGAATACCTAAATGCTGCTGAATAATAGAGTAAAAAGCCTTGATATCCAAGTATGCAATAAGTTTATTAGGTGTTATCTGTGTACACTGCCTTTTTGTAACTATGCCCTTGAAGTCTTTTTAAACCCTAAAATAACAAACATATTTTGGAGTTAAAGGACATCTACCATCAGATAATCTGATTCTAAATGTTTATACTCACCTCCCCTTTTTTCATGTTTTAGAATAACCTGGTTTCCTAGAAAAACAGCTTTATGAACTATGCAAATAGTTCTATATGCAAATAGCCGATATTGAATTTATGAACACTACCCACAGCTCCGTACACCAAAGTATGAAAAAGTTATTGGCGCCAGAAGATGGCAAAAGCAAAAAAAAAAATTTTTACAGGAGGTTTTAATTTTTTTAAATGTATGAAAACATTATAAAACCTATACAAATTTGGTATCCACGTGATCCTACCGACCCAAAGAATAAAGTAGACATATCATTTGGGATGCAGAGTGAAAGCTGTAAAATCCAAGCCCACAAGAAAACGCAAATGTTTCCTAGTACACACCATGGAATATTAAATACCGTCACTACGAAGAAAAAATGGAAGTGAAAAAACTAAAAAAGGCCAAGTCATTAAGGGGTTAAAGAATATATGTATATATTTTTTTTATTTATTTATTTATTTTTTATTCATTTTTTTAAAATTTTTTGCATTGATCCTGTTTAAAATGATTGGTTGGCGAGTTGTATTTTTTTGGCACCATTTTGGTGTAGATATTGCTTATTGATTAGTATTGGCCCACATTTATCAAAAACACTAGGTGCAGTTTGCCTGTGAAGTGTGCAGGGTGCGCCAGATTCATGAATTGTGGCGCACGTTCTTCATTAATATGGTGCTCCTCGCAATGCTCCGAAAGAATGCACCAACTCTTTTCGGTGCACCTTTAACATGGGGCATGTGACACACTTCTTTCGGACACTGTATGATAAATGTGACGCATGTCCCAACCCTAACTCCCCTTTCGGTGCAAAATTTTGTGTTGCGTCAGGCATAGTGCAGCCAGGACACAAATAGTTTGTGTCTTTATAAATACATGTACAAACAGTTTGTAAAAAGAACAAGCAAAGTCAGACAAAAAACTAGTGCAGGGGCTTTAATAAATGTGGGCCATTAACTCTTTCTAGACATTGATGAAGGAAAAAACATCAATATCAACATGGTTTCTTGTGTTCTACAGTTTGCAATGTTTGTGGTGGGGCATAGGTCAGTGCGGGTAGGCCAGTAACAAACACGTATATTTTTTTAAAAAGTTTTACCGCTTTTGTGCTAATGGTACATTTTATGGCACAATACAATATTTTAATATTGCTGGACTGCAAGAGCCATGACTGGTCAATCATTTTCTCGAATTGTAGCTGTTGTTTTGTGGCAAACCTATAAGGGCACATTTAGGGTCGCACGGTGCACTTTTGTCGGACCGTGCGCGTTCTTCATGGCTAATATGGCTTGCACATATATTTAAGAAGTGTCTGCGCTGCGACTGCGTCGTATGCAACCCTTTTGTGGTGCAGCTTCCCTGGCTTCCATGCAACGCAATTTAGGGGGGTACCTTTGGACGGTCCAACTGATTCAGACCGAGTGCCGTATTTAACTTTCAAATTGTTTTGCACGTCGTATGTTAAATGTACACCACAAATATTTGGTAAACTCTGTCTGACCAGTGTGGGGAAGCAACAGATTAATGATTTCTGGTGCACGTTCTTAGTGAATCGCCACATGCAGCATAATAGACGGACAATGCACTTTTAGTGAACTCGAGTGACCTTTAAGTAATTGTGCCCTATTATTTAGTAAAATAATTTAAAGAACATACAAATTATTCATAAAATTTTGTGGAATAAAAACTGAAAATGAAATTAAAGCAGAGACAGTTACATAGTTAAACACCCCTGTGCATTGCTGCTCCATGCTTCAGTGCTAAACTAATTAACTGCCTGGGCTTTGGTTGCAGACATCAGGCTTAAATGTTTCATGTCTTAATGTTAGTTTCAGCTCAGGATTCCTTTGCTAAGGACAATCTACAATTGCTCTGTTCCTGTAGCTACAAATATCTGACACTTTTATAAACTGAAGGTGCCATTATTACAAATTGAATAAATCCAGTGTTTGTAACCTAATCAAATGTTGTTATTTACAGCTATTTTTGCTGGTTATATTTTATATTTTGACTACAATATTTATTATTTTAGGGCAATATAATATAAGTATCCTACAGGAGATTCCCTGGCTAAGGTTATATTCATACAAAAGTTGCCTGTGATGCGGAAGACCTTTGAACCTCAACTTAGTAAAGTGCATACAACAAATAATAAAAGAACGTATAATAATAAATACAAATACAACAACAAATAAATGAAATGGCATTTTTCATTCTTATGAAGAAAAATTATTATTCTTATAAAAAAAAGATTATTTTGAAGACAGGAAGATAGTGTCAAGATAAATACCAATATTATAGATCTCTGAGAATAGGTAATGAAACTGTGTGCACAAACATCTAATGCCTTACATAATGTACAGTGACATGTACAGTAGCACAAGTTTTTCATAAATTTAAGTTTAACATTTTTTTCCCAAAACATTTTATTCATGAAGCAGGTTAAAACTTTTCTAAAGTCCTGGGAGAGTATATGTGCATTTCCATCACTGAGTATGTGCAAAGCAAATAATTTCTGGTAGTTAAAGGGGTTTGCCCATGAAAGAAAGTTCTCATATTTTAATCCCACAGTGATGTTTACACAATAAAAGACCATTTTCACCCCCCCCCCCCTTTCACTTCCATCTTATTTAGTTTTATGGCTGTTTTATCTCCTATAACTCATTGGTGGTCAATGTAAAACTCCAGTGTGGACGGGACTCTCTCAGCAGAAACTTCATGATCCCACTAGTGCTGTGAGATGCTGTGTGCTAACAATGTGCTTAGATTATCATGGTCCAGGTTTATCTACACTTTTATTTAGCTTCTGAACAATCACTATTATCTGACACATAGAAAAAGAGACAGGTCAGAGATAAGAGATCCATAAGATAGAAATAACACACAATAACACGCTGTCAATTCTGCTACATCTCAGCTATAACACACACCTCTCCTGGATGAAGACCATATCTGTAGCTTGTAGAGTAAACCCTGCATGCTGCTTGCCAGCAGAAAGTATCTTTCTGTGAGATGGTCTTGTAATGGAGGTGAGGGGAAGGGGGGTTGGATGCAGAGTTCACTGTAGTGTGCAGATAGGAGAAGCTATTCCTGAGGAGAAACTTCCCTGCCCGACCATAGTCAGAAGACTGATAGAGACAAGTTGGAATTATATCTGTGAAATGGTGTATTTTTGTTAATTACATTAAATTGGAGAATGTGGTATTTTGTTATCCTAGGTGTATTTTATATATATTTTATCTTCGTGGGAATACTCCTTTAAACAGTTGCTCTGCAGTACTATAACAGACAAGTCTTATTTATTTTTTATAGTCTATGGACATGAGCATTACCCACACACTGCCTTAACTAATCTTTAACCCTAACTTATACAAGACAAAAGCATACAGCAGCCTACAGCATACTATCCCCCCCTCCCCCAAGAAAAGAATGCAGTGGATAAATAACATACTGGAAAGGGACGATTTTGGATCAAGTACCAGTTAATTCCTTAACGCTCCATGAGGTAGGTACAAGCAACAAAAAATTGCCAAATCAGAGGATATCAATCCTACAGTTCATCAAGATACACAAACATCTACCAGCATGGCAGTGAACATCTAAAACTTAATGGGGCACATTTACTTACCCATCCCGTTAACGCCGCCGATCCAGAATGTCCGATGAGGATTCGGAGCTGCTGCGATTCACTAAGACCGTGCGTCCAATTTCCTGCATGTGTCGCTTCCCCACTGAGGTCCGCTGGAGTTCACCTTCTTCTTCCCAGTGCATGTAAGTGCTGATCTTGCGACACAATTTGGTTTTTAAATTCCGTGGTTTGTCCGAATCAGTCGGGTTGTCCTACGGCCACGCCCCCCAATTTGTGTTGCATGAAAGCCGGTGCTGATGCGCCACAATCTGATCGCGCCAAAAACCTGGGGCAATTCATCGCAAAACAGAAAAATTTGGGAAATCTGACGGAAATGCGTCCAACGGACCCTTAGTAAATGTGCCCCAATATTTTACTTGGTATTCATTAAAATAACGATAACACTATTAACCCAGATTATAGATGCTAAATCGTAAGCACCTATACTAAATATCACAACACTTCACACCTGTGATATGTAGTTTTACATCTAGCAGACACTGTCATAAAGAGACAAATACAGCTGGCGACTAAGTAGTTCTTACCAGTTCTGACGTGTGGTGCCAGTTTAGGACGGACATGCTGCCAGTCCACCAGATGGACTGTCTTGATGTCTGGTACGTATATGGCTGGGAGACCAAGCAATGTCAGAAGACATACTGGA
Organism: Engystomops pustulosus; assembly: GCA_019512145.1. Taxonomy (NCBI): domain Eukaryota; kingdom Metazoa; phylum Chordata; class Amphibia; order Anura; family Leptodactylidae; genus Engystomops; species Engystomops pustulosus. The sequence continues at coordinate 95,441,138 of CM033641.1, read as the reverse complement.
ATGTAGTAGGACAGGGAGTGAACATGCGATCAACACCTAATGCTGTCCCTAACAGTGTCCCTAACAAAAAATAAATCACAGCTCTCGCCCTGATAAGAGCAGTACCAAAAGTTTGCCCTCTTCTAAAACACCCCGCATCCCCCCTCCCTGACGCGTTCCTCCTCCTTCGGATTCATCAGACAGATTATGGTTGAAATGCTTGCAAATATCAAGTTAATAACAGGGTATCCCTCAGGGTGTGCTACAATAGGTGAACCTGCTGCAGAGACCCTGTCCGTGATCCCTTTGTGGTCTTGTAGGGATAATGCCCCTGTAAAACAATTGGATGTATATAACAAAGGAGAACACGCCCCCCTCAGATCACTTACCAATCTGGTGCCGGTATGACCGCCGCAGAACTTCTAGTCCATATGACCAAACAGGGGAGGGTGTTCCGTAGCCGATCATCATGGATACATGACGCTACCAAGGTAGATAGCATTGGCTATCCGCTATTGATAAAGGCAGCTTAAAACGACTGGCTTTAACAAAACAAACGGCATATATATAAGCAGGCTAGATTATAACTAGTCACAGTGTCGTGACCATTTAGCCTGGTGAGCTGTGAAAAAACAAAAAAAAATGGGGTGCGACACAAGCGGAGCGATGGAGGAAGTAAACTTAAGGTTTTATTGTTTTTATAGCCCCCCAAGGCCTGATATATTGTTTTTTTAAATGCTGGACAACCCCTTTAAGGATGTGTGAAAAGGGCCTCCAGGCTGAGCCCTCTTCATACAGACTGGGTGTATGGTGGCACTGATCATGGGTGTTAAGTGTTTAAATGCCAGTGTGAAAGCAGAGACATTTAAAGCCTGGCAGCGCATGGGCACTGCCATATTGACAGGATTGCCACTCCATGTGATATCATCAGGGAACTACTAACCACTGACATGGCAGCCTGGAATCTGTACGAGACTCAAGGGATTGTCATTTCTGAAGTAAATCTACCATCAATAAATCCACCATATGCTGCAATACAGCAGGAACAATCAGACCTTCTAGGGTTAAAGTACCTTAGGACCTCTGCAAACAAGGTGAAAAGTATAAAAACGTAAAACAAATTTTACCCACTTTCCCTAGAACTGATATTAAAATAAACAAATAAAATCATAAACATTTTAGGTATCGCCATATCCAAAAAGTCCCAATTTAACAAAACATAAAAATTGTTATTTCCAGAAGTGAACCCCGTAAATGAATATAGTGCCCAAATGTCCAAAATACCACTTTTTCTCCATTTTAAAAAGCATAAAAATTTTTACTAAAAGTGATCAAAAGTCCATTTAGTCATAGTAGCCATTAAAACGTCATGACAACTTACACAGCTCTGTACCCCAAAGTATGAAAAAGTTATTAGCGTCATTGCAGAAAACTTTTCGTACAGCATTTAATTTTTTAAAAACATATTAAAACACAATAAAACCTGAATAAATTTGGTATGCCCATGAGAGTAGTGACCCAAAGAATAAAAGACACAGGTTACTTGGAGCACAGTGAAAGCTGTAAAAGAAAATCAATTTCACTCGATTTGGAATTTTTTTTCAGCTTTCCATAACATGGCAAAGAAAATGAAATACTAAGACTAGGAAGTACAATTTGTTATGCAGAATACAAGTCCTCATAAAGAATCTTGTAAAATATGATGGAACAATCAGATTTGGGGAACACTCTGTGTGCTAGGCTATCACTATTGGTTTAAAGTACAGATAATATAAAATTAACTGCCACTACAATGGTATTATGTGACAAAAAATGGTCAATGTGCTGTACATGAAATCAACACATTGGCCCACATTTACTAAAGTGTTTGCATCAGTTTTCTGTCTGACTTAGCACTAGAAAGAATGTGAAAACTACTGGCACATGTATTTATAAAGTCAAAAAAAATGTGCACTAAAAGGGGTGTGTTAGTGCTAAGTCGGACCATACGTCACAATTCAGTCCGACGTGCACCACAATTGTGTATGCGCCACAATTTTGCAGTATGAACGAAGTGCACAAAAAATGGTGCATTCTGCTGAAGCATTGCAGGGGGCGCCAGATTCATGAAGAATCTAGTGCAGTGATGGCGAACCTTTTAGAGACAGAGTGCCCAAACTGCAACCCAAAACCTAATTACTTATCGCAAAGTGCCAGTACGGCAATTTAACCAGAAAACTGACGGTTTAGTTTAGAATCAATTTACACAGGACTGCCTGAGCTTGGATTTCAGCAGTCCTATACACACTGAAACGCCACTTTTACACCATTTTACATCACATAAAAGAGTAATAAAAAGTTATCAAAAGGTCACGCAGTCCTCAAAATGTTAGCAATGAAAACAACGGCTCATTAAGCAAAAAAATCACACCTCCCCAGCTCCGTGCACTAAAGTTATTAGCGTCACAAGATGGCGAAACTATTTTCTTTTTCGTACACTGTTTTAATTATAGAAAAAGCATTAAAACACAATAAAACCTACAAGTCTGGTATCACTGTGATTTTACCGAACCAAAGAATAAAGGAGACAAATGATTTGGAGCGCACAGCGAAAGTATTAAAATCCAGCTTCCCAGTACACGACATGGAATAATAAATAAATGAGAAGTAAAATATGTTATGCAAAAAATAAGCCCTCACACAGGTATATACAAATGCACATATAAATTTATAATATAATATGCATATACATACATAAAAATACATATGTTACTTGCTCAGGTGTCTGTTGTTCCGGGGGGGGGGAGGGGGGGTAATGCAGCAATGTAGCGGGCAGATCGGGCTTGGGTTCGGGTGGGGGGGGGGCTTGTAGTAGCGGGCGCAGTTTGTGCAGTGACTTTCGGGCCGGTTGCGGGCGGAGTTTTATTGTAGGTGCAGGAGCGGGCAGGAAATCAGCCTCCTGCTGATCTACTATGCCCCGTGGATGCGCTGAATTAAAAAAATAAATACACTCACCTCAGACTCCGCGTTCCTCCGGCTGATCACTGCACCGCACACGGAGTAAGGTTCCCCCAGCGCTGGCAGCGTAATGACATCATTACGCTGACATCATTACGCTGCCAGCGCTGGGACGCTTACCGTCCTGTGCGCTGCTGTGATAAGAGTGACAGCAGGCAGTGTCGGCGCCCTGCTCTGTCATGGCTGTTAGCAGTATCGGAGCACAGCTCCGATACTGCTAACAGCCATGACAACCAGGTGTGGACAGTGGTTGTCCGCACCTGGCAATGGTTGGGAGGATGGGGCGCGTGCCAGCAGTGAGGGCTCTGCGTGCTCTCTCTGGCACACGTGCCATAGGTTCGCCACCGCTGATCTAGTGTATGTAGAAATCTTCCAAAAAAAACATTTCAGATTTATAGTCACTAATGGCTAAATTTTTTTTGTTGGATCCAATAAATATTCAATGTTTTAAGTGTTAAATCAAAGGCATAGCACATTTACTATAAGAAAGAAAATCTCAGTTTTAAAATATGTATAGTTACCAGTCATGTCTAAATCTATATTTAGAAGCCTGGCCTCGTATAAGTTTAATCCATATGCACGGGCGGCTCCAGGTTTCAATAGGCCCCTGGACGACAGAGTCTCCTGTGGCGAAATTAAACACTTTGAAATAAAAATGTTCCCTGTTCCCTAAAATATTTCCTAGATTATCATACCAAAGAACCCCCTTATGGGTTTTTTTCTATTAAGCCCCTACTGTAACAGACCTGTCCAGCAACAGTGCAACCACAACCAGGCTTGGCGCTAACTGACATTCCCTGAGAGACCCTACAAGCCAGGAGGACTTACTTCGTCTGGCAGATGCTGGCTGGTGGAGCAGACAGATAACAGGAATTCGGATATAGACCACAAGTCTGACACAGGGGGTCACACTGGGAGATACATGACACTGATGGACAACAGATACAGACAGACAACCAGAGTCAGCCAAAACCGGGTCAAAACCAAGATGGCGGTAAAGGTACAGAATTAGATAGCAATAGAATGTTCGGTGAGCATAGATGGTCAAATAACACAGAGTAGCAAACAAAACAGCAAAAGCACTAGATAGCAAAGAAGAATGAAAAACTATCAAGGTCTGATGGGAGTAGGCAGGTATATAAGGCAGTTCCTGGACACGCCACCAGCAGAAGACTGGAGCAGCTGTCAATCAGGCTAGTAACCCTTGCTGAACAGGACTGAACTGCAAGAGCAGGGGGTGGCTCTATCAATCCAAACACAGGAACATAAGACACAGTTAACACACAAGAAACAAACAAATTAACGCCACTTATTCTGCCAACTGCGGGACTTTCTTTTTGTCAAGGACGTTAACGTTACAGTTACAGGTAGTTTCATGCTTCTGAGGGCAACTGTCTGGGAGCTTGGTTTCCTAAAAGCCTTAACATTTTTTTTATCCTGACCAGTCATAAAGTGTCACTTCTAATAGTTTCCATATCTTCTTTTGTTATAGAAGGGCATAACAAAAACTGTATAGAAGGTATCTAGGTATCCATTCTCCATGGTGTTACATGTATGAGGCTTCTTTAAATAATGGTAGGGCATGTTGAAAACAAAGTTTACACCATTGCTTTTTTCTATTATGCTCTTCTGTTTTAGAAGAGAATAATGGAAACTATAAATGGAAGCTGAACAGAAGGTCTTCCATTTTCTGAGTCTTACAAATATAAATACCATTTTATACATATTTAATAAATAATGTCCCTATATGACCTTTTCACAAATACCTACATTATACAATTACATGATCATACAAAAAGAGAAATATACACATCCATATTATTACACACACCTATTAGCCATTTAGCATTGGATAACATTTTTCTAAATAAACTAAAACAACCAGAAGAACAGTTAGACTTCATGCAGATGGCCCCACGCTCACCCAGGCCACAACCTATGTAAGAACACGGCCGGAATGGGAAGGAAGGAGGGATGAGTGCTCCTTACCCCTCTCCATAAACATCCAGGGGCCGCGCCATATTCCTGCAAAATATAAGACAAGTCCCACTGTGCTCACCACACCATGGATACCATAGACCTCTAGATGAGTTTTGCGGCCAGATAACCGCCCCCATAACCATTATGTGCTTGAGGCCTTTAACTGAAGAAGCCTTCGGTAATACTTTGTTGCTCCCCTTGGGGGCAGAGTTTCCATAAACATCCATACCTAGAGGGGATCATTGTATGAATTTGAATAGAAAATGGAGAACAATTACCGTATATACTCGAGTATAAGCCGACCCGAGTATAAGCCGAGACCCCTAATTTTACCACCAAAAACTGGGAAAAACTACTGACTCGAGTATAAGCCGAGGGTGGGAAATGCATTGGTCAAACCCCCCCAGTAGTATACAGCCTGCCAGCCCCCAGAACAATACAGCAGCCCCTAGTAGTATACAGCAGCCCCCAGTAGTATACAGCAGCCCCCCTGTAGTATACAGCAAGCCCCTAGTATATAAAACAGCCAGAATCCGAAACAAGAAAAAAACCCAGACCACAAAGAAGCTCAAAACCACCAAACGCCACCCAGACCGCACACACCAACACCAGCAACCCACATAAGCAGCCCCCACGCCCCCACTTTCCACGACACAATACGAACTGCTAACATACAAGGACACAAAACAAGCCGGCGACCGACCAAGCACCCCCACCCCAAACCCCAATAAACCGGCAAAACGCACGCGCGCCAACCCCCAACCCAAACCACACTCACCAAAATCAAATAGAATCAAAACAAAACAACAAAACAACACAACAGAAGCCTTAAAAAAACCTTGCGCACCACTACACGCCCGACTCCACCTCCAATTCCCCAACCGCAATCACGACCAAGCACGCACCAAAAGCCCCACACAGCACCCACAAAAGAACCACCAAACCCCCCGGCCAAACAACCAGACTCAACACAAGCCGCCCGCACCCAAGAGTGCCACAGATCCGAGTCCCCAACCCCCTACTTCGCCACCCCCAGAGCGTACCGAACCACAAAACCGCTCCCCAGCTCCACCCCAGGAAACAAAGGCCAAACCGACACAAACAGCCCACAGCCCACCCACCGACAATAGAAAAGTGGCGAGGGCAAACCAACAACGCCAAAACCCAAAGCGAAGACGGCCCAAACAGACGGAGCCCCCACAACAGACAAAGATACTAATAAAGAAGAACAACACCAGCTCGACACGAACAACCCACGCCAGCACACCAGCGCATAAAAAAACAAACCCCAAGTACAACCACCAGGAAGAGCAACAAGCATTCCAACCCCACCACAAAAAAGAACAACCTAACATATCAAAAAGAAAAAGCAAACATCCATCAAGACACACACCAAAAAGAACAAAAAACGAAAACAAACACCCCACACCCACACCAAACAAACGTGCCGCCCGCATCGTTCTACAGCACCAAAAAAAAACCAACCAAAAAACAAACAGCCCAAACCACGAAGCAACCACAAACAACACGGCCAACGCCCCAAGCCTGGACCCCCTAGCCAAAAAAACCGCAAGACGCCCCTGCCCGACGCACACCCGACCAACAAACGCCGGGACAAAATCCCCCAAAAAACGCACACATCGGAAAGCCAGCCCGCCTAAAACGACCAAAAACAAAAGAAGGAAAAAAAGTTGGTCTAAATGAGGACAAGAAGTGTCCCCTCTTAGTCTATCCCAGCACAGCACCCCCATGTGTTATACAGCAAGCCCCAGTGTATAAAGCAAGCCCCTAGTAGTATACAGCAGCCCCCTAGTCAGTATACAGCAGCCCCCTGTAGTATACACGCAAGCCCCTAGTAGTATACAGCAGCCCCTAGTACTATACAGCAGCCCCTAGGAAATAGGTATACAGCAGCCCCCAGTAGGTATACAGCACCCCCCTGTATATACGCAAGCCCCTAGTAATATACAGCAGCCCTAGAAGTATACAAGCACCCCCAGTAGTATACAGCAGCCCCCCAGTAGTAATACAGCAGCCCCCCAGTAGTATACAGCAGCCCCCAGTATATACAGCACCCCCTGAGTATACAGCGCCCCCCTGTAGTATACAGCCTGCCCATATATAGACACCCTGTACCTAGTAGTAACAGCCTGTCCCTAGTAGTATAACAGCCTGCCCCTAGTAGTATCCAGCCTGCCCCCACGGCCCTAAAAAAATAACTTAAAGAATACTCACCCTCCGATGTCAGCGCGGCTCCCCGATGTCGGCGCGACTTACCGATGTCCCCGATGTCAGCGCGTCCCGTCTTCTTTCTTCTCCGCGGCTCCTCTTCACTCTTCTCGCGCCCATGTTTTCTTCTAGCAGGCGCATACTATGACGCGGCCGCTGCTGACGTCATAGTATGCGCGGCCATGTGATAGAAGAAAGAAGAGAGAAGAGGAGCCGCGGAGAAGAAAGAAGACGGGGCGCGCTGACATCGGGGACATCGGTAAGTCGCGCCGACATCGGGGAGCCGCGCTGACATCGGAGGGTGAGTATTTAATTAAATTTTTTTAAGTGGGTAATTTTTGGGGGGTAATAGACTTGTGTATAACCCGAGGGGACGTTTTTCAGCACATTTTTTGTGCTGAAAAACTCGGCTTATACACGAGTATATACGGTAAACAAAAATTGCAAAATGGAGGTATTCTATGTAAAAAGAAAAATATATAATTATGGAAAGTTAAAAAAAAGGACAAAAAATGTTGTAAGAAGTAAAGAAGTAATTCAGTCTTGTTTCACCTTAGGGAGGCATCTTTTTATCTATGTATAAAAAGAAAATAACTGGTTAGATATATTTTAGAATTTTAACCCCTTAACAATGTGGCCTTTTTTTGTTTTTTCATTTCCATTTTTCACTCCCCACCTTCAAAAATGTATAACTTTTTTATTTTTACAGGTAAAGAGCTCTGTGAGGGCTTCTTTTCTGCATAACAAATTGCACTGTGGGAAAATTGCAGATGCAGTAAAAATGGTGAAAAAATTGCATTTGCAACGTTTTCTTGTGGGCTTAGATTTTACGACTTTCACTGTGCGCCACAAATGACATGTCGACTTGGGTTGGTGCAATCACCAAATTTGGATGAGTTTTGTAATACACTTACAAAAATTAAAAACTCCTATACAAAATTTTGGGGGGTTTTGCCATCTTCTGGCGCTAAAACTTTTTCATACTTTAGTTTACATAGCTGTGGCTAGTGTAATTTCTCCCGACTTTTGATGACGTTTCAAATGCTACCATTTTTAGGACTGTACAACCTTTGATCACTTTTTATTGAATTTTTTATATTTTTCAAAATGACAAAATAGTGTCATTTTCGACTTTGGCCGCTATTTTCTGTTACAGGGTAAAATGCAGTAACGTTATTATATTTTGATAGATCCCAATACCTAATGGATGCGGCAATACCTAATGTATTTATGATTTTACTGTTATTTATTTGACTTCTAGGGAAAGGAGGGTGATTTGAATTTTTAGTTTTTTCTAATATCATTTTTTAAAACTACCATATAGCAGTATATGGGGATTTCCTCCTCATTTATTACAATGTGTAAATCGCACATTGTAATGAATGGGTTAAACCAAGGCCTTCATGGCAACTGATTGCCGCCGTCCAATGAAGTCACAGGAAACGATGATCTTCACCAAGATGGCGGCGCTCATACGGTGCCATTTCTTTGAAGCTGCCGGTGGCAATGGACATGTTAACACCCGCGACGGGATGACACGGGTGTTACCAGTAAGGCCCCTTCCACACTGGCGTTTTTCACGCGCGAGTTCTGCGCGTGCATTTGACGCGCAGAACTTGCATTGCACTCTGTCACACACATATATATTGTTCTTCACATGCTATTTTGGGCGCACCGTTCCGTGCGCATCTCCCGACAAGTAAGCAGATGTGCCGAACATCTGTAATCTATTCTGCACTGTGTTCTGCACTGTGTTTTTCTCTTAAATGATCCTGTGTTCACTGTGCTCACTGTGTTCAATGTTTTTATTCTATTCTTCACTGTTCTTCACATCTGCTAACTTGTCGGGAGATAATATACACGGGGAACAGTGCAGAATAGATCGCAGATGTTTGCAACTTATCAGAAGACATTCTTTTTCAATTAAATAACACATTTTAATCCCAAACCATGGTCCCTTTGAAAAATGCTCGAGTCTCCCATTGACTCGCGCGTGAAAAACGCGCCGAAAACGCAAAAAACCACTAACAACACGCGCGTGAAAAACGCAAAAACGCGAATTACTCCAAGGAAAAATGGAACAAAAACGCAGCCAAAAACGTCAGTTTTTCACGCATTGCACCCTGACGTGAAATGCAACGCTAGTGTGGAAGAGGCCTTAGTGTTTGCCTGTGAGCCCTCTACATGCAACCGCACCCGACGAGCACCAAAGTTCAAAATTATAAGACACTTAACATAATTGCCTCAAGTATAGACTATCTAGCATTGTAAGGTTACTTGTTTCATTATTATTTTAAAAATGTTATAGATATAAAAAAAAAACCTATAAGAAAAGAAAATCTCCAAAACAATTGACAAAAAAATATGAATATATTAAGTTACATATGGATAAATACCACTGGGCAGATTCAAAGAACAGTTATTTTTTATTTAATTAAAAAACGTATCTTTTGTCATCTGGTTGTAGTAGGTCACAAAGGAATTTGGTGTCTGAAAGTCCAGGTCAATTTTTGCAGTTCTGGTCTACTCTTCTGAAAATTATATCTTTGGAACTTCCATACCTATCCTAACAATTTTTAGTTTGTTTTTTTTATTACATGTAACACTTTAAATTGATAGGATAGTTTTAATTTTACTGTATAGAATTAGCATATAAATGGCCATAAATGTGAAAAATTAAGCTTTTTTGTCATTTTTAACATTAAAGTTTTTTCAAAGATATTATAATGGAATTTCATGGGGTTTTTTTTGTAAAACTTTATTTTATTTCAGTATGTTTCTTTAAATGAAAGGTGCCTGCCCCGTTGACCTGTATGAACCAATTCCCATATAAACTTTCTGGGCCATATCTTTTTAAGAGGGAAGCAGATTTAAAAAAACAAAGTAATCAAAGTAAACAAGAACACATCAGTAATAAAGATATAATTCAACATTTTCTACTTGGTGACAACACGCATGCGCTGAGTAAGCTTAACTGTGATGCAACCGCCCAGTAAACATGACGCAAACGCTGCGTAAACGTGAGGCAAATGCAGCATTACCGTGATGCAAATATGCATAAACGTGACACAAATGCTGTGCATGCATAAATGTACACAGACACTAGGTAAGAGTAACAGTGACGCGAGCATCGCGTAACTGTGACACAAACGCCGCGTAAACACAAAACTGGCGAAACATTGTGATTATGTAAACGCAATGTCAACATAATGTAAGCATAAGCGTAACCGGGACACAAATGCTGTGTAAGCATAACCGTGATGCAAACGCCGCGTGAACACAACGACCAGCAAAACCGGTGAAACATTGTGATTATGTAAACGCAATGTCAACAGAATATTAGCGGAATGTGTGTGAACACAGCCTTTAGATGAACATAGTAAAAAAACCACAGCTCAATATTCATAATATCTTCTCTGACATTGCCTGCCATTGATTGGACAGTATGAGAGAAGATTAGCACAACACACGCCTCCAGCCCCAGCCCCGGCTCCACCTCTCTGACCAAACACAGATTATAATGGTCGGGACTAATAACTCCGGAAGTGTGGAGGCTAAAAAGGAAAATTCAAAGTTCCCCTGAATCTGTGTAATAGTCCCTACAGTATGCTGATCTACACATGTGCGTTGTGGTGAAAGGTCCTCTTTAACTATTCGTTACATATCAACAGGATATGCCACTGATAGAGGATAGATGTGGGTCCCACTACTTGGATCCACACCTGCCTCGGGAACAGAGGTTTCTTGATTAACTTCTTAAGACCCTGGCATAGTTGCAAAAATGCACCTAAAAAGTCCCCTAAAAAAATTACAAATCCTGAAAAAAACTGATCAAAATAAAGATACATGCCCCCCATGGTCTAATTTCTGTCTGGGATTTTTTTTCTCAAAATGCATTAAAAGTCCCAGTACATACATGAGCGGAGGACTGGATTGACTGTGAGACTTTTAATGAGACTTTTTGCAAAACTAGATTAATGAAGAGGTGGAAATAGTCCTGTGAGACTTTTTAATAGTGAAAAGTCTCCAAAAAACTCAATGCGACTTTTTTATGCCCAAAAAAACAGGAAAACCAATAATAGATAACCCCCAATGTCACTATGTAATAGGAAAGTCTAAGACAAGATGATTCATATCATAATGTTATTCTGTCAACAAGTGAATCAGTACAAGATATAGCTTTGTACAGTTTTAGGGTCCATGCACACAAACGTGTGCCTGCCCGGCTGTAGTAATAATAATAATAATTCTTTATTTATATAGCGCACACAGATTACGCAGCGCTGCACAGGCATGTCAAATTACGTCAGATGCGCTGGAGAGTAGGGCCCCTTTTACACTTGCGTTGTAGATCACGTCAGGGTCTAATCAGGGTGCGATCAGGGATTGGTCAGTGAAAAACTGACATTTTGCATCAGAGTTCAATCAGTTTTCAGTCAGAGTTTGTTCAGTGTCTTAGTTTTTCACGCACATTTTCAATGCATTTTCAATGCAATTTTTTATGCGTATTTCTCTCTCCATAGACTTGTATGCATTTTTCACGCACCTGACTTGCAAAAGTAGAGCATGCTGAGATTTAAACGTGCATAAAAAAAAAGCGTGCGTGCGCGTGAAAAAAAATGCAAATCTGAAAAAGCCCATTGATTACAATGGATCAGAGTGCAATGCAAGTTCTGCACGTCAAAAGCATGCGCAGAACACGAGCATTAAAAACGCAAGTGTGGAAGGGGCCTAGGAGAAGCCAGGGCTTCTCAACCCTCCTCTCTCCATTGAGAATAGTTGTGCACGGCCGTTCTTACGGCCAAAGATAGAGCACATTCTTATTATTTGCGGCCACAGCACGGTACGGTGAGCACCCAAACGCCAAAGACAACTATTCTATTGGGAACGTATATGTAGCCGTATATATGTCCCCCATATGTTAGTGTGCATGGACCCTTATTCTTACTAGAAGATAGCCGTTATGCAAGTATTCTAAAGTATCAGTAGTATCAGGAAATTACAAAGGAAATACATATTAATAGCAATAAGAAGACTTCAGGGAACCTGGGTTTTTTCCTCATATCAGGTTCTGTCTTATCTGCCACTATTCTGGAAATTTCCATAGTTTGTAATATGATTTGATGTCCCTAATTGCAGCACTCACTATCTACAAAGTCTATAAGGAAAACTTGCTGATGATAGCTGCAGACACATTAAGCAATTTTCACCTCACTGTTTTCTGAATAAATACTATTAATGACTTATCTTTTGGATTAGTCATAAATGTTAATCCACCATATTTAGCAGTCACGTGTTTAACAATGCAGATGGAACCAGAAACAGACAGAAGATGCAGCTCTTATTCACTTCAATGGGAGCTGCGTTTGTCTTTCTGCTTCTGTCTCAGTCCTTGTTGTCAAACAGCTTAACAGACTGGGGTGCTGGGTGTTACACCCACCACTGGTCACCAATAAATTACCTATATTAAAGATAGGAGATAATTTGTATTTACCCAGAAAGAAAACATTTAAATAATTTCATGCAAGAATTACATTTTGTGCTTTTAAAACAGTGAATTTAAGAAAAACGGAGTTTACTATCCCATACTCTGCATCATGAACAGATAGTAGAATTGTCATTATTTTGGAACTAATTGCATCACACGGTACTTTGAAGCAATGGGGGCAGATCTCAAGCCAAGACAGTTAGACCAGGAAATTCCGCTGATATATTTAGGTCAGGAAACACAGTCTGTATATCTATCAGAACTAACCTGTTTGTGCTGAAATATCCTCTGAATATATAATGGCACAAATTTATACAATTTTTCATATGCAACTATTTCCATATCTTCTGTAATGCAGAGTGATTGCTCGTGATTGGACATCTCTCAAAGTGGACCATAGCAGTGAGTTCCCATACATAAGTCACTATGCAAATCTAGTAATTTTATTGCCTGTTTCTGAGGTGTTAAAATATGTAAATAATTGTTTACTAAGTTATGTCATTGAAATGTTTTTACAAGATATAGTTCTGCGGTTTAATATTTCGTAGCCAGTGATGAGTGTATTTGGAGAATAATTTTTTCATGTTTTTGTCATTAGTTAGATGAGAAACATACTTTTTTGTTTTCTTGTAAAAATCATTCACTTGCATGGCAACAGTGATTATAGAATACATACCAAAGTTACCTTTTTCCTTTAAACATAAACATTATAGGAAGATTTATCACTTCTTCTTCGCTGTTTTTCATGCAAAACTATACAAGGGCAGACCGGGCATAGTTTTGCCCGGTAGTCGTGCCGCCAGCCGGATACATCAAGGGGCCTAATCTCCCCCTATGTAATCAGAAATCTTTTAAAAAGTTTTTCCAGAAGAAAATTCTGGCAAAACACATTTCTTAACAAATCAGTAGTTGACACATTTGTCTGCATACCTTAAAGATTCACCACCATGTCACAGACCATAAAAAAAATCACATTTGTAAGGGTTATTTTATGGACCAAATAGTAGTTAAAACGCAATTAATTGGAGTCACAGTAGGCTGAACCCCACGTTAAGATAGAATAAACTACAGAAGATTGATACCAAATAAGCTTCCCAGCAGTAAAAAAATGGGGAGTTGATCCACCTTACTGCTTTCGTTCTGCCCTTGCACATGTCCACAGATGGTGGGTCACTGCTAAGCTCAGTAAATGGCTGGGTATATACTTCCTGCCCATTGAGAGAGGAGAAGTAGAGACCAGTCCAGACTTGGGTAGGGTTGAAGCAGGACTAGTGGGGGATCACTGTGGTAATTATCTGTTCTTTAAAATTTTTAAGCTACTCTTTAGCCACCTGCTTAATGAATGTCTTATTAAAGTCGTTTGACCATTAGAGAATGTGTGGGTTTCTCTTGACACTATGTGGTTCAGAAACATATGTGGAGATAATCATTTTTGAGACAGTGAACAGTTTTAGGCAACAGGTCAGTAAACCTTAAAATATATTTCCCAATTATCAAAATTCTTCTTTTCTCAGTGTCTTCATTAGTAACTAATAAATTGTGATTAAATAGGTCATCATTATTAATGATAAATCTTAAAAGTGTTTGTTGTGTTTTATGTAAATGTCATTTTCCTATCAAACTATTGAGTATTTTCGCATTAATTTGGGAACAATACAATAAACAAGGGAATTTTCTTTCCATCAAATACTATTGGTGAGATGTGAGTGGCCTTAAGTGCAATGATGATGACAACTAGATTAGTGTTATTAGGTCATCTAAGAGATGCCTAAATTAAAGACTTATAGGTGTTCAATTACCAGGAACGAGTATTGTATCCCTGTTATTAGTGCAACACATATGCTGCTGCAGTATATAATAGCAGGACATGGGGACAATTGGGATTGTGCTTAAGCTGGTCACACAGCTTGATTTCTTCCTATGATCTTATGATAGGGAAAATCGCTAAACCATGTAGTGGGCTACTAATGGGAATGTTTGATCACCGAAAAAAAAACCCCAACATGTTATAAAACTATGAATGAAGTGATCTCCTGGTTTTTAGATACTTGTGACCCCACAGCTGAAATTTTACCATTGGGTAGCTGTTACTTGTGAGGCATCAGTAGCCAGTTTTAGTTATTTTATTAAATATTTTAGATAAATTAAGATGCGTGCAATATTAGCACATCCATCTCTGTTGATCATCACTTGTACAAATTAGGTAAAAGCAGATACAGGCAGTCCCCAGGTTACGTACAAGATAGGTTCTGTAGGTTTGTTCTTGTGTTTGTATGTAAGTCGGAACTGTATATTTTATCATTGTAACCCCAGTCAAACTTTTTTTGGTCTCTGTGACAATTGGACTTTTAAAATGTTGGGTTGTCATAAGAATCAGGATTAACAATAAAGCTTAATTACAGACACCTGTGATAACTGTTACAGCTGTTTATTGTATCCTAAGACTAAAGTACAGTAAATTACCAAAATCCAAAGGTGCGTTTGTAAGTCAGGTGTTCTTAAGTAGGGGACCATCTGTATATGTTGTGTTCTCCTTGTTAAATTGGTTTCCCTTTTATACTGCCATTCTTTACTTATCTTAGCAGTGTCATCTACAAAGTTCTCCTACCAGCAGGACCACTAAAGCCGGCCCAGCCCTAGAATACAAATGTATTATGATGTTAAGTTATCATATCGTTTATGTATAGACTATCTATACCTGCTTTTATGTTGGCAGGCTTCTAAATGATCATTAGCTTAGCAAAGTAATAGCTAAAACATGGGCCTTATGTGAATTATGTATTAACACTTTCAGTTCCTCCCTCAGCTTACTTCCTCTTCTGGTTTGGTCAAAGTACAGGAGGCAGGACAACCTAGGGTGTAAGCACATTTGGAAATGGGCAGGATCAAGTTTCAGTCTGTTCTTACGAAAAGACCAGTATAGTAAGTACTACACGCTTGGTCTATAAGAGTCAGTAATGTACAGAAAAATACATCTGAAGGAAATAGTCGGGGAAGAGTATTTAGACACAACCCTAAAATGTCCAATGAGGAGAAACGCTTATGGATTCAATTGAAGAATCTCCTAATGCTCCTTTGTTTGGAAAAGTGTTTTTTTCTCTCTCTTAGAATATGCATATAAGCGGTTAGAGAATGAATAAAAGATTGCCATGGAAAAAGCTAGCTGTCTCATTCACTGCATAATAATAGAAAGTGTGTCATCACACAATAACGGAAAACAAAGTTTGTCACCGGCGTGCGTCAGCTGTTGTGTCATCGAGGTGGCTGCATAGTAAGACGTTGGGAGCATGTGTCAAGTACTTTGCAGTTCACATGGTCAGTGTAAACAAGAGGTTGGCTTGGCTCCTCTGTCCAATCGGACTTTTTCATGGACTTTATAACTGCATCGTTCAAGTCCTGCAACTAAAAAAAAAAACAAAGAGAAAATTAAAGCATATATTATAATATTGACTTTGGTGATATTAGCCGAGCGACGGCTGGAAGGAAATGTTGAAATGTGTGTGTAAGAGGAGCTGAAAGGGGGAGATGCAAAGGAGGAACTAGAGCAAGAGAACTGTACTGTAATGTGATATTCAGAAAATCAGCTATCTAATCTCGCCTTCAAATTCCTTCCCCCCTCTCTGCATGACAGAAGGCAGTTTACTGTGTTGTAGCTGGAGGCAGTGTCTGTGAAGCTGGAGAGTAAGCAAAGGAGTCAGCCAGAATACCAGTGTGATCCACTCCACAGCTTCAATGCAACCCAGGCTTCTGCTTACTATTGTAGAGCCAAAAAAAATGTGAGGCTTTATGTGGGAAGCCCTGAGTAGGGAACTGATTTACATTACCCAAGCTAGCAGTCAGGCACAGCTCCTTGTCAGCAGACACTACTTTGGGGTTGGTTCACATGCCAGTCACGTCCACCCTTTGGAACAGTGAACAGCAACACCGGGGCTTCATCAAGTGATGAGAGCAGACGTCAAACTGCCCTATGAATATTGATGTGGAGGCTAGTCTGCTTTCGTAGAGGAGCAGAAGGAAGCAAGATGGCTGCCCTTTAGGATTTGTTAGAAAGGAGACCAGACTGTGTTTGCTGGATTTCTGCAAGGCAGAGGGACATTTAAGAGGTCAGAGTGCTATATTTATGCCCATACGTCCTTCCCTATCTTTCTCTTCCCTGTTTCTTTCTCACACTCTTGGAGACACATCTGTTTGTTCAGTGTGTGCAAGAATAAAGAGGAGAAAATACTGATCCTTCTCCAACATGGCTGACAAGTGTAGTTTCTAAATAATAAAGAGCCTTTTCTTTTTATGTTTTTCTCTCTTTCCAGTATGCTTTCTGTCTTTTACTTTGTGCTTGCTTTAGCTTGTTATTTGTTACATGTAACCTTTTGGGTGTGCTTTCTCAATGTTTCCTGTTCTGTGTATGAAAAAGTAACATCTACACAGTATTAAACTCTGCTTTAATTCACTTCTCATTTACAGTTCTAGGTTGTGTGTTCTTTTTATAGATTGCCTTTTATTTTATTTCTTTAGGTATATTTTGTTTGTTGTTTTGCTTTTTTATGTAAGTGTTTTTTTTCTTTTTTTTGGTGCCGTGTTACTAACCCCATACATTTTATATGGTCAGCCAACATACCATGTGACTAGATATGAGCAGACTTTAGAGAAAGACATCTTTCTCTGTTTTTCTTTCTGTCGCCCGGCATGTGTCTTTCAGCATACCTTGGACATTTTTTTAAAGCTGCATTCTGCCTTTGTGCTGCTGGTGAATCAGCTTTCCTTTACATAGCCGGTGAATGACAAGCAGACACAAAGGCAGGCACAGTCAAAAGGAAATAGATATAAGAGTCATAAACACACATTTCTTGTGTATTTTGTGAATTGTAAGGTTTGTATCCTTATTGATCCCTTTTTGAAAATTGATCTAATATTTATTTCCTTTATGTTGTATTTGTAGAAATGGCATTCATTGAGAATGAGGTTGTGTTTTTGTTAGACTTCATTATGAAGCAGTAGTTGATTTTTGTCACCTCTAATGACAGTACGTATCAGATAAGCATGTGATAGCCGTATATGATCACTTGATACGTGTGAATATTTACGCCTGGTCATTACAGTGTTACAGTCCATTACAGATAATCCTATCTGTGCAGTAGGTTGCATGACTTGGGATGCTTAATGGCTTTACAAATCTATGGATAAATGATGGTGGCCTGTCCCACTTTAAATGGATAATAAAGACGAGGGGGAACCTCCATCTCAGATCCAATGAACAGTTCATTGTGACACCTAAGAAAATTCTACAATGCAGTTGGTTTCGTCACACTTTGGCTGAACCATATAAAAAGTGAGGTAAGGCACAGCATTCATTCAGAAAACTGGATCCCCAGCTCATCTTCCAATAGTGTTTTTTCTCAATTCCCTGGGATTAAAAGATCTGTTTCCTGTTGCTAGCTAATGGAGGTTGTTCCATTTGCATCGTAATGGCTGTCTGCAGTACTGCATAGTAGGGAGGAACTATGCAGATGCAATTGTATATTTACATGTGTATTGCAACACAGGACTTTCATTTAGAACTGCTAATGTTTGGGATAAAAGGAAGAAAATATAAAGCCCTCAATGTCATTTCATTAGAATAAAGTGTCCATGGGGGAAACAGTAACACCTTGGGAAAGTTAATCCTTAATGGCAAGACAATAGGAATGGAAAGGTGTGTAAAATACATCAGTGTTTATAATCAGGCATCACTAATGTGCCTGCCGAGAGGTAGTTAACAACTGCTTTGTGCCTGCCTTTCACATGGTGATGTTATATCCACAATCAATGTATTTGGCTAACTTTAAAATATCTTATGAAAAAAGTAAATTGCATCAGAAAAACTGAATGTACATGACTCTTATGGCAGAATACTTTTAATTCTCTGTCTTATGTATTATGCAAAGCTATGGGTGTTATCCAGAATGTTTTTGACACTTGGACTCATCAAGACAGTGCCATCTGCCCTGGGTATGGGCATGGTCCTAGCATTAGAAACATCTCTCATATTTGATTAGAAAGTTGTTGTTTTTATTTATGATGTATAGTATTGGCATTGTTTCTATGACTACTGGCACTCATCCAGAGCACTGAAACAGTCCTGATGCGGTGCGCATGGTCTTGGACTCTGGCATGTCAACATTGTTTAAAGAGCAGGCACCATGCGCCAGCTCAAAGCTTGTTGCGACGTTGCTATCTTGGATTGTCAGACTCAATGGTTTCACTTGGAGACATAGGTTGCATCAATATGACAACTAAGTTCTTGGGCAAGATAATTTTAATTTGTTTCTCAAAAATGTTTTTTTTTATTTTTTCCTTTTCTGTGTTTAAGTTCTTTTTTATGCTTGTTCTTGTCTTTCACTGCATAATAATCTACAGTGCCATCAAACATTCTATGAATTGGCATGAAAACTGTGTAGTGTAACCTTTATAGTTAACTGTATCCTGAGCTGATTTAAGGATAGTCACTTATGTTCATGGAACAGTGCTGCCAAGTAAATAGCATTGTCAGTGGTTATCTTTGGAAATAATTCTGCAAAACATTACCACAAATTGTTTTGACAGACTCATACTATCCCTACGTCTCATTGTGGTATATAATCACATGAAGGGCATACATCCAGAATGCAGTTTCTTACCATCCACAAACTACTGCTTGCCAGAAAAGAAGCTTGTAAGTTGGAATAGGGAATAACCCCTGGACAGAGAAGAAATAGGCATTGGACATAGTGTGAAAAAATTGTAGAATGTTATAATCACATGACCATGAAAAAGGATTTGCTATAAAACATTGAACAATGGGTAATGTTGTTGTAAAAGTTTTTTTTGTTGTTAAATGAATTAAAAGTAATTAGAAACTATTAGGGAAAGCAGTACTTTGACATTAAAAAATGATCACAAAATATTATTGTAAATTTGCTACACACTTTCTTATACTTGTATGATGTTCCCTGCTCATTGCCTGTGTCTAAATGATGATATTTTTTTACAACTAGCTTATGGGGGGTATAAAGATTTTGGAATATCATCTTTGCAAAGACTTTTGACCAACTTCAGAAGACTTTCAGTGATCATTTTCATCCTTTGTGATATTTGAGGAATACTTGTTTTAGGTTGAACTACTTGTTTTAAAAAGCATACTTAGATTGTTATATATTTTCGGATCTTTGTAATTCAAATGTATTTGACTATTTATGTAACGCATATGTGGCCATTCACATTAAAGTAATATGGCAACCAAAATGTAACAGTTTATGCAGTACAATGACAAAATCCATACTAGTAAGAATAAAGTCAGTATGACTATGAATAAAGTTAGGAAAGTGGATTGTCATAAATCCTGTGTGTCTTGTTGGAAGAAAGAGTTAGAATTCCACATGGGGCTTTTTAAATGGAGAATATATTGTTGCTTGCCTGGTATTATGTAATATTGTGATTCTAAAGAGTTACGTAATAATTGCTTTACTTAGGGAGTGTCTTTCATTAGAATGTTTAATTAAGTCATTAAACAAATATTACATTATGATACTAAACAAAGCATTGAAATAAACCACTGGTGTCAGTCTACTTGTCAATTACACCCGTTCAATAAAAATGTATAAAATATATTGTATGTATAAAGGTCAGTATTGTATATTACAAAACTGGGCCTTGGTTTCCACATGCCATGTATCAAAATAAGGAACAGTGAATGTATGAGTCAAATATTTAAAGTGATGTGATAGTTCAGTCAGTGACTGTAGCTTTAACCTGTCACTAGTTTGGAGTTGCTCAAACCATAGGCAGCATGAAATCCCAAAAAGGTCCCTGGGGACAGAGAGCTACTGTACATGAACTGTATTCTGATACAGGAAGATGAGTCTTGGCCTTGGTAGTTAAATCCACTGGACTGAGAGATAGACTTACCTGTTTCATGGTTCGAGTATATCACACCTGGTTACAGTACACACCTGGTTAGTACATTTAACAAAGTCCTTGGTTAATGTTTGCCTTTGTGTTCAGATTGGTTGGGGTATTGTAGAAATATTAAATAAGTTATGTGTTAAGTAATTTTGCAAACAACTAACAAACTAGCCTGTGGCCATATTTAGTTAAAACTGTGAAATTGTTGTGATGGACACTAACTACGACTAAATAAGAGCAAATGCACATGACTGTGGAAAAACGGCCTATGTGGAACGTACAGTGTCCACTGTACTAAACACGATACTTTTTAATCTGATCTGTGTCCACGGCTGTTGTTTTAATGGCCCGTGCAACCAACCTGTTAAAAAGTGGTGCATGTCCTAGTAATTTTTCATGGCTACGTCCAAGTGCAGGTAGCCAAACACATTTAGTTTAAAAGAAAGCATACCTGATGTATCGTGGCCATACTGGTATCTAGCTAGTCAGATTTCTGAGAACTATATTCTGATCAGCTACGGATGATGCTGTGGGGCTTAAATAAGTCATGGATGTTTTTGTTATGTTTTTTTAATTGGGGAGAGATGGAGAAGAGTTTAACACTTATAGGTTTGTCACTTCAGATTCAAAAGATTTTCATTAAATAGGTTTTAACACACAGCTTACTTTTGCTTTATGTATGCATATGTGTGTATAACTCCAGATTGTACAGGGCTAGGATAACATTCCAACATTTTGTCAAGAACAGTACAAATTTTTTCGTTCAGCACCATTTCTAAACTTGTTATGCCAGTGTATAGAGAAAGGAAGAGTTAATGTGATGAGTGGGGTGAGAGACACGTGGGTGATTCGCGCACATGTCTGCACTGTTTACAAAAAGACGACCCAGAATTCCCAGGGAAATTTACGTAATTGTCTCTAGGTGGAAGGATTTAAAAACATTGTTCTGCCTGTATGTGTTCATGGAGAATACCTGCTGTATGTGACAAATGTGCTTTCCTAGTTTGGTTGACCCAGCCCAATTTATTCTGTCTTTTTACAATCATGTGAGTGATATCGAGCACCGTGACTTAGAGAGGGGTCATCTGCGGTGAGCCAAAAATAGACTCTAACCAGTCTCACAAACACAGGTCTGGTGGTTGTTGCGCTACGCGCTGGCGTTAGAGAACCTTCTGCCTGCAACCTATAAATAATTTTGGCTGTGTTGTAAGGGAATTGGAAGGCATAGAAACCTTATTATTCTGTAAACAAAACACTCGCCATTAAACACAGTTGTGATGGTTTCTGTGCCCTGTCTAAATCCTAAGTTATAGTAATATGTTTCTTCTATTATTTCCATAGAGATCACTAGTTATTTTTAATTCTTTTTTATAACGTAATTTAGAGGCAGGAATTAGAGATGAAATAGGAGCAAATAGCACAGAGTGCGTATTTCTCATTCAGCTTCTTGTAGCCTATGCCTACATTTGCATTAGGAGAGTTCTCGTCTTGGACTATACTGTATCTTATGCTGCGATTACTGTGTTAGAACAAAAGTGATTATTGGTAACTCTTTAACATGGGTATTTTGAATATCTCTACGAAGGAGCTTCATTGCTGTGTCCTGATATGCCCCCTCACACGCTACTATCAACTTGCATAGCCTCCAATCTTTGTTCGTGATAAGTCCTCTGCTGTAAAGAAAGCTGTATTAAACTAACCATGGAGGGTGCAGTTTTGGCATGACAAAATATCTATTAACGGTGTCATCACAGAATTAAGAATATACGTAACACATGCATGATCCCGCCAATGGTATTTTGGATCGTGCAGTAGTAAATGAGTCTAGACGCTGCTCAGATGATCTGACCATTCTGCTGAGTCATAACAAGATTGATTGATACAGCTGAGTTTTCAACAAGGTCGCAGAAACAAAAGAGACCAGCACTTTGCCGACAATGTAGACGAGGTTCCTCTTTAATGTTAATAGACTTGCTGCCTATTTAGGCTCCAGCCTAGGAATAGACAAGGAGAGAGGGAGTTAAAGATTTCTGGCGTTGTTGCAGTAATATTGGTGCCAGAGGTGACTCCACGAATAGGAGATTCCAGGTCACTGTGACGCCTTCTCACGTGGTAGCGCGCACATGGCTACAATGTTTACAAACATAATTCTCGAAATACTAGGGGGAAATTAGAGGGTGTGTCTGTCCTATTAAGTGTCACGGGTGCCGAAAATGTCTAGATGATGCTGAGAAAGAAAACAGAATCGGACATCCTTCACAATCATTTCTCATTAAAAACGGGCAACTTATAACATTGAAACCTGACCAGAATGTTAGATGACGATATCAGTTATCCCCACTTCTTATTGCTAAAGAGCATATTAGCAGATATTATCATATATATATATATATATAGACCTGCTCAGAATGCTGCTCATAGAAAGATCAATCACAGTATTATCTGTTTCCAATAGTTAACCATATAAATATTGCAGCAATATATTTTTGGTTCTAGATACATAAGAGCCATTCAGACTATCGCTATAAGCATTAGTGTTTTTTTCTTTTCTGAGGATACTAGAAGGGAAATTTACCACACTGTTTGGAAACACTGGTCATAAGATTTGCAGGATGTAAAAAAAAAAAACATTGCGCATGTCTTGAGAGGGTCAGTCTGGGACACTAGGAAATAAAGCATAAGGAGCAACATCATACAATGAGTCCTTTCTGTGTGCCTAGAAACAGATTGCTTATATTACCTGCTGCAGAATTACTTACAGAGTGTATGGGGACACACAAGCCATGCCTGATTTTTTACTCTACTTCCAGACCATAAAAGATAGCAGATTTGTACTATTGAGGGATGCACACATCCAAAAAAAAATTACAGCTTTCAAAAACAAAAGGGGATAACTTTATTTACCCAGTGCACTACTATCGATAAGGATTAGATATAATTAAAAAAAGATACTACCTGTGAGCCAGGTTATTTAGGGAGCAACTTGGAAAACATGGAAAAGAAAATATACATAACAATGTTTATCACATTATATTACTTGCTATTACCGAGAGATCTATAAGCTAAATTATTGTTTGGCTGACATCTCCCTCAATGTATCCTACACATGCATCTATTCTGTAAGAAGAAAGGTGATGACAAGCCATTATCGTGGCAGCTTAGATTTAAAAAATATAACTACCCGATTCTGCAATTGTGGGAGAGTTGGTAGGCCCCCTGACCCTGCCTGCTAGTCCCACTTTATAGTTAAAAGTTAATGTTTATGGCTTCAAATCATTTAAAAGGCTCCACTGATTTCAAGGAAATCTGCAAGCATTTAATATCAATGGGTAAATTAGTTTAGAGATCTGGTAAGGTGGGACTCGTGGGAGAAACATCCTTATATGTTACTATAGAAAAAAACAGGGGTTTTGAAGTTCTGAATATGTGGGCACATTGGGGCACATTTACTTACCTGTCCGCGGAGTTCACAGAAAGTGCATTGTCCTTTTATCACGGGCGAATCACTAAGATTGTGCGCCCGATATCCTGCACGTGTCGCTTCCCCGCTCAGGTCCGCCAGAGTTCACCTTCTTCCTGGTGCATGTAAGTGCATTGTCTTGCGACACAATTTGAATCTTAAATCCTGCGCTCAGTCCGAATCAGTCGGATCGTCCGGCACGGCCCCTGATTTCTGTGGCATGAAAGCATTGCAGCTGCGCCAAAAAACTATCGTGTACGACACAATCCCAGCACAAACCCCGACAAAAGTGCTATCTGTGACCCTTAGTACATAAGCCCCATTATCTATGAAATTAAATATATCTTATTGTGGGATTTATCCTTGATGAGTCATAATTTTAGGCTACAGACTGGACAATATTGCTGTTAACGGAATATTTAGAAATGGGCATCTAAATTGAAATGCAAAAATGGCCCATACTGATGTACGTTAAACCTCATGATGGAAGTCTGGTGGAAATTAAGACTTCCATTAAAACACTAGGCTTCTGTAAAACATAGCCATATTTCACATTGTAAGAGGCCATGAAGCATTCCTGGTTCTTTTCCATGGCATATTGAATTACTTTAACGACTGACTCAAAAAGGTTAAAATTAATACATTTAACGGTATCAAGAAATCCTCTTAAACTGAAGCTTAAACTGCAAGTATCCATATTCCTTTGATATCCTTACATGCCCTATGCCTGTGGTTAAAGTAACTTGTGATTAAGGAAAGGTATCAGCCGGCCTTTTACTTATGAAAATAATACAGGCTTTTATCTGGAGATGTTTCTGCCAAAATTTCCTGCCTGCATCTAAACCTAAGAGTTGAAAACATCTGGGAGTCTTTTCAGACATGCAAAACTATCAAGCATCATAACAGTTTACAACTGGTGATCGGCTTTAGAGAAGTACTTACCTAATCTTTATACATCAAAAGAAAGTCCATGTATCTATTTTGCCATTCTGTACTGTATTTAACCTGATGCAGTTTATGTTTGGCATTGTTTTGGTGCATTTGTGATAAAAACTCTGTTTTGTTACATTCCATCGCACCAAATGAACATAGGACAGTGCTAAATCACTTTGATATAGACCGTACTTGAACCAAATTCATTATTTGCATAGACTAGTTTTCACAACACTGAACTCATGGGGGCTCATTTACTAAGGGTCGCGGATCGCACTTTCGTCGGACTGTTTGACTTTTTCGGGGATTGTACTGCTTGGACAGGTATTCAACAGGTGTCTACGCTGGGATTGTGTTGTACACGAATGGCTTTTGCTGCAGCTGTGCTGTTTTCCATGCAGGATATCAAGCGCACGATCTTAGTGAATCGCGGCACAGTGCATTATACACGGACAATGTACTTCAGGGGAATGTAAGTAAATGTGCCCCATGGTGCAAGTTTTGGTGCAAGTTGATGCTAGTCCCCACCTTGGTCTATGTGCTGAGATGTTTACTAGTATTTTATTATTTTATTAGTATTTTGAGACTTTTTATGTGTATTTTGTCCCTTGCCCCCAGTATATAGCTGGCAAGCATTCCCTCTGCATAAAGCCAACCCTTGTATATATCCTGCCCCTGTATATAGACAGCCCTCTGCCCCTGTATATAGCCAGCTACCTGCCCTAGTAGCCAGCCAGGATTTCCCCATTATATAGCCAGCCTCCTACCCTATTATATGGCCAGTCCCCTGCCCCATTATATAGCCAGCAAGCTAGCCTTTTACCAGCCCCAGTTTGCCCAGTTAAAAAAAAAGTCAAAACTCACCTTTCCAATGGCCCCACACCTTTCCTCCTTCCCCCCCGTCTTCTCCATGATCTCTCCGGCAGCGGCAGGTCCGTGTCAAGGTCCAGTGCACAATCGGTGACGTCAGCCGCCACTGACATCACAGTGTGTGCCAGCACACACAATATTATAGCTGCGTCACAGGCTCTGACACCTACTGCAACAGCCATAATGTCAGGCTGGCTGACGTCACAGCTTGTGCCCCGTACCATGACACGGACCTGCCGATGCCGGACGGATGGCGGAGAAGACCTGCGGGGGCGTCCGAAAGGTGAGATTTGACTTTATTTTTTTTTTATTCGAGTATAAGCCGAGGTTGGGTTTTTCAGCACATTTTTTGTATATCGAATTTATACAG
The DNA here is from genome assembly GCA_019512145.1 of Engystomops pustulosus. Lineage (NCBI taxonomy): Eukaryota > Metazoa > Chordata > Amphibia > Anura > Leptodactylidae > Engystomops > Engystomops pustulosus. The sequence goes on along the minus strand of CM033641.1, from coordinate 95,414,915 downwards.
TAATGAAGTGTAAATCTGATAATAGCTTTCCTTTAACTACACTGGGGGTAATTTACTATTAGGCGGCTCCTTTAACCAGTTCTATGTCTGCCTTTGGAGTTCTGCTGCAATCAGATTAATTAAAGTGGCTTTGACCCTTGATAAATCTGCTGGCAGTGCCTAATGCTATGTTGGTTGTTTGCGACAGTCGCATAAAACCATCAAAGGTCCCAGAATATAGACCAGGGTAGGGACTGTCATCAATTTGTGTGAAAACTTGCTACTAAATGGAAAGTCACAAAATAGTCCAACTGTGAAAACTAGTGCATACAAATAATGAATTTGGTGTAAACGGGGTCTATGTTGAAGTGACTTTGCACTGTTCTATATTCATTTGACACAATGGAAAGTCGCAAAACAGCATTTGTGCCACAACTGCACCAAAGCAATGCCAAACATGGATATATCACCCCCACTTAGTTATTAGTTATGTGAACAAATAGCTATGCATTTTACATGTATGTTATGTTATTTTTCATGTCAAATATGAAGGCGTGCCCATTGTAGGCCCTTGAATAAGCATGTGTAAGGAGAGAGAACAGAGCCTTACTCAGAGTTTGTTACTTTTTAGTAATAAATGATACATTAGCTAACCCTCACACCTTCAGACTCCCTTTTTTAATACATGGGTCTTATCAGATTACATTACTAGCTTGTTACCTACTATTTGTTTCTTGATGGAGAAAAAGACTTTGGGTTATTGGTGGATGGTAAACTTAGTTTTAGTGATCAGAGCGAGGTGTCTGCTGCTAAAGCAAATAAAATTACGAGCTGTATCAAGACAGGGATAGATTCTCATGATAAGGACAAAGTTTTGCCCTTATAGAAATCACTGGTTAGACAGCACATGGAATATTGTGTACAGTTTTGGGCACCAGTGTATAAAAAGGACATAATAGGACCGGAAAGGGTGCAGAGGAGAGCAACCAAGATTATTAGGGGAATGAGGGTCTGGAATACACTGACGGATTACAAAATTGAGGGTTCTTCAGTTTAGAAAAAAGACAACTTTTGGAAGAACACATTACAGTGTACATATATCTGAGCAGGAAGTACAAGTATCTCTCCAATGATCTTTTTATACTGAGACCTGTGACCAGGACAAGGGGGCATCCTCTACACCTAAAGAAGAAACAATTCTACCATTGGCAATTGACAAGTGTTCTTTACTGTGTGAGCTGTGAGATTATGGTACTCTCTGCCACAAGATGTTGTAATATCTGAACATTTTCAAGAGGGGCCTGGATGCCTTCCTGGAGAGCAATAATATCACATTGTATGGGAATAAATCTTTTTGTTAGTAGTTTCTGTTGATCCAGGGAGTTAGTATGGGTTGGATAGGAATTTTTCCCTACTTTGGACCAATTGGCATCAGCCTTGCAGGGTTTTTGCCTCCATTTAGATCAACACAATATAATGTATAGGTTGGACTTGGTGGACTGATGTCTTTTTCTATGATACTATGTGATTTGGAACATGGGTACCTATATATAAAAAGACAAAACTTGTTTCCCAATACCCCACCCCTATTTCCTAACCAGTGTAAGCCTCTACGCTTTGTCTACAATTAAAATGAATAAGAATAATTTGTTTTGCTTCCTGTTTGCGCTTCTATCACAATATGTAAAATTCCCTCAATACACCTTAGCATAAAAGGTCAGTAAACTTTGATAGTTACAAAAATGCAAGGCATAATACAGTTATTTAATAAGACCTACAGTTGTTGTGTTCACTCTCTTCAGGACAGGGTGACCTGTCTATTGCCTGCAGTGCTGTCAGCACAAGCAAATAGTAGCTTTAAAGAACAATTGTGTACAAGTACTGTCAAGGGTTGGTCACCTGAACAGAGAAATCCTGCTGAGCAAGTTAAACCAAAGACACACCTAGCTTGCCTTGCCTATTTTTAAGTTCTGATATAATGAATGTTCCTTCAGCAAAAGACTTGTTTCACCTTATGTCAAAGCCCATTTGTTTTCCTAAATACAGGGTCTTCCCAAGCACTAAACCATCAAAAATATTTAATTTGAAGTTCACATTGGATTTGGCTTCACCCCCATAGATATGTCATATTTTTAACTATTACAAATCTAATGTTTTGAGCACTTATTACAGCTTATTTATAACTGGTAAGAATTTGCTAGGTGCCTATACACCATGTATATCATTAAAATAAACCATAAAAATGCCATACCAAAACAATATTGTTTTGCACACTCTGCACACCCTTCACACAGATGATAGTACAGGCGGTCCCCTACTTAAGAACACCCGACTTACATACTACCCCTAGTTACAAACGGACCTCTGGATATTGGTAATTTATTGTACTTTAGTCCTAGGCTACAATAAACAACTGATAACAATTATCAGTGCTCTCTGTAATGAAGCTTTAGTGTTAATATTGATTCTTATGACAACCCAACATTTTTAAAATCCAATTGTCACAGAGACCAAAAAAGTTCTGGCTGGGATTACAATGATAAACTATACAGTTCCGACTTACATACAAATTCAACTTAAGAACAAACCTACAGACCCTATCTTGTATGTAACCCGGGGACTGCCTGTATTGGGAAGCATTGTTTGCTCCTATTATTCTCTGAATGCAAGAGTTCTATTTATGGATATTCAGTCCTATTATGAAAAGAAGTTGAGGCCATTATACAAATTACATTAACCAACCACTTAAGGACCTTTCACAAATATGTCGATGGAGAGGGGAGGGATGAGCAGTGCTAAAACTGAAAACTGAAAGTATGCATGTGTGATGTGTACATAGTCTTATTCATATATGTGTCCTCTCACCTTATCACAACTTATTGCAATGCATACCGATCACTGTGTGGATTGTCAGTTTGTGCAGCCTGCTAGTCAGTCGAGGGGGTTTTTGAGCCCAAAGGCCCCAGGCAAAAGAACGGCATTGGGTCCCAGGCTTGAAAGTAGATTTTTAATTTTAATACAGTTAATATGTTGTTCTTATTATAATACAATAAAAAAAACTACTTTTGAGGGTCCTGTACCTTTGTATTGGAATAGACCTTTCTCCTTTGTTTTGTACTTACAGTATTTATGTAATAATAGATTAAATTTTGTGTAAACATTTTGTTAATTTGGTTTCTACAGCTTGATAAAGGAGGAACTGAAAGAAACTTCAAGGATATTCCAGTACAAACTGTTTTATTCTTAAAATATACGTTTTTTTTTATCAAATAAAAACCAATATAGTCATAGTCATAGTATATAAGGCCGGAAAAAGACGTAAGTCCTTCAAGTCCAACCTAGATAATATTTAGTAGTTTACCAGTGTTGGACTAATCATAACAAAACATTTCAGACAATAGTGCTGGATATTTAAAATAAGAATAAATCAGTATAGTTATGTATCATAGGAAGACCTGAAAGGAAACTTTGTGGAATGACTTGGGATAACACAACGGACATTTACATGCAGTCCTGAAAGAAGCATAGTGGTAAAGAGCAGGGGTGCTACTTAGAGATGCAGGGCCTATAGCATGCCCACTTAAAAAAATATACTTATGTGTATACTGTAAGTTATAATCACACATTTCTACACTCATGCGGATACATGTAGAGCATATATACAAACAGGCAGTGCCATATACAAATGTACAGCATATATACACAAAAATATAAACACACATCGTACACCGTATAGACATAAAGAATATACACATCATAGATACAGCATATATACATAATGATTGATAAATGATAATTTATCAAGCAGTCTGAATGTCAGAATATTTCCAGTTGCCCATCGCAACCAATCACAGCTCAGCTTTCATTTGACCAGTGCTCATGAATATTTTAAAGGGGAGCTGTGATTGGTTGCCATGGGCAATTGGAAATATTCTGACTTTCAGACACTTGATAAATCTGCCCCAATATATATATTATATACATATTATGCTGTAAAATGTGCAGCATAATATATATATACAGGCGGTCCCCTACTTAAGGACACCCGACTTACAGACAACCCATAGTTACAGACAGACCCCTCTGACCTCTGGTGAAGCTCTCTGAATGCTTTACTATAGTCCCAGACTGCAATGATCAGCTGTAAGGTGTCTGTAATGAAGCTTTATTGATAATCCTTGGTCTCATTACAGCAAAAAATGTTTAAACTCCAATTGTCACTGGGGCCAAAATTTTTTTTGTCATGCTATTCTCCCCATATCATTTAAAATATAAGGCAAAGCTGATAAATTGATAAATTTGCTGAGGAGCAAAACATTTGAAAAACAAATATATCCTCATTGGGCATGGATATACCACTTGTTTGAGGGCTGAACATTATGTCACTAATTTGGAAATGGACTGCATATTCCTAAACATAATCGTGATCATAAACATGAAATTACATTTGATCCTACACCCATTTTCTGTACCACATAAAGTGAGGTATATGTCAATATAAAGTAAATAAGTCCACAGACTTATTAGAGGAAGTGTACAAAAAAGTAAGCTTTTAGACAGGGCAGCTTACAAGATATTCGTTTTGGGCACACAATGGCCACCAGGGATGAAATTTAGAGAGGAAGTCATTTCTCATTACTAATTATTATTTAGATCGTTTAACTATTAAGATGGTTTAACTATATTGTTCAAAATATTACAGAATTGTAAAGTTATGGTTTATAACCATTTTTTTATAAACTGGTTACTCTCCTTCCTTGGGGTAGCTGTTTCTGTGCACTTTCAGGTCCAACCCATCTTTAGTTCTCCTTTAGTTCTGTTTGTAACTTTATAGACTTCTACCTGTAGTTCTCTTTCAAGTCTGATGTAGTCTAACAGATGTGGTTTCCTTTCAGGTCCACTCTTCCTCCTTACCAATTGTCTTCTTTCAGGACTGCATTTATATGCCCTTTGTGATTGGCCCAATCATTCCACCATATTTCCTTTGAGGTCCTCCTGTAAATAGAGGGTGCTACCTAATTATACTGTGAAATCTCATTTAATTAAATGTATTTTCTGAAGTTTTGTGTTATGATTAGGAAATTTTATGTTTTGAAACATATCAACTATCAAACAGTATCTGCATAATGGTTTTTATTGGATAAAATAAAAGTTATAATTTAAGAATACAACTGTTTTTTTTCTGGAATATCCTTCAAGTTTTTTCCTCTGAAAACGTTTCTACTGTTGTTCCTACTGCCAGAGTTTGTTATCCTGCCGGGTGGATGACATCCATGATGTGAGATTTGAGCTGGATGTATCTGCTTTTGTCTACATTGTGATAAAAGAGGAGACACCAAAAAAGAAAATAAACACCTATAAAAATGTTCTCTTCCGCCACTTCAAAGAAAGAGAATTTGTGAAGGCCATTGTTTTCAAGCCCATCCTCCATGTAAAGAACATCATGTCTGGCAGCCTCTCTTAGACCAGTCAGGAAAGAGAAGAATGTATGAGGGGTCACTGTTTACACACAGTCACATGGACAAGCAAATTGACTTTACAGGTTACCATTCTTATTAAGAAGTATATTATATATCAGCTTCTCCCATACCTATGTGCATGGCGGGAATGGGCTATCTGCAGTTTTCATAGGACTAAGTGCCATTTCACACAGCAAATTCACTGTGGGAAACTTGGTTGTGTGTCACCAGTCTCCGCCCTTAATCCCACTTAGTAGAACTGCACTCAAAATGCTAAATCAGTAAATCTAATGTTTTGAGCACTTATTACAGCTTATTGATAAAAGGTATCCATGCCATAGTTTTCGGAGTAATCTGTCATCATCCTACTACAAGTTCACCAGACAGGACTCAAGGCAGCCTCCATGCAGTCACAGGCAGCCCCAAATGGCTGTAATTAGGGTTATCTTGAAGCAACACATCTTAGGCTGCCTGGGAATACAAGAAGACTGAGAGGGTATTGTCAAGGTTGGATTATCCTTATTATAGCTATTGCAACTCCTGATGTGGGGCCCTGGTGGGAAGTTACAATAATAATTGAATTTCCCCATTAACAGTATTGGAGTCCTCGGAGCAAGGGGTAATAAAGTTCTGCTTCAATTGCTGTGTTGGGTTGAATTTTGGGCCCTCTGTCTCTGAAAGTATTGCCATCACTGACTGTAGGTATATGGAGGCGTCCTGACTATCAGGGGCAGGGAAAGTTTTCTGGCAGAGGTTTCCGTCAGCTGCTTATTCCATACTTATCGTTGAGAATACATACGTTGAGTGTACATGTATGTAGGCAAGTGAAGGAATAGCTGTCAGCCCTATTCCTGGTTGTATGGGCACCTTAACATTATACAAGAATAGATGAAGTGGAGAGGAATGTGTTAGACCATATATGGTACATTGTGCTGTGGGAAGCATGCTTCCTGAGACACAGCTATTTTATTAGTTGTCACATTAATGACTCTGAATTGATAGCGCTGTATGTATACCCTCTGACCTACATTCTGATAAGTCATTAGTTCACTCATTTATCACGGTACCGCTACTGTTAAGGCTGTCCCTGTGTGAACTCGGCTGAGCTATAGCAACATCTATCTGAATGGGAATACCTTCTGCACCTACTGTTATTTATTGCAGAAAACTTTATACTATAGGAAATTGTTTATAGTATTTTCTTATTTGGCAGTAGAATAATTGTTAAATTGCCTGAATATACAGTTCTTATTTTATCTAGTTAAAAATGGAATGTTTGCCTCCTTCAGTCATAACATTATAGTGAGGCTGGTCAGAAGGTGGCCTTGAATGCATTGGGAAGAATTTCACAGTCTTCAGTATTATGTTTGCACAGGATAGGACACTAATTTGAGAGTATAGAGCACGCCTCCTTGGCATGACTTTTTCCTTTTTTGGGTTAGTCAAGCTAAATTAGCCAATCCCTAGACCTTGATAATCCCAGTTATGCATGACATTGACTATTTGGCACTTTTCCCTTTAATGAGTGACTCAGACATGCTTTGACTCTCCTGGCTTTATGCCCAAGCGCTGTAATAATGATTCAATTTTTGAGCAAGAATGTTTTGCCAGACTTGTGATACTGTGCCCATTTGGCATGAAGACCATGTAAACAGGTTCCCAAACGTACCCTCCTGCACAACACTCTGCATGGCAGCACATGTGGTGCTATTGCAAAAAGGACTGTAGGTTATCAATTCTACAATTTAGTATTTTTTAGGAGTTATGTTACCGTATTAATGAATTTCAGAATTCACATTAACCATAGTAAAATTAATTTTTATTATTCTTCCAATAATGAAATGTCAGATGAAGGTGAAAAAGTCCATTTATATGGAACCGGAAACTAGATACGCAGTGAATTACAGCTTTTTTTATGTCTTCTGTCATCTTAAAGGTCAGAAAGTAACACGCTGGAGTAACACACTTCTATTAGCCGTGGCTTCTGAAAATGTGAGTTGAGACACTGATTATGAAAATAAATTTGAACTGGACAGTCTATAATAAGAATACAAGTAATACGTTTTAGGCTTACACATTTACAGATTCAGTGTAGAGAAGACCCGAATATTTAGAATCTGCTTAATTTGTGGCTTTCAAGCTAAGGGAAAATGGCAATCTGGTGTGAAATAAATTTAAAGTCATTATGGTGATTTGACATATGCACTGATACATGGACCTTAGTCATTTTATTATTGCTTCTATCCGTTTTTTATATAGTTTACCTGGCAGCTATGTATAAAAATAAATGGCACCGGTCGTATGAGTATCTTTCGACCCTAGTTGATTTACAGTACTTAGAAAATAATCAATAAATCAGCTTCATTATACTGGTTGTCGAAGTGAAATGTGTTGAATGGCTTTACTTTATTTTTTTAACTCAAGATAATATTGATTCCACCCAAACAAAAAGTTTTCAAAAGTTTTACAAAAAGAAAAGAGCCTTTTAAAAGTTTAGATCCCAGAGGTGTAGGTTCCTACAGTAGTTGATATTGCTTTAGCAGAACAGTCACTGACTTCTGTCTGGACTGTCTCACTTCTGTTTGGCAGGAAAGATTTGGCTCCTCAAGAAAAAGGACCCCATGTGTCATCTACAGGTAGTCAAACAGCAACCAGCCTGAAGCCAGGTCTAGATCTCTTTGTGTAAAACATTGATATTCTTTATTAGTGGCCCAAGCAGGTAACTGGCAGGAAAAGATTACGGTATACCATATATCTTAACCTAACTGTAAGGTTCCTTATTGCATTTTAGGATATGATGACCTGTCATTTTACATCAGTGTTCACACCTGGATCAATTGCTTTAAGGATAGAATTCAGGTTGCACCATGGCAGCGTACTGATGTACACGAGAACAGTTTTGTGATATAGACCCATGTGTACTCCATATAATGTCAATCAGGATTTGTGTTCACAGTTAGCTGCATATAATCCATCATTTTCTCATGTTTATTGTTGTGACTATTTCTTATGCTTGATAACATTTCACAATGGTATCTCATAAAGCTGGTTCTACAAGTAACAAGTTGATCAGTTTACCAAATGTTTGCACATGTGGATAAAGTGCTCAATGAGAGGTTTTCTGGGGACGTTTTTTTGCCCATCCCATCTGTCCCACAACCTTTAAATTTACAGCATAAAATGAAAGAATAAATAACAGCCTGCCAATACCCATCTTATTGGGTGGTTAAGGAAGGATGTAACTTCTGCTCATGAATATAATCAGACTCAAACTATGAGACTAGTCAATGTTTTAAGGACTAATAGAAATGTTTGGGTTGGCTTTTTCTTTCCTCCCACAAGCTTCAAAACTCTCTCAAGTTCTAAAAGTCTGCTGTTACGAGTAACCCTTGACTCTGCCTTATCCTTTAAGGGGATTGTCCAAAGATTGAAAAAACATAACTACTTCTTCACCTTGGAGTCTACAAATTGTAAAACCATGCCATAATTCATCATCTTCTGAGAAGACTACTGCCAAATTTTCCTCTGTGGTCTCCCAGTTCACTCCTCCAGCCCATCCTTGACTCTGTTGCCCAGCTAATCCATCTTTATCCTTGTTTCTGCCTCACCTCTCTCCAGTCTCTATACTGGTTAACTATTGAACTATTGTATAACAAGTTCAGATCAAAGTAGTAACCATGACTTACAAAGGCATATACAACCAGTCCCCTCCATAAAATTCTGAGCTAATCAGATATTGGCATCCCACAAGTAATGTTTGATCATCATGTTACCTTCAGCTTCACTCCAAACCATCTGAGACTCCTCCTGTGAATTGCCCATACTCTGGAAATCTTTATGAAAACACATCAAACTGTCCTCACATTCCAAATCTGAAAATCCACTTGTTTATAAATGCCAATAATAAGCAATAAACCCAATGCTATATTCCCCCACATAGGGTCTATTCAATTATATATTTTGTGAACCCTCAGGTCCTTTTTCCACTTGTGCCAGATCAGACAAGTGTTGTGTCTTTAGCACGTATTTGTGCTTGCTTGTATGCTATGCACTCCACCATGGAATTAATGATGCTTTATAAAATGTAGTATTAGTAAGGATGATGTTTTGGACCTTTAACTAAAAAAAAGTTCTTCTTATCACAAATCTATTATAATTAACCACACAGAACATTTCCACTCTAAGGGCTCTTTCAAATTGGCGCTAGTGCTCAGCTACAGTTGGGCATCCGTTGCATTTTGTCTCCATCATACCTCGGTTTTTCTTCTGTTTTGTTTTCCATGATGCATCCGTTTTGCCTCCGTGTCTGCATAAAAAACTGAAGGTCATTGGTTTAAAAATATCCCACCTGTCATTTCATCATTTTTTTTTGCGGACCCATAAATTTCTATTGCCTTCTGTGACTCGGATCCTTGAAAAAAATAGGACATGTTTCATCATCTTTTTCACGGGCAACAGATTAGTGAAAATGCAAGCCAATGTGAAAACACCCATAGAAATCAATGGCTTTGTGAGGCATCCGTGGAAATCTCTGAACCATGGACATGAAAAACAATGCCAATGTGAAAGAGCCCTAAGTTTGATTCATTCACAATTAACACTATAAATGCAAATTGTAATCTGTCCATAAACTGGCTCTTGTATTAGGCAATACATTATTGACTTTTCACATCTATTAACTACCAAATTAATACAGCACCCCCTCCACTCAGATTCTTCAGCAGTCTCACAGCAATTTCTTCACCTGTGCACTTTCACTTAGTTTCTGCTAAAGGAGGTCATCATCACTTCACCTGTGTCATAGAGATGGCAAAAGCAATGCCAAGAAACTCAGCTGTGCCGCTTTCCCAATAAATGGTATCTGGGTCCTGAACACCCAGATACATCTGATTACTGTATTTTACTTGTCCCTCACATTAAATAGCCAAATATTTGCACAATTGCACTGTATCTATCCATCTGTCTATTTCATAATATAAAGTGTTAAATCATTGTAATGATTAATGTCTAGCGCTTCATTAACATATACATATACAGCGCTGCTTTTTTCCACTTTGATCTGGTCCAGAAAGCAAAAAGCAAACAGCAACATAAATTGTGTTGTTACCTAAAACTCCATGCTATGCAAAGCATGTATACTCCTAAAAAATGTGAATGGGGTGTTGTGCATTTTAAAAATCTGATGCTGCTAGTGTTCACCTTCAGCAGCCAAATATTCATTTGATATCTATGCTTCCCAAGCTCCCCTTTCTATATGTGGCTTCGCTGGGCATGGGAAAAGGGGTTTATGCCTTACCAGTCAGCTCTGGTGATAGCTTATCTCCACAACAAAAGCACCAGGCATACACAAATTCAACATGCATTATTCTTTTTTCCCTCTGACATTATCTATCATAAATCAGGACAACCCCATATATCATAGAGGTAGTAGAGATTATTCTAATGTGTATAGGGACCTTTAAGTACTGGCTGATGAATTAATTCTGTCCATAGAGCCACCAATTCACAGCTAAATGACATGTCACTTTTATAGATAGGCTCAGCAGTGTACCTCATTTTAATATTTTTAGGGTACCTTTTGTCAATTTTTTTTATTTTTATGAGCAAGGTAGGAAAGATCTTTTTTTCAACCAATATTAACCCGCCAGGGAGCAGCTGATCATGGGAAGTCCCATCGCTGGGATCCTGAGCACTCAGCTGTAATCATGGGGGAGCCACATAATAAATGCTTCTAATCCACATCCACGGGGGAGCCACGTAATCTCCCTGCAACGTCACAACAAAGAAATTAATGGCTGTCTGTTCATTTCAAGGAAAGGTTCACCTAAGCTGAATGCCATGATACATGCAGTGCTCTTCTCTAGCTAAAAGAGGAGTATCATAAGCATATGACCAACAGCAAAAACTCCTATTATTATGTCCCAGTACAACAAGACATAACGGTAGCATCAGTCCCTTTAATATACATATTAATAAATGGATTGTGACTGTGACTTTTGTATTTCATTTGTAGTGTTACCAATACCTTCTACATTTGATTAAAATTTAACAATGATTCCTTTTTTTTTTCATTTTGACCTTGTGGGTATTTTTTTGTTTTATATATTTCAACTGAAAGGGAAGAACTGGCGGCTTGTCTTTGCTTCCAATGTAACCCGCAGAAGAGTGTGTTAAAAGCCTTTCACTATACTGGTGCAAAGGTTGTAAGAAAAGATCCCATCAGTTGTCTTGTTTCTGCAATGCTGAGGAGGGAGGAGGGGAGCATGAAAGAAATCTGGGTGTTACACAAGTGACATCAGCAGCCAGTAAGCAGCCGGGAGTAGTAAAGCTGCGGACCGGCTCACTGTAACTGCTGGAAGCGGAGCCTGTACGGCTCCATAGTTACCTTTCTGACGAAATCATGTGTCTGCTCCATATTCACGCAGCATATTGCAATTGTTTAGAGATTGTAGCTATGTAACGTGTACCTCAGTGCAGGGCTTTGTAAGAAGAACATGTTGCAGAACATCACAGTAGACTAGTAGCCATTCCCATTAAATCACTAATGAAGGCTGGCAGACTGGGGAATGAGTTATGGCTTATCAACCAGGGTGCGAAGAAAGAAAGGAGGAGGGTAGGAGGGCAGGACAGTTCTCATCCTCTGTCAACCTCTGTGTTTGTTTAAGGCTACTACCAGGTCACACTGAGTATTAACAAAGCACCAGGGCCAGGAAGTGTGGAATGTAAAGTGTATATATAGAAAAAGACGCTGCCCCTAAGGTTGAAGGATTTCTTTATAACACTGGTTTGACTTTGTCAACATGTCGGGTAATACCTCACTTATACAAGCAGTGTAGGAAATTGCGGTTGCATGGCGCAGTATTAAGGTCCTATGAGTACCTGTGTACCATTGTGTGTCCTTAATATCATAAGGAGACATGCAAAGCTTTTTTTTTTGCTATAGTCAGTCACAGACAATATTGTAGAGGTCTCCTCTCAGTATACGAGCACTTCTACAAAACAGAACTGCCAATAACTTTTCATGGATCATTTTCTCATGGATGATGGGTGCTGGTCACAGTGAAGTGTAATATGTGACGTTAAAATAATTATATCATTGAAACCATTAACAGTCATATTGGGACATATATATAAAAACTGCTTATGTCAAAACTTGGTGGTTATTTGTGTCCCTCCAAAATGTCTTAAAAGCATTTTATCACTTTTATTAAGGGTATTAGACAGGTTTTAAATAGTTTTCCAAGTAGTGGCTTTGTAGGGGAAAAGTATGCCCCTAAATGTTTGGGCACTTAACCGGTGCAAAGTAAACCAACTAATAGGAGTATCCCAAGTATAACCAGGGTGTTTTAAACTATGCCAGATATATCAGCAGCACCAGGATACATCTAGTTCTCTTTCAGACAAACGTTTCTTTACTATCTCTGGTACACTGACCCATTGGGGGTATTTATCATATGTCGTCATTCGTTCGCCAGGACATTAATAGCCCTGCCCCCCCTCAGGCGCAGCCAGATACATGAAGTGGCTTAGGCCTCTTGATGTATCTGGCAGGTGGCTGTGCAGCGTCCCATTGCTTCACCAAGTCCTACCTGGCTTAGAAATAATCGGAGACGCAGGCTGCAGAAAGTGCACCAATGCAGGGACAGGAACGCCCCACGCCATACCACTCCCCTGCTGGCTACGCCCCTCCAGGCCAGGCAATACGCTAGCTATTGCAATTATTTCAGGACTCATAAATGTATGGTCTTTCACATGTCTGTTTTTCTCAGGGACTCACAGTCCTGTTTTCCTAGTTTCCTGTGGACCATATAATTTAATAGATGTCCATAATTCTGGAAAAGTAGGGTTTTATTTCTCAGGGGAACCAGGTTTTTTTAGATCTAATTGTAGCCAAATATCTATTTTTTTTTGCGGACATGAACAAAAAAAACCGACGACATTCAGACATTAAAAAATACACAGACTGAAAACAAATGCATTTATTTGCAACCATGAAATGGACATCAGTTTGAAAAAGCCCTAAGACTGTCTAGTCTAACTGTAACTGACACTTTTTAATAAATCTGTCAGAATTCAGAGGTAGTGGATCCTCTGTACCACCGCGGACGATGACGTAAGCCAACACCTGGGACCGCCGTGTAAGTGGTAACCGATTTTCACCAGAGCCCGCCTTAAAGCAGGTTGGACTTGTTGTGGCGTGGTACAACCAGGTGATTCCACAGATGCCACTTTGTCCCCGGTGGCGGCCAAGGCGAAGTACAGAATTGTAGGGCAAACTTGTTGTCAGGAACATGCAAGAGGTCAAGTCAGCACAGGATCAGAGTCGGGGACATAGTGGAAGGTCAGGACAGGCAGCACGGGATCAGAGTCAATAACGGAACTGGGGTCACAACGCGGATTAAGAAACACAGTAAATCGCATGGAACAGGCATAAAGATCCGGCAGGGTGTGCAAGGAAAGGCAGGTTTAAATAGAATTCATGGAAATGGCCAGCGCCAATTAACTGTGCGCTAGCCCTTTAAATTTTATGAAGCTGGCACGCACGCCATAGGAGACAGGGACATGGGCGACGGCCCAGGGACTGGAATCAGGAGCGGAGACAGGTGGGCAGAGTGGGTGCTGCACAAGCGAGCATGGAGGGGCACTGGTGAACCCACGACCTTCGCGATGGGTTTGGAAGCACCCGTGACACTGCCTTCTTGTTTCAAAGCTGAAGGTCAATATCAAATATATACCGTATATACTCGAGTATAAGCCGACCCGAGTATAAGCCGAGGCCCCTAATTTTACCACAAAATACTGGGAAAACCTATTGACTCGAGTATAAGCCGAGGGTGGGAAATGCATTGGTCACAGCCTCCCCAGTATATAGCCAGCCAGCCCCTGCCCCAGTGTATATAGCCAGCCAGCCCCTGCCCCAGTGTATATAGCCTGCCAGCCCCTGCCCCAGTGTATATAGCCTGCCAGCCCCTGCCCCAGTGTATATAGCCTGCCACAACACAACCCGCCCCAGTATATAGCCAGCCAACCCTGCCCAGTGTTATACTGATCCAGTTTAGCCACACCCTGGCCGAGTGTATAGCCTGCCAGCCCCTGCCCCAGTGTTATAGCCTGCCAGCCCTGCCCCAGTGTATATATGGCCAGCCCCTGCCCCAGTGGTTATAGCCTGCCGCCCCTTGCCCAGTGTATATATCCTGCCAGCACCCTGCCACCAGTGTATATAGCCTGCCAACCTGTTCCCAGTGTATATAGCCTGCCAGAACCCTGCCAGTGTATATAGCCTGCCAGACCCTGCCCCAGTGTATATAGCCTGCCAGACCTGCCCAGTATATATAGCCTGCCAGCCCCCTGCCCAGTGTATATAGCCTGTCCAGCCCCTGCCCCAGTGCATATAGCCTGCCGCCACTGCCGGACAGATCGCACAGAAGATATACAGGGGTCACCGGAAAGGTGAGTTTAGATATATTTATTTTTTTGACTCGAGTATAAGCCGAGTTTGGGTTTTTCAGCACATTTTTTGTGCTGAAAAACTAGGCTTATACTCGAGTATATAAGGTAACTTATATTATTCTTTAGAGTACTAGGAGCTCACAGACTGCCGCATTCTAGCACCAGATATGTTGTACACAGATTTACCTCTTCTATGTATCTCTCCCAACATACATATTGTTACTGTTTTAAATTTCTAAGGCCGCTCAATTTGCAGCAGCATCATGAGCCACCATAGAGGTCCATGGCACCCAGTCACAATCCTGTGAGCATATAGTGTCTCACTGAACCGTGACTTAGCCGGACAGATGCATGGAAAAATATAGGACATGTCCTATAATTTGCTGTATTACTGTGCCGGCCGCTTGTCTTTCAATGGACAGGGAAGGGGTGAGGAGTGCCCACCCCTCCTCTCTCCTGCATGTGTCTGTATGCTCACCTGGGCTAAGGCCCAGACAAGCATACATCTGTGTGCAAGGGGCCTTCACTGAAATTTCACATTGCCAATAAAGCAACAATATACTGTGGAATAGTTAATGTGTAATAGTCAATCTCTGCCTGTAGTTGAAACAAATAAAAATACTGATATTTTATATTCTCTAGTTTTTACAAGAAAAAAAAATAACCCGTCTTCTGAAGACATTCGGGAGTGTGCCTGTGTGTGTGTGTTTTATGGTCTCAGTTGTAATAGGACTCCTTGCTTTGTTTAGAGTTATAGCAAAGGAAGTAGGTATAGTATACAAAGATGCTTTTTTTTCTTTAACCCCCTAGCTTCTAGGGGCTGGCAGGCTATATATACAGAAAGGGGCTGGCAGCTATATACTGGGAGGCAGTGACCAATGCATTTCCCACCCTCGGCTTATACTCGAGTCAATAGGTTTTTCCAGTTTTTTGTGGTAAAACTAGGTACCTCGGCTTATACTCGGGTCGGCTTATACTCGAGTATATACGGTATATGTGTTCACATCTGCATTAGAGGATCCACATTTTATATCTGGTAAAAGGATGGATACCAATATGGAAACCCTCAACGGGGTCTACCGGTTGGTAATTTCAGCTGTCATTTCGCTGTCATTTCACTGTCATTTGTTTAGATTTCTTCGTCTATGACAAAGCTGTCATTTCACTGTCATTTGTTTAGATTTCTTCGTCTATGACAAAATTAAATACTAAAAAGTCACATTCAATTACTGCTGATTGGATTGGGAATTGTACTAGAAAGGTGTTTATTTATGGCAAGTCTTGAATTTCTCAATACACAGGGTCCCTTTTTAGCTTGTCACTGTTAGCATGTTTGTTCCTGTCCTAACTCTTTTTTTTAACTATTTCTAAGAAACTATTTACTTGGAAAGGTTAAAGATCAATATTAAAGGCCTGTATAGTGTCACTATTTAGCATTACAATTCACCCTTTTTTAGAGTCACTGACCATTTTCAATCAACAATAGATCTTGGTCCCCGGCTGTTGTTTTTTTAATGGCCAGTGCAACCAACCTGTCAAAAGTGGGCATGTCTAGTAATTTTTATGGCTAAGTCCCCAAAAAAGTGGCAGGTAGCAAAAAAATTTAGTTTAAAATAAAGCATACCTGATTATCGTGGCCTATGACGTAATTCTACTAGTCAGATTTTGAGACCACATTAACTCGATCACTCGGATGACTGCTGTGGGGCTTAAGTCAGTCTGGATGTTGTTTGATAGTTTTTTTAATTGGAGGAGAATGGAGAGAGTTTAAACTTATGGTTGTCCTTCAGATTCCAAAAGATTTCTAATAGGTTTTAACACACAGCTATTTTGCTTATGTTCTATAGGTGTGTTATAACCCAATGTACACGGGTCAGGAATAACATCCAAAATTTGTAGAAACTACGTAATTTTTCTGGTCAGCACCATTTCTAAACTTTTATGCCAAGTGTATAAGAAAGGAAGGTAATGGTGAGGAGTGGGGGTGAGGAGACCTGGGTGAGTATGGCGCCAGGCGAACTGTTTAAACAAAGAGAACCAGAATTTCCCAGGGAATTTACTATCGTATTCTCTAGGTGGAAGGATTTTAAAACATTGTTCTGCCGGTATGTGTTCATGGGCGAATATCGATTGTATGGACAATGTGTTTCCTAGTTGTTTGACCCAGCCCAGTATATCGTGTCTTTTACAATCATGTGCGTGATATCGCCCCCGCCCCGTACTTAGAGAGGGTGTCATCTGCGGTGAGTCAAATATACTCTAACATTCTCACAACAACGTTCGGTGTTGTTTGCGTACGCTATTGGCATAGAGAACTTCTGCCTGTCACACCTATAAATAATTTTGCTGTGTTGTAAGGGAATTGGAAGGCAAGAACCTTATTATTCTGTAAACAAAACACTCGCACATTAATACCCAGTTGTGATGGTTTTCTGCCCCTGTCTACATCCTAATTATAGTAATATGGGGTTTACCTATTATTTCCATAGAGATCCTAGTTATTTTTTAATTTTGTTATAAGTAATTTAGATGCGCGTAGTAGATTAATGAAATGGCGCAATAGGCACAGAGTGCGTATTTCTCATTCAGCTTCTTGTAGCCTTGCCTCATTTGCATTAGGGAGAGTTCTGTCGTCTTGGACTTTACTGATCTATGTGCGCAGATTACGTGTTGGAACCAAAAGTGATTATTGGTATACTCTTTACATGGGTTATTTTGAAATCTCTACGAAGGAGCTTCATGCTGATGTTCCTTATAGCCCCCTCACACGCTCACTATCAACTTGGCATAGCCTCCAAATCTTTGTTTCGTGATAAGTCCTCTGCTGTAAGAAACTGTTTAAACTAAACCATGGAGTGTGCAAGTTTTTGGCATGAAACAAAATATCTCTAACGTGTCATCACAGTTAATGAATAATACGAACACATGCATGATCCCGCATGGTATTATTTGGCGTGCAGTAGTAACTGATGTCCTAGGACGCTGCTATGATGAATCTTACCATTCTGCTGAGTTCATAAAAGATTATTGATAAGCTGAGTTTTTCCAACATGTCGGCAGAAACAAAAGAGACAGCACGTGCCGACAATGTAACGAGGTTCCCTTTAATTTAATAGTACTTGCGGCCTATTTAGGCTCCAGCCTAAGGAATACGACAAGGCCGAGAGCCGGGCAGTTAAAGATTTTCTGGAGTTTGTGCAGTAATATTGGGTGTCCAGAGGTTCGTGCTCCACGAATAGGAGATCCAGGGTCACTTAGTGACCGCCATCTCACGTTTGGTAGCGCCAACATGGCTACCAATGTTAACAAACATAATTCTCGAAATATAGGGGAATCATTAGAGCGGGTGTCATGTCCCTATTAGTGTAGCCCCTGGTCCGACAAATGTTAGATGAGCTGAGAAAAAACAGAATCGGACATCCTTCCATACATTTTTTCTCATTAAAAGGAGCGGCAAACTTAAACCATTGAAACTGACCAGAATGTTAGATGACGATTATCAGTTATCCCATTTCTATTGCTAAAGAGCATAGTAAGCAATATTATCATATTAATCTATTTATATATATATATATATAGATAGATAGAATATATAATAGAACCTGCTCAGAATGCTGGCTCAGAGAAAGATCAATCACAGTATTATCTGTTTCCAATAGTTAAACCTATAAATATTGCAGCAATATTTTTTGGTTCTAACTACATAAGAGATTCGATATACGGCTATATAAGCATTAGTGTTTTTTTCTTTTGAGGATCCTAGAAGGGAAATTTAGCCCAACTGTTGGAACATGGTCATAAGATTTGATGATTGTAAAAAAAAAAAACATTGCGCATGTCTGAAGAGGGTCACGTCTTGGGACACTGGAAATAAAGCATAAGGAGAGAGCAACATCAACAATGAGTCCTTTCTGTGTGCCTAAAAACAGTTGCTTATATACCTGCGCAAGTTACTTAAGAGTTATTGGGACACCAAGCCCTGCCTTTTTTTACCTTCTTCCGACCTAAAAGATAGCAGATTTGTACTATTGAGGGATGACACATCCCAAAAAATTAGCTTTCAAAACAAAAGGGGATAACTTTATTACCCACAGTGCACTACTACGAAAGGATTAGATATAATTAAAAAAAGATACTACCTGTGCGCCATGTTATTTAGTGAAGCACTTGGAAAACATGGAAAGAAAATTACATAAACAATGTTTTCACATTACTATACTTGCTATTACCGAGATCTATAAGCTCAATTATTGTTTGGATGCATCTCCCTCAATGTATCCTACACATGAACATCGATTTCTGTAGAAGAAAGTATGAAAAACACAGCCCATATCGTGGCAGCCTTAGATTTAAAAAAATATACACTACCGATCTGCAAATTGTGGGAGAGTTGGTAGGCCCCTGACCCTGCCTGCTATACCACTTTATAGTTAAAGTTTAATGTTGATGCGACTTCAATCATTTAACAGGCTCCACATTTAGGAATTTGCAGATTCTCACGCATTAATATCAATGTAAATTAGTTTAGGATTGGTACAGGTGGGACTCGTCTGGGAGAACATCCTATATGATTGAACACAGAAAACAGGGTTTTTGAAGGTCTTAATGTGGGCACATGGGGCAATTTACTTACCTGTCCGCGGGTAGTTCACGAAAGTGCATTGCCTTATCACGGGCGAATCACTAAAGATTTGCGGACCCCGATATCCTGCAGTGTCGATCCCGCTCAGGTTCCGCCAGTTCACCTTCTGTCAGTGATTGTAAGTGCATTGCTGGCGACACAATTTGAATCTGTAAAAATCCTGGCTCAGTCCCGTAATCAGTCGGATCGTCCGGCAAGGCCCTGATTTTGTGGCATGAAGCAGTGAGACTGCGCCAAAAACTACGTGTACGACACATCCCCAGCACAAAACCCCCGACAACAGGTGCTATCTGTACCCTTAGTCACATAAGTCCCCATTACATCTGGAATGAAATATATCTTATGTGGGATTTATCCTTGATGAGCTCTAAGTTTTAGGCTCAGACTGGACAATATTGGCTGTTGATGGCAATATTTAGAAAATGGATATAAATTTGAAAAATGCAAAAAACGGCCCTACTGATGGCGTTAAACACCTCATGATGGAAGTCTGGTGGAAATTAAGACTTCCCGTAAACACACAGGCTTCTGTAAAACAAGCCATATTTCCCATGTAAGAGGCATGAAGCCATCCCTGTTCTTCCTGGCATATTGAATACTTTAAAGACTGCCTCAAAAAGGTTAAATAATACATTAACGGTATCAAAGAACTCCTCTTAAACTGAAGCTTAAAACTGAAGTATCCTATCCTGTTGATCTCCTTACATGCCTATGCTCGTGGTTAAAGTAATTGTGATAAGGAAAGTATCAGCCGGCCTTACTTATGAAAATAATACACGCTTTTTCTGGCAGATGTTTTGTCTGCCCAAAAATCCTGCCTGCATCTAACCTAAGAGTGAAAACATCTGGGAGTCTTTCAGACATGCAAAACTATCAAGATCATAACAGTTTACAACTGGTGACTCGGCGTTAGAGAAGTACTTAACCTAATACTTATAATCAAAAGAAAGTCCATGTGATCTATTTTGCCATTCTGTACTGTCTTTAACTGATGCATGTTTATGTTGGCATTGTTTGGTGCATTTGTGATAAAACTTGTTTGTTACATTCCATCGCAGCCAAATGAACATAGACAGTGCTAAAATCCACTTTGATATAGACCGTACTTGACCAATCATTATTTGCCATAGGACTAGTTTTCACACACTGAACTCATGGGGCTCATTTACGAAGGGCCGCGGATCGCACTTTCGTCGGACTGTTTTGACTTTTCGGGGATTGTACCTGTTGGAGTTATCAACAGTTGTCTACGCTGGGGATTGTGTTGTACACGAATTTTTTTGCTGCATGTGCGTGTTTCTCCATGCAGGGATTCAAGCGCCGATCTTATCTTAGGAATCGCGGCACGGGCATTATACACGGACAGGTAAGACTGTCCTGACCTTACACGCCGGGAATGTAAGTAAATGTTGCCCCAGTGTGCAAGTTGGTTTGGCAAGTTGATGCAGTCCCCACCTTGGCTCTATTGCGAGATGATTACTAGTATTTATTTTTTTATTAGGTATTGTGAGACTTTTTTGTGTTGTTGTCCCTTGCGCCCCCAGTATATACTAGCTGGCAAGATCATTCCTCTGCATAAAAGCCAACCCTTGTAAAATCTGCCCCGTATATAGACATTCCCTCTGCCCCTGTATATAAGCAGCTAACTACTGCCACTAGAGCGCACAGATAAACCCAAATAGCCAGCCTACCTATTTCCTGCCAGTCCCCTCGTCCCTTTCTATATCCATTAGTAATGATTGTTAACACCAGACACAAACAAGCCTCTATTATATGCCTCCCTCCTTACAAGCGCAGCAGTTTACCGCAGCCCAGTTAAAAAAAAGTCAAAATCACACTTTCCATGGCCCCATCACCTTTCTCCTCCCCCACCCCGTCTTCTCCCATGATCTCTCCGGCAGCGGCAGGTCGTGTCACAGGTCCATGCACAATCGTGACGGTCAGCCCCATTGAATCACAGTGTTGTGCAGCACACAACTATTATAAGCTGCCGTCAGCTTGACACCATGCAACAGCCATAATGTCAGGCTGGCGCGTACCCAGCTTGTGCTCTCGACTTACCATTACAAGGACCCGCGATGCCGGACGGATGCGGCGAAAGAGACCGCGGGGGGTCCGAAAGGTTGAGATTTGGACTTTTATTTTTTTTTATTTCGAGGTTTTATAAAAGACACAGGAGGTTTTTGGGTTTCAGACATTTTTTTGTATATCGAATTTATACAGTAATGAATTAAATCTGAATAAGCTTCCTTTAACGTACTACACTGGGGGTAATTTACTCTATGGCAGCTCTTTACCAGTTCTATTCTAGCTTGGAGTTCTGCGCAATCAGATTATCTTACAAGTGGCTCTGAGCCCTTGCTAAATCTGTGGCAGCTGCAAATGGCCCTTATGTTGGGTTGTTTGCGACAGTCGCTAAACCATCAAAAGTCCCGAATATAGACCAGGGGTGGGACTTTCATCAAATTTGGTTGTGAAAAACTTGCTACTAAATGGACAGTCACAAAATAGTCCACGGTGAAAACTGTGCATACACATAATGATTTGGTAAAACTGTGTCTATGTTAGGTGATTTGCACTTTTCTATATTCATTTGAACACAAGGAAAGTCGCAAAACAAGCATTGTTGCCAACAACTGCACCAACAGCAAATGCCCAACCTGGATAATGCCACCCCCACTTAGTATTAGTTATGTGAACAAATAGTTTGCATTTACATGATGTTATGAGGTGTTATGTTATTTTTCATTCAAATATGAAGGCGTTCCATGTAGGCCCTTGAAAAGCATGTGTAAGGAGACGAGAACAGGAGTACTACTCAGAGTTTGTATTACTTTTGTATATAATGAACATTAGGGTACCCTCCCACCTTCAGACTCCCTTTATTTAATCATGGGTAACTTATCAGATTAACAGTACTAGCCTTTGTTACCCTACTATTTGTTCTCTGATGGAGAAAAAGACAAAGACTTTTGGGTTATTGGTGGATGGTTAACTTAGTTTTAGTGATCAGAGCGAGGTGTCTTCTGCTGCAAGCAATAAAACTACGAAGCGTATCAAGCACAGGGATAGATCTCTCATGATAAGACAAAGTTTTCCTTATAGAAATCACTGGTTAGAGCCAGGAATATTGTGTACAGTTTTGGGCACCAGTGTATAAAAAGGAATAATAGGACCGAACGGGTGCAAGGAGAGCAACCAGGATATTAGGGGAATGAGGGTGGCATACATGACGGGATTACAAAATGAGGGTTCTCAGTTTAGAAAAAGACAACTTATTTGGTAAGAACAAATTACGGTAAAATATCTGCAGCACGGAAGTACAAGTATCTCTCCAAGATTTTTTATACTGAGACCTGTGACCAGGACAAGGGGGCCTCCTCTACAACCTACAGAAGAAACAATTCTACTCATTGGCAATCTGACAAGTGTTTCTTTACTGTGAGCTGTGTAGATATGGTACTCTCTGCCACAAGAGTTGTTTGTATAACTCTGACACATTTTCAAGATGGGGGCCTGGATGCCGTCTGGAGGCAATAAATAAACATTGTAATGGGAATAATCTTTTTGTAGTAGTTCCTGTTTGATCAGGGGGTGTATGGGATGGATAGGAATTTTTCCCTACTTTGGACCAATTGCATCGCATTGCAGGGTTTTTGCCCACTTAGCAACACCAATAATGAATTATCGGTTGGACTTTGTGGACTAGGTTCTTTTTTCATGATACTATGTGATCTTGGAACATGGGCACCTATATATAAAAAGACAAAACTGTTTCCCACACCACCCTATTTTCCTAACCAGTTGTAAGCCTCTACGCTTTGTCTACATTAAAAGATAAGAAATATTTGTTTTGCTTCCTTTTTTGGCGCTTACTATCACAATATGTAAAATTCCCTCAATACACCTTAGCCTATAAAGGTCAGTAAACCTTGATAGTTACAAAGCAAGGGCAATAGACAGTATTTAATAAGACTACACAGTTGTTGTGTTCACTCTCTCAGGACGGTGAACTGTCTTATTGCCTCAGTGCATGTCGCACAAAGCAATCTTAGCTTTAAAACGAACAATTGTATAAAGTAGTCCAAGGGTTGGTCACTGAAACAGAAGAAATCCTGCTGAGCAATTTTAAACCAAAGACACAACCTAGCTTGCCTTGCCTTTTTAAGTTCTGATTGAATAATTTCCTTCAGCAAAAAGCTTGTTTCACACTTTATTTCCAAAGCCCATTTGTTTTCTAAATACCAGTGTCTCCAAGCACTAAACCACAAAATATTTAATTTGAAGTTCACATTGGATTTGGCTTACCCCACTAGATTGTCATATTTTAACTATTACAAATCTAATGTTTTGAGCACTTATACAGCTTATTATAACGGTAAGAATTTGCTAGGGCCTCTAATACACCATGTATATAATTAAAATAAACCAAATCAATGCCTAACCAAAAACAATATGTTTTGCACACTACTGACCACCCTTCACACAGATGATAGTTACAGGCAGTCCCCTACTTAAGAACACCCGACTTAACTACGACTCCTAGTCAAACGGAC
The DNA here is from genome assembly GCA_019512145.1 of Engystomops pustulosus. Classification (NCBI taxonomy): domain Eukaryota; kingdom Metazoa; phylum Chordata; class Amphibia; order Anura; family Leptodactylidae; genus Engystomops; species Engystomops pustulosus. Next base: position 95,390,829 of record CM033641.1, on the reverse strand, counting down.
CTCTGGATACTGGGTCATTATTTACTTTAGTCCTAGCTACAATAATCAGCTGTAACAGTATTCAAATGTCTGTAATGAAGCTTATTGTTAATATTGCATTCTTATGACAACCCCACATGTTTAAAACTCCAATTTGTCACAGAGACCAAAAAGTTCGGCTGGGATTTACAATGTATAAACTATACAGTTCCGACCTTAAACAACAATTCAACTTAAAAGGGAACAAACCACAGACCCTATCTTGTATGTACCGTGGGACTGCTGTATTGGGTAAGCATGTTGCTCTCTATTATCTCTGAATGCAAGAGTCCTCATTGTATGGAATTCAGTCCTATTATGAAAAGAGCTTGAGCCATATACAAATACTTAACAACCACGTAAGGACCTTTTTTCACACAAATGTCGATGGATAGGAGGGGTAGGAGCATCTAAAAAACTGCAAACGAATATGCATGTGTGATGTGTACACATCGTCTTATTCATAATGATGTCCTCTCACCTTATCACAACTTATTGCAATGCATACCGACGATCACTGTGTGGATTGTCGTTTGTGTCAGCCTGCTAGTCAGTCGAGCGGGGTTTTTTGAGCCCAAAGGCCCCAGCTGCACAAAAGAACTGGCATTGGTCCCAGGCTTGAAAGTTAGATTTTTAAATTAACAGTTAATATGTTTTCTTTTATAATACAATAAAAAAAAACACGATTTTGAGGGTCTGTACTTTGTATGGGAATGGACCTTTCTTCCTTTGTTTTTTTACTCTGCAGTCTTAATAATATAGATTAAATTTTGTGTAAACATTGTTGTTAATGTTGGTTTTCTACAGCTGATAAAGGAGGACTGAAAGAAACTTCAAGGATTGATACAGTACAAACGTTTTATTCTTAAATATAATATCGTTTTTTTTTATCAAATAAAAACCACATATAGTCCTAGTCATAGTATTAAGGCCGGAAAAGCGAAGTACGTCTCAAGTCCAGACCTAGATCACTATTAGTAGTTTACCGTGTTGGAGACTAATCATAACAAACAGTTCAGACAAAGTTGCTGGATATTTAAAATAAGAATAAATAATATAGTCTGTTAGTTCATAGGAAGACCGGAAAGGAACTTTGTGGAATGACTTGGGATAACACACGGACATATACATGCAGTCCTGAAGAAGCATAGTGGGTACAAAGCAGGGGGTGCTACTTAGAGAGCAGGGCCTATAGGCATGCCACTTAAAAAAATATCCTTATGTGTCATACTGGTAAGTTATAATGCACACATTTTCATCTACACTCATGCGGATACATTCGTAGAGATATATACAAACAGGCAGTGCCATATCCAAATGTAAGGCATATATACAACCAAAATATGAAACACCACTCGTACACCGTATTAACATAAAGAATATACACACTCATAGATACAGCCATATATACTATGATTGATAAATGATATTTATAACAAGCAGTCTGTAATGTCAGAATATTTCCCAGTTGCCCATCGCAACCAATCAAGTCTCAGCTCTTTCACATTGCCCAGTGCTCATGATATTTTTAAAGGGGAGCTGTTATTGGTTGCCATGGGCAATGGAAATTCTGACTTTCGAACACTTGCTAAATCTGTCCCCAAATATATATAGTTATATACATATTATTCTGTAAAATGTGAGCATTAAATATATATACAGGCGTCCCCTTACGTACAGGCACCCGACTTACAGACAACCCATAGTTAACAGACAGCCCCTCTGACTCTGGTGAAGCCTCTGAATGCTTTACTAGTCCCAGACTGCACTGATACAGCTTGTATAAGGTGTCTGTAATGAAGTAATTTATTGATAATCCTTGGTCTCATTAGCAAAAAATGTTTAAACTCCAATTTGTCACTGGGGGCAAAATTTTTTTTGTCATGTATTCTCCCCATCATCATCTAAAATATAAGGCATAAGCTGATAAATTGATAAATTTGGCTGAGGCGCAAAACATTTGAAAAACAATAATCCTCCTTGGGCAGGATATAACACTTGTTTGTGGTGCTGAACATTTGTCATCATTTGGAAAGGACTGCAGTATTCTAAACATAATCGTGTATCATTAAACATGACATTACATTGTCCTACACACCCTTATTTCTTGTCCCACATAAAGTGAGGTATTGTCATATAAAGTAAATAAGTCCACGACTTATTAGGGAGTGTACAAAAAAGTTAAGCTTTTAGACAGGGCAGCCTTACAGATATTCGTTTTGGGCACACATGGCCCACAGGGATGAAATTTAGAGAGGAAGTCATATTATGCATTACTAATTATATTTAGATCGTTTAACTTTATAGATGTTTACTATATTGTTCAACAATATTACATGAATTTGTAAAGTTATGGTTTATAACCATTTTTTTATAAACTGGTTACTCTCCCTCCTTGCGGGGTGACTGTTCGTGCACTTTCAGTCCAACCATCTTAGTTCTCCTTTCGTTCTGTTTTTGTTAACTTATATGACTCTAACCTGTAGTTCTCTTTCACGTCTGGATGTAGTCTAAACAGATGTGTTTTCCTTCAGCAACTCTGCCCCTTACACATTGTCTTCTTTCAGGACTGCATTTATATGCCCTTTGTGATTGGACCAATCAATTCACATATTTGCCCTGCAGGTCCCCTCCTGTAATAGGGTGCTACCTAAATTATACTGTGAAATCTCATTTATTAAATGATTTTTCTGAGTTTATTTGTGTTATGATTTGACAATTATGTTTTGAAACATATAAATATCAAACAGTATCTGCATAATGGTTTTATTAATGAAACAAAGTTATAATTCGATACAAACAGGTTTTTTTGGGAATATCCCTTCAAGTTTTTATCTACTGAAAACGTTCTATGTTGTTTTCTACTGAGCCAGAGTTTTTTATCCTGCCGGCGATGACATCCTGATGTTGGAGATTGAGGCTGAGCTACCTGCTTTTGTCTACATTGTGATATAAAGAGGAGACACCAAAAAAGAAAATAAACACCCTATAAAATGTTTCTCTCCGCACTTCAAGAAGGAGATTTGTGAAGTCCATGTTTTCAGAGCACACCTCCTGTAAAGAACATCAGTCTGGCCAGCCTCTCTTAGGACCAGTCAGGAAAAAGAGAAGAATGTATGAGGGGTCACTTTTACACACAGTAACTGGACAAGCAATTGACTTACAGGTTACCATTTCTTATTAGAAGTATATATAATCGCTTCTCCCATACCTATGTGCATGACGGGAATGGGCTATCTGCAGTTTTATCCATAGGACTAAGTTCCATTTACACCATAATCACTTCGTGGGAACTTGGTGTGTGTCACGTCTTCGCCCTTATCCCACTTAGTTGAACACCAAATGGTCTAAGTTATAAAATCTAATGTTTGAGCACTTATTACAGACTTCTTGATAAAAGGTTCCATTCCATAGTTTAGGAGTAACTCTGTCATTAATACCCTACTACAAGTTCACCAGACAGACTCAAGGCAGTCCTCCATTCAGTCACAGGCAGCCCCAAATGGCTGTATTAGGGTTGTTCTCTTGAGCAAACACATCTTGAGGTCCTGGGATACAAGAAGACTGAGAGGGTAATTGTCAGTTGATTACCTTTAGTTATAGCTTTGCAACTCCTGATGGTGTGGGCCCTGGTGGGAAGTTACAATAAAATTGAATTCCCCATAACAGTAATTGGAGTCCTTCGGAGCGGAAGGTAATAAAGTTCTGCTTCAAGAATGCTTTGTTGCGTTGAATTTTGGCGCCCTCTGTCTCTGAAAGATTTGCCATACACTAGTCGATGTATTATGGAGGCGTCTGACTATCAGGGCAAGGGAAAGGTTTTCTGGCAGAAGTTTCCTCCGCCAAACTTACCGTTGAGAAATCCATACGTTGAGTAACATGTATGTAGCAGGAAGGAATAGTGTCAGCCCTATTTCCCGGTGTAGTGGGCACCTTCACATATACTAACCGAATAGATGAAGTGGAGATGTTGGGGTCTAGACCTAATATGTACCATTGGTGTGGGAAGCCAGCTTCTCGAGACCAGCTATTTTATTATTGTCACATTATGACTCTGAATTGATAGCGCTGTATGTATAACACCCTCTGACCTACATTTGAAAGTCATATTCGACTCATTTATCCGGTAACCGCTACTGTTTAAGGCTGTCCCTGTGTGAACTCGCGAGTATAGCAACATCTATATGATGGGATACGCTTCTGCACCTAGCTGTTATTTATTGCAGAAAACTGTATACTATAGGAAATTGTTATTTATTTTCTTACTTTTGGCAGTAGAATAAGTGGTTAATTGCCTCGAATATACAGTTCTTATTTTATCTATAGTTACAAAATGGAATGTTGCCTCCTTCAGTCATAAGATTATGTGCGGGTCAAGAAGGTGGCTTGAATGCATGGGGAAGAATTCACAGTTCCCAGTATTATGTTTGCACAGGAAGGACACTAATTGAGCGTATTAGAAGCACGCTCCTTGGCATGACTTTTTCCTTTTTTGGGTTTAGTCAAGCTAAATTAGCCAATCCCTAGACCTGATAATAACAGTTATGCATGACATTGACTATTGGCACTTTTCCCTTTAAAGGAGGACTCAGACATGCTTTGACTCTCCTGGCTTATGCCCAAGCGCTGTAATAATGATTCAATTTTTGAGCAAGAATGTTTTGCCAGACTTGTGATACTGTGCCCATTTGGCATGAAGACCATGAAACAGGTTACCAAGACCCCCCTCAAACACTCACTGCAGGCAGCAATGTGGTACTATTGCAAAAAGGACTGTAGAGTTATCAATTCTACATTTATATTTTTAGGAGTTATGTTACCGTATTAATGAATTTCAGAATTCACCATTAACATAGTAAAATTAGTTTTTATTATTCTTCCAATAATGAAATGTCAGTGAAGGTGGAAAAAGTCCATTTATGGAACCGGAAACTAGATACGCAGGAATTACAGCTTTTTTATGTCTTCTGTCATTTAAAGGTCAGAAAGTAAACACGACTGGAGTAACACACTCTATTAGCCGTGGCCTCTGAAAATGTGAGTTGGACACGATTATGAAAATAAATGAACTGGACAGTCTATAATAAGAATACAAGTAATACGTTTTAGGCTACAACATTTACACGATTCATTGTAGAGAAGACCCGAATATTTAGAATCTGCTTAATTGTGGCTTCAAGCTAAGGGAAAATGGCAATCTGTGTGAAATAAGTTAAAGTCATTAGGGTGATTTGACATATGCATGATACATGGACCTTAGTCTTATTGATTGATCTCTATCCGTTTTTATATAGTTTACTGGCAGCTATGTATAAAAAAAAATGGCACCGGTCGTATGGTATCTTTCGACCCTAGTGATTTAAGTACTTAGAAAATAATCAATAAATCAGCTTCATTTATACCGGTGTCGAATGAAATGTGTGAATGGCTTTACTTTATTTTTTAACTCAAGATAATATTGATTCCACCCAAACAAAAAGTTTCAAAAGTTTTACAAAAAGAAAAGCGCCTTTTAAAAGTTTAGATCCCAGAGGTGTAGGTTCCTACATAGTTGATATTGCTTTAGCAGAACCGTCACTGACTTCTGTCTGGACTGTCTCCACTTCGTGTTGGCAGGAAAGATTTGGTCCTCAAGAAAAAGGACCCCATGTGTCATTAAGGTAGTCAAACAGCAACCAGCCTGAAGCCAGGTAGATCTCTTTGTGTAAAACATGGATATCTTTATTAGTGGCCCCAGCAGGTACAGGCAGGAAAAAGATACGGTATACCATATATCTTAACCTAACTGTAAGGTTCCTTATTGCATTTTAGGATATCGATGACCTGTCATTTTACATCAGTGTTCCACACCGGATCAATTGCTTAGGATAGAATTCAGGTTGCCACCATGGCAGCGTACTGATGTACACGAGAACAGTTTTGTGATATAGACCCATGTGTACTCCATTAATTGTCAATCAGGATTTGTGTCACAGTAGCTGCCTAATCATCATTTTTCATGTTTAGTGTGTGAAATTTCTTATGCGTGAAAAATTTCACAATGGTATCTCATAAGCTGGTTAAAAGTAACAAGTGATCAGTTTACCAAATGTTTGCACATGTGGATAAAGTGTCAAGAGAGGTTTCTCTGGGACGTTTTTTTGTGCCCATCCATCTGTCCCACACCCTTTAAATTTACGAATAAAATGAGAAAGAATAAATAACAGCCGCCAACCCATCTTATGGGTGGTTTAAGGAAGATGTAACTTTGCTCATGAATATATCAGACTCAAACTATGAGACTGTCAATGTTTTAAGGACTAATAGAAATGTTTGGGTTGGCTTTTTCTTCCTCCACAAGCTTCAAACTCTCTCAAGTTCTAAAAGTCTGCTGTTACGAGTAACCATTGACTCTGCCTTATCCGTTAAGGGATTCGTCCAAGATTGAAAAAACATAACTACTTCTTCACCTTGGAGTCTACAAATTGTAAAAACCATCCATAATTCATCATCTTCTGAGAAGACAACTGCCAAATTTTCCTCTGTGGTCTCCCAGTTCACTCCTCCAGCCCATCTTGCACTCTGTTGCCCAGCTAATCCATCTTTATCTTGTTTCTGCCTCACCTCTCTCCAGTCATCTTATACTGGTTAACTATTGAACTATGTATAACAGTTCAGATCAAAGTAGTAATCATGACTTACAAAGGCATACAAACCAGTCCCTCCATTAAATTCTGCGATAATCAGATATTGGCATCCCACAAGTAATGTTTGATCATCATGTTACCTTCAGCTTCACTCCAAACCATCTGAGACTCCTCCTGTGAATTGCCCATACTCTGGAATCTTTATGAAAACAACATACAACTGTCCACATTCCAAATCTGAAAATCCACTTGTTTAAATGCCAATAATAAGCAATAAACCCAATGATATTCCCCACATAGGGTCTATCAATTATTTATTTTGTGAACCCTCAGGTCCTTTTCACTTGTGCCAGATCAGACAAGTGTTGTGTCTTTAGCACGTATTTGTGCTGCTTATGCTATGCACTCCACCATGGAATAATGATGCTTATAAAATGTAGTATTGTAAGGATGATGTGATGTTTTGGACCTTTAACTAAACAAGTTCTTCTTCACAAATCTATATAATTAACCACACAGAACATTTCACACTCTAAGGGCTCTTTCAAATGGCGCTAGTGCTCAGCTACATTGGGCATCGTTGCATTTGTCTCCATCATACCTCGTTTTCTTTGTTTTGTTTTCCATGATGCATCCGTTTTGCCTCGTGTCTGCATAAAAACTGAAGGGCATTGGTTTAAAAATTATCCCACCTGTCATTTCATCATTTTTTTTTGCGGACCCATAATTTCTATTGCCTTCTGTGACTCGGATCCTTGAACAAAAGGACATGTTTCATCATCTTTTCACGGGCAACATATAGTGAAAATGCAAGCCAAGTGAAAACACCCATAGAAATCAAAGGCTTTTTGAGGCATCCGTGGAACTCTCTGAACCATGGACATGAAAAACAATGCCAATGGAAAAAAGCCCTAAGTTTGATTCATTCACATTAACACAAATGCAAATTGTAATCGTCCATAAACTGGCTCTTTATTTAGGCAATAATTATTGACTTTTCACATCTATTAACTACCAAATTATACAGCACCCCCTCCACTCAGATTCTTCAGCACGTCTCACAGCAATTTCTTCACCTGTGCACTTCCACTTAGTTTCTGCTAAGAGGCAGGTCATCACTCACTTCACCTGTGTCAAGAGATGGCCAAGCAATGCCAAGAAAACTCAGCTGTCGCTTTCCCAATAAATTGTATCTGGGTCCTGAACACCCAGATACATCTGATTACTGTATTTTACTGTCCCTCACATTAAATAGCCAAATATTTGCACAATTGCACTGATCTATCCATCGTTCTATTCATAATTAAACTGTATAAATCATTGTATGTAATGTCTAGCGCTTCATTAACATACAGCGCTGCTTTTTACACTTTGATCTGGTCCAGAAAGCAAAAAGCAAACAGCAACATAAATGTTGGTGTTACCTAAAACTCCATGCTATGCAAGCATGTATACTCCTAAAAAAATGTGAATGGGGTTGTGCATTTTAAAATTGATGCTGCTAGTGGTCACCTTCGCAGCCAATATCATTTGATATCTATGCTTTCCCACGCTCCCCTTTCTATATGTGGCTTCGCTGGGCATGGGAAAAGGGGTTATGCCTTACCAGTCAGCTCTGGTGATGATAGCTTATTCCACAACAAAGCACAGGCATACACCAAATTCAACATGCATTATTCTTTTTTCCTCTGACTTATTTCTATCATAAATCAGGACAACCCCATATATATAGAGGTAGTAGAGATTATTCAATGTGTATACGGGACTTTAAGTACTGGCTGATGATTAATTCTGTCCATAGAGCCACCAATACAGCTATGAATGTCAACTTTTATAGATAGGCTCAGCAGGTACCTCATTTAATATTTTTAGGGTACCTTTGTCAATTTTTTTTATTTTATGAGCAAGGTAGGAAAGATCTTTTTTTCAACCAACTATTAACCCGCCAGGGAGCAGTTGATCATGGGAAGTCCCAGCGCTGGGATCCTGAGCATCAGCTGTATCATGGGGGAGCACATAATAAATCTTCTAATCCACATCCACGGGGGAGCCACCTAATTCCTGCAACGTCTCCAACAAAGAAATTAATGGCTGTATGTTCATTTCAAGGAAAGGTTCACTAAGCTGACTGCCATGATACATGAAGTGCCTTCTCTAGCTAAAAGAGGAGTATCATAAGCATATGACCAACAGCAAAAACTCCTATTATTATGTCCCAGTACAACAAGACAAAACGGTTAGCATCAGTCCCTTTAATCATATAATAATAAATGGATGTGACTGTGAATTTTGTATTTCATTTGTAGTGTTACCAATACCTTCTAATTGATTAAAAATTAACAAAGATTCCTTTTTTTTTTCATTTTGACCTTGTGGGGGTATTTTTTGTTTTATATATTTACAACTGAAAAGGGAAGAACTGGGGCTTGTCTTTGCTTCCAAGTAACCCGCAGAAGAGTGTTGTTAAAAGCCTTCACTATAATGCGTGCAAAGGTTGTAAGAAAAGATCCCATCAGTTGTCTTGTTTCGCAACTGCTGAGGAGGGAGGAGGGGAGCATGAAAGAAATCTGTGTGTACACAAGTGACATCAGCAGCCAGTAAGCAGCGGGAGTAGTTAAGCTGCGGACCGGCTCACTGTAACTGCTGGAAGCGGAGCTGACGGCTCCATAGTTAACTTTGACGAAATCATGTGTCTGTCCATATTACGCAGCATATTGCAATTGTTTAGAGATTGTAGCTATGTAAGTGTACCTCAGTGCAGGGGCTTTGTAAGAAGAACCTGTTCAGAACATCCAGTAGACTAGTAGCCCTCCCATTGGAATCAATGAAGGCTGGCAGACTGGGATGGTTATGGCTTATCAACCAGGGTGCCGAAGAAAGAAAGGAGGAGGTAGGAGGGCAGGACAGTCTCATCCTGTCAACCTGTGTGTTGTTTTAGGCTACTACCAGGTCACACTGAGTATTAACAAAGCACCAGGGCAGGAAGTGGGAATGTTACAGTGTTATATATAGCAAAAGCGCTCAAGGTTGAAGGATTTCTTTATAACACTGTTTGACTTTGTCAACATGTACGGTTAAACCTCACTTATACAAGCGTGTAGGAAATGCGGTTGCATGGCGCAGATTAAGGTCATATGAGTACTGTGTACCATTGTGTGTCCTTATATCATAGGGACATGCAAAGCTTTTTTTTTGCTATAGTCAGTCACAGACAATATTGAGGTCTCCTCTCAGTATACGAGCACTTATACAAAACAAGAACAGCCAATAACTTTCATGGATCATTTTCTCATGGATGATGGTGCTTTGGTCCGTGAGTGTATATTGTGCGTTAAAATAATATTCATTGAACCATTAACAGTCAATTGGGACATATAGTAAAAAAACTGCTTATGTCAAAACTTGGTGGTTATTATGTCCTCCAAAATGTCTTTTAAAGCATTTATCACTTTTATTAAGGGTATTAGACAGGTTTTAAATAGTTTTCCAAGTAGTGGCTTTGTGTAGGGGAAAAGTATGCCCCTAAATGTTTGGGCACTTACCGGTTGAAGTAAACCAACTAATAGGAGTATCTCCAAGTATAACCAGGGTGTTTTTAAACTATGCAGCAGATATATCAGCAGCACCGGATACAATTCTAGTTCTTTCTAGACAACAGTTTCTTAACTATCTCTGTAAGATGACCATGGGGGTATTTATCATATGCGTCATTCGTTCGCCAGGACATTCATTAATAGCTGCCCCCCCCTCCGGCGCAGCCAGATACATGAAGTGGCTTAGGGCTCTTGATGTATCGGAGGTGGTGTGTGCAGCGCACCTTGCTTCACCAAGTCCTACCGGCTTAGAATAATCGGAGCGCAGGCTGCAGAAAGTGCACCAATGCAGGACAGGAACGCCCCACGCCATCAATCCCCTGCTGGCTACGCCCCTCCAGCCAGGCAATACGCTCGCTATTGCCTTATTTCAGACTCATAAATGTATGGTCTTTCACATGTCTGTTTTTCTCAGGGACTCACAGTCCTTGTTTCCTAGTTTCCTGTGGACCATATAATTTAATAGATGTCCATAATTCTGGAAAGTTAGGTTTTATTTCTCAGGGGAACCAGGGTTTTTTAGATCTAATTGTAGCAAATATCTATTTTTTTTTTGCGGACATGAACAAAAAAAACCGACGACATTCAGACATTAAAAAATACACACTGAAACAAATGCATATTTGCACCATGAAATGGACACAGTTTGAAAAAAGCCCTAAGACTGTTAGTCAACTGTAACGACACTTTTTAATAAATCTGTCCTGAATCAGAGGTGTGGATCCTTGTACACCGCGGACGAGCGTAAGCCAACACCTGGGACCGCAGTGTAAGTGGTAACCGTTTTCACCAGAGCCGCCTTAAAGCAGGGACTTGTTGTGGCGTGGTACACCAGGTGATTCCACAGATGCACTTTGTCCCGGTGGCGGCCAAGGCGAAGTACAGAATGTAGGGCAAACTTGTTGTCAGGAACATGCAAGAGTGTCAAGTCAGCACAGGATCAGAGTCGGGGACATAGTGGAAAGGTCAGGACAGGCAGCAAGGGATCAGAGTCATAAACGAAACTGGGGTCACAACGGGATTAAGAACACAGTAAATCGCATGGACAGGCTTAAAGATCCGGCAGGGTGTGTGCAAGGAAAGGCAGGTTAAATAGAATTCATGGAAAATGCCAGCGCCAATTAACTGTGCGCTAGCCCTTTAATTTTATGAAGCGGCACGCACGCCATAGGAGAGGGGACATGGGCGACGGCCCAGGACTGGAATCAGGAGCGGAGACAGGTGGGCAGAAGTGGGTGACTGCACAAGCGAGCATGGAGGGCACTGGTGAACCCACGACCTTCGCGATGGGTTCGGAAGCGCACCCGTGACACTGCCTTCTTGTTCAAAGCTGAGTCAATAATAAATATATTCCGTATATACTCAGTATAAGAAGAAAAACCCGAGGTATAAGCGAGGCCCCTATTTACACAAAAATACTGGGAAAACCTATTGACTCGAGAGATAAGCGATGGGAAATGCATGGTCACAGCCTCCCCAGTATATACCCGCAGCCCCTAGCCCCAGTTATTATAGCCGCCAGCTGCCCCAGTGCGTATATCCAGCCAGCCCTGCACCCGTGCCTCCCCTGTTATAGCCTGCCAGCCCCTGCCAGTGTATATAGCCGCACAAGCCCCTGCCCCGTGTATATAGCCTGACAACACCCTGCCCAGTGTATATAGCTGCCAGACCCTGTCCCAGTGTATATAGCCTTCCAGACCTGCCAGCAGTGTATATATCCTGCCAGCCCCTGCCCCAGTGTATATAGCTGCCAGCCCTGCCCCAGTGTATATAGCCTGCCAGTCCCCTGCCCCAGTGTTATATAGCCTGCCAGCCCCTTGCCCCAGTGTATATAGCCTGCACGACCCTGCCCCAGTTATATAGAATGCCAGACCCTGTCCCAGGTAATAGCTGCAGGAACCGCTGCAGTTATACTGCCAGATCCTGCCCCTAGTGTATATAGCCTGCCAGACACCTGCCCCATATCTATATAGCCTGACAGCCCTGACGACCCAGTGTATATAGCTGCAGCCCATGCCCAGTGCAATAGCCTGCCGCACTGCCGGACAGATCGCACAGACAGAAGATATTACAGGGGTTCACCGGAAAGGAGTTTTAGATTATATTTATTTTTCTGACTCGAGTATAAGACGAGTTTGGGTTTTTCAGCACATTTTTGTGCTGAAAAAACTAGCTTATACTCGGTATATAAGGTAACTTATATTATTCTTTAGAGGACTAGGAGCTCACAGATCGGCCGAATTCTGCACCAGATTGTTGAACACAGTATACCTCTTCTATGTATCTCTCCCACATAATATTGTTACGTGTTTAAATTTAGACGCTCATTTGCAGCAGCATCAATAGCCACCATAGAGGTCCATGGCACCCAGTCACCATCCTGTGAGCATTATAGTGTCTACATGACCGTGGCTTAGCCGGGACAATGAATGAAAAATAGGAACATGTCTATAATTTGCTGTATACAATGATGCCGGCAGCTTGTCTTTCAATGGACAGGGAAGGGTGGGAGTGCCCACATCCTCCTCTCTCTCAGATGTGTCTGTATGCTCACCTGGGCTAAGGCCCGACAAAGCACATCTGGTGCAAGGGGCTTCCACGAATTTCACATTGCCAATAAAGCACACAATTATACTGTGGATAGTTATATGTGTAATAGTCAACTCTGCTTTGTAGTATTGAAACAAATAAATATGATATTTAATTTTCTCTAGTTTTTACAAGAAAAAAAATAACCGTCTTCTGAGAGACATCGGGGAGTGTGCCTGTGTGTGTGGGTGTTTTATGGATTCAGTTGTAATAGGACTTCCGATGCTTTGCTTAGCGTTATAGAAACGGAAGAAGGTATAGTATACAGATGCTTTTTTTCTTTAACCCCCTGCTCTGGATTCCATGACAACAGAAGTGACTTTACAGAAGAAAGCAGTCACAAATGTCATTCCTCTGAGATAGAATATGTTTATTAGGAATAAAAAAACATAAATTACCGTATATCTCGAGTATAGCCGAGTTTTAGCACAACTTTTGTGCTAAAAAATTCAACACTCGGCTTACTACTGGTATACAAATAATAAACTTATACTCACCATCTGGTACGGCCCGGACAGCTCCTTCTCTCATGTCGCAGGTCCGCGCAGCTCCGTGGCCGCAGCCTCTTCTCTCTTAGATGCCGGCTCGGGCCCGACAGTCCGCACGGTAGCTGGCCGCGACCGACGCCGGCATGAAACAGAAGAGGCGCGCCGGAGGAGCTGACGCGACCTGCGGCAGAAGATGAAGAGGAGCTGTCCGGGCCGTCGGAATGGTGAGGAAGAGTAGTAAGTTTATTATTTTTTTAAGGCAACAGGGGCTAAGGCAATGTACAGAAAGTGGCTGGCTGGAATATCGAAAGGGGCTGGCAAGCTATCTACATAAAGGGGCTGGCAGGCTATATATCAGAAAGGGGCTGGCGCTATATAGAAGGGGCTGGAGGCTATATATAAGCAGAAAGGGGCTGGCAGCTATTTAAGAAAGGGCTGGCAGGCTAATATAAAGAAGGGTTGGTCAGGCTATATATACAGAAAGGGGCTGGCATGCTTTATAAGAAAGGGGCTGGCAGCTATATACAGAAAAGGGTGGCAGGCTATATATACATAAAGGGGCTGGCAGCTATATACTGGGAGGCCTGTGACCAATGCATTTCACCACGGCTTATACTCGAGTCAATAGGTTTTTCCAGTTTTTTGTGGTAAAACTAGGTAACCTCGGCTTGATACTGGGTCCGCTTATACTCGAGTATATACGGTATATGTGTTCACATCTGCATTAGAGGATCCACATTTTATATCTGGTAAAAGGATGGATACCCATATGGAAAACCCTCAACGGGGTCTACCGGTTGGTAATTTCAGCTGTCATTTTGCTGTCATTTCACTGTCATTTGTTTAGATTTCTTCGTCTATGACAAAATTCAAATACTAAAAGTCACATTCAATTAATGCTGTTCGATTGGGAATTGTACTCAGAAAGGTGTTTATTTAGGCAGTCTTGAATTCTCAATACACAGGTCCCTTTTTAGCTGTTCATGTTAGCAGTTTGTTCCTGTCCAAAATCTTTTTTTAACTTTCTAAGAACTATTTACTCGGAAAGGTTAAAGATCAATATTAAAGGTTATAGTGCACTATTTAGCATTACAATTCACCTTTTTTAGAGTCACGACCATTTCAATCAACAATACAATGAAAAAAACACTTTCTATCCATCCTCATTTCCCTAAATTCTGTGCATGATGTCCAGCAGTTATGTCGACTGTAGTTTGGAACAGGGGTGTCAAACTGAATTTAGCTTATGGCTGCCTTTACATAGCATCTACCCCCAGGATGATAGACTGTATGCAAATGAGCCTGAAGGGCTCCCAGCTCCATAAGTGTTAATGGAGCCTGGAGCCCCTCAGGCTCATTTGTGTACAGTCTATCATCCTGGTGGTAGATGACCTTTACACGGTTTCGCGACCGCCCCGCCGTGTATTCACGGCGGCGGTCGGTCGCGACTGCATGGAGAGGGCCCGGTGAGCCCTCTCCATAGCCGTTAATTTTTGCTGCATATTGGCAGCATCAGCTTACGTAAACCATCCGCGATTCGTGCTAGCACCGAGCGCGGGTTGTTTCCACGCGTGGGCTGCGGCAACTGCCGCAGCCCTCAAACAGATAGCGGCGCATGGCGGCCGCATCTCCACCTGGGAATCGCCGCTCCCCGTGACGTCTCGGGGGGTCGGCATCCGTCTCCATGGTTAGCCTCGGGTCTCTCCGAAGACCGAGGCTTTTGTTTAACCATTTCATTCACACGTGCTGATACACTTGTAATGAAGAGAAGAAAATCCCATATACTGCCATACTGTAGTATGCATCTATATGATAGGATCGATCAGACAAACCTAGTTAAAGTACCCTGGGAGTCTGAAAAATAAGTTAAATAAAAATAAAAAAAAGTTAAAAAAAAAACTTATAATAAAAACCTAAAATTTCAAATCACCCCGCTGTTCACCTAGAATCGACATAAATATAAATAAACAGCAAAATCATTAAACACATCAGCTATCGACGCGTCCGAAAATGCCCGATCTATCAAAAAGATAACGTTTTTCATGCGTTTACCCCACGTCAACGGAAAAATTAGCGCCCAAAGTCGAAAATGGCACTTTTTTGCATTTTGAAAAATCGAAAAAATCTATAAAAAGTGATCAAAAGGTTGTACAGGTCCTAAAAATGATTATTATTGAACTTATATTATCAAATTTCGCACAAAAAAATTACAACCACCCACAGCTCCGTACACCATAGCACTAAAAATTATTAACGCCAGAAGTTGGCAAATCAACAAAAATTATTTTTGTACGGAGGTTTTAATTTTGTCAATGTATCACGGAAACCATTAAAACCTATACAAATATGGTATCCCCTTAATCGTACCGACCCAAAAGAATGAAAGTAGACATTGTCCTTTGGGGCCTCAGTGCAAGATGTAATATCCAAGCCACAGGTAAATGCGCGCAAATGCTTTTTTCCCCTTTTCATTGCATTGGAATCCTCTTCAGTCATTAAATAATGTGGCGGGTCAGAGAAGGTGGCCTTGAATGCTTGGAAGAATTCACCGTATGCAGGATATGTTTGCACAGGATAGGACACTAATTGAGTATGAGACAGCCTCTGGCATGACTTTTTCCTTTTTTGGGTTAGTCAAGCTAAATTAGCCAATCCCTAGACCTGATTAATCCCAGTTATGCATGACATTGGACTATTGGCAATTTCCTTTAATGAGGACTCAGACATGCTTTGACTCTCCTGGCTTTATGCCCAAGCGCTGTAATAATGATTCAATTTTTGAGCAAGAATGTTTTGCCAGACCTTGTGATACTGTGCCCATTTGGCAATGAAGACCATGAAAAGGTTCCCAAACGTACCCTCCTGCCAACACTCGGCTCAAGGCCGCACATGTGGTACTATTGCAAAAAGGACTGTAGAGTTATCAATTCTACATTTAGTATTTTTAGGAGTTATGTTACCGTTATTAATGAATTTCAGAATTCACATTAACCATAGTAAAATTAGTTTTATATTCTTCCATAGAATGAAATGTCAGATGAAGGAAAAAGTCCATTTATATGGAACCGGAAACTAGATACGCAGTGAAGGAATTACAGCTTTTTTTATGTCTTCGTCATCTTAAAGGTCAGAAAGTAACACTGGAGTAACACACTCTATACCGTGGCTTCTGAAATGTGAGTTGAGACACTGATATGAAAATAAATTTGAACTGGACAGTCTATAATAAGAATAACAAGTAATACGTTTTAGGCTTACACATTTACAGATTCACTGTAGAGAAGACCCGAATATTTAGAATCTGCTTAATTGTGGCTTCAAGCTAAGGGAAAATGGCAATCTTGTGTGAAATAAGTTTAAAGTCATTATGGGGATTTGACATAGCACTGATACATGGACCTTAGTCATTTATTATATGTCTACGTTTTATATAGTTACTGGCAGCTATGTATAAAATAAATGGCACCGGTCGTATGAGTATCTTCGAACCTAGTGATTTACAGTAACTTAGAAAATAATCAATTAAATCAGCTTCATATCGTTTACTGGTTGTCGAAGTTGAAAATGTGTGAATGGCTTTACTTTATTTTTTAACTCAAGATAATATTGTTCCACAAACAAAAAGTTTCAAATGTTACAAAAAGAAAGAGCCTTTTAAAAGTTAGATCCCATAGGTGTAGGTTCCTACAGTAGTTGATATGCTTTACAGCAGAACAGTCACTGACTTCTGTCTGGACTGTCTCATTCGTTTGGCAGGAAAGATTTGGCTCCTCAAGAAAAAGGACCCCATGTGTCATCTTACAGGTAGTCAAACAGCAACCCGCCTTGAAGCCAGGTCCTAGATCTCTTTGTGTAAAACATTGGATATTCTTATAGTGGCCCAAGCAGGTAACTGGCAGGAAAAGATACGGTATACCATATATCTTAACCTAACTGTAAGGTTCCTATTGCATTTTAGGATATGATACCTGTCATTTTACATACAGTGTTCACACCCGGATCAATTGCTTAGGATAGAATTCAGGTTGCCAACCTGGCAGCGTTACTGAGTACACGAGAACAGTTTTGTGATATAGACCCATGTGGACTCCACTAATAATGTCAATCAGGATTTGTGTTCACAGTAGCCTGCTATAACCATCATTTTCTATGTTTATGTGTGACTATTTCTTATGCGTGATAAATTTCACAATGGTATCTCATAAAGCTGGTTGCTACAAGTAACAAGTGATCAGTTTACCAAATGTTTGCACATGGGATAAAGTGCTCAAGAGAGGTTTCTGGGACGTTTTTTTGCCCATCCATCTGTCCCACACCTTTAAATTTACAGCATAAAATGAAAAGAATAAATAACAGCCTGCCAAACCCATCTTATTGGGTGGGTAAGGAAGGATGTAACTTACTGCTCAATGAATATAATCAGACTCAAACTATGGAGACTAGTCAATGTTTTAAGGACTAATAGAAATGTTGGGTTGGCTTTTTCTTTTCCTCCCACAAGCTTCAAAAACTCTCTCAAGTTCTAAAGTTGCGTGTACGAGAACCTTGACTCTGCCTTAGCCGTTAAGGGATTGTTCCAAAGATTGAAAAAAAACATAAACTACTTCTTCACCTTGGAGTTCTACAAATGTGTAAAACCATGCCATATTCATCATCTTCTGAGAAGACTACTGCCAAATTTTCTCTGTGGTCTCCCAGTTCCTCACCATCTTGCTCTGTTGCCAGCTAATCCATCTTTATCCTTGTTTCTGCCTCACCTCTCTCTCTTCATACTGTTAACTATTGAACTTGTATAACAGTTCAGATCAAAGTAGTAACATGACTTTACAAAGGCATATACAACCAGTCCCCCATAATTTTAGGCGATAATCAGATATTGGCATCCACATAGTAATGTTTGATCATCAGGTTACCTTCAGCTTCCTCCAAACCATCTGAGACTCCTCCTGTGAATTGCCCATACTCTGGAAAATCTTTATGAAAACACATCAAAATGTCCCATCAAAATCTGAAACATTGTTTAAAATGCCATATAAGCAATAAAACCCCAATGCTATATTCCCCACATAGGGTCTATCAATTATTATTTTGTGAACCCCTCAGGTCCTTTTCACTTGTGCCAGATCAGACAAGTGTGTGTCTTTAGCACGTATTTGTGCTGCTGTATGCTATGCACTCCACCATGGAATAATGATGCTTTATAAATGTAGTATGTAAGGATGATGTTTTGGACCTTTAACTAAAAAAAAGTCTTCTTATCACAAATCTATATAATAACCAACACAGAACATTTCACTCTAAGGGCTCTTTCAAATGGGCGCTAGTGCTCAGCTACATTGGGCATCGTTGCATTTGTCTCATCTCATTACCTCGTTTTTCTTCTGTTTTGTTTCCATGATCATCCGTTTTGCCTCGTGTCTGCATAAAAACTGAAGGTCATTGTTTAAAATTATCCCACCTGTCATTATCATTTTTTTTTGCGGACCCATAAATTTCTTGCCTTCTGTGACTCGGATCCTTGAAAAAAAAGGACATGTTTCATCATCTTTTTCACGGGCAACAGATTAGTGAAAATGCAAGCCAATGTGAAAACACCCATAGAAATCAATGCTTTGGAGGCACCGTGGAAATCTCTGAACCATGGACATGAAAAACAATGCCAATGTGAAAGAGCCCTAAGTTTGATCATTCACAATAACACTAAAATGCAAATTGTAATCGTCCATAAAACGTCTTGTATTAGGCAATACATTATGACTTTTCACATCTATAACTACCAAATTAATACAGCACCCCTCCACTCAGATTCTTCAGCAAGTCTCACAGCAATTTCTTCACCTGTAGCACTTCACTTATTTCTGCTAAAGGAGGCGGTCATCCATCACTTCACCGGTGTCATGAGATGGCAAAGCAATGCCAAGAAACTCAGCTGTGCGCTTTCCCAATAAATGATCTGGGTCCTGAACACCCAGATACATTGATTACGTATTTTACTTGTCCCTCACATTAATAGCCAAATATTGCACAATGCACGTATCTATCCATCTGTCTATTCATAATAAAGTGTATTAAATCATTGTGAATGATAATGTCTAGCGCTTCATTAACATAACAGCGCTGCTTTTTACTTTGATCTGGTCCAGAAAGCAAAAAGCAAACAGCAACATAAATTGTGTGGTTACCTAAAAACTCCATGCTATGCAAGCATGTATACTCCTAAAAAAATGAATGGGGTTGTGCATTTTAAAAAAATCTGATGCTGCTAGTGTTCACCTTAAGCAGCCAATATCATTTGATATCTATGCTTCCCAAGCTCCCCTTTCTATATGTGGCTTCGCTGGGCATGGGAAAAGGGGTTATGCCTTCCCAGTCAGCTCTGGTGGATAGCTTATCTCCACAACAAAAGCACCAGGCATACACAAATTCAACATGCATTATTTTTTTCCCTCTGACATTATCTATCATAAATCAGGACAAACCCATATATATAGAGGTAGTAGAGTTATCTAAGTTATAGGGACTTTAAGTACTGGCTGATGAATTAATTCTGTCCATAAGAGCCACCAATTCACAGTACATGACATGTCAATTTATAGATAGGCTCAGCAGGTTACCTCATTTAATATTTTTAGGGTACCTTTTTCAATTTTTTTATTTTATGAGCAAGGTAGGAAAGATCTTTTTTTCAACCAATATTAACCCGCCAGGGAGCAGCTGATCATGGGAAGTCCCACGCTGGGATCCTGAGCACTCAGCTGTATCATGGGGGAGCCAATAATAAAGATCTTCTAATCCACATCCACGGGGGAGCCACTAATCTCCTGCAACGTCACAACAAAGAAATTAATGGCTGTCTGTTCATTTCAAGGAAAGGTTCCCTAAGTGAATGCCATGATACATGCAGTGCTCTTCTTAGTAAAAGAGGAGTATCATAAGCATTGACCAACAGAAAAACTCCTATTATTAGTCCCAGTACAAACAGACATAAACGGTAGCATCAGTCCCTTTAATATACATATTAATAAATGGATTGACTGTGACTTTGTATTTCTTGTAGTGTTACCAATACCTTCTACATTGATTAAAATTTAACAAAGATCCTTTTTTTTTTCATTTGACCTTGGTGGGTATTTTTTGTTTTATATATTTCAACTGAAGGGAAAACTGGGGCTTGTCTTTGCTTCCAATGTAACCCGCAGAAGAGTGTGTTAAAAGCCTTTCACATACTGGTGAAAGGTTGTAAGAAAAGATCCCATCAGTGTCTTGTTTCTGCAATGCTGAGGAGGAGGAGGGGAGCATGAAAGAAATCTGGGTGTTACACAAGTGACATCAGAGCAGTAAGCAGCGGGAGTAGTAAAGCTGCGGACCGGCTCACTGTAATATGCTGGAAGCGGAGCCTGTCGGCTCCATAGTTACCTTTTGACGAAATCACAGGTCTGCTCCAATTCACGCAGCAATTGCAATTGTTTAGAGATTGTAGCTATGTAACGTGTACCTCAGTGCGGGCTTTGTAAGAAGAACATGTTGCCAGAACATCACAGTAGACTAGTAGCCATTCCCATTAATCAATGAAGGCTGGCAGACTGGGGAATGAGTTATGGCTTATCAACCAGGTGCGAAGGAAGAAAAAGGAGGAGGTAGGAGGGCAGGACAGTTCTCATCCTCTGTCAACCTCGTGTTTGTTTAAGGCTACTAACAGGTCACACTGAGTATTAACAAAGCACCAGGGCAGGAAGTGTGGAATGTAAAGTGTATATATAGAAAAAAGCGCTCCCCTAAGGTTGAAGGATTTCTTTATCACATGGTTTGACTTTGTCAACAGTCGGGGTAATACCTCACTTATACAAGCAGTGTAGGAAATTGCGGTTGCATGGCGCAGTATTAAGGTCCTATGAGTACCTGTGTACCATTGTGTGTCCTTAATATCAAAGGAGACATGAAAGCTTTTTTTTGCTATAGTCAGTCACAGACAATATTGAGGTCTCCTCTCAGTATCGAGCACTCTTACAAACAAGAACTGCCAATAACTTTTCATGGATCATTTTCTCATGGATGATGGGTGCTGGTCACGTGAAGTGTAATATGTGACGTTAAAATAATATATCATTGAACCATTAACAGTCACTATTGGGACATATAATATAAAAAACTGGTTATGTCAAAACTTGGTGGTTATTTATGTCCCTCAAAATGTCTTAAAAGCATTTATCACTTTTATTAAGGGTATTAGACAGGTTTTAAATAGTTTTCCAAGTAGTGGCTTTGTAGGGGAAAAGTATGCCCCTAAGTTTGGGCACTTTACCGGTGTGCAAGTAAACCAACTAATAGGAGTATCCCAAGTATAACCAGGGGTGTTTTAAACTATGCCAGATATATCAGCAGCACCGGATAATCTAGTTCTTCTTTCAGACAAAGTTTCTTTAACTATCTCGTACACGACCATTGGGGGTATTTATCATATGTCGTCATCGTTCGCCAGGACATTAATAGCCCTGCCCCCCCTCAGGCGCAGCCAGATACATGAGTGGCTTAGGCCTCTTGATGTATCTGGCAGGTGGCTGTGCAGGTCCCATGCTTCCCCAAGTCCTACCTGGTTAGAAATAATCGGAGACGCAGGCTGCAGAAAGTGCACCAATGCCGGGACAGGAACGCCCCACGCCATACCAATCCCCTGCTGGCTACGCCCCTCCAGGCCAGGCAATACGCTAGCTATTGCAATTATTTCAGGAACTCATAAATGTATGGTCTTCACATGTCTGTTTTTCTCAGGGACTCACAGTCCTGTTTTCCTTGTTTCCTGTGGACCATATAATTTATAGATGTCCATAATTCTGAAAGTAGGTGGTTTATTTTCAGGGGAACCAGGTTTTTTTAGATCTAATTGTAGCCAAATACTTTTTTTTTTTGCGGACATGAACAAAAAAAACCGACGACATTCAGACATTAAAAAATACACAGGCTGAAAACAAATGCATTTATTTGCACCATGAAATGGACATCAGTTTGAAAAAAAGCCCTAAGACTGTCTAGTCAAATGTAACGACACTTTTTAATAAATCTGTCAGTTCAGAGGTAGTGGATCCTCTGTACACCGCGGACGATGACGTAAGCCAACACCTGGGACCGCGTGTAAGTGGTACCCGTTTTCACCAGACCCCGCCTTAAAGCAGGTTGGACTTGTTGTGGCGTGGTACACCAGGTGATTCCACAGATGCCACTTTGTCCCCGGTGGGGCCAAGCGAAGTACAGAATTGTAGGGCAAACTTGTTGTCAGGAACATGAAAGAGTCAAGTCAGCACAGGATCAGAGTCGGGGACATAGGAAGGTCAGGACAGGCAGCACGGGATCAGAGTCAATAACGGAACTGGGGTCACAACGCGGATTAAGAAACACAGTAAATCGCATGGAACAGCTCTCATGCACAGGCAAAAGATCCGGCAGGGTTGTGCAAGGAAGGCAGGTTAATAGAATTCATGGAAGGACCAGCGCCAATTAACTGTGCGCTAGCCCTTTAAATTTTATGACAGTGGCACGCACGCCATAGGAGACGGGGACATGGCGACGGCCCAGGGACTGGAATCAGGAGCGTGAGGACAGGTGGGCAGAGTGGGGTGCCAAGCGAGCATGGAGGGGCACTGGTGAACCCACGACCTTCGCGATGGGTTCGGAAGCACCCGGACACTGCTTCTTGTTTCAAAGCGTGAGGTCAATATCAAATATATACAGTAATATACTCGAGTATAAAGCCGACCCGAGTATAAGCCGAGGGCCCCTAATTTTACCACAAAATACTGGAAAACCTATGACTCGAGTTTAAGCCGAGGGTGGGAAATGCATTGGTCACAGCCCACCCCATATATAGCCAGCCAACCCCTGCCCCAGTGTATATAGCCAGCCAGCCCTGCCCAGTGTATATAGCCACCAGCCCTGGCCCAGGTGTCTAGCCTGCCAGCCCCGCCAGTGTATATAGCCTGCCAGCCCCTGCCCCAGTGTAATAGCCTGCCACACACCTGCCCCAGTGTATATGGCCTGCCAGCCCCTGCCCAGTGTATATATAGCTTGCAGCCCCTGCCCCAGTGTATATAGCCGCAACAGCCCCTGCCCCGTGTATATAGCCTGCCACCACCCTGCCCCAGTGTATATAGCCTGCCAACCCTGTCCCAGTGTATAAGCCTGCCAGAACCCTGCCAGTGTATATAGCCTGCCAGACCCTGCCCCCAGTGTATATAGCCTGCCAGACCACTGCCCCAGGTATATATAGCCTGCCAGCCCCCTGCCCAGTGTATATAGCCTGCCAGCCCCTGCCCCAGTGCATATAGCCCTGCCGCCACTGCGGACAGAGTCGCCCAGAAGATATACAGGGTCACCCGAAGGTGAGTTTAGATATACTTATTTTTGACTCGAGTATAAGCCGAGTTTGGGTTTTTCAGCACATTTTTTGTGCTGAAAAACTAGGCTTATACTCGATATATAAGGTAACTATATTAGTCTTTAGAGTACTAGGAGCTCACAGACTGCCGCATTCTAGCACCAGATATGTGTACACAGATTTACCTCTTCTATGTATCTCTCCCAACATACATATTGTTACGTTTTAAATTCTAAGGACGCTCAATTGTGCAAGCAGCATCATGGAGCCACCATAGAGGTCCATGGCCCCAGTCACAATCCTGTGAGCATCTAGTGTATCACGGAACCGTGATTAGCCGGACAGATTGCATGGAAAATATTAGGACATGTCTAAATTTTGCTGTATACTTGTGCGGCCGCTTGTCTTTCAATGGACAGGGAAGGAGTGGGAGTGCCCACCCCTCCTCTCTCCTGCATGTGTCCTGTTGCTCCCTGGCTAAGGCCCAGACAAGAGACATCTGTGTGCAAGGGGCCTTCACTGAAATTTCACATTGCCAATAAAGAACATATACTGTGCAAGAGTTAATGTGTAATAGTCAATCTCTGCCTGTAGTTGAAACAAATAAAAATACGAATATTTTATTATATCTCAAGATTTACAAGAAACAAAAAATAACCCGTTTCTGAAGACATTCGGGAGTGTGCCTGTTTTTGTGTGTGTGTGTTTTATGGTCTCGTTTAATAGGACCCTGCTTTGTTTAGAGTTAGCAAGAAGTAGGTATAGTATACAAGATGCTTTTTTTTCTTTAACCCCCTAGCTTCTGGATTCCATGGACAAAAGAGAGTGACTTTACAGAGAAAGCAGTACACAAATGTCATTCCTTCTGAGAATACATAAATGTTATTAGGAATAAAAAAAACATAAATTACCGTATAATACTCGAGTATAAGCCGAGTTTTTGCACAATTTTGTGCTAAAATTCAACACTCGGCTTATACTCGGTATACAAATAATAAACTTACTACTACCACACCATTCCGACGGCCACGCGACAGCTCCTCTTCATCTTCATGCCGCGGTCCGCGCAGCCTCCGTGGCCGCAGCCTCTTCTCTCTTCATGCGGCTCGGGCCCCGACAGCTCCGGCCGCACGGCCCGGCACTAAACAGTGGCACCTACCAACCACAATCTACCATAAAGGTAGACGGGTGGTAGGGCAATGTATGGACGTGAGGATGCCCTTTTTAAGCTATCCCTCACGCCCCGCTAGCGTAGCATAACACTTATTGGCCCATAATATGTAATATTAATTAGAGCGGCTACCGGGGCGTGGAGAGCCGACACAGGCTACTGCGCGGCGTATTTCCCCACGCCCGTATAGCTGACTTTCCCCCCCCGCCTACCCTGTGACTTCGGCGCGCAGCTCCTGCCGCCTGCGCGCCCACGTCCGAGAACGTCCGGAGTATCTGCGTCAATGGCGCAGTAAACTCCGGCCTCGTCCCGATAACGCCGCATCTTGGCCGGTCGTTATTACGCGCATGCGCAGAACTCCGGCTTCTCGGACGAGAGCGCGCAGCTTGCCGGAGCTGCCGCGCGGAAGATCACAGGGTAGGCGGGGAAAGCAGCACTGGGCTGGATAGCCGCGCCTGTAGCCTCGGTGTCCGGCACTCCACGCCCCGTAGCCGATCTGAATTTAAATTAACATATTAGGGCAATAAAAGAAATTTATTGCTACGACTAGCGGGGACGTGAGGAGTAGCTCTAAAAGGGCTATCCTCACGTCCCATACACTCACACCTACCACCCGAATCTCCGCTTATAGGTAGAGTTCGTGGTGTGGTTCCCTTTAACTTGTGATCGTCCCAGCATCGCCGCTGTGACGTTCAAGAGTGCGCCGGGGGCGGCAACTGTGAACGCCGTCGCCGAGCTGTCACGGACCCGACCGGCTAAACAGAAGAGGCCGCACACGTGTAGCTGAAGCGGACCTGCTGCAAGAAATGAAAGACTGTCCGGGACGTTCGGAATGGTGATAGTATAGTTTTCTTATTTTTTTACCGGCAACAGGGGGCTGACAGGCAGTATACAGAAATGGCTGGCTGGCAATATACAGCAAAGGGCTGCGCAGCTATCTACATAAGTGTTGGGCTGTGCAGGCCTACTATATACAGAAAGGGGCTGCAAGGCTATATATACAGAAGGGGCTGGCAGGCTACTATACAGAAATGGGGCGGCAGGCTATATATACGAAAGGGCTGGCGCTTATATACGGGAGGCTTGACAAATGCATTTCCACCCTCGGCTTATTACTCGAGTCAATGGTTTTTCCAGTTTTTGTTTGGTGTAAAACTAGGTACCCCCGCCTCGGCTTTATTCGGTCGGCTTATACTCGGATATACGGTATATGTTGTTTCACATCTGATGAGGATCCACATTTATAATATCTGGTAAAAGGAGGATACCAATATGGAAAACCTGAAGGGGTCTACCGGTTGGTATGTTCAGCTTTCATTTTGCTGTCATTTCACTGTCATTTTGTTTCGATTTCTCCTTTCGTCTATGCAAAATCAAATACTAAAACAGTACACATTCAATAATGCTGATTGGATTGGGAATAGTTACTAGAAAGGTGTTATGTTATGGCAGTCTTGGAAATTTCTCATAACATGGGCTCCCTTTGACTTGTCACTGTTAGCATGTTTGTTCCTGTCCAACTCTTTTTTATTAACGATTCTAATAAACTAGTTTACTTGGAAAGGTTAAAGATCAATATTACAGGCCTGTTATAGTGTCAGCATTTAGCATTACAATACACCCTTACTTTATAACACTGACCCATTTTCAATCCACATAATCAATGAAAAAAAAAACTTTCTATCCATCCTCATTCCCTAAATTTCTGTGCATGATGTCCAGCAGTTATGCGACTGGAAGTTGGAACAGGGGTGTCAAACGAATTTCAGCTTATGGCTGCCCTTTAAAATTGGCCATCTACCCCAAGGATGAATAGACTGTATGAAAATGAGCTGAAGGGCTCCCAGCCCATAGTTGTTAATGGAGCCTGGCGCCCCTCAGGCTCATTTGTGTACAGTCTATCATCCTGGTGGTAGATGACCTTTAAGAGCTGAGGTTATAGTTATACTGTATCAATGAAACTTTCCTCTCCAAGCAAGTAAGGCAGCGTCAGCCCTATTGAGCATGTAATTTTCTTTCAAACAAACTCATCATTCACACTTCTTATTAAAACCTTGCACCAACCAACCTCCACATCCACTATTGGAGTGTAACAGTGGAGCCTGGGGGAAGCCTAGCTGATGTTCTCAGGACAACAGTCCTATGCTTATGTGACAGGACCAGTGCCGAGCTCCAGAAGTGGATCACCAGTGAAGATCCTGCTGTGGTTTGCCGCAATGTTAAAACAGCTTCAAACATGTACATGCAGCAGCCCTGATGGACATCAAAAACTAAGGGCCTCTAGACCCTTATGTTTGACAAGTGTAGAGGAAGCAAAAAACTATCCTATTATTAAGTTTCTTCTAATGCTATAAATAGAGAAATTTCAGCAATGTTTACCTGATTTCTTTTTTAAAGAATTGGCATAGTAGTGTTATGGTCGAACAATTGGTTTTTAGTGGAAAACATGGGTTTTAAAAAATCATAAGGTACCATAAATATTGGAGAAATGGGGTTGACGCTTTAGCAATTTTACAAGCTTTTATGCCAAGCAGTTATTATGCCAACACGGTCTACACTTTTAGTTTTAATATGTTCAATGACATAACAGGTGAAGATATTTCCTTAGACGAGTTGGCTACTGTTATAGAACTTAACAGGATAAGTATATCACCAATTATATAATTGCCATGTAAAGTATGCTGGCATTGGAAAAGGGATCTGGGTATGCAGACACTTACTGTCATAATTACATCCACACCCTCTCTACCATTGTATGGGAGTGGTTATGATAATAGGAGTGTGTCCACAGTAATGTCAGCGGGACACAGCGGCAGCATACCGCAACCCATTTAGGACCAGGACATTTTAATTTTTTTAATTTTTTTTTTTCGCTCCCCATCTTTAAAAATAAATACTTATTTATTTTCCGTGTACAGAATTATATGTGGCCTGTTAACTGATAGAAATGCTTTTCCTAGTGACGATTTTTATTCTATAGCACATGGTTGGGAAGCTAAAAGAAAAATCTAATTCAATGAAATTCCAAAAAAAACACATTTGCACAATTTTCTTATGGACATGATTTTACTCTTTGCACTGTTCACTTCATATGATACTCCCAACTTACCAAATTGTATAGATTTATAATATATCCTTATTTATGGTAGGACACACAGTGTGGTACTACAATTCCTTACTGTTAGTGTCCCTGGTGGGCTCACAATCTAATACACCTATAGAATGTTTGGAGTGGGAGGAAACCGAAGGACGGGGCGGAAACCCATTTAAAACACAGAGAAAAAATAAGAACTCTTTGCAGATGTTGACTTTGGATGGTTCTGGAACCCAGGTCCCCAGTTCTGCAAGGCTGTAGTGCAACCACCTGGCCACCGATGCTGCTCCTTGCATTTTATTTTGTACTATTGAAAGGCAAAATGCCCTTTTATCTTTCACTGTTATGAGAAGCTTGTGTAAGAAGTAATTTTTTTGCGGGGCGGGACTAGCCACTATCTTTCCAACTACCAATTTTTGGAACTGTACAAATTGTTTATTACTTGTTTATTCTTGTAAAAAATAGCAAAAAGTGGGCAACTCAGACATTTGGGCTTATCCCATACAGGGATAACTGCTGGGAATAAATTCTTCATGATTGATTCGTTTTTAGGAATTGTTTGTTTATTTTTATATGGTTTTAGGAAGAAAACGACGGGTGATTTGAAATATGTATTATTATTTTTATAATATATTTTTTTATAATGTTTACATGTTTTTTAGGTCCCCAGGATGTTTGCAACACTAGGGAGGACTGATTGCGATTCTATATACATGCATACAAACTTATTGAATATTGCAATTTCATCTCTTAATTACAGCCTCCCATCGGCAGCCATATGTGAATCTGAGTGTTTCATGTGAAAGGAATTGGGTTATTGCCCACGGCAACTAAAAGTTTGACTGCCACAAACTGCACTGATTGCACAGTTATCCACAGATGTCTGCTGATAAGTACAGCAAACACCTGCCGTAATGATGGGCCTAGCTGTAACCTTCTTTATACAGCCTTAAAGATGTACAGGCAGTCCCCGCGTTAGTACAAGATAGGTTCCGTAGGTTTGTTCTTTAAGTGAATTGTATGTAAGTCGGAACTGTATGTTATCATTGTAACCCCAGCCAGAATATTTTGGCCTCTGTGACAATTATACAAATGTTTGTATTGTCCTAACGAACCAGGATACACAATTAAGCTTATTGCAGACACCTTTATTAGAACTCCTACCAGCTGATTATTATAGCGTGGGGCGCGAAATTACAGTGAATTACCAAATCCAAGGTCCGTTTGTAACCTAGGATCGTTTCTAGTCAGATGTTCTAAGTAAGGGGGTCACCTGTGATGATGGGTTATAGGGCAAGTCCTTAAGAGGTTAACAGTTAATTTTAATGTGGGAGCAACAAATGAGCTCAATATTACACAAGTTTATGGAAGATAATTATAATTGGCTTGTATTGTTAGGACTGTGGTGTTTGATAACATTTTTAAATGCCTTGAAAGTAAGTATTTATTCAATGAGCATATATCAGTTTTGTTAGAGGAATATCTATAACTAAAACGATGGAAAGTTTTGGCTTAGGTAGGATACTGTAAGCCGTCAATGATTGAAACAGAATTTAGATGACAGTATCTAGTTTTTGAAATTGTCCAACCTGACCATAAACAATAGGATACAAAAAATCAGCCAGAGATTTTGGGTAGTTATTGTGCACATGCTATAATCGACCCCAAACCCAAGGTTGCAAAACTAGGAATTTATATCGTGACATATGACATTTATTCCTAAGCATAGTTATGGTTAAGAATGATTAAGCCATGCAGGTCAATTGATAAAGTTTTGTGTTATGATTTTTTGGCATACTTCCCTAATCTGACGTTAGATTCGAAAAATGCTGAACCCACTCGCTTACCAGTAAATAATAATCAATCTTTATCGCACGTCTTGCTCAGTATGTGTCGGGGAAGGGGGCAAAATGGGCAGTGGTCCAGCCATATCTACTGCAGGGTCCTGAAATCATAAAACTGGAAGGGCTGGATCTAAGAACTAGCAGGTGCAAGCATATACAACATGAGCAGGATGGGCTATTGATACTGTGGCAGACATGCTGTTACTAACTGAGGCTTGAACCAAGACCCAACCTCGGCTGTTACGCGTCTAGGTTTTAAATTTTTGTGTAAAATAGGCTGAACGTCAGTTATACTGATTCATCGTTTCTACCTCATGATAATCATTATTTAATGTGAGCCCTTTTAAATGAACAAAACTACTCATGAGATGTGTTGAAAAGATGTAAAATAATCTAAGTAGGTCTTTATAGCGAGACGTAGATTACAAGCGTATGCAATAGCAGGATAACAGTCTCATATGTGTTATTCTCAGTGCCCCCGCATGTGCAGCCCCTACTTGACCACACCACAATTAAATGTGATATTCCCCATGAGAAAAGATTCTTAAGTATACCAGGTAACAAATAACAATTCTAAATCAATGTTATTAACAAAAAACAGCATTTTACAGAATAATGCCAACGTCCTATCAGCCCTGTTGTACTACAATTTTAGTGGCCCTGGACCTGAAACTCATGACTTTAGGGTCTCTGAGGACATATGTTCTCTGTTTGACGTGCACTGAGCTTATTCTCTGCACTCCAGCCCCACCTTGATCCAGACGAGCTCACACGACACACAGAGAGAATTTTTGACTTTTTTGCTTATTTACCAAGGGTCCCACGGCCCGCCATTTTGTCGGTTTTTCCGGACTTTTCGGGGATCGGCCGGGGATTGTGTCAGCAACGATCATTTTTTTCGAATACGTCGGTCACGGGACACAAATGTCACGATTTCACCATTTACATTAGAGAAGAGGAATCATAATGAGGGCTGCTTAGAGATGATATGAGCTAAAAAAGCAATAAAACTGAGTAAAATTGTAGGGGTTGTAATAATGATTGATTGTTTAACATCAATCGGAAAATGAGAATTTTTATTTATGGGCAAGCCCCTTAAATTAAGAAAAAATATCAGGTCAAATGAAAGGAGACTCAACAAAAATAGGACTGGATTGGGTGTTGAAGACGATACTATGATTGGATAGGCATCATGGATATCTCAAAACTCACAAGCAGAAGTTGAGCTTCTTTAAAATTGAGGTCTAGCAGAACTAAGGCACACATAAATGGTTTCCTACAAACAAAAAAATGGCTGAACCAGTTGGGGATGTATGTGGCAAAACTGAAAAGTTGGTGAATTGGATATTGAGGAGCGAAAGATAAATGAAAAGGGATGGATGATTAATACGGAAGGGTTGAGAGGAAAACTAGAAGAGACCCGGGCCTGCATGTAATCGGCGTATGAGATACAGATAAGTGTTGGGAGGAGAGGGCATGTATACTAACAAGTGCAACTGCTTGAATGATAAACACAAAGAGGATGAGCAGTTCAGGAAGTGTAACTAGGAGTGTCCGGGCCCAAGCAGGCTTTGTGAATGCACCCCCCCCCCACTCCATACTTAAAGTTCTACATATTACACATATATATATGTATATATCTATATATATATATTATATAAATTACAACACAATTATATACTTAGACAATAGTTCTTCACTCACATAGGCATCACATACACAGCCTATAAGCACATATACAGTATAAAAACACTATACAAAATATACACATACATCATTTCATCCAAAACGCTCTTAAAGATATGTACATAAGAGCTTCATGTAGATGTATCAAATCCTCATTCTTAGTGCAGGTTGGATGACGGTGCCCCCTGACACGTGGGCCCCATAGCAAGCTGCTTACCACTGCAGTTTACACCCCTGGTTTTTATATTTAGTTCTCATTCTATCCCTTCCAACTAGTACTGTTTGCCTGGGGGTTTAGCCACGGATAACCCACTAACCCATAACAATCATCTTTTACTCTCCTATAATTAATTTTTTCGAAACCAAGTGGGGGTTTTTGGTTGATTCTTCTCTTCAAAAAAGCCACCGTGATCTGTGTATCACTGGGTTGACTCTTGCAACCATCGCAGTCATTCAAAATTTATCGGAATATGGTATTTTGGAGGTTGCAGTTAGTGATGTTTCAGAATGAAGGTCTTGCTGCTGAGGAAAAGAAACTCTCTGAACAAAAATTATCATCATCCATTTTTGAAGATACTTTAGAAAGCATGGGCTCCTAAGTAGAATTTGTGGATGTGAATGTCCTGTATTTTTCCATATATGGCGCCGAAAACCCTCAACTTCAATGAGAGGGAGGGTGAGTGGTTGAGGAGCACTCTCCACCTCCTCCATTGGCTGTGTGCTTACCCAGACCTGGACCTAGGGTCGTGTCGTCGAGGGTACTGTTAAACTTACTGTGATGGGATAGTTGTATGAGTGAAATTGATATCTTTTTCATGTTCTTTCCACTGTAAAAAAATAAGTTGCAACCATTTACAGTGGCTCTTATTGGAGGGAGATGCATCTGATTTTTTAGAAAATTATTCTTACGATCCTGTCTTGGAATAGCTACCGGCAGCAATGAGTGTAATAGGGGCGGCCGTATGCGTAAGATACAGATGGTGGCGCAATGCCTACTTAAATGCTGCGCATTGATGGCGGCCATTAGGGGTCTTAACAACCTAAGACTCCAGCAAGCAGCAGTCGCAGTCTAAGCATGGGTCTAACTACATAATGCAGCTACCACCAATGTGTATGAGCAGACTCAGCTTAATGGAGATGTGAATTAGAATACATCACATGTGATAAGGGGTTGAAAGGTTAAAAAAGGGAGACTTTGATGGTTAAGTTTCGTTACTCTTTATCGTTTGATCTTCATACGCTATAGAAATTGAGATTTCAGGTTCTCATCACATGTTGAGCTTGGACCAATATATTGAATAAGTAACTGTGGTTTTTTGTAAACTACATGCAATTCATAAGTGCTCCGCTCTATTCAAAAATATACAGACAGAGAACCATTATGTTCATATTCTTTGTGCAATTAGTAGTATACAATAATGCTCTTATTATTGTTATATTTATAGAAATTAGTACAACACCCATGGCAGGAGGTTGTATCTAGGGGTAACAGCAGGGCGGAATGGGGCCAAAGCAAGCCCTGGCACATATGATATGTTATGGGGATTTGTGATGACAAACAGGGAAAAATCTATGGATAACCCTATTATTAAGGGGGGCTCAGTAGATAACAACTTATGGGGTCTGTGAGGGCCCTTCCACACTTGCGTTGCAGATCACTTCAGGTGTTGATCAGGGTGCGCTCAGTGTTTGGTCAGTGAATAATCTGCGCTCCTGATAGAAAAACGTAGGGCCAGGAAACTCGTTTACTCGAGGCCGCTTGCGAGGTCAACACTAAGATGACAGTCCGTTGTGTCAGCTTATGTGATGGGTAAGATGCGTATTAATAGGGTGGGATGGAACGTGGTGGCGATAATAGGGGCACCTTACCACCCCCCCTCGCCGACTCGCTGGCTTTTTTAAAACTGGTCAAATACTTGTCACTCACTTTTGCGCTTTATCCTTTTACTATTATGGGCAATTGATAAGTAAAAAATGCATTGCACACTTGCATTGCACTGCAAGTTGTCTCAGAGTCGTGCAATGGGTGTTTGAGTGCATCTCCATTAGACTTGTGACGGGCTGCTGAGTTGTAGAAACTTCTTCACCCCCTTTCCCTACTTTTTCTTTATTGACCTCCGCCTCCTTCATTTGATTCTGATCTGTCGGCTCGAAGACCGTTCAGATTTGGAGAGAAACGTGTTAGTACGCTGTTAGAGACCTGTCTGACAATCCCGAGCCAGGAGCGGTGTAAAAAATTTACCATATAGATGTTCCTCCCCCACGCTTCTCCTCCCCTTCGCTTTCTTTCTTTCCGGGCTCCAACGCTTTCTGTCGTTATTTGCTTTCTTATCCTCATCATTCCCTCCCCCCTTTACTCCCCTTATCCCTGTTCCACGCCTCTCCACCTCCTTTCCGCCCCCACTTCATGTCGTGGCATGAAAAAAAAATGTTAAGTCGGAAAAGACCAATTGTTACAATGGGTTCAGGACAATGCGAGCTCTGCGCGGTCAAAAACAGGCGCAGAAAAGAAAAACGCGTCTGTGAAAAACGCAAGGTGTGAAAGGGGGCCTTATAGTAGTCATTTCTGGATGGCCAATGATTAGACTATGTTTACATTTACATTATCAACAATGGTTCTGATAGTCAGAAGAGCAGCCAAATATGTAACAAAAAAAGTTTCCCTTATCAAGATACAAATAAAAGCCTTTTTTCGTGTCTTGTGCCCAACTATATGTACGGTTAACCCATTAACGGGAAGGCCCTTTTTATTTTTGGTTTCTATTTTTCACATCCCACCTAAAAATTTTTTTCATTTTCAAGTGAAAAGCGCACTGTGGAGTGTTGTTTTTGCTTAACAAATTGCCGAATTCAAGTGACAGCATTTAATAGGCCATGGCCTGTTACCTAGGAAGCAGGAAAAAATAATCCAAATGCAGTGATGAAATTTGTGGAAAAAATGCATAAGCGACATTACGTGGGCTTGGTTTTTACGGCGTTTACTGTGCACCCAAATGATTGGGTCTTCATATTGTTGGGTTGTACGATTCAGAGAATAACATTTTGGGGGAATGACATGATGATACCTAACATGTTCATGGTTTTACTGTTTATTTTAATCTGATCGAGGAAAGGGGGAGATTATGCGGTGCCTTCGCCAACAAAGATATAACCGCGGAGCAATTGAATTTTAGTTTTCTTTATTATTTTTTATTTTACTTTCTTAGTTTTGTTGTAACAATATTTTAGAAAACTCTGTAAAACCATACTAAACCGGCCGGCAGTAGTATAGGAGGGATTGTATCTGCATCAGTATTCTAATGGTAATGTGTCCACTATATGGTTATCTGGGTTTTAACTCTTGAAGTTTTGTTTGGTGGACTTTAAAATACAAAGCAAAAGTCATTCTTGGGGGGCAACTTTAATAACTGGGGCGTTTGGGGCAACAAACTTCATCGGACTTTGAGTGATAAAAGTGCAGCACTGGTCATATCCCTTTTAGTTCAGAAAGATCTGTCGTGTCTCTGAAATGATAGAACGCAGTGAGTCTTAGACCTGAAACAATAAAACTGGTTTGCTGGGTGCCGGGGAAAAGAAATTAGGCTGGATTTCGGCCTCTTCCCGACGCCCCATAGCTGAGGAAGTGAACACTTTCATGTGAAATAAGACGGGTGCATAGCAGGCTTTGGCACATTAAACCAAACAGAACAGCAAAGTACGCCAGGAAAAACTGGTCCATATGAGCCGGTGGGCGGAGGCAGAGAAAAGGGAAACCCAACATATAACCGGACCACGCCAGGCCACAGAGAAGAACGAAAAATTGAGGGACACAGAGAGAGAAAAAAGGACCCCTTCATACAATAATGACCACACTTTGCCCAAGATCTATATATCATAATGTACCCCTCAAAAGATACAAGAAAAATGGAGACTAGAACAGCCAACACAAGTTTTATGGACGCAGAAGGGTGTAATTAACAGAATCTTAAGGGGAAAGTGGGTAGACCAACCATAATATTACATATAAGTATGGTACAGGGGACGCATCGCTCAGTTTATTATACTAAGTTAATATATACACAAGGATCACTCTCCTCTTGGTCCGGAACAATGGCAAGTGGTTACTACAAAAAAATTTATGCCTACTTCAGAGAGATAGGTTTATAAATTCTAGTAGCCATCATCGGTACTACAGAAGAGCAAGTGAGGCGGTAAAAACATAAGGGGAGATTTATAAGAAGTGGAAGCTAAGGTTAAAAAGTGTTCTCGGTGCCCATGTGAGACCAGATCCAGGAGCTCAGCTTTCTGAATTTATCAATAAAAGGTATGGAAAATGAAGCTGTAGCTTTCTATTGTAGGTATCATTGAAGCACGCGCAGCTATAGAACAGTTTTGCCATAATCGGACAACTTTGATAAATCTCCCACATAATCTGGATGTAAGGGACTTGTATTGTGTCAATAACTTTTTATGCATTTTTTTGTTCTTTCACATTTGCTCGAGAGTGCGTAATCCTGACTACTCTTCCAAAATATCCAAGTGTGTGTGATGTAATTTTCGGAAATTGAATAATGGGTATAGCGAGTGGAGCGAAAGAACAAACAATAGAAGAGAAACGAGACAAATAGATAATAGGGAGATGACAACTTTGTGCGGCGAATTTTTATGAAATTAATAATTAATATTAAGATAATTCAGATAAACCAGATACGTTATGTTAGTCATAATGATCCAGATAATAGATTTAAAGTGCCCCCGAATATAAAGTATCTCATATAGCCAATTCTTTTGAAAACACCTTTAGTAAAAAACGTAAAGACCTATAAACATAAACAGTGCAGCTGTGTACTGGTGCAGTTGCCTGTGAAGTGTGAAGGGTGAGCCAAGATTCAGGATGAATGGGATGCAACAACTCTTTTTTGGTGCAACATTCTACATAGGACGTCAGAAAATGTAACAATTGGGTAACGGTTATCTAACTGTGCACCAGAAAGACCTTTCAGCGCCCAAATTTTGTTGTGCGTTGGGATAGTGAACCGGGGGGAAACAAATGTGTTGTGGACATCTTTATAAAACGGTTGCAAGGAGTTTGACACTAAAAAGAATGGCCAAGTCAGACAAAAATGTTCAGGGGCTTTATTATATGTGGCCCAAAGAGTATTTAAAAGACCATTCAAACCATCAAAATAAAGGCATAATAAACCAGGAATTATAACTCATAGAACCAAGGTACTATGACGATGGGTAAGCTCTATTCTGTTGGTTCTGAGGATTCTTAACAATATTGAATCAATATCTAGGGGGTAGTTGCCGAGCGTTCCGATTCCAACGCTTTCAGTGTCCTGCGGACATAGAGATACTTTATGATTGGGAACGTTTGTGGTTTCTTTTTTCTTGGTTGAACCATATGTAGGTTAGCCACAGTGTTAAAATATAACTTTTATTCCCAATTCATAAAACATTTTATGGCGTTATAAAAATACAGTATAAATCCACGCCTTGCGCATGTGACAGTCTTAACCTAGTTATATCTCTGGGTTCTACCAGTGGAATCTCCATTGAAAAATTTTAGATAAAAATTTCTTAATTGCAAAAAATGTTAATGTGAAGGGCCTGATGTGGCATCATGTTGTTGCCTTCAAAACTATATGGTTCAGAACAAAGAAGACAAATATCTGGTCATCTTAGTTGTGTCAACACTAAAAATGATACACTGATCTCCCGTTCATATTGGAAAACCATACCGAGGTGATGTTGGTGTACGTGGCCTAAATGCCTATGACGTGACATGTATAAGAAGACCTATCAACAAAATTGTACCTCTATACCATAATCCTGATGGTAAAGAGCTACATGTCTCACCATATCACTAATATTTATCTGCCAATAAGGCACGGACCTCCTTAATTACAGCACATTTAGGCCGATATGCAAATGAGCAGCAAATAGTCAAACAGCACAGGAGACGATCGTCACAGTTCTGAGCAAACAGGAAGTCCTATTCCTCTACACTTATGTCCTTACTATTGTCTTTAACATTCTGTCCCTCTGATTTGACATGGAGAATTTAGCACTGAGCACTAGTGAGGATCTGCAGATTTTGTACCCATTTTCCACACCCCATAATGGGCAAAAGCCCACAGGAGCGTGGGCAATGGACCTAGTTCTCTTTAAGGGTGAAGAGTATAATCAGCATTATGGGACACAGTAGGGACCCAAACTGAAAACCCTTCGAAAGATCCTTTTTTCACACACCAGAATATGGTGTCACTAATGTAACCACATAAAAGTGTAATTGGCTACCACACAATCAAATAGCAGGATAGAAATTAATCTTGAGACGCCATACTTTCTGCTTTTTACCTCGCCTGGAAAGAATTTTATAGCCAAATTAAGGTGTTGAATTACAAAATATCTTAACCGGATTAGTCAGGCTTTGATGTTTGAATGTTGTTGTTGTGTTTAGTGTAACTTTTTTTTTTCACCAAACCCATTTTGGCTTTACGGGACTATTTCAATGATGCACTTATGAAGTATCTTTTCAATGGTTCAATTAGAAGCTGTTTCTTTTTGTGTTCAGTCACAATTGGATCAGTTGGAAAAAAAAAAACAAAAAGTGTGATAAAGCCCATTGAAAGAATGGTTCAGTAAAGACATCAAATGGACAGGAAGGCAAGACAGGAAGAGAAAAACCAACTCTGTATGGGTCCATAAGCAGAAATGGCTTCCAGTGGGGTCAATGATGATGTAAGAAAAATGCCATATGTGAAACAAACCACTTAGTTAACCCAATAAATATGATTTTGCATAATCAAGTCTGAATAATGAAAGTAATGTGCATAGCAAGTGGCAGAGGATAGAGGAAAAGAACTTCCAATACCATCTATGGTTTTTAAGTTATGATTGGTGATCCAGAACATAAGGATGTAATTGTATTTGAAGAAATGTGATTTTTTTTTTTGGGTAAGAATGAATGTGGATTGTGCCTATGTAATAAGACCCATGGCCGGTATTAGACGTGACATAAGTGCTGGCCAATCTTGGTTACTATAAGCTGTTTATAAATAGGTGCTCTTAGAAATTCGCAGCTGCCAATTGGCCTTATGACCTAAAATAAATGTAAGTTCTATTATTTAAGCTTGGACGGGGGACCTTGTCTGCGATGGCAGACATTAAGGGCAATGTCTCTGTTGATGTATTACGTTGCTGTAACAGCAACAACCATTTATTTTAATGACTAAAGGACATTTAGAGATAGATAAACCTCAGAAATTTAAAAATCTTTCCATTATAAACAGATTTTTTCCCGCTTCCGAGTACATGGCATGGAATATTTAAAACCATCATTATGAAGTGCAATTTGTTACGCAGAAAACAAGCCGTCACACAGCTCTTTACGTGTAAAAATAAAAAAGTTATAGATTTTTGAAGGTGGGGAGTGAAAAATGGACATGAAAAAACAGGAAAGGGCCCGGTCCTTAACCGGTTAAAGAGCTGATGGTTATAGTAATACTGTTATAATGAAACTTTCCTCTCAAGCAAGTAAGGCAGCGCCTCCTATTGCAGTAATGTTTTCTTTTCAACAACTCATCAATTCCACTTTACTTTATTAAAACCTTGCACTCAACCAACCTCCCATACTATTGGAGTAACATTTGGAGCCTGGTGGGAAGGCCTAGCTGATGTTCTAGGACAACATGTCCGCTTTATGTGACAGGACCAGTGCCGAGCTCAGAGTAGGATCACCAGTGAAGATCCTGCTGTGGTGCCGCATGTTAAACAGCTTCAACATGTTACATGCAGCAGACCTCATGGACATCAAAAACTAAGGGCCTCTAGCCCTTATGTTTGACAAATGTAGAGGAAGCAATAAAACTATTCCTATTATTAAGTTTCTTCTATAATGCTATAAATAGAGAATTTTCAGCAATGTTTACCTGATTTCTTTTTTAAAGAATTGGCAAGTAGTAGGTTATGGTCTGATACAATTGGTTTTAGTTGGAAAACATTGGGTTTTAAAAATTCATAAGGTTACCATACATATTGGAGAAATGTGGGTTGACGCTTTAGCAATTTTACAAGCTTTTATGCCAAGCAGTTATTATGCCAACACGGTCATACACTTTTAGTTTTAATATGTTCAATGACATAACAGGTGAAGAATATTTTCCTTAAACGGGTTGGCTACTTGTTATAGACTTAAACAGGATAAGTATATCACCAATATTATACTTGCCATGTTAAAGTATGCTGGCATCTGGAAAAAGGGATCTGGGTTATGCAGACATTACTGTCATAATCACATCCACACCCTCTCTAACCATTGATATGGGAGTGGTTATGATAAAGGAGGTGTGTTCACAGTAATGTCAGCGGGACACAGCGGCAGCATACCGCAAACCCCATTTAGGACCAGGACATTTTAATTTTTTTAATTTTTTTTTTCGCTCCCCATCTTTAAAAATAAATAACTTATTTTATTTTTCCGTGTACAGAATTATATGTGGGCCTGTTAACTGCATAGCAAATTGCTTTTCCTAGTGACGATTTTTTATATTCTATAGCACATGGTTTGGGAAGCTAAAAGAAAAATCTAAATTCAATGAAATTTCCAAAAAAAAAACACATTTGCACAATTTTTTTATGGACACTGATTTTACATCTTTCACTGTTCACTTCATATGATACCTCCCATACTTACCAAATTTGTATAGATTTTAATATTAATTCCTTTATTTATGTAGTGCACACAGTGTGGTACTACAATTCCTTTACTTATGTAGTGTCCCTGTGTGGCTCACAATCTAATCAACCTACTAGAATGTTTTGGAGTGTGGGAGGAAACCGAAGGACGCGGAGGAAACCCATGTAAAACACAGAGAAAAAATAAAAACTCTTTGCAGATGTTGACTTGGATGGGTCTTGAACCCAGGTCCCCAGTTCTGCAAGGCTGTAGTGCTAACCACTGTGCCACCGTGCTGCTCCTTTGTACATTTCTTTTATTTTGTACTATTGAAAGGCAAATGACATTTTTATACTTCAGTGTATAGAGCTGTGTAAGAAGTATTTTTTGCGGGACTAGCCAATATTTCCACTACCACCATTTTTGGAACTGTACAACTTTTTTATTACTTTTTATTCTTGTAAAATAGCAAAAAAGTGGCAAGTCAGACATTTGGGCTTTATCCCATTACAGGGATAACTGCTGGGAATAATTCTTTTATGATTTGATTCGTTTAGGAATTTGTTTGTTTATTTTTATATGTGTTTTAGGAAAAGACGGGTGATTTGAAATATCATTTATTATTTATATATATATATTTTTTAAATTGTTTACTGATTTTTTAGGTCCCCCAGGATGTTTGAACACTGGGGAGACTGATTGCCGATTCTATATACTGCAATACAACTGTATTGACATGTATTGCAAATTTCCATCTCTTATATTACAGCCTCCCATCGGCAGCCATATGTGAATCTGATGTTTATGTGAAAGGATTGGTATTGACCACGGCAACTAACAGGTTGACTGCCACACTGCACTGATTGCAGCAGTTATCCACAGATGTCTGCTGTATAATACAGCAAACACCTGCCCTGTAATGATAGGGCTCAGCTTGTAAACCTTCTTTATACAGCCTTAAAGATGTACAGGCAGTCCCCGCGTTACGTACAAGATAGGTTCCGTAGGTTTGTTCTTAAGTTGAATTTGTATGTAAGTCGGAACTGTATAGTTTATCATTGTAACCCCAGCCAGAATTATTTTGGCCTCTGTGACAATTAAAAATGTTGTATTGTCATAAGAACCAGGATTAACAATTAAGCTTATTTGCAGACACCTTTTATAACTCCTACAGCTGATTATTATAGCGTGGGGCGAAAGTACAGTGAATTACCAACATCCATAGGTCCGTTTGTAACTAGGGATCGTCTAGTCAGATGTTCTTAAGTAAGGGGGTCACCTGTATATGTGTTATAGGCAGTCCTTAAGAGGTTAACAGTAATTTTAATGTGGGAGACACAAATGAGTCTAACACTTACACAAGTTTTATTGGAAGATTAATTATAATTGGCTTTTTATTGTTAGACTGTTGTGTTTGATAACATTTTTAAATAGCTTGAAAGTAAGCTTTTTATTCAATGAGCATTATATCAGTTTCTGTTAAGTCAGACATATTCTTTATATAGACTTGAAAACTTGATGGAAAGTTTTGGCTTCAATGGGTGTAGCAGATGACTGTAAGGCAGTTCAAGATGTATAAAATGAACACAAGAAAAGGGTGTGTATGACGATTACCGCCAGTTATCTTTAGCTTCATCTTGAAACAATTGTTCCCAATCTACATCATCCTGTAAATCCATAAAATACCATATAAGGAACTACACAAACAATACCAAAGCCATGAAGCAATGGTAGTGTATTGTGCAACAATTGCTTTATAATAAGTTCTGACCCCCAACAACCTACAAGTGTGTTGCCAAAAACTAATAGAATCAATTTTTATTCATCTGTGCTATATGTAACATTTTTAATATACCTAAAGCTACACAATAGTATAACTGGTTACACAGAATGTTCACTCCTATTCTAAAGATCATGGGGGCATTGGTCACTTGTGAATAAAGGATTTTTGTGTTTAATTGACTTTTTTTGCAACATATCTTACATACCTTATATACTCGAGTATAAGCCTAGTTTTTCAGCACAAAAAATGTGCTGAAAAACCCAAACTCGGCTTATACTCGAGTCAAAAAAATAAATAAATCAAAACTCGCCTTTCTGGCGGCACCCGTAGATCTTCTGTGCGATCCATCCGGTATTGTTGTGCTGCACGACGGGGAAGGGGGGGCTATATACACTGGGGCAGGGGCTGGCAGGCTATATACACTGGGGCAGGGGCTGGCAAGCTATATAAACTGGGGCAGGGGCTGGCAGGCTATATATACTAGGGCAGGGGCTGGCAAGCTATATACACTGGGGCAGGGGATGGCTGGCTATATACACTGTGGCAGGGGCTGGCTGGCTACATACTGGAGAGGCTGTGACCAATGCATTTCCCACCCTCGGCTTATACGCGAGTCAATAGGTTTTTCCAATTTTTTGTGGTAAAATTAGGGGCCTCGGCTTATACTCGGGTCGGCTTATACTCGAGTATATACGGTAATTACCCTTCCTGCATAATCATGATGTAATTGGTGAGAAAGCTCCATAAATTATTTAAACTGAAGCAAAACTCACTCATAGGGTAGTATTGTTTTTGAAAAAGAGTAAAAAATAACGTAGGTCTATAGCTGCGTAACTTACAGCGTTATGCAAATAGCAGGCATAAGTCTCATATGTGTATTCTCAGTAGCCCCCATGTAGCAGCCCCTACTTCTGACCACACAACTTAAAGTGATATTCCCATGAAGACAAGATTCTTAAGTATACCCAGGATAACAAAATAACACATTCTCAAATTCAATGTTATTAACAAAAATACAGCATTTTACAGATATAATGCCAACCTGTCTCTATCAGCCCTGGTGTATACAATTTTAGTTGGCCCTGGACCCTGAAACTTCTGACTTTAGGGTCTTGAGGACATATCGTTCTCCTGTTTGACGCTGCACTGAGCTTTTCTCTGCACTCCAGCTCCCACCTTTGCATTCCAAGACGAGCTCACACAGACACACAGAGAGACTTTTTGACTTTTTGCTTATTTACCAAGGGTCCCACGGCCGCATTTTTGTCGGTTTTCCCGACTTTTCGGGGATCGCGCCGGGGATTGTGACGCAAACGATCATTTTTTATCGCAATCACGTCAGCTTTCACGTGACACAAATTTCACGATTTCACCATTTCTTAGCACAGAGGAATCATAATGGGGCTGCTTAGAGAGTGATATGAGCTAAAACAGCAATAAAACTGAGTAAAATTGTAGGGGTTAAAATGATCTTTATTGTGTTAACATCACTAGGAAATTGAGAATTTTTTATTCATGGGCAAGCCCCTTTAAATTAAGAAAAATTCAGGTCAAATGAAAGAGACTACAAAATAGGACTTGGATTGGGTTTCACAGGAACTTATTATTGGTAGGCATCATTGGATATCTCAAAACATCACAAGCAGAAGTTGATGCTTCTTTAAAATTGTCGGGTCTAGAGAACTAAGCCACATGTAAATGGTTTCCTATCAAACAAAAACATGGCTGACACCAGTTGGGAGATGTTATTGGCTCAAAACTTAAAAGTTTGTGTGAATTGTGTATATGAGGACGAAAGATAAATGAAAAGGGATGGATGATAATACTGGAAGGGGTGAGAGGAAACTAGAAGAGACCGGGCTGCTATGTAACTGGTATGAAGATACAGATATAGTGGAGAGAGGGCAATGTATACTAACAAGTGCAACTGCCTTGAATAGATATAACACATAAGAGGATGAGCAGTTCAGGAAGTGTAACTAGGAGTGTCAGGGCCCCATAGCAGGCTTTTGAATGCCCCCCCCCCCCCACCTTCCTACTTAAAAGTATACATATTACACTATATATATGTATATATATATATATATATATACACACACAATTATATACTTAGACATATAGTTCTTCACTCACATACGCATCACATATCACAGCATATAAGCACATATACAGTATAAAAACACTATACAAAATATACACATACATCATTTTCACCTCACAGATATATACAGCATATATACATAAGATATGTTATATACATAGTATGCTTTCCAATGTGCAGCATAATATGTATATCATGGTGGACATCCTCCATTCTTTAGTGTCAGGTTGGATGACGGTGCCCCCTGACACTGTGGGCCCCATAGCAGCTGCTACCACTGCAGTTACACCCCTGGTTTTTATATTTAAGTTCTCATTCATATCCCTTCCACACTAGTACTTTTGCCTGGGGGTGCCACGATAACCCCATAACCCATAACAATCATCTTTATCTCTCCTATATTAATTTATGTTTCTGAACCAAGTGGGGTTTTTGGTGATATCTTTCTCTTCAAAAAAGCCCAGTTATCTGTGTATCCTGGGTTGACTCTTGCAACCATCGCAGTCCTTCAAATTTATCTGAATATGGTATTTTGGAGGTTGCAGTATTGATGTTTCAGAATGAAGGCTCTGCTGCTGAGAAAATAAACTCTCTGAAAAAATATCCATCATCCATTTTTAATGATACAGTAAAGCATGGGGCTTCCTAAGTTAGGAATTTGTGGATGTG
The DNA here is from genome assembly GCA_019512145.1 of Engystomops pustulosus. Classification (NCBI taxonomy): domain Eukaryota; kingdom Metazoa; phylum Chordata; class Amphibia; order Anura; family Leptodactylidae; genus Engystomops; species Engystomops pustulosus. Next base: position 95,346,136 of record CM033641.1, on the reverse strand, counting down.
AATGTCCTGTATTTTTCCATATTATGGCGCCGAACCCTCAACTTTCAATGGAGAGGGGAGTGGTGAGGAGCACTCTCCCCTCCTCCATTTGGCTGTGTGCTTACCCAGACCTGGACCTAGGGTCTTGTCGTGAGTGGTACTTGTTAACTTACTGTATGGGATAGTTTATGAGTGAAATCTGATATTCTTTTTCTGTCTTTTCCACTGCAAAAATAAGTTGCACCTATTTACTAGTGGCTTTCTGGAGGGAGATGCTTCTGATTTTTTAGAAAATTATTCTACGATCCTGTCTGTAATAGCTACCGGCCAGCAATGATGTAATAGGGGGCGCCGTAAGAATCCAAGATGGTGGCGTCAATGCCTACTTAAATGCTGTCGGCATTTGATTGCGCCACTTAGGGGCTTAACACCTAAGCTCCATGCAAGCAGCAGTCGCAGTCTCAGCCATGGGTCTTAACTACATAATGCAGCTACCACCCACTGTGTATGTAGCAGGCTCAGCCTTAACTGAGATGTGACGTAGAATTACATCACATGTTGATAAGGGGTGAAAGGTAAAAAAGGAGACTTTGCATGTTAAGTTTCTGTTACTCTTTAAATCGTTTGAATCTTCATACTGCTATAGAAATTGAGATTTCAGTGTTCTCATCACATGTTGAGCTTGTGACCAAATCATATTGAATAAGTAACTGTGGTTTCTTGTAAAACTACATGCAATTCATAAGTGCTCCCTCCTATTCAAAATTACACAGAGAACCATTTATGTCATATTCTTTTGTGCAATGTAGTATCACAATCATGCTATTATTGTTATATTTATAGTAATTATGTACCAACACCCATTGCAGGAAGGTTGTATCCTAGGTAACAGCAGGGCTGGAATGGGGCCAAAGCAGCCCTGGCACATGATATATTGTTATTGGGGATTTGTGAATGACACACAGGGAAATCTATGGATAACCCTCTTATTAGGGGGTTCAGTAGATAACACAATTATGGGGCTCTGTGAGGCCCCTTCCACACTTGCGTTGCAGATCACTTCAGAGTTTGATCAGGGTGCGATCAGTGTTTGGTCAGTGAAAAACGCACATTTTGCATCAGAGTGCAATCAGTTTTCAGTCAGAGTTTGTTCAGTGTCTCAGTTTTTCACGCGCGTTTTCAATGCAATTTCAATGAGCTCTATCTTTTCTATGGCAATTGATACGTAAAAAATGCATTGCACTTGCATTGCACTTGCAAGTGTCTCAGAGTGCAATGCGTTTTTGATGCATCTCCATAGACTTGTATGGTGCGTTTTTCACGCGCGTGAAGTAGAGCATGTCGAGTTTAAACGCGCGTTAAAAAAAACGCGCGTGTGTGCATGAAAAAAAATGTAAGTCTGAAAAGACCCATTGGTTACAATGGGTCAGAGTACAATGCGAGCTCTGCGCGTCAAAAGCAGGCGCAGAAAACGCGTGTGAAAAACGCAAGTGTGAAAGGGACCTTATAGTAGTCATTTCTGGATGGCCAATGATTAGACTATGTTGACATTATCATTATCTAACAATTGTTCTGATATGTCAGAAGAGCAGCGAAATATGTAACAAAAAAAGTTTCCCTTATCAAGATACAAATAAAAGCCTTTTTTCGTGCCCCACTATATTTCAAGGTTAACCCCTTAACGGGCAGGCCCTTTTTTATTTTTGGGTTTCTATTTTTCACATCCCACCTTCAAAATTTTTTTCATTTTCCATGAAAAGCGCTGTGTGAGTGTTGTTTTCTGCTTAACAAATTGCACTTCATAGTGACAGCATTTAATATGCCATGCCTTGTACTAGGAAGCAGGAAAAATAATCCAAATGCAGTGAAATTTGTGGAAAAATGCATAAGCGACATTTCCTGTGGGCTTGGTTTTTACGGCGTTTACTGTGCACCCCAAATGATTTGTCTTCATTATTGTTTTGGGTGGTACGATTCAGAGAAATAACATTTTGGGACATGATGATACCTAACATGTTCATGGTTTTTACTGTTTATTTTTATATCTGTTCTTGGAAAAGGGGAGAATTGAATTTTTAGTTTTCTTTCTTTATTTTTTTTTACTTTTTTATTTTTTGTTTTAACTATTTTTAGAACACCCTCTTTAACCCATACTACAGTCTGGCAGTATATGAGGATTTTACTGATCATGTATTCTAATGTGTAATGTGTCCACTATATGGTCTCGGGTTTTAACTCTGAAGTTTTGTTTGGTGCTTTAATAACTACAAAGCAAAAGTCATGTTTTAATCATTCTCAATATTTGGCTGTAGCTATATTTTTATAAAGGTTCAGAGTAAGATCCTATCTATTTTCTCCTGCGCTGATAACTTTTTCTTGGTGCACCTTTAACATTGGGCGTGCAACACACTTCTATCGGACTTTGCGTGATAAATGTGCCGCACTGGTCATATCCCTTTTAGTTCAGAAATATGTGTTGCATGAAGAATAGTGCAGCTGCACCACAAAATGGTTGTGTGCAACGAATATGTGGTGTGAACACTTCTTAAATACATGTGCAAGCAGTTTGCACATAAAAGAACATGCAAAGTCCGCCAGAAAACTGGTAAATATGAGCCTGTGTCTCTGCATAATTAAAGTAAACCCAACACAACACAACTGACCACGCCATGCCCCCATATATATAAAAAATTCCCCTCATACCATAACTGACCACACTTTGCCCCCATATATATATCATATGTACCCCTCAAAACACAAATTAGCACAAGTTTTATGGAGCTATTACAGAATTATTTATATTAATATTACCATATAATATACAGCGGACTTCCATTATTATATTATATTATACACAGGATCCCTCTCTGGTCCAGAAATGGCAAGTGGTTACTACATTTCATTGGCCTACTTCAGAAAGTAGGTTTATAAATTCTAGTAGCCCTCAGCAGGTTACTACAGAAGAGCAAGGAGGGTATAAACATAAGGGGAGATTTATCAGAAGTGTCTAAGGTAAAAGTGTTCTCGGTGCCCATGGAAACCAATCAGAGCTCAGCTTTAATTTTATAAACAGGTATTGGAAAATTAAAGCTTAGCTTCTATTAGTTATCATTGGCAACTAGAACAGTTTTGCTCTCGGACACTTTTGATAAATCTCCCCCATAATCTTTGTTTTTTCAATAAACTTTTTGCTTTTTTTGTCTTTCACATTTGCGGTGCTCTTTTCCAATTCCAATTGTTTGTTTTTTTGGAAATGAAAATGGTTATACAGGGTGTGTTGGGGAGTTTTTATTGATAATTAATAATAATATTAATAATAATTCAGATAAACAGATTGTTATGTTGATCATAATGATCAAGATAATAGATAAAGTGCCAGTGCTCATATAGCCAATTCTATTTGAAACACCTTTAAAAAACAAAGACCATAAACATAAACAGTGCAGTGTGTACTGGGTGCAGTTTGCCTGTGAAGTGTGCAGGGTGCGCCAGATTCATGAATTGGATTGCAACAACTTTTTTTGGTGCACATCTAACATAGGGCTGTCAGACAATGATAACAAATGTGGTGCACGGTCTAACTGTGCACCAGAACGACCTTTCAGCGCCAAATTTTGTGTTGCGTTGGGCATAGTGCAGCCGGGACACAAATGTGTTGTGGACACTTTATAAATACGTGTGCAAGGAGTTTGCACTAAAAAGAATGTGCAAAGTCAGACAAAAACTGGTTCAGGGGCTTTATTAAATGTGGCCCAAAGAGTATTTAAAAGACCATCAAACCATCAAAATAAAGCATAATAAACCAGGAATACTAACTCATAGAACCAGGTACTATGACGATGGTAATCTTCTTATATCTGTTGGTCTGGGCTTAACCATATTGCTCAATCTCTAGGGGGTCGTGCCAGAGCGTTCCGCTTCCCACGCTTTCTCAGTGTCCGGTATCATAGAGATACTTTATGATTGGGAACGTTTTTGGTTTCTTTTTTCTTTGGTTTGCACATATGTAGGTTAGCCACAGTGTTAAAATATAACTTTTAATTCACAATTCATAAAACATTTTTATTGGCTGTTATTAAAAATACAGTAAATCCAGCCGTTGCGCAGTGACAGTCTTAACCATAGATTGATATCTCTGGGTCTACCAGCTGGAATCTTCCATGAAAAATTTTAGATAAAAAATTTCTTTAATTGCAAAAATGTTAATGTGAGCTATGTGGCATCATGTTGTTGCCTAAAACTATATGGTTCAAGAACAAAGAAGACAAATATCTGGTCATCTTAGTTCTGTCAACACAAAAATGGATACACTGATCTCCCGTCATATTTGGAAACATCACAGAGGTGATGTTGTGTGTCCTTGGCCTAAATGCCTATGACGTGACATTTAAAGAAGACCTATCAACAAAATTGTACCTCTCATACCAGTAATTCCTGCTGGTAAAGGGCTACATGTCCTCCCCATATCACCTAATATTATCTGCCAATAAGGCACTGTACCTTAATTACAGCCATTTAGCCGATATGCAAATGAGCAGCAAATAGTCAAACAGACAGGAGACGAGTCCACAGTTCTGAGCAAACAGGAAGTCCTCTTCCTCTCCACTTCTTGTCCTTACTATCTGTCTTTACAATTCTGTCCCTCTGATTGCATGGAGAATTTAGCACTGAGCACTATGTGAGAATCTGCAGATTTTGTACCCATTTTCCACACCCCATAATGGCCAAAGCCACAGACCGTTGGGCAATGGACCAGTTCTCTTTAAGGGGTGAGGTAAATCAGCATTATGGGACACAGGAGTGACCCAAACTGAAAACCCTCTCTGAAAGATCCCTTTTTTCACACACAGAATATGGTGTCAATAATTTAACAACATAAAAGTGTAATCTGGTACCACACAATCAAATAGCAGGATTAGAAATAATCTTGAGAGCCATACTTTCTGCTTTTTACCTCGCCTGGAAAGAATTTTATAGCCAAATAAAGTTTTGAATTACAAAATATTAACCGGATTAGATCCAGGCTGTGATGTTGAAGTGTTGTTGTTGTTTTAGTACCTTTTTTTTTCACCAAACCCATTTTGGCTTACGGACTATTTTCACTGATGCCTTACTGAAGTATTCTTTTCAATGGTCAATTTAGAAGCTGTTCTTTTTGTGTTCAGTCACAACATTGGATCAGTGGAAAAAAACAAAAGTGTGATAAAGCCCATTGAAAAGAATGGTTCAGTAAGACATCAATGACAGGACAGGACAAGACAGGAAGAGAAAACCAATCTGTATGTGTCCATAAGCCGAAATGGCTTCAGTGGGGAGTCACTGATGTGAAGAAAAATGCCAATGTGAAACCACCCTTAGTTTAACCAATAAAATGATTTTGCATTAATCAAGCTCTGAATGAATGAAAGTAATGCTAGCATAGTGCAGAGATAGAGAAAAAGAACTTCCAATACCATCTATGGTTTTTAAAGTTATGATGGTGATCCAGAACATAATGATGTAATTGTATTTGAATAAATGTTGATTTTTTTTTTTGTTTAAGAATGAATGTGGATTGTTGCTCATGTAAAAGACATGCCTGTATTAGCCGTGACATAAGTGCTGGCCAATCTTGTTTCCTATAGCTGTTTACTACATAAGGTGCTCTTTAGAAATTAGGCACTGCCAATTGGCCTTATACCTAAAATAAATGTAAGTTCTATTATTTAAGCTTGGAGGGGACCTTGTTGCGATGGCAGACATTAAGTTGCAATGTCTCTGTTGATGTATTAGTTGTGTATACAGCCACAACCATTTTATTTTAATGAGAGAAGTGACATTTAGAGATAGATAAATCCTCAGAAATTTAAAATATCTTTCCATTATAAACAGATTTACAGAAATGTTTAATGAATATCTTTTACAGTAGAGTACACCAGAATAAAATATATATTATATACCGTATCATATTGATACAATGATGGGGTTTTAATAAGTTGTACTGATATATTTAATTAAACAGGTATATACATGTCTCTAAATATTTTTTTTATTGTCTTCCAGACGTGTTTGCAGGGAAGCCTTGTGGATGGCCCCGGAGCAGGCCCGATGGAAGAGGAAAGAAGCCACCATGATGAGGGCAGTAGATTGAGTCAATTCCTAATACATCCCTCACCTGCTTGCCAAAACAATCCAGCAAAGCTACAAAATGGGAGCCTGCCAACTGAAAGAGCCGAACCCCAAGTCAACGGAGACAGCTGTTTACAAACAAAGAGCAGCTATGGTATCACACACATGAAGGGAAACCAGGACAGCTCTGACCTCATAAATGAAAATGGAGAATATCCAAATTTACATAACGGTGCAATAAAGCGCACATTTAGTGAACCTTTGGTGTCAGAATATCTTGAACAGAAAAAAGTCAGAACAGTTGATGAGGTGAATGGAGAAAATGAAGATGAAATCAATGGACAATATGTCCAACAAGGTGTTTCTGAATTCTGTAGCAAAGACAAAGCTGTGAGAACAGAAGAAAATGAAAATCAGAATGTTCAGGTTTCCAGTGAGCAGAACAAAGACCTTAATTCCCACAACAATGGCAATGTCTTGTGTCAGAATGATGAGACAAGTCCATTGTCCAATGGTGCTACTGTTTTTGCCTCTTCCTTGAAGTTGACACATGGTGAATTATTGGAGAAAACATGTTCTCAATATTATCCTGAAAAGGTTTCCCTCGATGTTCGGAATAACACACCTCACACGGTTGCCATTAACACTCTAAATGATGCTAGCAATGATGTGTCTCCCCAGACAAATCATTCACCACATACCTCAGGGCAGATTACTTCCCAACTATCCTTGAACTCGGTGCTGTCTCAAGGGCCAGGTGCTATGGCTGTTGAGGCCCAAAATGTTGATGAGAGCAGCGAAACAGCTGTGAAGCCAGGAAGCTATTCACTGCAAGTACAAGAACAGAAACCACTTCCAAAAGAGGCACCCAATTATAATTCCCAGAATATAAATGAAAGAAACTGTGACCCACATGAGACTGTGCGACCAATGTGCTCAGAGCAAGTTGCTGTTTCTGCAAGTCCATCTTACCAAGGCAGACCTAGTGACAGCTTTTCTGAGGCTTTCAACAAAGATCATATTAGTTTAATGCAGTTAAACAAGTTACTATATGCCCAGGAAACTGACAGCTACAGAGCTACCCAAAACATATGTAATGTTAATTTCTTACACTCACAAAATAATGACTCATGTCAGCCATTCGATCCAAGAATCATTTCTCAGCAGACATTTTTGCAGTCGCAGAACAGCAAGACATCACCCACGGCCGGGCTCCCTTCGCTACACTGTTCGGCAGGGACAAATCCACCCCAAGAACATAATGGGCAGACAAATTATGCAGTTGACAACTATTCAGAGAAGCTAAAAGAACATATTTCACAAAAAGGGAAGGATCATTGCAATGGGACAGAAAGAGATTATATTGATATGTTGGATCAAAGGAGGCCTTTTCTTAAGTCCAACTTCAGAGATTTTAGACGAAATCATTGTCTGAAGGAGGAGGGTTCACAGTCATCTGAAGACTTGTTAAGGTTACTTATGCTTTCTCAGTCACAAAATCAAAAGAAGCTTAAGCAATATACAAGAAAACAGGGTAACACGAGTCGAGGTCATGCTAGTCAGGACTTGGTGGGAGAAGTATCACCACTTCAACTTCATGGGCAGCAACTAAATTTTCAAAAGCACTTATCCCAAGGAGATACACAACTACAATCCTATGAGCTGAAAAAGAGTTCTAACCTTTACCAGCAACCTAATTTAGAACAGCAAATTGGGCAAACATTTGACCATACTTTAAAACAGCACTTAAATCCACAAACATCTGAGAACAAACAATTTCCACATCATGTACAGTCATTACACCAACAAGTTATGCACTCAAAAGATCGAGACAAATCACAGTTTCATCCAAATCCACATTTTCAGCAGAGGCAAAATCAAGATTTTAACAAAGACCAGTTACCACCTTTTCATCCTCAACAACTCTACAGTACTACACTCCATAGGGCAAGTCCACATAATCTTGTAAAACTGGAGGAAAATTCTCAAGTCAGTCAATATCAGAATATGCATCAGTACCATCTATCTGCACAAGATGTTGAGGGGCAAATGAGACACAGTTCAAGCAACACAAATTTTCATTTCAATCAAAGCCAGTCTGACTCTCATAGTAAAGATCCGTATATATCTGAAAACGTAAAGGTGGGTAAAGAGCATGCACAAGTTAAAGCAGAGACTATTGAGCAGTATTACCAAACCAACAGATCTCAGCAACCAGACCAGCTTGGGTACCAAGAGCATAAAATCGTCAGCAATCTTCCCATTATGAACCCAAATCACACAATACACAACCAAGATCGGTCAAGCCAACAAAGTGCAATAAACCAAAATAGATACTTGCCACAAAGCAATTCTAGTGCTCAGCCTTTGCTAACTCAAAGAGGATATAATCCTCAGTTTTCAAATCAGATGAATTGTATTCCAAAGCATGCTGCTCTGAGACATCATTTACTTCAGCGTAGGGAGCAAACCAAACATGAAAGTTCCTCTGCACGTAGATCTGTCAAAGTGGAGAACAGCTCATCATCAGTCTGCATGCGGGCTCCTCATGAAAGCAAAACAGGGAAAAAAACAATCAAACAAGAGTTTCAGCATTTTGGCCCAGAACACATACAACAAAGAAGTATTCTTGAAACAATGGAGCAACAAATGAAACAGTATCCCAGTAAATCATTGTTTCACCATCAAGTATCTACCATTAAATCGCCCAAGCATGTGAAGGTGGAGTCTTCAGGCCCTGTTACAGTCCTAACCACACACACTAAAACTTCAACACTAGACCAACAGATTGTCCATCCACAAGAGAAAACCCCGACAAAAAGAGCAGCAGGATCTGCTCTTAGTAATTTTTTAGACTCTCCTTCAACACTTCTAAGCACCCCTATCAAAAACCTATTGGATACGCCTATAAAAACCCAGTATGATTTCCCATCATGTAGCTGTGTAGGTAAGTGCTATGAGTTATTTTTAAACAAACATATTCAGATATGGTCCTCCTTTCAACTACATAGTCATAGAATGTCATTAGGTGTCATATTTCGCATCTCAACACTGGCCATCAATAAATAGGTTTTGGTACATACAACTTCATAGCAAAAAAGGTGGGAGGGTCCCCAAAATAAAGGGAAACTGCAGTTAAATTAAGAACTCCATTGTAGCCTTCTAAACACATCACTTGAACAAAGGCTGCTGTTTATGGCAGTCTGTCTTTTGCTTACAGAGCAGTTTTTATAAAATATGCTGAAAATATTAACAAGCACTTGTAAGGAAGTAATTGAATAAGATTTATTTCCTGCTAAAAGAGAACCTGTCAACAGGTTCCAAAAGCTGGTTACAGCTGCATTGTAAGTATGCCTTTCCAAACCAAAGTCCAGCCCCTGGGACTACACAGGGTCAGGGAGCAAGGTAAGTTATAAGACCCCATTATATTCTAATGCAGATGCATAGAGAAGGCAGAAAGGCATATTTGCACTGCTGGTGTGAAGGGCTTCTGTAACCTGTCTTTAGTAAAAATGAGGTCCCTGGTGACAGGTTCCCTTTAAATGTGGATTAATTAACTCAAAAGTTTCACCAATTTCCATTTTTTTTGTAATCTGTTTTTATTTTCTGTTTGTAGATTATTTTTTATTCCTTTTATATTGTCCATGATTATGACAGCTACCATTTTACCTAGTAATAGCATTAAAACAGCCTATTGACAGCAATAGTTTGCAGCCAACTAACTGAGACACATGCTATGTCATCAATTGTCAGTGGTTGCTGTAATGAGAATGTTTTCTAAAAAGGACCACCTTGTATTGTAATCCTATCTATTTTGTTTCTAAGTAAAGTGACTGCTGCTTAGAAAACCCCCTACAGTTAGTCTGTTAAAGGTCTTGTCAAACATTATTAAAGGAAACCTACCATTTAGAATGGCAGGGGTAAGCTGTAAGTACCGAGCATCAGCTCAGGGTGAGCTGGTGCCGGTACTTGCTTTCGTTAGTGTTATAAACCGTGGTATCGCGGGTTTAACACTTTTTAAACTTTAGGAGAGGCTTCGGCGCTGCGTGCGCGCGCCTACATGGGAAATACCGAAGATGTTGCGCGCGCACGGTCGCGCGCAGCACCGAAGCCTCTCCTGCTCTAAAGTTTAAAAAGTGTTAAAACCGCAATACCGCAGTTTATAACACTAACGCTGGTGCTCAGTACTTACAGCTTACCCCTGCCATTCTAAATGGTAGTTTTCCTTTAAACTTACCTAATTTCCCCATAGGTAATCTAGTGCTGAAACTCCCCGTTACCCCAGTATCTGTCTTAAGTTAGGTGACACAGCATCACAAGAGCCAATAACAGGCTGAGCAGCGAAGTTGTGAACTCATTGGCTTGAGAGCAAGAGTGTTCAGAAAATCATTGCTCTGCTACTCATTGGCAGTAGATGAGGTAATTTGAGGACCATGGGATCATTTAAAATTAAAAAAAAAACACTTTTTTGGAATACCCCTTAAAGCCTAGTGCTCTGAGCGAGAATTGCATGACACAGTACAGTTTCCTTGTTTTGTCCTGGCTAATTTTATTTTGTGCATTATGTTTTGTGCTATATATTTTTTTTTCTTTAAAAAAATGTTGATATAGGTATAATACTTAATAAAGAAATATTGAAACAGAAAATAGATCACACGCAGCTCTTCCACCTAAATAGAGTGTATTGCACGCCACTGTTAATTATGGAAAATGTGGATATGGGAGAATTGATGCTGCCAATGTTAGAGTCTGCTGATGATCTTCACATGTTCTGGACGTGTCTGGAGTTGAGTTGTGGGAATGGACGTTGAGGCTGCTAGGAAAGGTATTTGGGGTGTAGGTCCCGTGTGACCCAAATTGGGATGCGTAGGAATGCGCAGAAAACTATCGCTAAGCATTGGTTGGATGTGGAGCAGAGGGGAGGTGCAAAGATTTCTGAATATCACGGTCAGGATGGTGCTGAAAGTGTCTATTAAAATGGGATTGGTGCAATTTGAAAAGCAATGGAGCGAATGGATTGAATGTTCGGGAATGGCATCAGTGGAGGTACTACGTGACTGGATGAGACCGCGACGGGAGCATTGCTGGGTATATGAGATGGATGTTGAGTAAAATTTGATTTCAACAATGTAGAGAGGATGCTGGGTCTGATTCTGTGTATTTTGAATAAACGTTGATTAGTTTAAAAAAAAGAAAAATAGTTCACACCATAATGTGACACCTTCCTTTAAAAATACATATGTGAACCACGAAAAGGTAAGTTAATTAGAATGTGCCATGATTTTCTTTAATTTACATATGGCAAAATGCTACAAATTGCACGCAAAGAAAATTAAAACAATATAAATATATTTTTCTCTGGACAGATCAAATCATAGAGAAAGATGAAGGTCCTTATTACACTCATCTTGGTGCTGGACCGAATGTGGCAGCTATTAGAGAGATGATGGAAGAAAGGTAATTTTCATGTTTTTTTATGTTGTCTTCCTCCTGATAAGCCTACCCTGCTGGTTTCTTGATGAAGGAGGGATGAAGGAGCAGAATGATGTTGTGGACACTGCACTGATACAACAACCTGCTGAATTATTCCAAATTCTGGCCTTGAAGTATTATAATAGAACACACTGTATACACTCACATTAAAAAAATGAAAAAATGATTGTCTCCACTTAAGCAGTATCCCTTCTTTTAAGATGTCTTGAAGCCCTGTGTCTCCTATGCAACTCTCTCTCTCTACCCTACATGTCATTCACAATGGCTTTTCAGCTTTTCAACTATGTGTGTGTTTTAAAAAAATGTTCCAAAACAAGGCAGTGAACACTTGTACTAACCTAGAGGTTTTATTCTCAGGTTAGGTGAAAAGGGCAAGGCCCTCAGGATTGAAAGAGTAGTGTATACAGGAAAAGAAGGGAAGAGCTCTCAGGGATGTCCAATTGCAAAATGGGTAAGTAATGTGTGATGTTGCACATCTTATAACATATTGAGAGAGTAAAATTCCTATTACTGTATATACTCGAGCATAAGCTGATCGAGTGTAAGCCAAGGCCCCTAATTTTACCACCAAAAACTGAGAAAACCTAATGACTCGAGTATAAGCCTTCCAGTATATAGCCAGCCAGTCCCCCAATAGTATATAGCCAGCCCCCTTTAGTAAACAGCCAGCCCCCTTTAGTATACAGACAGCCAGCGCCTTTCAGTACACAGCCAGCCCCCTGTGGTATACAGCCAGCAATCCCGCATCTCCTCTTCTTTCTTCTCTCTGCTGTAACAGTGCGCTATGACACATTATGACATCATCAACGGCGACACCGCAGCATCATAGTGTGAGCTGGGCAGAGAGCACATGACCGCATCTATGCCGGCTGTTACAGCAGAGAGAGGCAGTGAATAGTGCATTCATTTTAGGACCATGTATTAAGCCTTTAAGGAGATCATTTTAGTTTTTTGCCTTTTCCATTTTTCACTCCCTGTCTATCATTACATTTTTTGTTTTTCCGTTTACAAAGCTGTAAGAGGGCTTGTTTCTGCCTTACAAATTATACCTCCCAGTGACAGGATTTCAGATTCCATGAAGGTTACTGGGAAGCTTGGAAAAAATTCCAAATGTGATGAAACTGAATAAAAAACACATTTGCGCCAATTTCTTGTGGACACATTTTTTAAGGCTTTTACTGTACAGTCCAAATGACACCTCTATTATATCCCTTGGGCCGGTGCAATTGCAAGAATACAAAAAATGTATATAGCAGTATATGGATTATTTTCTATGGATCATTAATGACTGGTCCTGGAGTCTCATTCAGTCTCCCGGCTGCCATAGGAACAGATCTTCGCTTCCAGATCCATACCCGCACCGATCCCAGGTGTTAGTGGTTGGTGTTTGCTGCATTATACAGCCAACACTCACCATGTATGACCATGGCTCAGCCTATGAGGCATCGTCATATATCCTTAACCCCTTCCCGGCAGGCGCCGTAATAGTACAGCACGGCGAGAAGTGAGTTATCGCAGCTGACACCCGTCTGTAACACCCACGACTGGAGGTTCCTCCGATTGTGGGTGTTAACCCCTTACACGTTGCAGTCAATCATGACCGGGGCGTGTAAGGGGCATTTAGCTTGGATAGGATCCCCCCCGCAGCATTACCGGGGGGTCCGATCTTCTGCAGCACGATCTTTTCTGCGAACGGGGTCCCTGCCTCCTGGCAGGACCCGGCTGTAATACTCTGAGCATGCACAGCGCTATTGAAACAAAAGGCCAGAAAACAGATCGTTACTCCCCGATGATGTCACAGGGCGTGACAATCTAAGCCAAGATGGCAGCGTCCATGCGTCGCCGGCTTTTTACTAGTGAAAGGGTTAACACCCGCAATCAGTGCTAGCACCAATCGCAGGTGTTAAGGGTGGGTGTTTGCTGCAGGGGTGCTTGTTTGCTCCACCTTATTGCCTGGGTTAAAAAGTGGTCTTATACTCCAGAAAATACAGTAATCCTTTTTGTGCTGCTTTATACATCTGTTGCAAATGCTTATATAATAAGTAGAACATAGTACCACAAAACTTGCATTTGTCTGAAAGCTATTTTGTATATAAGGTTGTTGATCTGTTCACAGGTCATTCGCCGAGGTGGACTTGAAGAAAAAATGCTGTGTTTGGTGCGCGAACGAGCAGGCCATTCCTGTGAAACTGCTGTGATAGTGATTTTGATCTTGGTTTGGGAAGGCATATCTACAACTTTAGCAGACAAGATGTACAGTGAGCTCACCGATACGTTACGGAAGTATGGAACATTAACAAACAGGCGCTGCGCTCTCAATGAAGAGTAAGTTGAAAGAATTATAAGAAAGAAACCAGGATCGTTGTTGGCCTAGCTAACAAGAGCACAATAATATTAAATGAGTAATAATAGAGATATTTTATATTATTTAGGCGTACCTGTGCATGCCAGGGGCTGGACCCCGATACTTGTGGTGCCTCATTTTCTTTTGGGTGCTCCTGGAGTATGTACTACAATGGATGCAAGTTTGCCAGAAGTAAAATCCCCAGGAAATTTAAACTTCTCTGTGATGACCCAAGAGAGGTAAGTTTACATTTTTCTTATTAGTATTTACATATTCTAACATTAGAGATGTCTGATACTTCAGAACTACCTTGGGGTCCTATCCTAATGATAGCAGAAACTATAACGGCATTGCATAGTTTTCAACTATGGAAAAACAGCTGTCACATTACACACCATTATATTTATAGCTTACACACTGTCATGTGATAAAGAATAGCCTTTGATATTCAAGAATTACAAAACAAGCTTTCACAGGCACTGACATAACAAAACTCAGAGCAACAGTCCTTTGGTTGGCCCAAGCCCTGAAGCAAAAATATTCTCCAAAGGAGAACCAGTTTAAACCTCAATTAGAATGCAACAATAACCACAATAAAGTTGTGAAGGTCTTGAGATAGCTCATTGGTTTTACACATCATGAGGTTGTGGCACACCTTGGTAAGGAGACATCACTTTATAGGCCATCTGTTGAATCAGGCAATATTATTTCTCACTAAGTGACAGGATTGCTTTCTAATTACTGATAGATTTCAGCTGGTGTCATGGCTTTCTATGTTTTTTCTTTGGACGTCTCCTTCTTCATGTGTTCAAAACTTTTTCCCTGCGTCATGTTTTGATTAATATGCCATTGTGGTTGGATGGATAGCTACCAACATTTTAGAATATCATGTAAATAGAAGCTTTAGAAATATATCAACTGGTAACATGTTCAATACTTTTGTCACCCGCTGTAAATTTGTTTGCCGTTACAAGTTGCATGACTTGGAATGAGCAGTTTACTCTGATGACATTTCTGGTTGACTGTGAATGTTAAACTGTTCCATCTAAACAGCAGGTGTCAATTCACTCTATTTATGGTCCTTTTCCGCATATTCAGTGTTTTGATGGCAATTAAAGCTGCTATCTCCGTGCAGCTGGTAATGTGCACACTGATAGAATAGCAGTGTTGGTGTATCGTCTGGTGTTATGTCAATGCACTCTAGTCTGACAATCAGAATGACAGGCTTGAGCAGGTATGGCAACGTGTCTCCATACAGCTAATTGGTTTAATCTAAATGACTGATCTTGCTGGTAACTGTAGAAAGAATTCTCAATATTACTCCTCTCACCTCTGTTTCTCTTGCAATGGTTTCAGTGGGTCATGTTTCTGTTTCCTTTCTAAAAGGAAATCAAAATTCGATATAGCTTAACTATGCCAATAAATAGTTCAGTAAAGAAAAAATCGAAAAAATCATCTAAATGAGTTGTGATGCTTAAAGAACACCTGTCATGAGGTCTCTGTATTTCTGTCATCACTACCTTTTGGAGAAGCTCACAAGGAATCCATCCCAGCCTTTATCTAGCTAATTCATACATCAATCATTCTAAAATCATATTTTCTGTATTCTGTAAATGAGCCTTGGCACATGGAGAGATAAATTGATGGCACGTCTGTTGCCCCTCCCCCCTGCTCATGTCTGCGAGTAATGTATAGTAAAGCATTGCTATTGCTTTATCTGCTGCCTGTGAGAGACACAGACATCAGCTTCACATATAGGAGTATCTCATACACACAGGCTTCAGGTTGTGTGGCCACCAGCACCAGGAAGAACAAAGAGGATCCAGCACCAGGAGTGTCACATCATTATACAGGCTGTCTGTCATGTGTATAGGAGTATCTCATACGCACACAGGCTGCAGGGGCTGCCAGAACCGGGAAGTATTTAGAGGAGCCTGCACCAGGAGTATCACATCATTAAAATTTTGAACTTTTAAGAAGAACACAATTTACCACACCTGCCCCACCTGTTACATGTTGTACTTTATATTACTTTTGCAGACAAGATTTATATTAAGGCCCCACTACCACTGGTCTCAGAGTCCCCACTTAAGTAATAGGGCAGGTATGGATGCAATTCACTTGCTCAGGTCTGGGTGCCAACATTAGGACCTTATTTGTCCAGAAAAGTGTATCTAGATAAGTCAACAGGTAATCATAGTTATTTATCAGACACTTCTGCACTACAGGAGTATTGACGTTGTTGAATCTTGAAAACAGTGCAAATGGAGTGCTGTAATTAATATCTCAATAAATTATTCATATCAATATCATATGACATACAACTACAGAACACTTTGATTTTCAAATGCATTGATTAAAATAACTTTTTAAGGGTTTTTAGCTTGTGAAGTTCCCGAAGTGTAGATTGATTTTAGATTTCCCATACTTCCTCTTGCTCTACTTTGCCCATGAATACCACAGATTCACATGAACAATTAGAGTGATGATTCTCTCAATCCATCTATAGTTAGTGTTTCAGATAAATAGGTATTTATTCTGCAAAGCCAGACAAGCATGCAGACATATGAGTATTAGGAAACAGGCAAGGAATCAGGGTACAAACACAGAAAAAGGGTACAGGTGTTAAAATAGGGTTGAGAGCATAGGTTCAGGGTTTCAGATCACTTTGGGGTTTAGGGTTACCAGATCAGACAGAATACAGGGTTTCGGATCAAGTCAGCATACAGGATTTCAGTGGAGGATACAGGGTTTTGGATCAGCATACAAGTTAGGTCAGGATACATGATCAGGCACTGACTCCGCTCAGACCAGGGTTCAGGGTACTGGCTAAGTTTGGTTGTAGGCTTAGATACAGGTCACAGTTTAGACTGTGGTTTAGGAGACTGCTCATGATAGATACTGGCTTAGATTTAGGTTCCAGTTTAGACTGGGGTTTTGGAAACTAGCTATAGGTTCACACAGAGGTTCCAATTTAGACTTGGGTTCATAATACCAGTTTAAACTGGATACAGGCTTAGGTACAAGTTGAGGATGCAGAAATTATAACTGCATCATTCAACCCACACAATACCTTTTTGTGGCTAACTGAGTATATTTGGTATTAGCTTTCGAGAATACTAGTTCTCTTTGTTAGACATGTTATTCAACCCACAGCTAAGACTAAAACAGAACTCCAGAATTAACCAACCAACTTTTCAGTGATCAGAAGCTGCAAGGCAGCCCTGGCTGTGGCTTACTCGCTCCAAATGCAGTAGCCAGAGGCCATTCAGAGGATTCTGAATAACATATGATATGAGATTCTGCCCCTCCCCCATTTTATATTTTTGCTTCTATTTATATGTTGCATGTGGTTCTATTCTGCATTGTTAATTTGAGGTATTTTGACATGTTGATGATGGATGTTGTATACCAAGCCAAGACTTGCTGCATTTGGCATCAGTCATGCTTTTGGGTCCATTCCATATAGAATACAAAAGCAATATGTATAGGGAACCTATTTACAAGTGTCTGAAAGGGTTTTTGTACTAACAACACCCTAACAAGAGGCTAAATATTCCTGTCATTGTGACATTTAGACCCTCCTCCGTCTCAAGAATATGAGTCTGAGACCCCTGTGATATTAATACAGCATACATGTCTGATGTGATGAAATGATATGAAATACACATTTATATTTCTAATTGTATACATCATTTCTTATCTGCAAAATCAGTACATCTGTAAAATATCTTGGAAAACATATTTTGGAAAGATTTAGAAAGTTTTTATTTATTGCATGTCATCTTAGGAAGAGAAGTTGGAAGACAGTCTTCAGTACTTGTCAACAATGATGGCACCAATCTACAAGAAGCTTGCACCCGATGCCTATAATAACCAGGTTGAGCATGAGCACAGAGCCCCAGATTGTCGGCTTGGCAAAAAAGAAGGTCGTCCATTTTCTGGAGTTACTGCTTGTTTGGACTTTTGCGCTCATTCCCACAGAGATTTGCACAATATGCAAAATGGCAGCACACTGGTAGGTTTCACTTAAAATTTTAAAGTAATAGATAAAAAGGCAAAACTAAATACATGGTGAATTAAAATGTTGATGTCATTTAATGAAGAGTTCTTTAAATTAAGCAACAATACAGAAGACATAACAAGGCCAAGAAAAGAATGTATTCAGTAATGTCCATTTTTGTCATGCGTGGCAAAATATATCAGCCTAGGTATTTTGGTCCCAATAACTCTGTTACTGGGTGGTGAGAACCTATGCTGAACTCCCTTTTCAGAAGATCTGCATAGGTTTTTTATTATTTCACCTCTTTTTTTCTTTGTATGCAATTTTTTATGTTTCTTACAATATTCCCCAAAGACATTATACTCATTTGATTGACTCAAAGAAGGCACATCAATGGACTAGGAAAAAGTAGGATGGTCATTTTGACACATAAGTTGCCGTCTAGGCGATTGTAATCATGGCTGTTAGAAGATGTTTAGAGCAGTGGTTAGGTGAGGGCACGCATGGCCAAAGCAGATCACCAGCGAGAGGTATGTTTGCTCTGCCAACAAGCAGGTAGTTGTCTCCATAGTTGTCCCCCATCTAGTTACAGGTGGCCCCTCATACCTCTGCATAGCAGAAGAAAATTTTATGTCACAGCACCAGTTATGTGACAGGTATTGTATTCTTTGATGGTCTTACCACTTTTTGCAATTGTTTTATGAAGGAGAAACATGAACTGTGGACAGGAACTATATTGTCTTTAACCACAAATCCAGATTCTATTTCCAAACTGATGACAGTCAGGTTTAAGTTTGAAGGCCTCATGGTGGCTATTATTATCCTGCTTTTTGCTGTTGAGCAACATATGGGGACCATTTGCTGCCTAGCATTGAAACCGGGGACACTAACAGCTTAAGAATATGTGCAGTAGATATTGTGGTTACATCTGTGTCCACTCATTGTTTGCATATATACAGCAAGGGTATTTTCAGAAATATCCTTACCAGATTGCAACACTTCTTTTGCCTTCTGGTTGCCAGATTTACCAGCAAACCATGTAGAAGCTGTGCACCTTTATTTTCAATCTTATCTCAGTGGCAGAAATAGGGTGCTAGAGCCTCCCTTTTCCAGCATAGATTTCCACAATAAACTTTGGCTCTAGTGTTGTAATCAATTACATACTGTACACCATCATTACATCTGCACATTGAGATCCACAGACTCATTGTCAAATTACTCTTAGTGGGTCATTTTTAGTCACTGAATGCATTTTTAACAATTTCTCAGCAATTAATTTTCATGCCATATCAATCCATCTACATTGTCCTTCCCTTAGGTTTGCACTTTAACCAGAGAAGACAATCGTGAAATTGGGAAAATTGCCCAGGATGAGCAGCTGCATGTGTTACCTCTTTATAAAGTATCCAATGTGGATGAATTTGGCAGCTCTGAGGCACAGGAAGAAAAGAAAAGAACAGGTGCCATCCAGGTTCTAACTTCTTTCCGCAGGCAAGTGAGAATGCTGGCAGAGCCTGTTAAAACTTGTCGGCAAAAGAAAATGGAAGCCAAAAAAGCTGCAGCCGAAAAACACTTGGCAAACTCAGAACATGGAACAAGCAAAGAAAAAGAGAAATCTTCTCGTTACAAGAATGCACATTCTGATTTAGCTAACCATGAGAAACAGCTGTCAGGTAAGAAACACCAAGTCAGAAAATCAATGATGCCTGGATTACACATATAATAGATATATATATATATATATATATATATATAATGTTACTTATTACTGTTATATAGCAGATTCATGGGATATATTGGGTTGATTTGGGGGTTGCATCAAGGGATGTAATATTTGTACCATAACTATTAGTAAAGGATAATCATATGTCATAACCATTTTACCTTGAAATATGGAAACATAATACTGAGCACTGTTACATTTAAGGCCTTTATTAGGGTATTCTTTTTTATGTTACAAAACAAGCTACCACCATTACTTGAAAAACATGATCTTCTTTAACTGACTATTAATTTTGTTTTAGTTTGATATCTGGTACAGTTTTGGTAAGTTTGGAGAATTATGTAATAATTGAACACATTGTCTGGGATTTGTATAGAACTTTAAACCACACTGGTGATTGGCTCTTTTGATAAATACATCTTAAAACTGTTTATAATAATGGAAATTATATTTTATGCAAGTGTATGCATAATTCAATTGTGCTCTTAATTTCAGACCTTTTACGGATTTCGGGACAAGCCATACAACCAGGTTCAGTTCCTAATATTGGTCAAACAAACCCCCAAAATTCATTTCCTACAACAGATCCAAACAAACATTATGCAAGAATTCCTAACTTGGCTGACCCCTATCAGAATGCCTCCTCTAACTTTGCTGGGTCTAATCAAATGGATCTTTTTCACGCACCTCCGAACTCCTGTGCCTCCACTCCAGTAAATCCATACCAAGGATCCTTAAATCAAAATACTCCATGTCCCCCATATCCATGTAACGGAAATGTTCCAATAGACAACTGTCCTCCTTATCTAAGTCACTATCCTTCACCGGAGCAACATATGTTTTACAGGTTTAAAAACCAAGATCCAGCAGTTAATCTTAGTATGCCTCCAGTTCAGTCATTGTACCACCAAAGGTTTGCTAATAGTAAAACCTATAATAATAAATATATGAATTATGGAAACCAAAGTGCGCAAATTGAAGATTTTAATGGCTGCAATCTCAAACCAAACTCTAATCCCATGGGGTCATTTAACCCTTACCCTGTGCATCAAGGAGATAATCACTTGAGGGATGCTGTCTCCAAGTCAAACCCAAACCTTAGTAATACTGACTACAGTTCTCTAAATAAGAACAGTGATTACCCGCTTCCACACTCCTTCCGGGCTCATGAAAGCAATGCATCCATGGGAGACAGAGCTGGACCTCTACATCTTCATGGTAAAAACAATGACATGCACTCACGTGTAATGAATGGGATGCCCGACATGCTTCCAAGTCTTAATCATGACAGAACTACTATGGGAGGTCTCAATAGAGCTAATGGTGCTAATGTTCAGGAAAAGCCACCACAAGCCTCAGCAACAATGAAAGAAGATCCACAAGAAGTCTGGTCAGACAGTGAGCAAAGCTTTCTAGATCCTGATATAGGAGGGGTGGCAGTAGCCCCAACTCATGGTTCAATCCTTATTGAATGTGCAAAGCGTGAACTTCATGCTACAACCCCTGTAAAAAATCCAAACAGGAATCACCCTACTAGGATATCACTAGTGTTTTATCAACATAAAAGTATGAATGAGCCAAAGCATGGCTTGGCATTATGGGAAGCTAAGATGGCAGGCAAAGCAAGAGAAAAAGAGGAGGACTGTGAGAGGTATGGTCCAGATTATGTTGCTCCTAAATCTTACAATAAAAAGGCAAAACGGGAACCTGTTGAACCAACTCATGAACCTGCTGAACCAACTTATCTACGTTTCATCAAATCACTCACCCAGAGGACAATGTCAATGACCACAGATACACAAATCACCACATCTCCATACGCCTTAACACGGGTTACAGGTCCTTACAACAGATATATATAGTCTGTTGGGTTACCTCACATACTTCAGATTGGTGCACCATTTTCTTATAGGCTTATTCATGTGGTTGTATGGAATGCTGTGACTTAAAGGGGGCAGTATTTGATGAAACATAAATGTGATCTATCAGAAAGAATACCAGCAAAACCAAGAATGGGTATCTTTACCATCATATTTCTTTGTCGCAGAAAATGTCAGAGAACACAATCACCCTATGCAATGGTGTTTAACAGTTATCATTACAGGTTAACTAAAATAAGAAAATGGTATTTTCTACCTTTGACCATACAACATTGTACATCTGTGACCACTTTTATAATAAAAAAATGTCTAGGTAGGAGCTAGAGATAAACTTGCTGTAGTATTACAACATCAGGAATCTTACAAAGACCTTGCGGTGCTGACTTCTTAATGTGCTAAATGATACTGGAATTGCAACTTTTTTAACCAATGCTATAGCTTAATAATGACCTCCAGTGTACTGAAGTAATGTAAATACACAGATAATAGTTTTCAAAGAGACACTGAAAATATTTGGACATTTAGAAAAATTGGTGCTATCATGTGCGTCTTTATGAATACTTAATGCCTTGAAAGATTAATACCATTATTGAGTGTACATAAATGAAACATGTTTTAGAAATGAGAGAAAATGTACACTTTTAACTAAATTTTAATTGTTTTATACATATTCTGTTATATACTAATTTACAACA
This sequence comes from Engystomops pustulosus, assembly GCA_019512145.1. Lineage (NCBI taxonomy): Eukaryota > Metazoa > Chordata > Amphibia > Anura > Leptodactylidae > Engystomops > Engystomops pustulosus. The sequence goes on along the minus strand of CM033641.1, from coordinate 95,323,911 downwards.
TTTAGTGATCATGAATGAAAGAGCCGACTATTTAATCTGCTATGTTCTACACATCTAATTTGTACATAATATGTTTTTGATTTTTTTTATTGCTTTTAGTAACCAATTCATTATTCCTTAAAATGTTCTTCGATGCCAACCTAGGCTAAATGCCTACAACAAGAAAAACATGAGTATATTTTTCCTGCATTCAAAAAAGATTACTACAAAGTTTTTGGGGCCGCTGTTTATAATTAAATGAATTTTGACCTTTGATAATCATCAAAGAACACAGAACATTTTAAAGTAAATAATGTTTTTAAAGATTTTTTTGATTAATATTTTAATATTAAGAATTTATTTATTCAATGGTACAAATGTCTGACTTAACAGTAGTCATACTTTTTTTTGGGCACTCTTGTCTTTTTTTTTTTCTTTGCTCAACCCACAATATCTATTGGAGTATTTCACCAGGCCCATTAGAATAAGTTTGTTTTCTTAAATTATCTTCCATGTTATTTTGGCAGCAAGAAGTACTTGATACTATTTTCAAAAAACAGCTATGAGACTTTAATTCCATGGCTCTAGGTTTGCATTACAGTGGTGTTTTTCATGTTCAATCTTTTGTTTTAACATATATTTATGAACACATTTATCTCCCAATGTTGAGTTATAGATGTAGATTGTCTGTTAAGTGCTAAATCCAACTAAACTAACTGCAACCTGGGATTTTTTTACCTTGCACTTCTTCAGTAATTACTGATTACTGATTACATTGATGTTACCAGACCATTTTTTGCATTAGATTCCCATTAATGTGGTTTACTAAAGTAAAACACAATACAATGAAATACTGCAGTATGAATGAGTATATAGCATAGGTTCCCTTGTAGACGAACAAATACGGGCCATTGCTATGGCTGCACAATTTGTGGCTGCCCCACGGTTCCCATAGACATCTCTGGCACTCGGTCACTGTGCAGGGAGCACACGCTGTCTCACCACACCATGACCGGGCCAGGCAGCTGAAGCACAAAATATAGGCTGTGCCCTATATTTTGGTGTTTTTACGGTGCAGCCACTCACCTTTCAATGGAAAAGGGAGGGGTGAGGAGCGCGTGTATGCAACACAGCCTAAGGTATACAACACAGCCTAAGGGCCAGATTGAAATTGGAAGGACAATTTGAGAAAGTAATTAGTAACAGGGGTTGTCCCAACTATTTAAGTCATTCCCTATACAGAGGATAGGCTATTACAAGCTGAGCAGTGAGGGTCCGACTTTTGGTACACCCACTTATAATGACAAAGGGACCTCCAGCATTCTGGAGAACAGGGATCCCATTTTCAATCATTAATTAAGCAGTAGGTTGAGCATACATCCTGCTGCTCCATTCAATTGTATGGTAGTGTTGAAAATTGTTGAGCCCAGTGCTTATCCATCTCCGACACTCCCATTCTCTGTTTATGGGAGTGTCAGAGATAGCTGAGTTCTGTTCTTGGCTATTTCAATCAATTGGAAACTATTGAATGGTACATCATTAGTTAGCATAGGACCCACATTCGCGGGATTGCTAGGGGTCCCATTCTGTTGATTGTGGAAGTCGCAGCTGTCATACTCTCGCTAATAACTTAAATAGTTAGTATAACCTCTTTAACATTTGAGTTGTAATTTTAGCACTTCACGTTACTGTCCATTGTATTTTTTATGAAAACCTGTTATACTACAATGCACAAAAGTTCATCACCTTCTCCATAGTGCTAACATGCTTCTAAACAAAGGGGAAAGCTATTACATTTTCTAAGAAAAAAAACTGTAATCATGGCCCATAGAAACTACCTGCAGTACAGATTTCTCGTTTCAATGTTTTTGGGAAATGAAAGGTGTGCTATAAATAGTCGCTATGAGCAACAACGACTATTAGTCTTTTAGTTTTCATAAGTCTTCCACTTAATGTTTATTTTATATGGGATGTCTTATTTCTATTAGTTTAAAGGGGTTTACCCATGAAAGAAATTTCTCAAATTCCTATCTCCCAGTGATGTTTAAACAATAAAGACCATTTTTAACCCCTTACTTTACAATTTTTACAAGTTTTATTGCTGTTTTAGCTCCTATCACTCAGTGATGGTCAGTGTAAAATTCCAGAGTGTGGAAGGGGACTCTCTAAACAGACTCCTCATGATTCCTCTAGTCCTGTGTGCTGACAATGTGGTTAGATTATCAGGGTACAGGTTTATATACACTTTTATTTAGCTTCCGAACATTCACTAGTATCTGACACAGAAAGAGAGATTAGACAGATCAGAGATTATAGATGAGCTCCATGAGATACATATTACACATGACATTTTCCGCTCTGCTATCACAGCCATTAAATACTATAAGCCCTTCTACATGCCTTCCTCCCTCCCTCTCCCCTGGATAAGGATCCTATCTGCCTGTAGCTTGTAGCTTTACTCTCCTCAAGCTGTGCTGTTGCTTGCTGGACACTTTTCCTGGAATTTAGGGGTAGGGGCTAGAAGCATAGATAACTCAGCTCAGTGCAGTGTCAGACAGGAGAACAATATGTCCTTTCGACCCTAAACTCAGAAGATCCAGGGTCGGGTCTAGGGGCAACCAAAATTGTATAAACCAGGACTGAGACAGGTTAAAATTATATTTGTGAAATGCTGTATTTTTGTTAATAACATTGAACTACAGAATGTGTTATTTTGTTATCCTGAGTACATTTAAGAAACTTGTCTTCATGGGAATACCCCTTTAAGTTCAGTTGGCAGCAAATATAAAGAAAAGAACTTACATCAACCATAACATTTATATACAAGTTATTAGATCACTACAAGCAGCAAACAACATTGTAAAAGACATTATATGAAAACACAGGTTCGAACATACTGGACTGCATGTGTATGAAAAAGTTTTACAATGCAAATATCTAACTTTTGATTTTCTAACTTTTGGATTTTAGCAGAGAAATGCACTGTAGTCCACCTAGATACATTGGGGTAGATTTATGAACAGGCATTTGAAGAGGAGATAATGGGGCAGATTTATCAAGTGTCTGAAAGTCAGAATATTTCCAGTTTCCCATGGCAACCAATCACAGCTCCCCTTTAAAATATTCATGAGCTCTGGCTAAATGAAAGCTGAGCTGTGATTGGTTGCCATGGGCAACTGGAAATATTCTGACTTTCAGACACTTGATAAATCTGCCCCATTATCTCCTCTTCAAATGCCTGTTCATAACACATTGATGAGCCAAGTTAATTCAAACATTTTAATTCTGCTTATTCACTTAAAGACAACCCATTTTATTTCTAGCAATACTATTATTAAATTATATTTATCCTCTTTAATTTTAAAGTTAATGCATCTTGTATATATCTGTATTGTGTTCCAGTGGATTAATTGTCTGTTACTTCTAAACTTGTGTATAAGATCTAAACTGCAAAATGTTGTCAGACACTTGTGAAAAAAAACGGTGCTAGATCAATTGACATCATCCAAAAATAAGTCACAAAAATCAGCACAATTTATTTATTTTAATTAAAATCAAGATCGTTATGAAGTGGTTTAGAGTTTATATACGGTAATAAGCTATGTAAAATTTAATATTGGAATGGTTTATTAATCCTGCTGGAACTGATCAGAACATAACAACTGCATGTTTCAAAAATACGATCACAATTGAGTATTTCATATAATAAAATTGGCAAAGCTGACTTGCTTGGGAGAGAACATGTTACTGTAACTAATGGTGCATTTAGGGTATAGTAAGGTTTTTATGTTTTCAAATATGGGTGGTAGTTTATTATTTTTTACCAAAGTTTCTTATTGAAAATAATATTTCTTTTATGCAATGTTGAATTTTATGTCACAGTTTACATTTGAATACAATAAGCTATTGCAGATACAGTAGTCTTGGTTCAGTATATTTGCATCAAAGCTACATGTTTTACAACAGAAATAACTTGACATATTCATAGTTTTAAACTTATTTATGGTTGTTCACTAACTGCAAAACATGGTGGGTGCACTCTAGAAGCCATCGTATAAAACAAATTTCTCAGGTTAAAAGTTATCCCATAGTAACCTTTAGCATTTCGGACTGTAAAATGAGCCACATTATTAAATGCACATAGAAAAAAAAATACTTTCTGGTGAACTAGTCTATAGAAGGGTAAATTCCTTTTACGGTGCCAGGGCAGAAAAGGCTTTGGTAAGCATCCTTGATGGCCTAGGGCAGATTAAATTCTTGCTTTACTTATCTAGTATAGCTAATATCTGCTTTTCCAGTGATTTGTGTTAAGAAAGAGGTCCCTAGAAGTCTGGAGTGCTGGATTGTAAACATTTGCCCCAAAGAGAAAAGATTGAGCTCATGCTCCAAACACGATGCCTTGTGTGTGGGAATCGGCGGCCACTGCTGCTGAGGCATCCAAGCTTCAATAGAGAATTATCACGGGCCAGCCAGTATCAGTACACCTTCTTTATAGGTAAATCACCGATACAAGGGAGTTGGTAAGGTCTACGGTAGACTTACCAACTCTCTTGTAGCGGTGATTTACCTAATAAAGAAGTTGTACTGGATACTGGCTGGACCGTGAATAATTGTAAACATTTTCCCTGGCAACTTAAGGTAGTATAATGATTGTATAATTTGTGATGGAACTAGGCTGGTAGAGGGGTTACCTTATGTTTTTAAACTCACTTCTTTTTAATTATTTTATATCTTTATTACATACAGGCAGGTGTTTGCACCTACAGCCAAATTTTAAAGTCTAAACTGTTGAAACCCACAGATTTATGATTGAAACATTTTAATAACTATTTGGAAAATATTTGTATTTCTAGATATTCTAATTCTGTATTTGTTTTGCGTCAACATTTTTTTCATCTATGTAAATTACCTTCATAAAATAAAATCGTAAGTATGATGTCTTGAAAAAGGATATAGATACCTTTTGGGGATTTAAAAAAAAATGCAAAAAACTTTTATTCAGGAATGTGAATGTCTGATACAAAAACCCATCAAGCTATAAACAAATGAACATAACAAAACTCATTGTCATTAGTTAAAAAATGGAGCTTAAATAGTTTGATTTTATGATTCACAAAATGTTATAGGCTTTCTAAAGTATGCAGAGTTATCAGCAAGATGGTCGCCACTGGAAACTACAAGTCCCATGATCCTTTGATCTAACACACTTTCTTGCTCTGTTACCATAGTAATGATGTATGTAACTGCCATCACTTACATTACCACAACACTGGCAATACTGGATGCACTGCAACCAAATGAATACAGCCAAACATAGTGATTATAGCATGACCTGCCCAGGTAGGTGGAGGACATGTGGTGTAGACAGGTGACAAGCGGCCATCTTCTATCCTCTGTCTGCTCCATAAATTCTTCATTACAGTGTATGTCTACAGCATTATAATACTGAATACAGTTCCTAAAATAAGAACGTGATTACCCACTTCCACCGCTTTCGCGGCTCATGCAAGCATGCTCATGTGGACAGAGCTGGACCTCTTACATCTTCATGGTAAAAAACAATGACATCACTCACGTGTAATGAATGGGATGCCCGACATGCTTCCAAGTCTAATCATGACAGAACACTATGGGAGGTCTCAATAGAGCTAATGGTGTCTATATGTTCAGTAAAAGCCACCACAAGCCCAGCAACAATGAAAGAAGATCCACAAGAAGTCTGGTCGACAGTGAGCAAAGCTTTCTAGATCCTGATATAGGAGGGGTGGCAGTGCCCCAACTCAGTGGTTCAACCTTATTGAATGTGCAAAGCGGAACTTCATGTCACAACCCCTGTAAAAATCCAAACAGGAATCACCCTACTAGGGAATCACAGTGTTTTATCAACATAAAGTATAATGAGCCAAAGCATGGCTTGATTATGGGAAGCTAGAATGGCAGGCAAGCAGAGAAAAAGAGGAGGACTGTGAAGGTATGGTCCAGATTATGTTTGCTCCTAAATCTTACAATAAAAAGGCAACGGGAACCTGTTGAACCAACTCAATACCTGCTGAACCAACTTATCTACGTTTCATCAAATCAACTCACCCAGAGGACAATGTCATGACCACAGATACACAAATCACCACACTCTCCATACGCCTAACGCGGTTACAGGTCCTACAACGATTATATAGTCTGTTGGGTTACCTCACATACTTCAGATTGGTGCACCATTTTCTTATAGCTATTGCATGTGGTGTATGGAGCTGTGACTTAAAGGGGGAGTATGTGAGAAACATAAATGTGATCTATCAGAAAGAATACCAGCAAAACAAGAATGGGTATCTTTACCATCATATTCTTTGTCCGAAAATGTCGAGAACACATCACCCTATGCAATGGGGTTTTAACATTATCATTACAGGTTTACTAAAATAAGAAAATGGTATTTTCTACCTTGACCATACAACATTGTACATCTGTGACCACTTTTATTAAAAAAATGTCTAGGTAGGAGCAGAGATAAACTTGCTGTAGTATTAACACATCAGGAATCTTACAAAGACCTTGCGGTGCTGACTTCTTAATGTGCTAATGATACTGGAATTGCACTTTTTTACCAATGCATAGCGTAATATGACCTCCAGTGTACTGAAGTAATGGTAAATACACAGATAATAGTTTCAAAGAGACCACTGAAAATATTGGACATTTAGAAAAATTGGTGCTATCTGTGGCGTCTTTATGAATACTTAATGCCTTGAAATATTAATACCATATTGAGTGTACATAAATGAAACATGTTGTTAGAAATGAGAGAATGTACACTTTAACAAATTTATTGTTTTATACATATTCTGTATATACTATTTACAACATTTAGTGATCATGAATGAAAGAGCCGACTTTATACTGCTATGTTCTACACTCAATTTGTAAATAATATGTTGTTTGATTTTTTTTAGTAACCTCAATTCATTATCCTATAATGTTCTCGATGCACCCTAGGCCAAATGCCTACAACAGTAAAACTAAGTCTTATTTTTCCTGCATTCAAAAAAGATTACTACAAAGTTTTTGGGCCGCGTTTTATAATTAATGAATTTTGACCTTTGAAATCATCAAAGAACACAGAACATTAATAGTAAATATGTTTTTAAGATTTTTTTGATTAATATTAATATTAAGATTTATTTATTCATGACAATGTCTGACTTAACAGTAGTCATATTTTTGGGCACTCTTGTCTTTTTTTTTTTCTTTGCTCACCCACAATATTCTATTGGAGACCCGGGTACTCATAGATCACCTAGTGTACCTCCACCATGCGACGTGGCACACGAATCGTTATGGGGAGAGTCCTCGTTGAGGTGTCCTGTTGCCCTTGGTATATTAGTGTATGTCATCCTCAGCGTGGCATTAAGATTTTGGATCTTATGAAGGGGGGGTGCTTAAGTCGATAGTAGTGTCTTGGTGACAGAGCTAGATAGGATGCGGTTGGGTTGTCGTGTTCCATACTCTTTTGTTTTCTTAAATTTCTTCATGTTTTTGCAGCAAGAGTACTGATACTATTTTCAAAAAACAGCTATGAGACTTTAATTCCATGGCTCTAGGTTTGCATTACAGTGGTGTTTTTATGTTCAAATCTTTGTTTTAACATATATTTATGAACACATTTATCCCCATGTTGATATAGATTAGATTGTCTGTTAAGTGCTAAATCCAACTAAACTACACTGCAACCTGGGCATTTTTTACCTTGCACTTCTTCATAATTACTGATTACTGATTACATTGATGTTACCAGACCATTTTTGCATTAGATCCCATTAATGTGGTTTACTAAAGTAAAACACAATCAATGAAATACTGCAGTATGAAATGAGTATATAGCCTAGTTCCCTGTGTAGACGAACAAAACGGCCATTGCTATGGCTGCACAATTTGGGCTGCCCCACGGTTCCCATAGACATCCTGGCACTCGGTCACTGTGCAGGGAGCACACGCTGTCTCACACACCATGACCGGGCCAGCAGCTGAAGCACAAAATATAGGCTGTGCCCTATTTTTGTGTTTTACGGTGCAGCCACTCACCTTTCAATGGAAAAGGGAGGGGTGAGGAGCGCGTGTATGCAACACAGCCTAAGGTATACACACCAGGCCTAAGGGCCAGATTGAAATTGGGAAGGACAATTTGAGAAAGTAATTAGTAACAGGGTTGTACCAACTATTTAAGTCATTCCCTATACAGGGATAGGCCTATTACAAGCTGAGCAGTGGGGTCCGACTTTTGGTAACCAACACTTATAATGACAAAGGGACCTCCAGCATTGCGGAGAAACAGGGATCCCATTTCAATCATTAATTAAGCAGTAGTTGAGATACATCCTGCTGCTCCATTCAATTGTATGGTATGTTGAAAATTGTTGAGCCCATGCTTATCCATCTCCGACACTCCCATTCTCTGTTTATGGGAGTGTCGAGATAGCTGAGTTCTGTTCTTGGCTATTTCATCAATTGGAAACTATTGAATGGTACATCATTAGTTAGCATAGGACCACATTCGCGGGATTGCTAGGGGTCCCATTCTGTTGATTGTGGAAGTCGCAGCATGTCCATCATCGCTAATAAACTTAAATAGTTAGTATACCTCTTTAACATTTGAGTTGTAATTTTAGCATTCAGTTACTGTCCATTGTATTTTTATGAAAACCTGTTATACACAATGCACAAAAGTTCATCACCTTCTCCATAGTGCTAACATGCTTCTAAACAAAGGGAAAGCTATTACATTTTCTAAGAAAAAAAACTGTATCATGGCCATAGAACTACCTGCAGTACAGATTTCTCGTTTTCAATGTTTTGGGAAAGAAAGGTGTGTCTAAAATAGTCGCTATGAGCAACACGACTATTAGTCTTTTGTTTCATAAGTCTTCACTTAATGTTTTATTTTATATGGGATGTCTTATTTCTATTAGTTTAAGGGGTTACCCATGAAAGAAATTTCTCAAATTCCTATCCCCAGTGATGTTAAACAAAAGACCATTTTTAACCCGACTTACAATTTTTACAAGTTTTGATGGGTTTTAGCTCCTATCACTCAGTGATGGTCAGTGGTAAAAACCAGAGTGTGGAAGGGGACTACCGAACAACTCCCTCATGATTCTCTAGTCCTGTGTGCTGACAATGTGGTTAGATTATCAGGGTACAGGTTTATATACACTTTATTTAGCTTCCGAACATTCACTAGTATCTGACACAGAAAGAGAGATAGACAATCAGAGATTAAAAAATAGTATGACGCATGAGATACAATTACACATGACATTTTCCGCTCTGCTATCACAGCCATTAACACTATAAGCCCTACTACATGCCTTCCTCCCTCCCTCTCCACTGGATAGGATCCTACTGCCTGTAGCTTGTAGCTTTACTCTCCTCAAGCTGTGCTGTTGCTGTGCCGGCCACTTTCCTGGAATTTAGGGGTAGGGGCTAGAAGCATAGATAACTCAGCTCAGTGCAGTGTCGAGCAGGAGAACAATATGTCCTTCGACCCTAAACTCAGAAGATCCACGGGTCGGGTCTAGGGGCAACCAAAATTGTATAAACCAGGAACTGAGACAGGTTAAAATTATATTTGTGAATGCTGTATTTGTTAATAACATTGAACTACAGAATGTGTTATTTTGTATCCTGAGTACATTTAGAACTTGTCTTCATGGGAATACCCCTTTAAGTTCAGTTGGCCAAATATAGAAAAGAACTTACATCAACCATAACATTTATATACAAGTTATTAGATCACTACAAGCAGCAAAACACATTGTAAAAGACATTATATGAAAACACAGGTTCGAACATACTGGACTGCATGTGTGATGAAAAAGTTTTACAATGCAAATTCTACTTTTGATTTTCTAACTTTTGATTTAGCAGAGAAATGCACTGTGTCCACCTAGATACATTGGGGTAGATTTATGAACAGGCATTTGAAGAGGAGATAATGGGCAGATTTATCAAGTGTTGAAGTCAGATATTTCCAGTTTCCCATGGCAACCAATCACAGCTCCCTTTAAAATATTCATGAGCTCTGGCTAAATGAAGCTGAGCTGTGATTGGTTGCCATGGGCAACTGAAATATTCTAACTTTCAGACACTTGAAAATCTGCCCCATTACCTCTTCAAATGCCTGTTCATAACATTGATGAGCCAAGTTAATTCAAACATTTTAATTCGCGATTCACTTAAAGACAACCCATTTTATTTCTAGCAATACTATTATTAAATTATATTTATCCTCTTTATTTAAAGTTAATGCATCTTGTATATATCTGTATTGTGTTCCAGTGGAATTATTGCTGTACTTCTAAACTTGTGTATACAGATCTAAACTGCAAAATGTTGTCAGACACGTGATGAAAAAAAACGGGCTAGATCAATTCTGACATCATCCAAAAATAAGTCACAAAAATCAGCTCAATTTATTTATTTTATTAAAATCAAGATCGTTATAGAAGTGGTTTAGAGTTTTATACGGTAATAAGGTATGTAAAATTTAATATTGAATGGTTATTAATCCTGTGAACTGATCAGAAATAACAAACTGCATGTTTCAACAAACGATCACAATGAGTATTCATATAATAAAATGGCAAAGCTGACTTGCTTGGGAGAGAGAACATGTTACTGTAACTAATGGTTCATTATGGGTATAGTAAGGTTTATGTTTTCAAATATGGGTGGTAGTTTATTATTTTTTCCAAAGTTTCTATTGAAAATAATATTTCTTTTATGCAATTGTGAATTTTATGTCACGTTTACATTTGAATACAATAAGCTATTGCAGATACATAGTCTTGATTCAGTAGTATATTTGCATCAAGCTACATGTTTTACAACAGAAATAACTTGACATATTCATAGTTTTAAACTTATTTATGGTTGTTCACTAACTGCAAAACATGTGGCTGTGCACTCATAGAAGCCCTCATGTATAAAACAAATTCTCTCAGGTTAAAAGTTATCCCATAGTAACCTTTTAGCATATTTCGGACTGTAAAATGAGCCACATTATTAAATGCACATAGAAAAAAAAATACTTTCCTGGTGAACTAGTACTATAGAAGGGTAAATTCCTTTTTTACTGTTGGTCCAGGGCAGAAAAAGGCTTTGGTAAGCATCCTTGATGGCCTAGGGCAGATTAATTCTTGCTTTACTTATCTAGTATAGTCTAATATCTGCTTTTCCAGTGATTTGTGTTAAGAAAGAGTCCCTAAGAAGTCTGGAGTGCGGATTGTAAACATTTTGCCCCAAAGAGAAAAGATTGAGCTCACGCTCCAAACACGATGCCTTGTGTGTGGGAATCGGCACGGGCCACTCGCTCTGAGGCATCCAAGCTTCAATAGAAGATTATCACGGTGCAGCCATATCCAGTACACTCTTCTTATTAGGTAAATCACCGATACAAGAGAGTTGGTAAGGTCTACGCGTAGACCTTACCACTCCTTGTATCGGGATATTTACCTAATAAAGAAGTGTGTACTGGATACTGCTGGACCGTGAATAATTGTAAACATTTTCCCTGGCAACTTAAGGTAGTATAATGATTGTATAATTGTGATGGAACTAGGCTGTATAGGGGTTACCTTATGTTTTAAACCACTTCTTTTTAATATTTTATATCTTTATTACATACAGGCAGTTTTGCACCTACAGCAAATTTTAAAGTCTAAACTGTTGAAACCCACAGATTTTGATTGAAACATTTAATAACTATGGGAAAATATTTGTATTTCTAGATATTCTAATTCTGTATTTGTTTTGCGTCAACCATTTTTTTTCATATGTAAATTACCTTCATAAATAAAATCGTAAGTATGATGTCTTGAAAAAGGATATAGATACCTTTGGGATTTAAAAAAAAATGCAAAAACTTTATTCAGGAATGTGAATGTCTGATAACAAAAACCATCAAGCTATAAACAAATGAACATAACAAAACTCATTGTCATAGTTAAAAATGGAGCTTAAATAGTTTGATTTATGATTCACAAATGTTATAGGCTTTCTAAAGTATGCAGAGTTACAGCAAGATGGTCGCCAACTGGAAACTACAAGTCCCATGATCCTTGATCTAACACACTTTCTTGCTCTGTTCCATAGTAATGATTGTATGTACTGCCATCACTTACCTCCAACACTGGCAATACTGGATGCACTGCAACCAAATGAATACAGCCAAACATAGTGATTATAGCTGACTGCCCGTAGGTGGAGGACATGTGGTGTAGACAGGTGACAAGCGCCATCTTCTATTTCTGTCTGCTCCATAAATTCTTCATTACAGTGTATGTCTACAGCATTTCTCTGCTAAGGGGAGCAAAATTTTAAATAATTTAATAAAATAAAATTACATATTAGCTTAAATTTTAAGTACCCAATTGTGTATGAATTATGCTTTTTCTTGGAATACCCCTTTAAACATTTGGAATGGCTTTCACAGTGCAGCATGCATCCATTTAGATATACAGAAAACTGCAGAATGTCATTCAATTTGAAATCTATCAGCTGGTCTGTCTGATGACTTTTGTGATTGCCTTGCTATTGATCTAAGCTGGTGTTATGATCAAACTTTATCAACATTCACTTGATCATACCTTAAGTAAGCAGAAAACAGATGCCATCATACAGATTTATATGCTGCTAAATTAATAACACTTCTGAACACTTTTGAATTGAAAGAAATTACAAAAATATTTTTTAGCTCAAAATGTATACAATAAAATAAAACTCTTTTGTAAATTCCTCTATGAGGTTCCATGCATAGTTATGTTCAGGTTTTCTAGTCTCTAGTGTGTCTTCATTACCAATGATGAGCATTGAACCCACTTCAGGGAAAAGAAAATATTCCCAAAATGTATTAATATGTTTTACTTCTTCTCTGAGCTTCGTTCTCTTCCCATTTTGGTAATTACAGAAAGACAGGATAAAGGAGGTACTTAAGTGTGTAGTGTCTGTAGTCTTTGTAAGATAGTTGCTTACCATGCTTTGTCTTTGTTTCTTAATGGAGAACACATGTTAAAAATAGTAGTGGATTTTACATCTCCTTTAGCACAGAATGTCTGATGTCCTAGATTCTACCTATATAATATGGCACAGTTTAAAGGGCTCGTCCATCATTAAAAAATATGGAAGTTTTTTTTTTTTTACAAAACGGTCCAGCACTGCTGCAGATTAGCTCCCCTGAAATGAATAACCAGTGAACATGTGAGGCTCAATTCTGTAGAAATAAATCACAATAACCAGTGAACATGTGAGGCTCAATTCTGTAGAAATAAATCACAGTATATTGGCAGTTTTTGTTTGGAATAAAAAGAATCTGCCAATGTTGCGCTATACTCACTTATTATTTAGTATTTAATTTGAGTCTTTAAAGTATTTGAGGTAACAGATTCATGTCATCATAAAAAAGTATTAACAATGTGTAACAAAGGCAAGTTTTTTTTAGCAAACATATTTTAATATAACCATTCTTTGAGAAACTATAATGTAGGTACTTCTTCCAGTAAAAAAAAAAACATAATAACCTGGAAATAAATTGACCCATGGAATACATAAATTTATATAGCTTTGTAGCTCCTTTATTTATGTTATGTTAATTATAGTCTGTATCAGTGGAGGAAATATTACAAAACTCGAACATGGTGCTCATCTCACAGGCTCACATAGGTGGTGAAACCTCAAGCAACATCAAGCAGAAGTGGGGAAGAATTTTCCTAGGGGGTGGGGGGGGGGTCCAAAGCTATGTTATTGGCCTGACCCAGGCATTTGTATAATATCGCAATGCTTGCCTTGAAATTACTTACAAACCTACTCTTCATTCTTGAAGAGCAGTTGAAGAAGTTGCAAGTGTTACTCCAAGCTGAGCTACATGGCTAGAAGAAGTAGCTAAGCAGAAAAGTATGCAGCTATCTGTAATACAAATTTGATAATAAGTATGTAGAAGAAAATTAAAATAAAAAACAACACATGTATAGAAATTGATTCTAAACATATGTTTTTTTTTAGGTTTTTTATTTTAGAATTGTATATATATATATATTTTATTTTTTCTTTTAAACTAAAGATACATCAATAACCAGATAATAATCAAGGCTATTTATGATGGTGCTATTCAACCTGCTACCAATTTTTAACAATGTGAGCTACAGATACACATTAGGCCTGAGAGCATGTCCTACTTGTCATTTACCTCAGCACTATATTGGCAGTAGGGCACAGAGAGAAGAGTATTGGATGGTATGCCATCATCTTGTCCCAAACACCCAGAGTGAAAATAAATCAAAGAAACTTACATGGCAACTCTTCTAAGTACTTGAGAACTTAACAAGTATAACTTGAACTTCAGTCTTTTTCTTCTAAAAATTCAGGGATATTTCAGCTTATATTATTTTCACGGCAATCTATAAAGTTTCTGTAAGGCTCTATACTAGTATGTCATATCCTTTCATGTTTTCAGGTGCAAGGTGATTCTGATCCTAGTTTTTATTGTATGTGTGTATGTACTGACACATATAACTCTAATTTTGTAAATGTGTGGGATACTTTTTTTTTTCTTCAAACTGTAAAATATGTAAAACTTAGAATGTGTAAAGTTGAATGCACTGAGATAAATGAAAGGGACAAGTTGTAAGGCAGGGGTTTGGCAAGTAACAGTCTTATGGCTCATGCACCTATAATACTGAACTACAGTGTCCTATAAATAAGAACGTGATTACCCCTTTCCACCGCCTTTCGCGGCTCATGAAAGCATGCATCCATGTGGACAGAGCTGGACCTCTACATCTTCATGGTAAAAACAATGACATGCACTCACGGTAATGAATGGGATCCCGACATGCTTCCAAGTCTTAATCATGAACAGAACGACTATGGGAGGTTCATAGAGCTAATGGTGTATAATGTTAAGGAAAAGCCACCACAAGCCGCAGCAACAATGAAAGAAGATCAACAAGAAGTCTGGTTCGACAGTGAAGCAAAGCTTCTAGATCCGATATAGGAGGGGTGGCAGTATGCCCCAACTCAGTGGTTCAACCTATTGAATGGTGCAAAGCGTGAACTTCATGTACAACCCCGTAAAAAATCCCAAACAGGAATCACCATACTAGGGATGATCACTAGTGTTTTTATCAACAATAAATATCAATGAGCCAAAGCATGGCTGGCATTATGGGAAGCTAGAATGGCAGCAAAGAGAGAAAAAGAGGAGGACCTGTGGGAAGTTGTATTGGTCCAGATTATTTTGCCTCCTAAATTTACAATAAAAAGGCAACAGCGGGAACCTGTTGAACCAACTCATGAACTGCTGAACCAACTTAATCTACGTTCATCAAATCACTCACCAGAGGACAATGTCCATGACCCACAGAACACCAAATCACCACATCTCTCCATAAGCCTTAAAACGGTTTACAGGTCCTACAACAGATTTATAGTCTGTTGGGTTACCTCACATACTTCAGATTGGTGCACCATTTTCTTATAGGCTTATTCATGTGTGTATGGAGCTGGACTTAAAGGGGGAGTATTCTGAGACAACATAAATGTGATCTATCAGAAAGAATTTACGCAAAAATCAAGAAGGGTATCTTACCATCAATTTCTTGTCCAGAAAATGTGCGTAGAAACACATCACCCTATGACAATGGGGTTTAACATTATCATTACAGTTATACTAAAATAAGAAAAATGGTATTTTCTACCTTTGACCATACAACATTGTACATCTGTTGACCACTTTTATAACTAAAAAAATGTCTAGGGTAGGAGCTAGAGATAAACTTGCTTGTCAGTATTACTACACATAGGAATCTTACAAGACCTTGCGTGCTGACTTCTTATGTGTCTAATGATACTGGAATTGCACTTTTTATACCAATGCATAGCTTAATATGACCTCCAGTGTACTGGTAATGGTAAATACACAGATAATGTTTTCAAAGAGACCCTGAAAATATTTGGACATTTAGAACAATTGGTGCTATCACTGTGAGTCTTTATGAATACTTAATGCCTTGAAAGTATTAATTACCATATTGAGTGTACATAAATGAAACTGTTTTAGAAATGAGAGAAAATGTACACTTTAACAAAAGTTTATTGTTTTATACATATTATGTATATACTATTTAAAATTTACGTGAATCATGAATGAAAAGCCGATTTATCTGTAGTTCTAACACCTCGAATTTGTAATAAAGTTTGTTTTTGTTTATTTTTGTTTAGTAACCTCAATTCATTATTACCTTATAATGTCTTCGGATGCACCCTAGCCAAATGCCTACAACAGTAAAAACATAAGTTTATTTTTCCTGCATTCAAAAAAGATTACTACAAAGTTTTTGGGGCCGCGTTTTAATTAAATGAATTTGACCTTGATGAACATCAAAGAACACCAGAACTTTGTAATGTAAATAATGTTTTAAGATTTTTTGATTAATATTTAATATTAAGCATTATTTATCCATGGACAATGTCTGACTTAACAGTAGTCATAATTTTTGGGGCACTCTTGTCTTTTTTTTTTTCTTTGCTCACCCACAATATTCTACTTGGGATGGGATAAATATATTCACCTCAGCTGTATTAGCCCGACGGGATGCACTGCACGCAATCCAGCGAGAGATCATCTGTTGAGGTGTCTAGTTCGGGATTAGTATGATATGTCAATTCACCAGTGAGCATTAGGGTGATTTCGGAGTTGCGTTGAGGTGCCAAGGGGAAGTATTCTTGGTCAAGCAGTATGAGGGCGTTGTTTGGGCTGTGTCTATATCTTTTGTTTTCTTAAATTATCTTCATGTTTTTGCAGCAAGAGTACTGATACTATTTTCAAAAAACAGCTATGAGACTTTAATTCCATGGCTCTAGGTTTGCATTACAGTGGTGTTTTTATGTTCAAATCTTTGTTTTAACATATATTTATGAACACATTTATCCCCATGTTGATATAGATTAGATTGTCTGTTAAGTGCTAAATCCAACTAACTACACTGCAACCTGGGCATTTTTTACCTTGCACTTCTTCATAATTACTGATTACTGATTACATTGATGTTACCAGACCATTTTTGCATTAGATCCCATTAATGTGGTTTACTAAAGTAAAACACAATCAATGAAATACTGCAGTATGAAATGAGTATATAGGCCTAGTTCCCTGTGTAGACGAACAAAACGGCCATTGCTATGGCTGCACAATTTGGGCTGCCCCACGGTTCCCATAGACATCCTGGCAACTCGGTCACTGTGCAGGGAGCACACGCTGTCTCACACACCATGACCGGGCCAGCAGCTGAAGCACAAAATATAGGCTGTGCCCTATTTTTGTGTTTTACGGTGCAGCCACTCACCTTTCAATGGAAAAGGGAGGGGTGAGGAGCGCGTGATGCAACACAGCCTAAGGTATACACACCAGGCCTAAGGGCCAGATTGAAATTGGGAAGGACAATTTGAGAAAGTAATTAGTAACAGGGTTGTACCAACTATTTAAGTCATTCCCTATACAGGGATAGGCTATTACAAGCTGAGCAGTGAGGGTCCGACTTTTGGTAACCAACACTTATAATGACAAAGGGACCTCCAGCATTGCGGAGAAACAGGGATCCCATTTCAATCATTAATTAAGCAGTAGTTGAGATACATCCTGCTGCTCCATTCAATTGTATGGTATGTTGAAAATTGTTGAGCCCATGCTTATCCATCTCCGACACTCCCATTCTCTGTTTATGGGAGTGTCGAGATAGCTGAGTTCTGTTCTTGGCTATTTCATCAATTGGAAACTATTGAATGGTACATCATTAGTTAGCATAGGACCACATTCGCGGGATTGCTAGGGGTCCCATTCTGTTGATTGTGGAACTCGCAGCTGTCCATCATCGACTAATAAACTTAAATAGTTAGTATACCTCTTTAACATTTGAGTTGTAATTTTAGCATTCAGTTACTGTCCATTGTATTTTTATGAAAACCTGTTATACACAATGCACAAAAGTTCATCACCTTCTCCATAGTGCTAACATGCTTCTAAACAAAGGGAAAGCTATTACATTTTCTAAGAAAAAAAACTGTATCATGGCCATAGAACTACCTGCAGTACAGATTTCTCGTTTTCAATGTTTTGGGAAAGAAAGGTGTGTCTAAAATAGTCGCTATGAGCAACACGACTATTAGTCTTTTGTTTCATAAGTCTTCACTTAATGTTTTATTTTATATGGGATGTCTTATTTCTATTAGTTTAAGGGGTTACCCATGAAAGAAATTTCTCAAATTCCTATCCCCAGTGATGTTAAACAAAAGACCATTTTTAACCCGACTTACAATTTTTACAAGTTTTGATGGGTTTTAGCTCCTATCACTCAGTGATGGTCAGTGGTAAAAACCAGAGTGTGGAAGGGGACTACCGAACAACTCCCTCATGATCTCTAGTCCTGTGTGCTGACAATGTGGTTAGATTATCAGGGTACAGGTTTATATACACTTTATTTAGCTTCCGAACATTCACTAGTATCTGACACAGAAAGAGAGATAGCAATCAGAGATTAAAAAATAGTATGACGCATGAGATACAATTACACATGACATTTTCCGCTCTGCTATCACAGCCATTAACACTATAAGCCCTACTACATGCCTTCCTCCCTCCCTCTCCACTGGATACGGATCCTACTGCCTGTAGCTTGTAGCTTTACTCTCCTCAAGCTGTGCTGTTGCTGTGCCGGCCACTTTCCTGGAATTTAGGGGTAGGGGCTAGAAGCATAGATAACTCAGCTCAGTGCAGTGTCGAGCAGGAGAACAATATGTCCTTCGACCCTAAACTCAGAAGATCCACGGGTCGGGTCTAGGGGCAACCAAAATTGTATAAACCAGGAACTGAGACAGGTTAAAATTATATTTGTGAATGCTGTATTTGTTAATAACATTGAACTACAGAATGTGTTATTTTGTATCCTGAGTACATTTAGAACTTGTCTTCATGGGAATACCCCTTTAAGTTCAGTTGGCCAAATATAGAAAAGAACTTACATCAACCATAACATTTATATACAAGTTATTAGATCACTACAAGCAGCAAAACACATTGTAAAAGACATTATATGAAAACACAGGTTCGAACATACTGGACTGCATGTGTGATGAAAAAGTTTTACAATGCAAATTCTACTTTTGATTTTCTAACTTTTGATTTAGCAGAGAAATGCACTGTGTCCACCTAGATACATTGGGGTAGATTTATGAACAGGCATTTGAAGAGGAGATAATGGGGCAGATTTATCAAGTGTGAAGTCAGATATTTCCAGTTTCCCATGGCAACCAATCACAGCTCCCTTTAAAATATTCATGAGCTCTGGCTAAATGAAGCTGAGCTGTGATTGGTTGCCATGGGCAACTGAAATATTCTAACTTTCAGACACTTGAAAATCTGCCCCATTACCTCTTCAAATGCCTGTTCATAACATTGATGAGCCAAGTTAATTCAAACATTTTAATTCGCGATTCACTTAAAGACAACCCATTTTATTTCTAGCAATACTATTATTAAATTATATTTATCCTCTTTATTTAAAGTTAATGCATCTTGTATATATCTGTATTGTGTTCCAGTGGAATTATTGCTGTACTTCTAAACTTGTGTATACAGATCTAAACTGCAAAATGTTGTCAGACACGTGATGAAAAAAAACGGGCTAGATCAATTCTGACATCATCCAAAAATAAGTCACAAAAATCAGCTCAATTTATTTATTTTATTAAAATCAAGATCGTTATAGAAGTGGTTTAGAGTTTTATACGGTAATAAGGTATGTAAAATTTAATATTGAATGGTTATTAATCCTGTGAACTGATCAGAAATAACAAACTGCATGTTTCAACAAACGATCACAATGAGTTTCATATAATAAAAATGGCAAAGCTGACTTGCTTGGGAGAGAGAACATGTTACTGTAACTAATGGTTCATTTGGGTATAGTAAGGTTTATGTTTTCAAATATGGGTGGTAGTTTATTATTTTTTACCAAAGTTTCTATTGAAAATAATATTTCTTTTATGCAATTGTGAATTTTATGTCACGTTTACATTTGAATACAATAAGCTATTGCAGATACATAGTCTTGATTCAGTAGTATATTTGCATCAAGCTACATGTTTTCAACAAATAACTTGACATATTCAGTTTTAAACTTATTTATGTTGTTACACTAACTGCAAAACATGTGGCTGTGCACTAGAAGCCCTCAGTATAAACAAATTACTCTCAGGTTAAAAGTTATCCCTAGTAACCTTTTAGCATATTTCGGACTGTAAAATGAGCCACATTATTAAATGCACATAGAAAAAAAATTCTTTCCTGGTGAACTAGTGCTATAGAAGGGTTAAATCCTTTTTTACTTGTCAGGGCAGAAAAGGCTTTGGTAAGCATCCTTGATGGCCTAGGGCAGATTAATTCTTGCTTTACTTATCTAGTATAGTCTAATCTGCTTTTCCAGTGATTTGTGTTAAGAAAGGTCCCTAAGAAGTCTGGAGTGCGGATTGTAAACATTTGCCCAAAGAGAAAAGATTGAGCTCATGCTCCAAACACGATGCCTTGTGTGTGGGAATCGGCGCGGGCCACTCGCTCTGAGGCATCCAAGCTTCAATAGAAGATTATCACGGGCCAGCCATATCCAGTACACCTTCTTATATAGGTAAATCACCGATACAAGAGAGTTGGTAAGGTCTACGCGTAGACCTTACCACTCCTTGTATCGGGATATTTACCTAATAAGAAGTGTGTACTGGATACTGTGGACCGTGTAATAATTGTAAACATTTTCCTGGCAACTTAAGGTAGTATAATGATTGTATAATTGTGATGGAACTAGGCTGGTATAGGGGTTACCTTATGTTTTTAAACCACTTCTTTTTAATATTTTATATCTTTATTACATACAGGCAGGTGTTTGCACCTACAGCAAATTTTAAAGTCTAACTGTTGAAACCCACAGATTTTGATTGAAACATTTTAATAACATGGTGAAAATATTTGTATTTCTAGATATTCTAATTCTGTATTTGTTTTGCGTCAACCATTTTTTTTCATTATGTAAATTACCTTCATAAATAAAATCGTAAGTATGATGTCTTGAAAAAGGATATAGATACCTTTGGGATTTAAAAAAAAAATGCAAAAAACTTTATTCAGGAATGTGAATGTCTGATAACAAAAACCATCAAGCTATAACAAATGAACATAACAAAACTCATTGTCATTAGTTAAAAAATGGAGCTTAAATAGTTTGATTTTATGATTCACAAAATGTTATAGGCTTTCTAAAGTATGCAGAGTTCAGCAAGATGGTCGCCACTGGAAACTACAAGTCCCATGATCCTTGATCTAACACACTTTCTTGCTCTGTTCCATAGTAATGATTGTATGTAACTGCCATCACTTACCTCCAACACTGGCAATACTGGATGCACTGCAACCAAATGAATACAGCCAAACATAGTGATTATAGCTGACTGCCCGTAGGTGGAGGACATGTGGTGTAGACAGGTGACAAGCGCCATCTTCTATCCTCTGTCTGCTCCATAAATTCTCATTACAGTGTATGTCTACAGCATTTCTCTGCTAAGGGGAGCAAAATTTTAAATATTAATAAATAAAATTACATATTAGCTTAAATTTTAAGTACCCAATTGTGTATGAATTAGTGCTTTTCTTGGAATACCCCTTTAAACATTTGGAATGGCTTTCACAGTGCGCATGCATCCCATTTAGATATACAGAAAACTGCGGAATGTCATTCAATAAATCTAATCAGGGTCTGTCTGATGACTTTTGTGATTGCCTTGCTATTGATCTAAGCTTGTGTTATGATCAAACTTTATCAACATTCACTTGTATCATACCTTAAGTAAGCAGAAAACAGATGCCATCATACAGATTTATATGCTGCTAAATTAACACTTCTGAACACTTTGAATTGAAAGAAATTACAAAAATATTTTTTAGCTCAAAAGTATACAATAAAATAAAACTCTTTTGTAAATTCCTCTATGAGGTTCCTGCATAGTTATTGTTCGGTTTTCTGCCTAGTGTGTGTCATTACCAATGATGAGCATTGAACCCACTCAGGAAAAGAAAATATTCCCAAAATGTATTAATATGTTTACTTCTCTCTGAGCTTCGTTCTCTTCCCATTTTGGTAATTAAGACAGGATATAGGAGGTACTTAAGTGTGTAGTGTCTGTAGTCTTGTAAGATAGTTGCTTACCATGCTTTGTCTTTGTTTTCTTATGGAGAACACATGTAAAAATAGTTGGATTTTACATCTCCTTTAGCACAGAAGTCTGATGCCTAGATTCTACCCATATAATATGGCACAGTTTAAAGCTGTCCATCATTAAAAATAGGAAGTTTTTTTTTTTTACAAAACGGTCCAGCACTGCTGCAGATTAGCTCCCCTGAAAGAATAACCAGTGACACAGTGAGGCTCAATTCTGTAAATAAATCACAATATATTGGGCAGTTTTTGTTTGGAATAAAAAGAATCTGCCAATGTGCGCTATACTCACTTATTATTTAGTATTTAATTGAGTCTTTAAAGTATTGTGGGGTAACAGATTCATGTCATCATAAAAAGTATTAACAATGTGTAACAAAGGCAAGTTTTTTTTAGCACATATTTTAATATCCATTCTTTGAGAAACATAATGTAGTACTTCTTCCAGTAAAAAAAAAACATAATAACCTGGAAATAAATTGACCATGGATACATAATTATATAGCTTGTAGCTCCTTTATTATGTTATGTTATTATAGTCTGTATCAGTTGGAGGAAATATTACAAAACTCGAACATGGTGCTCATCTCACAGGCTCACATAGGTTGTGAAACCTCAAGCACATCAAGCAGAAATGGGGAAGAATTTTCCTAGGGGGTGGGGGGGGGGTCAAAGCTATGTTTATTGGCCTGACCCAGGCATTTGTATATATCGCAATTGCTTGCCTTGAAAATTACTTACAAACCTACTCTTCATTCTTGAAGAAGCAGTTGAAAGAAGTTGCTAAGTGTTACTCCAAGCTGAGCTACATGGCTAGAAAAAAGTATGCTAGGAGCTAGAAAAAGTATGCAGCTATCTCGTAATACAAATTTGATAATAATGGATATGTAGAAGAAAATTAAAATTAAAAAACAACACATGTATAGAAATTGATTCTAAACATATGTTTTTTTTTTAGGTTTTTTATTTTAGAATTGTATATATATATTATTTTTTCTTTTAAAACTAAAGATACATCAATACCAGATAATATCAAGGCTATTTAGATGGTGCTATCCAACCTGCTACCAATTTTTAACAATGTGAGCTACAGATAACACTTAGCCTGAGAGCAGTCCTACTTGTCATTTACCTCAGCACATATGGCATAGGGCACGGAAGAAGAGTATGGGTATGGATGCCATCATCTAGTCCCAAACACCCAGATGAAAATAAATCAAAGAAACTTACATGGCAACTCTTCTAGTACTTGTAACTTAACAGTATTAACTTGAACTCAGTCTCTTTTCTTCTAAAAATCAGGGATTTTCAGCTTATATTATTTTCACGGCAATCTATAAAGTTTCTGTAAGGCTCTAGTACTAGTATGTCATATCCTATTGTCAATGTTTTCAGGTGAAGGTGATTTGATCCTAGTTTTTTTGTATGTGTGTATGTACTGACACATATAACTCAATTTTTGTAAATGGTGTGGGATACTTTTTTTTTTCTTCAAACTGTAAAATGTAAAACTTAGAATTGTAAAGTTGAATGCACGAGATAAATGAAAGGGACAAGTTGTAAGGCAGGGGTTTGGCAAGTAACAGTCTTATGGCTCATGCACCAAGTTGCATCACTGGTTAATTCTATTGTTAACTGCAGTTGCTATGGTTGTAGCAAGTATGCCACAATGTAGCACTTGGAAACTCATTGTTTATGAATGAGAGATAAGATGTGCTGAGTCCTTGGATTATAATAACCTAAAAAAGTATACATTCATTGTGTCCCTGTATCTGTTTAGCCTTAAATTGATCAGTCAGGACTCACATCCTGTATACTATGGTGAATAAAATGCAATTATACATCATATACAAATCATATTACAAACATTTGAAAAGCCCTTCTCTATAGTACAAGAAAATCCAGATATTAGTCCCTCACATTGAAGGGGCCATGCATATTGAAGTTGACCAATGATTTTGGTGGGATTGGCATCTGAATATTTTAGGTGTATAAAAACCTTTTAACTTTCCTCTGACTTATTATTTGAGAAAAAGGAAGGATCAGGCAACCAATTATTTTGTTTTAAGGAGAGATTAACCGCCACCACCAGCCACCATTATTCTGCTTTCCCCATTGACAACTCATATAAGCTGGGCCCAATATTAATGGGGAGTTGAGAGGAATAGCTATCAACTAACAGCTTGTGAAAGTGTATAATCACCTTGAAACACAGACAATTAAATATTTTAAGTCTAGTCTGCGTGAGGAAAACTACCCTTCAAACTTGTGAATGCTGGTATAAAAGCTTGCAATGAATGGACAAATTGATTTTATCTGTCACATATCGTTCTCATAGATGACAGGATCTGACTCCTGATGCTGATGCTATTAGTAACAGAGGCTAACTTAGGACCGGTTCACACAGGATGTTTTTATAACAAAAATTTTCTATGCTGCAGATTTAAAATCCTTCCCTCAAATTACACTTCAACCTTCAATAAGTAAGATTTTGGAAGACTCTCATTGACTTTTCTGAAGTGTTTAAAAAAACAGATCTGCCGCACAAACAGCAATGGAAAGTCTGCAGCATATATTCCAAATATCAGATCAGCATACCCTTAGTTGTAGTTACTTTGGAGCCCCAGATTTTGTAGCCATTATCTAGATGAATAAAATGGAATTAAAACCAAGGGTGCAACTTGCTAGAATGTAATTCAGTGCATAGCACCATTTAGTGTTGATTCTCAACTTTATTAAACATTGATTCAGAATGGTTACTGTACATACATGCATCACCGGGCTTCCTTCATCATTCTTCATCAAGTCCAAATCCCTTTTCGCAAATTGTCATACTGTGCAATATACATCTTCATTTTTTATTAGATTTAGTTCCCACTGCCATGGAGTGGGAAACAGTTTTTAACCAGTCACATACTGTGTATATATGTACATTATTTTTTTTTAATGAACATTGTGCCTGTGCACACTATAATACCTT
The DNA here is from genome assembly GCA_019512145.1 of Engystomops pustulosus. Classification (NCBI taxonomy): domain Eukaryota; kingdom Metazoa; phylum Chordata; class Amphibia; order Anura; family Leptodactylidae; genus Engystomops; species Engystomops pustulosus. Next base: position 95,298,648 of record CM033641.1, on the reverse strand, counting down.
TAATAATTTTTGTAATATTGTGTTTTGTTTAATTTAGCTTTGTTGATTTTGTTGTCATGTAAAAATATGGTGTTTCCAAATGAGGTATAAAACTCTTACTTCTGTAGAAGGCTATATAGGAAGAGTGTTGTGCCCCATGAAGGGATAAACAAGCTTATGTTACCATTCATGTGACTTTCTATTACTGTTGTTTTATTTGTAAAGAAAAATAAACTAAAAAGCAGCAACATACACCATTTGCCAAACTGCTTGCAAAATTAACAAAAAAATATATAAAAAGCAAGGTTGACTTAAAAGATTATGAAAATGTTATCTGTATTTTCGTGTACACATCTGGACATGATACAAAGCAAACATGAAAACCCTAGGATAGGATTTGCAAGGCTGACTATAGCCATACTTGAAAATGCTTTGAGTGTTGTCATCTTTACTTGAACGAACCTTTTCATCTTAATAGGTGCACAGAGTAGTGTGGTCACTTCTATTAAAGCTAATAGTAAAATGTGTATAGGAATCCATGCAGTTTGACACTAAAGTAATGATTTCACGTGTGCATTTTCTCTGCGTACTTTATAGAGGCTTTTTTTTATCCTTTAAGTTTTTTTTTCCCATAAAATGTTGGTATGTGTATAAAATCTAATGATGGCTATAAATACTGTAAGTATTGTAATGTAATGTAATGAACGCAGGCTATTTGAAAACTGTTTATTATATCATTCCTGATAATGCTGAGATGTGGGTGTTTTTAATAAAATTTATATTTATTTAATGCATCTGGTATAAGGGCTGGTGTCTGATTTCAAAGAAAGCACGTCATGCTTATTTTATTTTTTCCTCTGTTTGTACTAGATAGGCCACATCCAGTTGTTTTATTATTTACAGACCACTATAACAGTACATTTTATATATAGTACAAACCATTAGTGAAGTCATTTTCTCAAAAAATAATTGCAATAGTAAAAGTACCATGGCTGCTTATAACGCTGAGGACACCATCCATACGTTTCTAATAGGGAACTAAATCAAGAAGTCTTGTCTATTTAGAATCATGATGTAAAGTGATTGTGGAATTCTGAGTAGGAGCAGGGCCGATTCAAGCATATTTTTTGCCTGAGGCGAAAACTAAAATGCTGCCCCCGCCCCTCCTTCATTAAGCCAGTACGTGTTCCATTTCCACACTAGTTCAGTAATGCTGACAAACTTAACTCCTTAATAACCATTGTTACCATCCCCACAGGGCAGGCTCACTGACACGGTGCGCGGACACGGACTACAGGTTTTGAAGTAATTAGTTGAATCTATACCTATAGATACAAGCTTTTCATCAGGGGGGGGTGTTGTTGCGTTGTGCTCCTGGGGGGGGTTGTGTTTGGGGTAGGTGTGTGTTGGGGGGGGTGTGCGTGCGTTTGTGGGGCTGATGGCTAGTTGTTGGGGGTTTGTTTATGTTTTTTTTTTTTGGGGGACGCCCCCCCTCCCCCATGAGGACTTTATAATGAAGTTTTCCCTCCATACATATCATGCTGACATATTATGCCAGACTTCTTCCAGCTCTATCCAGCACATCTCCCTCGCCCCAGGTCCCGATAAAAATACCACAGTCCTATTACAGTTAAAAGTCCCTGATAACAACACGCGTGCTCTAATGAGTATACTCCCCTCACAACACAACACCACACTGCCCGCACATATAAAACATTCCTTCATATATATAAATTCTACTGATTAAATAGCATTACAGCACCACCTCTAAGATGATTTAAAAGTGTCTTTATAATACCCCCAATCCAATTAAATTATAGGCATAGCAGACTCTCTCCTTCTAATCCGGTTCGCGACCGCCCCCCGTTGTATAATCACTGCGGCGGTCGCGTTCCTATGCACGAGAGGAGGGCTCACACGGGCCGGCCTCTCCATAGCCGCGTACAATCTCTGCTGCATTGTAGCAGGCTTCCCGTAACACCGTACACACCCGGATCGGTGCCCGGCCTGGATCTCGGTGGTGTTTTCCTTCTGATCGCTTCGGCTCCCGCCATCTTTTTCCGAGGATCCCCCTCCCGTGACGTCATCGGGGCGGTGATATCCGTCGCATTGTAGCTTCGGTCTCACCAAGAAACCTGAAGCTAATATCGGGTTAACTACTTCATTACAATGATGTGTGCATTATATGGTTGATCGATCAGACCACCTCAGGGTTAAAGTACATAGGGAGTCTGAAAAATATAAAAATAACAACAAAAACAAAGTTCAAAAAAAAGAATATTATAATAAAAACCTATTCAGAGACACCCCTCACCTTATTCCCCTAGAACTGGATATAAATATAATAAACTGTAACAATCATCAAACACATTAGGATAGCCGCCGCGTCCGAAAATGCCTGGATCCTAATCACAATATAATACGTTTTTCCGTGACGCTTTAACCTACCCCGAACGGAAAATCGTGTCCCAAAGTCAAAACTTGCACTTTTCTTGCCATTTAAAAAAAAATAAAATTCTATAAATAGTGTATCACAAAGGGTCGTAACAGTCCTAAAATAAATATCATGTGAAATCATTCATCATGAGTTTTAAGTTTTTGCAAATGTATGAAACATTATAAAACCTCTACAAGTGGTATCCCTGGAATCTACTGACCCAAAGATAAATTAGATGCGCCATGATGGCAGGAAGTGAAGCCGTATATGCCATGCCGCACAAGAACTCACACACAAATCGTTTGTTTCACCATTTCACGGCATTTGGAATGTTTTGTGATCCCGCTTCTCCAGTAAGGGCATGTGGATTCAAGGCGAGCCTAGGAGTGCAAATTTGTACGCAAAAAACCGCCGCCACAAGAGCCTTTTTAGTGGGATATAGTTTTGAATGGGGGGGAGTGAAAATGGAAATGACAAAACGGGAAAAGGCCCGGTCCGAAACGGTTACATAAAAATCTGCCCCACATAGTACACCCCCCAGCTTAGTTAGAGGCAGTGGCCCTATTATCACCCGCCCTAGTTTTAATTAAAATACAGCCCCATATGCGACTCAAGTTTGGTAAACATTCTACCAGGCCGCATATAGTCCACCACCCCTCCGCCAACATTAATGAGTATCTGACCCTTATATAAAAAATTGGCCCACCCCCTCTGTTTTTATATATACAGTCTCCCTAAAGTACCCCCTACCCCCCCGTTTAATTCATATGTTTGCCCCCATAGGTGGGATCCCCCCTCAGTGTTAATATTACAGGCCTGCTCGTCAGTCCCCCCGAGTGTATATATCAATTTATCCTAGCATGTGGGTGGCGACGTATTTAACTGGATTTGGGGGAGGAGGAAAAGAGGAAGACACAAAGGGGTGACAGGTCCTTAGTGGGGGCCAGGTGCCTACCCGTTGCGCAAGTGGGTCGGTGAAATGGGCAATGTATGGGTGAGTAAGGCGATGGATTAAGGAGATCCAACATTACAAAACAATAGTTGAGGATATCTTGCCCAGTAAAATTACTATAAATTTAGATACAATAACTGTGGAAAATTAAAGTGTACGTTCACAAATGCCAAAAGTATCACCGCCAAATGGGTGAGCTCTGAGCTCTGGTATTAGAGGAAGCACGTAGAGTGTGTGGTGAATGCGAGACAATGGCGCGATGCAGGCGACGTTAACTTTGGGGTTTTTCTAACATTCAAAGTTTACATCTTTCTGACAAGGCAGGGCAACATTTTGTCGGGTCCCTGAAATTCATGCACCTGGGGCTAATAATCCAGCAACCAACATTGACATCCATGGGAGAGGAGAAGCTGGGAGTAGTCTCCCTTGTTGAGAAGGACCTGGGGGGGATATTAGATCATACATGATATCAGACATTGAATGTCAATCAAGCGCCTCTAGAGGACCAGCAGATCTTGTCAGTAACCAGAAGTGTATGGACTCTCAGGATAGGATGTTAGATTACCCAGCTGTACACAGGCATGGTTTCATCAGCCCTACACTGGAACTATGCTGGTTCCCGTTCTGGGCCTTCGCTTCATAAAAAGGATGCGCGGATGCTGGATGGGTTCAATGAAGACGCCACAACAAAATGCGATAAGTGTGTATGCGAGGGTCTCATTATGAAAAAGTTTCTTCAAAACAATTCTAGATTTTTAGCCCGTAAGAGACGACTACAAGCGGGACATGATTAATTTTTATAAATATATGAATGGATCATACAAAAAATATGGTGTAATTGTTTCAGATAAAATCAAATCAAAAGACAAGGGGGCACTGTTTCCGTCTGGAGAAATCAAGGTTTAATCATCACGAGCCACAGGCCTTTTTTACTATGAGAACTGTCAATCTGTGGAATAGCCTGCCTCAGGCGCAGGTCACAGCAGGGACAGCAGAGAGCTTCAAGAAGGGTCTAGATTCCTTTTTACACCTTAATAACATTGATGGTTATGTTATATAGAATTGTTTCCCCTAAATCCCTTCCTCATCCAATGCCTTCCCTGGTTTAACTTGATGGACATGTGTCATTTATTTTAATAAACTATGATACTATGAAATTGCCCCATATATAAATTCACCCACCCCAGTTTTATTATATTCAGAATCCCCCTCAGTTAATATATACATACAGCCTAAAATATAGCCACCTGCCAGTTTATTTATATTATGTAGAACCATATAGAAATCCCCCATCAAGTCTAACTCCCAGTATAAGGAGTATCCAGCCCTCATATGCATATATAGACCCCAGACCCCCTTTTAACACATCCTATGCCAATAAAAATAATAAAACTTATAGTTACATATAGTCCATTTGCTCCCACACATGCAGCTCCCGTCTTCCGTCTTCTCCCGGCTACGCACAGAGACACAGGCGACATGACATCATCACCCGCCGCCTGTGTCACTGCATTGTATGGAGTGACGCAGACAGCCGGAAAGGTGCTGCGTCACTCGGCATATCTATCGCACTTTAAAGAAACTGGTGTGATGGATTTACCTGGTGGGCGATTAGGGCGCTAAAGGGCTACCTGAATGGCTCCCCCCTTGATTGGAATCATGGCAGCTCCCAAAGGGCTCTGCATTTGCTGCCTGAGTTGAGATTTTCATTTACACTTCATGGCAGATGCGGCCCTGAGTGAGATCTAATTGGTGACCATTTTACCTCTGATGAAACAGCAAACAATAGTCACACTAGAAGCACCAGAAAGATTGTAGGTATGCAGGTTAAAAACAAGTATGCTATATTGCCTGTTAACAGTTCAAAGGTTTTTTGGACAAATACTCAATTTACTCTATTTCAAAATACTACTTCACTTACCGTATTTTCGGAACTATAAGGCGCACATGAAAACCCTTGGATTTCTGGAAATCCAATTGCGCCTTATAGTCTGGTTGGCGCCATAGGAGGGCAGCGGACTACTAAACATAGGTCCGCCGCTACCAGAGCACAGCAGATCTCGTCAGCGGGAAGCTGCAGACCACCGGCTAGAACAACTTCTCTCTTTTTGGGCCGCGTTCTGCGTTCCCGCGGGAGATCTGCGGTCTCCGGAGCAGGGACCTATGTAAGTATACCATTCTCACCTCCCGCACCTTCCCCGCTCACCTTCGCCCCCCTTCCGCGTCTCGCTCTCTCGGCGTCGCGTCTCGTCCCGTCGGGGTCTATTCGGCTGCCGTCCCCCGACTCCGCCACGCCCCCGACCCTGCCCTATGTCGATGGCCTTATATATGAATTTATGACATAATAAGGCCCATCGGACTAAGCCGCCGATATTCCGGTGCGCCTAATGGCCCCCGAATACGTGATATACAAAATGCCTAAAGAACTATGTAGCTTACAGGGTGATTCTAGGGAGCAGGCTCTAGGGTGTGCACGTCCCCGGGCGTCCCACCACGACTTACTCATTAGGGGTTCCCACCAGCAATGTATCCGACAGAAGTTTCACAGCTGTGAGTCAATAGTCTCTGGAGTGATGCGCAGTGAAGTGCCTACCTCTACCCCTTGCATGAGTTCCAACTGTGACGTGGATCACTGGCCTGCTCAGTGGAGCATACCTGTCCCGCCATACTTATTGAATCGCAGCAGCATCTGGCCTTTTTCAGGAGCTGCCACTGAAATTCAGGAGTGCACCTGATCCTTCGCCACCAGTAACTTCATCACTGGTGTTGCTTGAACTGTTGCAGTGACAGCATGGGACTAGAGGCATAGAACTGGGCTCAGTACTACTTGCCGACGTGGCCCAGCTAGGCTAAAAGTAAGTAGAGGAGAGCTTAAAATATTAGACTGATAATTGAGAATAGTAATGTAAACACTCTATGAGCTACATTTAGTAGAGCAGCCGCCCGATTTTGCACCTGGAGTGAAGAGAGAAAAATACTTGGCACTACGGTAGGATGCCTGGTAGTAGGCGTGAACCGCGTTGTCCGTTCTCATTCTTTTATATAGGATAAATTTTATAAGCCCCTGTTGTATATGTATTTCGCTTTTGTATAATTAAAATAACATACCGATCCAGCTATATAGCTCCAATTAAGTCTTTTCCTCATAATCCATCGATGAAGTAACTTTCCATCACATTTGGATTACTTCTGGCGATTTTGACACCAGGTCCTCCCTTCTACCTTAATCTTGTGTATGCTTTATTAAAAAGATATATCAGTGCAACTTATGATACTATCATTGTACGCTTCTTTAAATAAGATTGCCTCTATGGTTCTTACTTTAGCCATCATGCTTCTTCAGTGGGTTGAGCTACCCGCATACGACATCTCCTGGTGTGCTGCACTGGCTGGCGGGTGGCAGCAAGTGTACCCCTTGTCTATTTCACAGGTGTTTCAGGTGGGACCTTGACAGGTCAGTTAATTACAGTTCACACTTAATTTGAACGTGGTTTCAACCTGAGATTGCACTGGTGTTGCAGATGCGTGCATTATCCTCCCGCACTGCAGTCAGTCAGCGCAGTATGATGCGTCCAAGGCGTTTCATGACCTATTTTTTCAGGTATTGCTTTTAAGGACGAGATCTGCGTGGTGGAGCTCTGACAAACGCACTCTAGAGTCGCAGGCTCAGCGACTGTTTTGTAGGACATGAAGAATGTTCAAGAGGCTCAGAAAGGTACAAAAAAGGAAGAAATATACGGACAGGGGTTCACTGCTTATGGGGCGTTGGTTTAGTGAGCCAGAGGCGGTCATAGGCAGGCGTGAAGACGCATTCCATCAGAACCTGTTTTCATTTTCAACCGCACAAGCATATGTCGGGGCAGTTTGCTGATTGCGCAGAGGTGGAGAGGGCTGTGTCCTCTGGCAGAGAAGGTATCTGTTTCAAATCCACGTCAGTGAGGACAACGGGGCCGCATCAACCGGCACCCCCACAGGTCTTCTGTTATGATACTCATTCTGAGTAGTCCTTTGATTAGTTTTTCTCAATTTAAAGGGATGTGGTCAAGTTTGAAAAAAAAAAACTATAGGGGCCGGGTGAGGGAGAGGCGGTGCTTAAAACAATAAGAGTGATGTACTACCTTCGGTTGCCACTTCCGGTATCCAGAGGGCGTGCGTGCTGCTCCGGGGGGCCATGTAAACAAAAACTGGCCGCGGAGGCCCGCTGCATTCAGCTACATCTTTATTGTTTTCTGGCAGCCGCGCTCCCCGGCCACATATAGTGTTTTTTTTTCAAAACTCGGAAACCCCTTAATAAGAAAGATTTTATAATCAAAAGTGGCAGGGTACGTAATGATGGGTAGCTTTTGATATGATACTAATAATGTTTGTCAATTGCCCTACACTTGTACATATTTTCCAGTGATCTGCATGGAATACGTTGGATGAGCCACGTAGTTCATGGAATTTAAATTCAATGGAGTCATTTACTAGGCCAGAGTCGCGTTTTCTCGCCGAGCGGTTTTACACCAAATTCATGACCCGAAGTTCCCTTGGATTGGCGCGGCCCCGATTCCGGATTTGCGCACACGACGATTGTGGCACAACGGCGCTGGCCAATGACGGACGGAAAATCGGGGGCGTCGCCGAACGAAATACCCGACGTATAAAGTAAAAACCCGCTGCATGTTATTTTTTTTTAAAAAATGTGTCGCGGAGCTTGCACTTACCTATCACAGGCACAGAATAGAGCGGTGAATTGAGTGACGTTCCGATGCTCTTTCAGCCAGCAGGCCACGTGAGGAAATGCCTTAAAGTGAATCCCGGGCGGACCCGAATCCACCGCAGAGAACACGCCGCTGGATTGCGAATGGACCGGGTAAGTAAATCTGCCCCAATTTGTTTTGTAGAACACATTCTTGCATAAAACTCTATAAATGCAATAAAAAGAGTAATTGATTTTTAAAAATATGGAGTAAAACACAGAAACACAAAAACAAGGGATGACTCCATAAACTACTAGAAACCTCTGGTAGGCTATGAAATAGCTTTTCTTGAAGTACCTCTTGCCCGTATCTTTACCCATAAAAATTCTCCTCCAAAGTCTTCTTGAGGAGAAGAGATGAGTCAAGATTAGAGGCTCCAGGGGGAGTGTCATTTCAGACACTTGCTTTGATTCTAGAGCCCCTAGAAATGATACATTAAAGATCTTTAAGTTCATATCAGGATTGTGGTTCTGTGAGCTATAGAATCAGACATATAGGCATATAAATACATATTTGGAAACACGAGCTACATACAAGATCCAGTTCCCATCCATATCTTGTGGAATAGGTCATCAATATCAATAAGTTAGGAAACACCTTTAAAAAGACAAAAATAAATGAATAGGGAATCTACAACATATATATTATTTGCTATAACAAAGGATAGATATATACGGTAATGGGTCAAAAAAGTTCTTAGTGTTAAGGCCAATACATGTCTGAAACCTCCTTCTACCCCATCTGTGCATTATATTGGCATTAACAATTCTATGATCATGTGACAGTATTTCTTCACTGCAGCTTTAGCCTGTCGATTGTTAGAAAGGAATCACTTTTTTCTAAATGAATTTAAGTATGAGTTTTTACAGCCTTTAACCAAACTTTGATGGATCAGTCAGATGGTTTAGCAGAGACATGATAATATCCTGAGACAGCACACATAGGCACCGCAGTAGCTTCTGGGTTTGTTCATGAATCTCTATTAATGCAGCTCAAAGTGGCAGATGTGGTGATGCTAACGATGGCTTGTTGGCCCTGTGGCTCTTTTTCGGAATCAATGGATGCTTAATCAGATTTCTCCTTTTATTTCCCTAATGTCCAATTCATTTGGTTCTTTGTTAAAAAGGCTGAGATCTGCAATCTGCTCTTGCATGAAAACCTTGGCAAACTTTGCCCTGGGTTGGTCCCCTTGTAATTAAACTTTCGCTGTTGGTTGCAAACCTCTGCTGTTCATGGCACCAATTAGTAAGCATGACACACTTTGTCTGCTAGGAAAATCTTAGGGGGCATATTAACCTGTTCAAAAGCTGAATATAAATACTTATTTTTACTTCCTGTTTTTTATCCGTATTTGCTAAGTTTATTAATACATATTATCAATGAATGGTCCGTTGCCTGCAAAATGGTCAATTCATTACTTAATTCAGAAGTACAGCAAAATTTTAAAATGACATTTCTGCCTTAAAAATTGGTTTTACAGAAAAAAAGATATGTTATATCGTACCTTTCATTAGCATCTGCTGTGTGACTAGCAAGTCGTCCACTGGGAGGGGCTGGAAAGGAGTAGTTTCCACCCCACCCTTGGGAAACTGCTACTCCTTGTGACCTTTTCAAATATATGAAAACACCCATCACTGGGCTTAGCGACACCCCCTGCATCTGTAAAACCTATTTTTATACAAAAACACTTTGGCAGAGTATGTGCTATGCTTTGTGGGGACTGGGGGAGTGCTAAAAATTGGTCTCTTGGTGACAGGTTCCCTTTAAGTACCATAATAGTTGTAATTTTGGGCTGACAAGCTTTGTTTTTATTTGTGAAAAATGCCAAAATGTACAGATTGTTTTGTTTTTAAAATTTCAACAGTGCCAACAAAAGGAGAATGGTATACGCACCCCTAATCTTCTAGTTATATATTCCAATATCCACACATGATTGGTGTATATATATATATATTTTTTTTTTCTTTATTTATTAAATGAATGACAATATATGGTCATTATTAATATGTTTAAAATCTGTACATTTGACAGTGACTCACGATTAGATGGTTATTTGGAATAAAAATATTCAGATGATTTTAACAGAAAATTAGATATGTTTTTTTATATTTAAGCCCATCAAGTCATTGCACCTCCTGTCATTGGTCCACATATGCAAAAGTACATACACTATATACCAAGATAAGGACAGAACTATCCAAATAGTATTCAGACTCATCTTATAACCTTTCCATTATATCTAAGAATAACAGGATCACATTATTGTGGTACTCAAAGATCCATAGTAAATGTTATATAATACAGGCAGCTCCTGACTTATAGACGGACCTTTCTTCCCACTGTGAGCCCTGGTGAAGCTTTACTTTAGGCCCAGGCTGCAATGATCAGCTGTAACGTGTCTGTGATTTAGTTTTATTAATACTGTAATCCTTGTTCCCATTACAGCACAAAATTTAGAAACTCCAATTATCACTGGGAAAAAATGTTTGTCTGGAGTTACAATTATAAAATGTACCTCTTCTGACTTACATACAAATTCTAGTGTCTTATAAGTAGCACGGGGTTGCCTTTACATATACATGTATATCATATAACATGTATATTTGAGCATTAACTGTGTCATGGGCACGTGTGCCCCTGCAACCTATAGCCGGCGCACCCGTGTTCCTCCAGGTGCCTCAGATTCCTGCCTGCAATTTAACTCACCTCTCCTGGCTCCAGCGGCGGTCTCCACGGCTCCCGCGGTCCGGCGCACACGTTCCTGTCTCCTATGGCACGCACGCGCCGTCTCGCTTAGATTTAAAGCCAGACAAACTGGCTGTGGAAATATGTAATTAAATACAGCATGAACAAAATCCGGCATCTAAAGAGGCCCAAATAGTTAAAAAAAACTTTAAATACACAGAAAAGAAACCTAAATGGTTGGAGAAATGCAAACTAAGTGATAATTAGCTATTTGGCCACTGTGCTTACAGTAAATCTAATAGTGAAATGAGAAACTTAAGAAGATAAAGAGAGAAAACTTACGTGACTACTCCAGTTGAGCATGTAGGTATGTATGTATAGCAACAGAAACAATAGGTGCTTTTTTGTTTTATTCCCTTTTATTCAGACAAACCTAATGTGATGTCTTTAATATCGGAATAAATTTTAAAAAAAGGAATTTTTTTTACCAATGAGTTCCCCTGCTTCTCTATTCTTCCAAGTTGTATTGTGTGCTGATATATTTCTTTACTGAAAATATTTCATATTTATTTGGACACACATCCTCTTAAAGGAAGAATACGAGCCTACCAGTTCCCCAAAAAACTGTACATTTGATCCGTTAGTTAGGTTCCTGATAGTGGGTCTCCCCCCTATCAGGGTGGTATTATTTGCTGTAGGCAGGGCCATAGCTTGCAAGGAGATAACAGGGTTAGTTTGCCACCACTTACCCAGTCTGACAGCTTGCGCCTAGTCTGGTTGGGGTTGCGCTGTTTCTGGACGAGTTTATTACATATATAGCATGTAATGTTGATGTAGAAGGGATATTAGAAGGGAAGAAGACTCATGGGCTGAGCCCTCTGCATACACGGCGAATGCTGCAATCATCCGCGGTAAGAGCTGATTACAGGTGTTAGTCATTTAATTGCCACGGTCAAATCAGTTGCTATGATAGCCGGGACCCTTACCGAGGATCCTGTGACATGTCATAGCAAATTTAAGACCCTGGAGGAGTTTGAGTCTTGTACAGAGCCAATAAATTTCCGCTATACTGCAATATAACACCCTAAAGAATAGGGGAACTTACAAAATGTATTTTAAAAATGTCATTCTTTTTATTGCATCAATATTAAAATAAATACATACATTTAACAATTCACTTAATTTTAAAATGATCCCAAGAGCAAGTTGGGACTCGGCAACCCAGCTGTAACAAGTCAATATTACATCACATTACAGTATGAACATATTGGCATCCCCTTATTTAAATAAACACATTTTCTTTCCATGTTAAAGATTCAGCTGATAGTTACCTTACTGCTGTGGCTGCCGTCTGCCCCTCGCCCCGACGCGTGTTTCGCCTATTGCTTCCTCAGGAGGCGTGGCATTGCATTGCATTGCAGTGAAATGAATGCATGATCAGACCCTCTAGGGTTCAAACACCATAGGCAGTCTAAAAATAATAGTAATAAGAAATTTTAAAAAAGTTTTTTTAAAAACGCTAAAACTTAAAATCACCTCCTTTTCCCTAGAATACGTTCAATACATAAAAATAAATAATCAAGCACAATCATAAACATGTCAGGTAATTCCCGTGTCCAAAAATACTCAATTTATCATAATATAAAAACAATTTTTCCCGTTAGTGAACCCTGTAACCATTTAGCAACATGTTTAGCACCATTTAGAAACACATAAAATTGTTTAACACTCCGGGATCACAAGATGTCCAGCACTCCGGGCTGTTAATTATGCGTGTGAATTCACGCCTGTAGCCTGATGTCACCTCACTCTCCTGTGCTCCCAGAATGGGAGGAGGTGCAGGGGCATACATAATTAGCAGTCCGGAGCGCTCCACATCTTGTCCCTGCGCTCCGTACTGCTAATTGTAAGTTTCTTTTCTTTTTGATCCGCCAGGATCAAGATGAAGAAGAGCGCAGGTGATTATTTGTAGGTGTTTATTTTTTTAAATGTTGATTTCCTTTAAGGTATATAAAGAAAAAATTTTTGGAAGCGCTTCACCCGAGAACTTATAGACATTGAAATGAGATTAAAATGTAATTTTCAATAAAAAGTCTACCATTGGAAAACAGGTCTATGAAGCTTACGAAGTGCACAACAGAATGCTGGTTTTGCCTATTGCATGATTGGGAGGTCTAGACCCCATTTAAAAACAAACTTCCAGTATGTTTAGACTAGGCTCATTCATTAAATGGATTTTCAAAAAGCAGCATACAGATGCTATATCCCCTTCCTTGTAACAATTTCCAATTACTGATAGATGAAAATAAATGAAAATCCATCATAGATTTTTAAAATATATTTTACATACTAATCTTCACCCATAAGTCACGACAGCTTGCGTATGTTACATTGTTGTTGTACTTCAGGATTACGCACTATAGGCTTTAACTACACTAAAAGAACTCTCAACATGGTAACATTTTATACCGTAAACTTTTGCATTCTACATACCCACCTGATAGCTAAAGTGTTCTCCAATTAACCGCAAATTAAAAACAGCCAGTGGCTAATTAAGGAAATTGTACTAAGCACATTGCATCTAGCATGGGAAATAAAAATTCAGCAGAGCCTCAACTAATATTGGGTGATTTGCATATGGTGCTTGTGCCATAAGGTTCCATCACTTTCAATTGAGAAATATTAGCAATAAGCACTAACCGGAAATGTCAAAATGTATGAGTGTTCATACATTATGGGGAGTTTTAACAAAGTGTTGGGGAATGGACCAGTATCTTAATTCTGGATGATCTGGAATAGTTTAAGACTGTTGAAACAGAACAAATTTCGTGGCTACACCACGCCCTTTATTTGTGCAGCCATGCCCTCTTTTGAAGCAAGAATCCCTAGGGGGTCTGCCAATACGTCAAATAAAATACAAAAAATTTCAAATCACCTCCCTTTCCCTATAAGTGATATACAAATAAATAAACAAGTAAGGGCATGTTTGTAGAGAAAATACCTTTTAAATAATATGTAAATGAGCCGGAGGCAATAAGGCTTATGTCACTTGAGCGCCTCTTGGCACTGCCAGGCTTTAATTTATCCAGCTCCCTGCTGGGATCGTATTTCCTGCTCCCAGCCAAGGAGCTAGGAGCCCCCCCTATGACGTCAGAGAGCTGGGCATGGAGACAGCGGGGTGTGTGCTCTCTCCCAGCTCCTCGGTCAAGAGCAGAAGCTAGGGTTGAAATAAATTAAAACCCAGGGATGCCGAGAGGCACTCAGTTGACGCCTGAGCGCCTCCAGCCTAATTTACATATTTTAGAGAGTTATTTCTCTCTACAAACATTTCTTCATGCAATAAATTAGGAAAACGCTACACAGCGCAAACTATTATTAGTGGGATATCATAAAGGATGTGAACAGACAAGGCTAAGATCATGTTACTAACACAGAGACAACATGAGCTGTAACAAAAGCCTGATTACCAAAACTGTAGCCTGTATCGCAATGGGAAGTGGATAAAAAAACAGACTTGATTTGCGCTGCTCGTAGGTATAATCAATTTATTCACAATGAGATACAGTGATGGACCAAGCGTTTCAGGGACGTACCGCTCCCTTCATCAGGTCCAAACTGGGGTAACTAAATAACATGAATGAATCTATAATTTGTATATATAAAATAAACATCCTAAAAATTAATTGTACTTAATACATATACATTAAATTCATAGGATGTTAACAATTTATAGGCAAACAGCGCCCAATAGAGAGAAGCAAAATACAAAAGTGAAACTAACCCTGTCAAGATCGGAGGTAGTGGATCCTCTGAACCACCGCGGATGATGACACAAGCCAACACCTGGGACCAGAATCTATGTGGCACCCGGTCTTCACCAGGTTGTTCCACATGCGTGACTTGTCAGCGTTGGCAGCCAAAGTGGAGGTACAGCAATGGCAGGCAATCTCGTAGTCTCAGAGTCCGGGAAATAGCAATAGGTCAAGGCAGGCAGCGAAGGAACGTAGTCAGGAACGGAACCGGGGTGACAACAGGAAATCACAATAACAGCATAGGGCATCAGACAAAGCTTTCTCTAAGGCACAAGGCACAAAGATCCGGCAGGGTGTGCAGGGGAAGGCAGGTTTAAATAGATTTCTGGGAAATGGCCAGCGCCAATCAACAGCCCGCTAACCCTTTAAAATTCCTGAAGCCGCCACACGCGGGAAGAGGTGAGCAGCGCGAGCGCCGCACCTGCGAACATGGAGGGGCTGGGGTTAGTCCGTGATATGGGTCGTGGGAGCACCCGTGACCCCCGTGACAAAGCCTTTTGTCATAGGCTCATGTCATCGGTAGGCTTAAATTGACACCGATATCAGATTGGTCTATGTTTAAAGCCTATAAAAGAGGGATCGTCTTATGAGTGTGTAATGAGTCAAAATGTATGAGTGAAGGGTCAGATAAAATTTTGCACTGATGGTGATCATCCAGGGTCTCTGCTGTAGTGTTAGTTCTAGTTTAGAATAAAGGGATGGGTGAGAATGGAGTAAGAAAGGTAAACCGCGATCCAGCATAACCTCTGAGTAAAGCGTCAGGGCCGGCTTCGCGGGTTTAAATGCAAAGGTAGAGTAGACAAGAATTTGATGTATGTGTACTAGGAGTTAATAAGTGGTATGATGTAGAGGTAACATTGCTGTCTAGAGAGTGTAGGCGCTGGAACCATGACAAGGTAAGTATAGTAGCTAGATATTTAATGTGGAAATCTTATGCCTAAAGATATTTCCATATAATGGGGATGTAATATATTAATACTGTATGTGAGAATTGGAGATAAATCTATATGGTACCAATGCATGTGATTGGCACCTAAGCAGGGACAAGTATAGGAAAGCATCTGACTTGAGAGATGGATATGAGATGTGGTATATGAATGACACATGTTGTATAGTACTTCTAAATAGTGCAAATGAGAGTCCTGGATGTATTAATGAAACATATTGTATATCAGAATTATGCCATAATGGTATAAATGTGAGTGATTGTGGGTGCTGGATGTATAATATATATGAGCTATGCTTAATATTGTAAACTGCTTCTGTCAACCTTCTGTGAAATCCAACTTAGTAAGCATCACTGATTGACAATCAATTTCACATGTTGTGCAAATGGAAAAGAAAACAGTGGAAATTATTGAAAATTATCAAGACATACTCAATAAAGGAGTGGTTTTGCAGGTGGGGACCACAGACCACTTCTCAGTGCCTATGCTTTGGTCAATTTTTGATGGTGGTGGTGCTTTCACATTGGTGCTAGCATGAGACAGACTTTACATCTACACAAGAAGCTCAGGTAGTGCAGCTCATCCAGGATGGCACTGGCAAAGCGAGCTGTGGCCAGAAGGTTTGCTGTGCCTGTCAGCTTAGAGTCCAGAGGCTGGAGGCACTACTGGGAGACTGGCCAGTATACCACGAGAAGTGAAGTGACCGTAGGAGGGCAAAAACTCAGCAGCAGGACCGCTACCTCTGATTTTGTGCATGGAGGAACAGGAGGAGCACTGTCAGAGCCCTGCAAAATTACCTCCAGCAGGTATGAGGGCTCGACGTCCACAGATGGGAGTTGTGCTCACAGGCCAACACCATGCAGGACGCTAGGAATTTGCCAGAGAACACCAGGATTGTCAAATTCGCCACTGACGCTCTGTGCTCTTCACTGATTAAAGCAGGTTCACACTAAGCACATGTGACAGACATGAAAGAGTTTGGAGATGCCTTGGAGAGTGATCTGCTGCATGCAACATACTTCAGCATGAACGGATTGGCAGTGGGTCAGTAATGGTGTGTGGTGTCATTTCTTTGGTGGGCCACACAGCCCTTCATGTGCTCAACAGAGGTAGCCGGACTGCCATTAGGTACTGAGATGAGATCCTCAAACCCCTTGTGAGGCCATATTCTGGTGCGGTTGGCCCTCATGTGGCTGAAGTGTGTCAGCAGTTTCTGCAAGATGAAGGCATTGAAGCTATGGACACGCCTGCTGATTTCCAGACCTGAATCCAATCCAGTGACATCATGTCTCACTCCATCCACCAACGTCACGTTGCACCACAAACTGTCCCAGATTTGGTGGATCTTTAGTCCAGGTCTGGGAAGAGATCTCTCAGGTGACCATCCACAACCTCATCAGGAGCAAGCCAAGACGTTGTAGGGAGGACATACAGGCACATGGAGGCCACATACAATACTGAGCCTCATTTTGATTTGTTTTAAGGACATTTCTTCAAAATTGGATCAGCCTGCAGTGTGTATTTCCACTTTAATTATGTGGGTGACTCCATTGGTTAAAGAAAAAAACATAATTAATTCAGATCTAGGATGTGTTATTTGAGTGTTCACTTTATAATAATAAATAATTCCTTTATTTAAATAGCACCTACAGATTATACAGCGCTGCACAGAACTTGCCAAATCGGTCCATGTCCCCAATGGGGCTCACAATCTAATCAACTGACCTGTATGTTTTGTAGTCTGGGAGGAAACCGACGTAAACACGGAGAGAAAATATAAACTCTTTGCAGATGTTGACCATGGGACTTGAACCCAGGTCCCCAGCGCTGCAAGGCTGTAATGCTAACCACTAAACCACCATGCTACCTTTATTTTTTTGAGCAGTGTAAATTTGGTATTCCCACGATTGTACTCACCCAAATAATAAAGCAGAGGTGTCATTTGGAGCATACAGTGAAATCTATAAAAGCTGCGTCCACAAGAAGAATGTGTTTTTTCCTTGCATTGAGAATTTTTATCAGCGTGCCAGTAACCAGCGCAGAATATGAAATGCCATCACTGTTAGGCAGAAAACAAGCCCTCATACAGTTCTGTAAACAAAAAAAACTGAAATAATGTGGTTCCAAAGGGGTTAAAATTTCCAAAAAAATAAATGGCCACTACTTTAATGACCAGCGACAAAAATACATACAGTTTGTATCACTAAACCTTTAGTCAATATAATGGTAATAGGTATCAGCATAAATTTACAAACTATGACTTTTGCTTTGCAGCACATCTTAGAATGGGGTCAGCAGCAACAGGAAGTTTCCTCCAGCTGCTCGGATTTCCTCTAAAAGACGCTGATGGTTTGATTTCATAGTAAGTTGTCCTATTGTGTGCTAGCTTTCAAGCTCTGTCGGGAACATGAACTATCTAAGCAATGGGAAATACATTACGCAAACCAGGAAACCATTTATCTCAGATTTAAAGGACTGGTAGACACTTACACCATTCTACTTGGATACCTAATGAATGACTACAGAATGCTTAAAGTATACTAAAGAGGAGCGTGGCAACCTCACCATTAGGTCATCAAATCTTATTTCTTTATTTGGTTTTATACTCCACGGTAAAAGATGCATTGCTCATTCTAACAGCTCTTTACCGTCTGAGAGATGAAGCTTATACTGGAACTCCTCCAGGAGATCATTTACCACACTAAAAATGACCTCAGTCAATGTGCTTATTTCACCCCATTGTTTCTTTACAGAAATGGAAATGACAGAATCTGCTAGAAGGAAGATTTGCTATAGATTTACCAATGGTGATGGAGCTCAACGTGACTATGCAGAATCTCTTAGCTAAATCACCAGGCAATGTAATTGGGGGATGTCTTAATATCTTTACTTCACACATTGCATGAATCAAGAAATGCTTTAAACAGTTTGCCAATATATTGCATGCTGTCAGTGAAAGAGAGAAAGCCAAGCACTTGACTCCATGCCAATATTCTGAAAGGTTCTGGGGAATGGAATCTCAAACTACTAGTATTCAAAGAACATCTGCAAAGAATCAATGAGCTCTTTAAGAATACTCACAGGAAACATTTAAGCCAAAGAAAATTGTGATCTTGTGTTTGCGTTATGTTTTCAGGTTTCAAAGTGCATTTAACTGTTCTCCTTCTGTCCCCACAACTCTAAATGAATGCAAGCATGGACAGTAAAGGAGAAGCAGAAAATTGTCCTTACACAGGATCTATTACTATGATTATACGTTGTATTTCTTACATTCTACAATCCTGTGACAGTACTGCACCTTATTGTAGGACAAGTAAAAACTGAATATTAGGCCTTAAAACCAACAAGCGAGTCTGATGTTATGAACTCACATCAAACTTGCCTTGTGCGCTTGCCGGAATGTTCGACCCAAAAGCTCACAGACCAGAACAGAACTCAGAATGTTTGGGTCGGCCATTCCGGCAAGCACACAATGCAAGTTTGATGCAAGTTATTGTAAGTTCTAGGCCTTAGTATGGTCTTAGAACAAGCTTTAAGATTTGACCAGTTTGACTTTGGACTGTGTTATCCGAGTGACCCTGTCAAGGCTAATGGCTTTCTATATTGCCCTCTCCTTTGTGAGAGTAGGCCCAGAAAGGTCAGAGGACACTGGAGCTAAGCTTCAAGGGTCAGGAGGAGCACAGTCATTACACAGGGTACAAACCATTGGTCACTGTATTCAGACAAAATTATATAAGATGCTCCAGAATTGTTGTTTCAAGCATTTACTAAAATAGACAAGTCAGTCCAGATAACAGGTCTTTAAGTCAGGTAAAGAAATCTTAAATAGAAAGTTAAGGCAATATTGTTCCATTATATGCTATTTGCAGTAAATCCAAAATAGAATTTACTGGAAATAACAGTAAAAGAAACCCTTATAGCTACTCGTGTACATACGTACATAGGAGATAACTGCATTCAACCAAGCACTTGCGTATACATAAGGACAGAGGGGAAGATTTATTCAAAAATTATGCTAGCTTCCTGGTGTTGTAGAACTGAAAACCATGGTATTCATACCAGATACAGTGGAACATATTAGGAGCCACATTTTATTCACCAGCCCTGAAGGGAGTCTACCAGCAGTTTTGACCATACAATGATCAACAATGATAGACAGTGTTTTATAGACAGCAGATAACAACAGCAAGAAGCAATAACACTACCCCCCAAGTCCAACCTAATATTCTGCTACATGTGAAAAATGTAGGGCATCTTGCAAAAAATTACATTTTATACAGCACCTTACACCGAAGTAGGAAAAAGTTATTAGAGTCAAAGTACACAAGTTTTCAATTATTTTAATTTATTAAAACACAATGAAACCTGAATTAATTTAGTATCCCCGTGATCGTACCAAACCAAAGAATAAAGTAGAGGTGTTTTTTGGAGCGTTTTAAGTTGTCAAAACCGATGCCACAAGAAAATGGTGTAAATGCAGTTTTCTTCGCATTCGAAATTTTTTCCCCGCTTCCCAGTATAGGGCATGGAATAATAAATACCATCACTTCCAAGTGCAATTTATTATACAGAAATAAGCCCTCACACAGCTCTGTATATGGAAAAATGAAAAAGTTATAGATTTTTGAAGGTAGGGAGCGAAAAATGAACGAAAAAAGGATGCTTCCTCAAGAGGTTAAAGGCAGAACCTTAAACATCAATGCATGACTTACAAGAAGCCTAGTTAGATGATATGGATTAATAGCCAAACAACAATGTCCTTAGAAAATCTATGAGCAAATTTCCTCCACAGAATCCCCAGTGTTGCATGCATAGCATTGAAGTCTCCACATATCTGTAAAGGTGCTGCAAAGGCAAAATCTCCATAAAGAGATTTGTTTCTTCACTGACCTACGACCTCTCACGTAACCAAATCATTTCCTTACACCATGGTGATAAAAGCAAATAAAACAATAAAACAGAGATGTCCACAGTTGGGAATCTATTCCTTTTGGAAAAGACTTACTAGTTTGGTTATTATATATACATCACGGAGTGTTAAAGGAAATCTACCACCGGAATATTAGGTTTTTTTAGCTAAAGGAACTTACTGGTGGGCTCTATGCTGCTGGTCCTGGAACATACCGTGGTTAGGCACAAAAACTGTTGCTTTTGTCCAAAAAATCTTCTTTAGATATTCAAAAATTTAGCTCAGGGGCTACCCCCACATCACAGCTTACATTCGGTGGTCTGCTGAATTATAATTATGCACATCTCCTCTTTTGCTGGCCTCCTCTCCCCCCCGTTCGAGAGCCAGCAAAAGAGGAGGTGTGCATAATTATAATTCGGTGGACAACCAATGTAAGCGAGGTAGCACCTGAGCTTCATTTGAATATCACCTATGTTCCAGGATCAGAAGCACAGAGCCCACCAGTAAGTGCCTTTAGCTAAAAATCCTCATATAGCGTTGGTAAATTTCCTTTAACCACTTACCGACATTGGTTGTAGTACTACATCATGGGCGGCAGGGACTTGCTGCATTGTGACGTAGAACGATGGCCTACTTCTGGCACAGGCGCCAGAAGCTCCAGGTGTCGGCTGTATATTATCCAACGTTAGCCAACAACTGCCATTAACACTCGCGATCACGCATGACCGCGGCATGTAAGGGCCATGTGTACCGATTTGGACCCCCGTGGACGTACCAGGGGGTCCGATGCTTGGATGGCAGCCCCGTGGTCTGCCAGTGCCGCAGGGCTGCGTGATCTTCTCCGGGAACCGGGTCCTGAGCATGCTCAGCATACAACATCTGTAATACACTGTGTTATAAGAATAAGAGCTTGAACTAGCAATCAGAGCATCCCTTGTTCAAGCCAACTTGTATAAGTAAATTAAAAGTTTAAAACATTCAGCAAATACATTTTTAATAAAAATAATTTATTAAATAAAGTGAAAGTCCCCTAAACACCAACATTCCCTATGCATACCTAATAAAATACAAAAAACACTAAATTATGAAAAAACCCACATTTTTGGTATCACCGCATCCGTAACAATCTGTACAATAAATTAGTTACATTATTGGACCCGCTCGGTGAACGCCATAAAAACAAAACCCGAAAAACATTTTTTATAAATCCCTTCACAAAAAATGCTCCAATAAGTGATAAAAAAAAAAGTTATGTGCACCAAAATGGTACCACTGAAAAGGACAAGTCAACACGTAATAAATAAGCCCTTAACCAGCTCCGTGAACCAAAAAATATAAAAGTTATGTCTCCGAAAAGATGGCAATACGAAAATAAATGAGATTTTCTATATATTAGTTTTTCTTCAGTAAAAGTGTAAAAAATATATAATAAACTGTATAAATAAGATATCACTGTAATCTTAGTGAACTATAAAATAAAGTTAATATGGTATTTTAACCCCTTCCCGCCACAGCCCTTTTTCGATTTTGCGTTTTCATTACTATTTTTCAGACTCCCTAGGGTACTTTAACCCTAGGTTGTCTGATCGATCCTATCATATACTGCCATACTACAGTATGGCAGTATATGGGGATTTTACTACTCGTACATTACCATGTGCTGACAGCACATGGTAATGAATGGGTTAACCCGAAGTACCATGGCAACGGATCGCCGCTCCCCGGGGAGCGACGATCCACGGAAAGATGGCGGCGCATGCGCGGGTGTTACCGGTAAGCCTTTGCTGCAATATGCAGCAAAGACTTACCGGCTATGGAGAGGGCTCGGCTGCGAGCCCTCTTCATGTACCGGGACCCGACATGTGACGTACTATTATGTCACATGTCGGTAAGGGGTTAAATGTACGGCCAAAAATACAAAAAGAAAGGAGACCAAAATTACCGATTTTCTTTTCCTCCATACATTCAAGAGTTAACGAATGCTAATAAATGCCAATTAAAAGTGCCAATGCATATTTGCTCTGAATGGCGCAGCTTCCCTTCGATGGTGTGTGCCCATATAGCAGGTTACCACCACATATTGGGTACATTGCTGTCAATATTGTGTTAACAAAACACATGCATCAATGCAATTTTAATGCATGCGTTTTGTAAACGAAATGTGGACAGCAATATAATTAGGCAAATCTCTTTTCAGCTGTTGTGATGCGTTTGAAAATGTATGTAATAACCTCACCCTTAGGCTACATTCACACTACGATATGGGGGACGTATGTACAACCACAAGCTTGCGGCTGTACATATGTCCCCAATAGATGGCAATGGCCGCACGGAGCTATACCGCTCTGTACACTGGAAAAAGACATGTCTTTCCCCGTGTTTCGGCCAGTACCCAATGCATTTCAATGGAGAGGGCCGGGGTCACCTCCTCCTCCTCCTTTCCATGGTGTAGAACGTACGCCTGCCTGGCTCCGGCCTGGCGGGCATACGTTTGTGTGAATGTAGCCTTATTGTCTACCAAGTGGACTATCGCTGACAGTGGCCCCCAGACCAATCTGGGGCTGATGCTGCTGAAATTTTATTTAATTAAGTTTATGAGGTTTGGGAATATAACTCTTATATATACACACATAGGGGCACATTTAGGGAGTGTAGATCACAGATTGGATCAGTGTCATCAGTGATCTGAATACAGAGACATGCAGAGAGGATGCATACAGCACCTTCCCTGCAGCCTCTCACTGTATACAGGGGCTGCTGTGACAGGAGACTGATAATAATCGGCCCCCTGTCACAGTACACGATCGGGCTGTCACATAGACAGCACGATCGCACACAGATCATGAGCACAGCCCCGTCCACAGATATGCTTCCCCTAAAAAAACGCATTTGTGCCGTATTTTTTGGTGTGGCTTGGGTGATTTTACTGATTTCATGTGCAACCCCAATACATGTCTACTTTATTTTGGTCTGTACGATTCGGGATACCATTTGTATAGGTTTATAATGTTTCATACATTTGAAAACATTAAAACCTCCGGTATACAAAATTTTTTGGGGGATTTTTGCCATCTTCTGGGGCTACTAAACTTTTTCTACGGTGGTGTATGGGCGCTGTGGGTGGTGTAGTGTTTTTGCTGATGTTGAGACGTTTACAATGTTATCATTTTAGGACTGTACGACCTTTTGATCCTTTTTATAGAAAGTTAAAAAATTTTAATGCAAAAAAAGTGCCCTGTTCGACCTTTGGGTGCATTTTCCGTTTACGGAGTACGCAGTGACACGTTACCATATTTTGATAGATCTGGCATTTTCCAGACGGGCAATACCTATGGTTTTTATGATTTTTAAACTGTTTTTATTTAATATTTATATCATTCTAGGAAGGGTTGATTTTACATTTGAGGTTTTTTTTATTATACTTTTTTTATTAATTTTAACTTTTTTAATTTTTATTTTAAACTATTTTTTCAGACTCCCTAGTGTAAAACTTTAACCCTAGGTGTCTGATCGATCCATCATATACTGCCATACTACTATGGCAGTATATGGGGATTTTAACTACTCGTACATTCCAATTTCTGACAGCACATGGTAATAATGGGTTTAACCATAAGTACCATGGCAAACGGCATCGCCGCTCCCCGGGATGCGACATCCACGGAAGATGGCGGCGCATGCGCGGGTGGTTACCGTAAGCCTTGCTGCAATAATGCAGCAAAGCCTTACTCGGCTATGGCGAGGGCGTCGGCTGCGAGCCCTTCATTTACCGGGACCCGACCATTGTGACGTACATTCTGTCCATGTCGGTAAGGGGTTAAATGGTACGGCCAAAACTACAAGAAAGGAGGACCAAAATTAACCGATTCTTTCCCTCCATACATTCAAGAGTTAACGAATGCTAATAAATGCCAAATTAAAAGTGCCAAGGCATATTGGGCTCTGAATGGCGCAGCTTCCCTTCGATGGTGTGTGCCATATAGCAGTTTACCACCACATATTGGGTATTGTTTTATACGCGGGAAGGATTGTGTATCAACTTTGTGGAGCATTTTGGTTTTAAATATCCACTGAGAATGTGTACATTTTTTGAAAATTCATTTAGCCAAAAAATTTGAAATTTCAAAATTGCACACAGTTTAGTTTTAACCCCTGTAAAACAAGTTATGAAGTATTTTTGCTGTTATGTGTTGAAAAAGTAGAAGATTTTCCAATTTACAACCAATATCTTTTTCTTTTTTTTTCTTCATACTAAACGCAAAACAGACCAGCAAATTTTTCAACTGACATGAAGTACAAAGGCCGTCACAAAGAAAACTTTTCAAATCACTTTGATATGTTGAATCGTGTCCAAGTATAACCACTTACAGTGACATTTCAGATTTTGAAAAAAATCGGCTGTCCAGTAAGGTGAAACTGCTTTGGCGGTAAGGGTTAAACAAATGTGAAGAGTGCTCGCAGATTGAGCCCTCTTCATAGAGATATGAGGTTTGCTGCATACACCCACCGATAACGCTTGCAATCATGCCTAACCATTTGATTCCGGTGGCATTTAAATGATGGCAGCACATAGATGCTGTCATATTTGGTTTAATCGTCCCTACCCATGATGTCATCTGTTTCCATTGCACATTGTAATAGATGATATGGTAAATCCTCATGTACTGCCATACTGTCCAACCAAGGGTTAATATATGTCATACTGTATGGCAATATATAATATATTATATTATATAATATCATACACACACCGGATTTTTCGGATATAATTCGCACCATTAAATAAATGGCTTCTAAAAACGTCTAGGTTCTAATATAAATGTACTGGATTATAATGCGGCACCATCATTATAAGAATGACTACCGCAGGTGGCAGACCTTGCCAGTTCCAAGCAGTTTTTGTCCTGTAGTACGTTCATATACAGTATAAGGCGCCTGCCATAAGGCTCACCTTGATTAGGAGAACATCACAGATTTTTTGTGCGCCTATAATCCGAAAAATTGGTAGATATTAACCCTTGGTGTACAGTATGGCATATATATATATATGAAGCTGCTGGCTTTCTGCAATTATCCTCTCCTTTGTGGTAGCAGGCCCAGATTGGTCAGAAGACACAGGTGCTCAGCTTCAGGGGTCAGGAGTTTTTTGCATTGGAGAACAGGGAGCTGCTTTTAAAGGTGACACTGAGTTTTCCTTATCCCACTTTTTGTTCATACCTTTTTCACACTAGTCACTCTAGGGCAGTGATGGCGAACCTTTTGGAGATAGAGTGCCCAAACTTCAACCAAAACCCAATTATATGTCGAAAAGTGGCAACATGACAACTTAAGCAGTAACTTATCGATCCATGATCTTTCACAGGTTTCAATCATATTGGCGTCCTGATTTCACCAATATAATAGAAATTTGATGGAGAAATTTGGATTGTAGCTTCCCTCCAGCGTCCCCTGAAAAGGAAGAATCCGGGTCTCCAGAGCAGGAGCTCCAAAAATAATCTGTCTCTATCCACACCTTCTCGTTCCTCCTGTAGCCCTGGTAGCCAAAGATGTCACTTTAAACTGGTGCTGAGCATGGCATGTCCTGGACTGCATTGGACCACAGGACAAGGCCTTGAGTCCTGTCTGGCAAACACTGTGTTGGGGTGATTGCCTGGGTGGCCACAAAAAGGGCTCTGAGTGCCACCTCTGGCACCCGTGCCATGGGTTTGCCACCACTGCTCTAGGGCTACATGCACATATTTTTGGACAGTGTATTTCAATAGGCTCACAGATGGCCTTGTGAGTGAATTGAATGCCCTAGCCACAAATTTAGGAGCAGGTTCAATTCCAGGCCTTGTTTGTGACTCAGGCAGTGCTTTTCTGAGGATAGCGGACCTCACCTGCTTACCACTGTTTGCACCATGATATTGCAAGCAGATTTATTAATGCTTTTTTAATCAGAGGAGTAGCTACAGGGGGGCAGCGGGAGCATATGCTACCGGCCCCAGTTCTTTCAGGGGCCCACTGAGGAGCACTGCCTCTCAGGGCCAGATCTACAGTGGCGCATTTGTAATACTAGCGCCTTGTGTATCCATCTCTGGTAACACCATCCGAGAGAGGAATAGTCAGCTCATAAATATATAGATGAGCTCCGAAACCATCCACACCTTCTCGTTCCTCCTGTAGCCCTGGTAGCCAAGGATGTCACTCTAAACTGGTGCTGAGCATGGCATGTCCTGGACTGCATTGGACCACAGGACGAAGCCTCGAGTCCTGTCTGGCAAACACTGTGTTGGGGTGATTGCCTTGGTGGCCACATAAAGGGCTCCGAGTGCCACCTCTGGCACCTGTGCCATGGGTTCGCCACCACTGCTCTAGGGCTACGTGCACATGAATATATTTTTGGACAGTATATTTCAATAGACTCACACATGGCCTTGTGAGTGAGTTGAATGCCCTAGCCACAAATTTAGCAGCATGTTTCAGGCCTTGTTTGAGGCCTTGTTTGTGGCTCAGGCAGTGCTTTTCTGCTGATAGCGGACCTCACCTGAGGAGGAGTAGCTACAGGGGGGCAGAGATAGGATATGCTACCAGCCCCAGTTCTTTCAGGGGCCCACTGAGGAGCACTGCCTCTCAGGGCCAGATCTACAGTGGCGCATTTGTAATACTAGCGCCTTGTAGATACATCTCTGGTAACACCATCTGAGAGAGGAATAGTCAGCTCATAAATATATAGATGAGCTCCGAAACCGAGAGAGGAATAGTCAGCTCATAAATATATAGATGAGCTCCGAAACCCAGCAGCAGGAGGAAGATACCACTGTAGAGGAGAGAGGTAGTGTGTGTTAGCGAACGAGTCGACTCCCATCAGTGATCCGATGGCTCATGTGTGTTAGCGAACGAGTCGACTCCCATCAGTGATCCGATGGCTCAATTAACCCCACCCCAACCGCCTTCCCATGCCACCTTTTAACCCTATACAATTGGGTTAAAAGTGGAGTGGGGTGATTGACTGGCCTGTGGCTCCCTATTATATATTTAATAGGGAGCCGCTCAGGAGCCAGTAGAGCTGGCTCTTCTTAGTGAGCGGAGCCTAAAGAGCCAGCTCACTAAGTAGAGCCCGAATTCCCATCACTAGAGAGAGGGGGAGGCAAACAAGTGGCTCTGGCCAATCCTGCTTTGCTTGTAGGTAGAGGCAGGACCAGGGTCGGCTCCAGGTTTCACTAGGCCCCTTTGCTGTGAACTCATGTGGCAGCATTAAAATATTGTTCCCTAAAATATTCTCTAGTTTAACATCCCAAACAGCCCCCCCCCCTATGGTTCTCTTATATAAAGCTCCCCTCTCCCCATGAATTTTTTTATGCACAGTCTTATGTGGGCCCCCATGCAGCTCTGGGCCCTGGCACTTGCTCCGGTATGCCCTGTGCTGACGCCGGCCCTTGGCGGAGGCTCGGAGTTAAGACCGCAGAGGAGAGCAAAGTTGGTCATGTTTTTAGAGCATCATCTGATTTGTCCTAAATTTCACATGTGACATGTAGAAAGATTTGGGATCTAAGCACAGTATAAGAAATTAAATCCAATTGCAAAAGATCAGATTAGGGGAGGGGGGAAGAAAGAGAGACGGGGAACAAATGATGGCCAAGTGGCGTAAGTCCCTCTGATCCTGGCCAAGAGTGGCCCCCCACTTATTGTGGTATACGCATGGAGTTAAACACCTCAAATCATAAGAGAACCTAATAGTATCCCCCCAAGACAGACCCGGAGGGAAAAGAGGAGTAACCAAAACAATATATAAAAATTAGAATAATTTTATTTTAGACAACAAATAAAAAAGAAGAACAAATCATGTAAACAAAATTAGATACAGTGTGGTGATGACACAGAGAGAGTAGCGGTCAGAGCCAAAGGCAGTAAGGGAACCTAAGAATATGAAACATGATGGACTGTAAACAAAAAGGGGGAGGGGGAGGGAGCCCACTAAGGTACTGGCTGGTAATGTATACCGTGCCCGGTACTAGACCAATGATGTGGGAGCCTACCCAGTAATGAAAGAAGTCCTTACCAATTAAGGGTGGTGGCAAAATGTTCCACTGCCTGGACTGAACCGCTCGCCCCGACGCGCGTTTCGGCGAGGAGCCGTCCCCATCGTCGGACCGAGCCCCCGGTGCGGCGCTCTCCGTCCCCTTAAAAAGCAAAAACAGGGGCACTCCTAGTGAGGTACCTTAGGTGGGCGCGGTACATCAGCGGTCCGGATGGTAAGTCCATTTTATTAGGCTTAACTAGCCCTCCAGCCCGGCCATAAAAAATTTTTTAAACCCGGCATAACCCCTTAAAGGAAACCAGTGGGCAGAATGTACCTAAAACTGGACTATCGGTATTCACACGTCCAAAAATGTCTGATCCATAATATCACTTCTGATACATTTTTATTAATAAATTATAAATTAAAAACTATTTAACAAATCCATAGCAAATCTTCTATGCCGTGACTTGCGACCTTTTAGAGACCGCTCCCAACTACAACAAAGAACCCTTAGTTTCGCCGAAGTGCCAACACAGAAATTTAATTTGTGATGTATGACTCCCCCTCTCTGCCAGTTTTTCATTTGGCGGTACCAGCCGGCGGGCTGAGGACACCAATAAAGCAGAAAATAGTCGCCATGTTAGAGCTGCACTTTAAAATAGCTCTATGCACAGCAAGTCCTGGGCTGCCGGGACTGCGTGCAGGAAGATACTGGTGATTGGCCTGAGTGCCACGAAAAGGCTCTGCGTGCCACCCTCTGGCCCAGTGGCCATGGTTACATCACTGTCTATGCACAAATCCTAGGGATATTATCCTCTTAGAGATACCTCACCGCAGACACCTAATCTGCTGGTAAATATGCTGTGCATATAAAAAATAAATAGGGCATAAGCCTTATAAATGTAAATATGGGCGATATGAGTAGCATAGAGTATAGGGAAAGGTACATACTTATGGGGCTGAATGCATCATGTGGGTTGATAGCTCTCTTCAAAATGGTAAAGTAACTAATAGTACTTGCTCTCCCAAAGAGAAAAAGTATATAACTATAACTTTCTAACAAATGAAACTACAAACTGATTGTATCCAAAATCCGTGAATCTGCACAACTCCATACATATAATTGACCTCACTTAAACTGTGAACGGTAAATAGTGTGTAAGGGGCAGAAGTAATTGCCAGATTTGTTAGTTTTTAGGAGATGAAGAAATGTCTGAAGTATAAGATACATGAAGAGATGCTATGTAAAACTATCAAAGGAGAGGAACGGAGGGCCAGGATGTAAAACGCACATACAATGGGATGCCGATGATGACCATTAAAATAAATAGTTGCTTAAGTACGATTATTTGAATGCCCTGGGCCTGAATGTGTGCAATATTTATTCAACAATACACCCCTAACAATGCATCTAATAATGTTATATGTTATTGTTATAACGAGGTATTTGCCAGAGTCTGTCACTAAGTGCACATAACTAAAGAGAAAGAATATATACAACTAACAGAGGCATATGCTAGGGGTTTACCATTGGGGAAGGGGGCAGTACCTACCCAATGTGGGTTTCTTGCCAAGGTATAGCGCAATTTCCACAATATGACTCGCGGCAATAACATAGTCCTTCGGGTATATGTGGTGAACAGTGCCACAGACCAGTTAACACTGCTATTGTTGGTGTATAGCAAGTGTATTCTTATGACACACATAAATAAAGACAATGAAACATAAGCCCTAAAATTAACCAACACATTCCCAATTACACTTAATAAAGTATAAAAAACTAAAATAACACCAAAAAAACTCACACACTTGTGTATCAACCATGCTCGGCAACACCTTTGTATAATAAGCAGAAATCCTTTACTGGACCTGCATGGTATCCTGTCCGCAAAAGTTTTGAGGGAAATGCATGTGATTGATAAGCTTATCGCATGCTTGCTCTGCGAAACACCTGTACCGAAAGCCCAGTAAAATCCAAGCCCATCAAGAGCGGGTTTTTCACAATTTTCACTGCATTTGAATTTTTATTCTCCGCTCCTCAGTACTGGCGGAATATTCATACCATCATTATGAGTGCATTTGTTACGCAGAAAATCAACCTCACAAGCCCTTAGGATAAAATAACAAAAAAGTTATAGATTTTTGAATGTGGGGAGTGAAAAATGGCAAATGCAAAAAACGAAAAAAGGGCCCTGCCGTTAAGGGGTTAAAGAAGTCACACAACACCTACCATAACTGCTTATGATGCAGTATTAACCTGCATCTGAACTCAGGAGACGACCCTTGGCCATTCCTCATAATCCACATTTCATATGCTACAGCAACATTATAACTGACGTCCATAGCTGCTGCAAACCTCATTATCCCCACGCAGCTGCTTCTTGTATGATGCACGAATCAGGCTGGTGAACAATTGCATACGTTCACTGAAAACTTATACAATAGGGCCAAGTCCTGCCCATGTTCTTTATTCGTTTTCAAACACGTCTGACAGCACTCTCTGAATAAGACCGGCGAGTGTTTGTTTTTTTTTTTTTGTTTTTTTTTTATTTTGTCAGGAAGTCACACTAAGTCTCAAATGCAAGCAACCCCTTGACTATGCTTGCTCTGGACTGGAGTTTGATTTTAATTGTTTCAAAAAAAGTTGATTTTATTCAGATGTCCACATGTGAATTTAGTATATAACAAAGAGGCTGTGTCAGTAGCCCCAAAGACCAATAAGTTTATCTAATGGTAACCGAACATGAACATGAACAAACTATCCGGCATGTTGTTTTTGTGGGCATTCCTATCTTCTTCTACGGCACAGTAGGATAACTCTGCACGTAGCTTGCACAGATCTTCATTACCTCATCTGAAGCCCACTGCTAGTGGATATTCCACGGCAGTTGACCACACACAGTCCCATATTATGCCAGGGTTTTTGGGACACAACTGGTGTGGCTTCAGGTCTGGATGACCTGACCTTATCGGTGTCAGCTCCATGCGATCTCTCACTCATGGGTGCACTGTCATGCATCCTTTTAAATGTTTTTACCTTTGCTCTATGGATTGTTCGTTCTAGTTCTTTTGGTTTACTTAACTAAATTTTGTCTTTTGGCTACTTGACATCAGGCCTCTTTGTTATTCTATAGTTTGTTTTGCATGTTTTAGCCCTCGATAGGTTCTATATGTCCACCCCCAACAAGGCTCATTCCTGAGCCAAAAGACAAAAATTTTATTTAAGTAACCAACATGAACATAGAACGAACATCCATAGAGCAAAGGTAAAAACATTTAAAAAGGATGCATGACAGTGCACCCATGAGTGAGAGATCGCCTGGAGCCTGACACCTGATAATGTCAGGTCATCCAGACCTGAGCCACCCACAGTTGTGTCCCAAAAACCCTGGCTATAATATGTGAATGTGTGTGCGTCAACTGCAGTGGAATATCCACTAGCAGTGGGCTCAGCATGAGGTAATGAAGATCTGTGCACGGCTAGTGCAGAGTATCCTACTGTGCCGTAGAATAAGAAGTAATGCCCACAAAACACATGCCGGATGTTTGTTCTATGTTCATGTTGGTTACTTAGATAAAATTATTGTCTTTTGGCTACTTGACACATGCCTCTTTGTTATTATACTAAATTTCACATGTGGACATCTGAAATAAAATCAAACTTTTTTTTGAACAATTAAAATCAAACTCCAGTCCAGAGCAAGCATAGTCAAGGGGTTGCTTGTATTTGAGACTTATTGTGACTTTCCTGACAAACTAAAAAAAAAACGCCAACACTCGCCGGTCTTATCAGTAAGGGTGCTGTCAGACAGTGTTTTGAAACAGAATAAAAGCACAGGGGCAGGACTTGGCCCTATTGTATAAGTGTTTCCAGTGAAACGTATGCAATTGTTAACCAGCCCTGATGTCTTGCATTCATACAAGAAGCAGCTGCAGTGTGGAGAATGAGGTTTTGCAGCAGCTATGGACGTTAGTTATAATGTTCTGTAGCATCTGAAATGTGGATTATGAGGTTCTGCGGCAGCTATGGGTGTGGATTATGAGGTTCTGCAGCAGCTATGGGTGTGGATTCTGAGGTTTCAATTGAAATTGCATGATTTAAATAAAACACAATGGGTGATGGTTACTGATCACATGTGTTTCAATGGAAAGCCATACGTGATCTGGCCAATGTCCGCTCCCGAATACAGATGCAGGTTAAAACTGCATCATAATCCGTTATGAGGTGGCACTTTTTTGTTTTTTTATTTCTATTTTTTACTCCCCACATTCAAAAATCTGAAACGTATGCAATTGTTAACCAGCCCTGATGTCTTGCACTCATACAAGAAGCAGCTGCAGTGTGGATAATGAGGTTTTGCAGCAGCTATGGACGTCAGTTATAATGTTCTGTAGCATCTGAAATGTGGATTATGAGGAACTGGCCAAGGTCCGCTCCTGAGTACAGATGCAGGTTAAAACTGCATCAT
Organism: Engystomops pustulosus; assembly: GCA_019512145.1. Taxonomy (NCBI): domain Eukaryota; kingdom Metazoa; phylum Chordata; class Amphibia; order Anura; family Leptodactylidae; genus Engystomops; species Engystomops pustulosus. Next base: position 95,265,714 of record CM033641.1, on the reverse strand, counting down.
AATCAGTTATGAGGTGGTTTTAGCTGAACCTTTTTTAACCCCTTAACGGCCTGGCCCTTTTTTGTTTTTTTTTTGGGCTGATCTTTTACGGATTTCACTGTGCACCCCAAATGGGAAATGTCTATTTATTCTTTTGGGTCGGGACGATTACGGGATACCAAAAATTTGTATCGGTTTTAGAGTTTTAATAAATTTAAAAACATTAAAACCTCTGTACAAATTTTTTGGGGGGATTTGCATCTTCTGCGGGCTAATAACTTGGTCATACTTGGGTGTATGGAAGCTGTGGTGTGTCGTTTTTTTGCGGATTTTGAGAACGTTAGATGTTATTCATTTTAGGACTGTACGACCTTTGAGTCACTTTTTATAGAAATTTAATAAAAAATTTTAAATGGCAAAAAAAGTGACATGTTAACGCACTGTTTGGGTCGAATTTGTCCCGTTGAACGGGATTACAACGCAGTGAAAAAACCCGTTACCATATTTGACTTAGATCGGGGCTATTCAGACCGCGGCAATACTAATGTGTCGACTCATGACAGTTTACTGACTTATTTTAATTTATATCAATTCTAGGGGAAAAGGGGTTGATTGTTGAAATTTGCGGTTTTTTTTATTTAATAATTTTTTTCTTTGAACTAGTTTTTTAAATGTGTTTATTATTACTATTTGTTCAGGACTCCCTAGGGCGTACTTGAACCACCATAGGTTGCTGGATCGCTCGCCCATCATATACTGCCACTTACTACAATGTATGGCAGTATATGGGGATTGTTTACACTACTCGTCAATGACCAAATGGGGCTGACAGCCCATGTGGGTAATGAATGGGTTAACCCAAGTACCTGGCAACGGTCGCCGATCCCGGGGAGCGACGATCACGGAAAGATGGCGTGCGCATGCGCGGGTGTTACCGGTAAGCCTTTGCTGCCAATTGCAGCAAAGGAGTTGACCGGCGTCATGGAGAGGGCTCGGATGCGAGCCCTCTTAGGTACCGGGACCGACCTGTGAGTACGATTATGTCCACATGTCGGTAAGGGGTTAAATGTACGGCCAAAAATACAAAAAGAAAGGAGACCCATGAATATTTATACCAGATTTTCGTGTTGCCTGCCATAAGCATTCAAGAGTTAACGATGCAATGATAATGCGGAGATTACCAAGAGACGTGCCCAATGCCATATTTGCTCTGAATGGAGCAGCTTCCTTCGATGGTGTGTGCCCATATAGCAGTGTTACCACCACAATATTGGGTATTGTATCCGCGGGAGGATTGTGAATCAAACTTTGTGGCGCATTTGGTATTACTACCGACTGAGAATGTGATACATTTTTATGATAAATCCATCATTTAGCCAAAAAATTTGAAGATTTACAACATTGCACACGTTTAGTTGTACCCTGTCTCTGATACAAATGTTATGAAAGTATTTTTGCTGTTATGTGTTGTAAAAAGTAGATGATTTTGCAAATTACACCCAATATATCTTTTTTTTCTAAAACAAACGCAAAATACCGAGCAGCAAAATTTCTTTGTCAACTGACATGAGTACAAAGCGTCAAGCAAGAAAAGCCTATTCAAAATCACTTGTATGTTGAAGGACCCAAAGTTATACTACATACTTCATGTTGACATGTTGTATGAATTAGAAAAACACATCGCTGTCAGGAAGGTTGAAAGTGGCTTTGGCGGTAAGGGGTTAAACAAATGTGAAGATAGTTGGGACTTCGCACGATTGAGCCCCCTCTTCATAGAGACTGATGCTAGATTGCTGCATACACCCCCCCAATAATAGCGCTTGCAAACTCAGTGCTAAACCATTGGATATTCCGCGTTGGTCATTCACTATATTGGCATAGCTACATGAGACGCTTGTTATCATATGTTGGTTTAATTGGCCCGTACCCCATGGCATGTCATCTTTTCCATGGCACTATGGTAATTAGATGATATGGTAAATCCTCATGTACTGCCAGACTGTACAATCCAGAGGGTTAGTATATGTATACTGTCTGAGCTAATATATATATACTCTATCTATAATACAGACACACCCGTATTTTTCGGATTATAAGTCGCATACATAATAAATTGGCTGCTAAAAGTCTAGTTCATATATAAAACTAATGGATTATTTAGCGGCGCAACCGTCATTGCATAAGGAGGAATTACCAGCAGGAGCAAGACATGTGCACAGTTCCAAGCAGTTCTGTTGCTGATGTAAGTACGGTTCATATACCGTAAGTAAGGCGCACTTGAGTATAAGCCGCCCCTTTGATTTAGAGAAAGATCAAAGGATTTTTGATGCGCCTAAATCGAAAAATAAGGTAGATATTAACCTATGGATGTACCCAGTAATGGCAGTATACTATATATAGGGAGTAGCTGCTGGGTGATTTCTGACATACTTAGCCTCTCCTTTGTGGGAGCAGGCCCCGTGGGTCAGAAAGCCACAGGTGCTCAGCTTCAGAGGTCAGGAGTTTTTTGCATTGGGGACAGGGAGACTGCTCTTTAAAGGCCAGTACACTGAGAAGTTTCTAAATTCCCATATTTTGGTTCATAAACTTTTTTTCGCAACTAGTCACTGGCTAGGGCAGTTGATGTGCGACCTTTCGGAGATAGAGTGCCCAAAACTATCATACCAAACCCAATTATATTAAGTCGAAAAGTTTGGCAGAAATGACAACTTAAGCAGGAATTATTTCCAGATCCATGATTCTGGTTCAAAGGTTTTCAATCATATTGGCTCTGATTTCACCAATATAATAGAATTTGATAGGAAAAAAAAAAAAAAAAAAAAATAAAAGTAAAAAAAGAAGAACAAAAACATAAATAAAACCAAAAACAAAAATTGGTGCATTTGTAAGCTTCCCTCCAGCGTCCCTACCGGTAAAAGGAATATACGGGTCTCCAGACGAATGCAGGGTTGCAGATCAAAATAATCTGTCTCTATACCACACCTTCTCGTTCCGTTCCTGGTGAGCCCGGTTAGCCAAGGATGTCACTGTCTAAACTGGTTGCTGAGTCATGTGCATGTTCACATGGACGCATTGGAACCACAAGGAAACAAAAAAGCCTCAGAGTCCGTGTCTGGACAAAAACTGTGTTGGGGTGAATTGCCTTGGTGGCCACATAAAGGGCTCCGAGTGCCAACCTCGGCAACCTGTGCCATGGGTGCACACATGCTCTAGAGAGGGGCTACGTGCACATGAATATATGTTGGAGCAGTATAGATTCAATGACTCACAAGTCGACTGGCTTGTGAGTGAGTTGAATGCCCTAGCCACAAATCTTAGCAGATAGGTTAGCAGGACTTGTTTTACGAGGCCCTTGTGTTTGTGGCTCAGGCGGTGCTCAGTTCCTGCTGATGGAGCCGGACCTCACCTGAGGCGGAGTAGCTACTGGGTGGGCAGAGAGTATTACGATAATTCTGCTACACCTAAAGAGTCGTCCAGCTGTGAATTCATGCGGGGCCCAACAGAGGAGCAATAGGCAATCTTTTCAGGCCGATCTACAGGGGGCATTTGTAATACTAGGCGCCTGTGTAGCTAACACTCTGTAACACCATCCTGAGAGATGAAATACGTCTAGCGACTAATAAATATATAGATGCGTCCGACAACCCCGACAAGCACGCGCCAGGAAGGGAAGAATACACTGTTCGATGGAGAGCGGTCGTGTGTTGTTTCGCGAACGCGTAAGTCGACCCTCTTACCAGTGAACCGAATGGCTCACTTAACCCCACCCCAACCGGCTCTCCCTTACAGCATGCCCAACTATTTAAACGCATATACATACTTAGGGTTACAAAGTGGAGTGGTGTGGGGTGATTGGCTAGCCTGGGGCTCCTCCTATTGTATACTTTAAATCGGGAGCCGATTCAAGGAGCCAGCTAGAGTGGCTCCTTCTTATGTGAGCGGGAGCCGTAAATAAGTCAGCTCACGTAAGTAGAGCCCGATTCCCATCACTAGAGAGCGGGGAGGCAAAAAATGGCCTGGCCAATCCTGCTTTGCTTGTGGTAGAGGCAGGAACCGGGTCGGCCAGGTTTCACTAGGCCACTTGCTGTGAACTCCGGTGGCAGGCATTTAAGAATATTGGTCCCGTACAAATCTAATCTCAGTTAAAAAATCATCCAAACAGCCACCCCCCCTATGTTTTCTCTTATATAAAGCTCCCCTCTCCCCATGAATTTTTTATGCACAGTCTTGATGTGGGGCCCCCATCATGCTCTTGGGCTGGCACTTGCTCGGTATTGCCCGTGCTGACCCGCCCTTGGCGGGAGGCTCGGAGTCAGACCGCAGGAGGAGAGCAAAAAGTCTTGGTCTGGTATTTTAGAGCATATCGCTTGTGTCCTAAATTCACATTGGACATGTTAGAAAGATGTTGGTGAAATAATGCACAGTATAGAGAATATTAAATTCCAATTGCAAAAGATCGAGATTAGGGGAGGGGGGAAGTAAAGAGAGACGGGACAAATGATGGCCAAGTGGCGTAAGTCCCTCTGATCTGGCAAGAGTGGCCCCCAACTTATTGTGTATACGGCATGGAGTTAAACACCTCACATCATAAGAGAATTAATAGGATCCCCCAAGACAGACCCGGAGGGAAAAAAGAGGAAGTAACCAAAACAATATGAAAAATTAGAATATTTTATTTTAGACAACAAAGAAAAAAAGAAAGAACAAATCATGTAACAAAATTAGATACAGTGTGGTGATGACAAGAGGAGAGTAGCGGTCAGAGCCAAAGGAAGTAAGGGAACCTAAGAATAGAAACATGATGGACTGTAAACAAAAAGGCGGAGGGGGATGGGAGCCCCACTAAGGGTACTGGCTGGTTTAATGTATACCGTGCCCGGTCCTAGCCAATGGTGTGGGAAACCTACCCAGTAGTTTGAAAGAAGTCCTTACCAATTTTAGGGTGGTGGCAATATGTTCCACTGCCTGGATGAACCGACTCGCCCCGACGCGCGTTTCGGCTCAGGAATGAGCCTTGTTGGGGGTGGACATATAGAACCTATCGAGGGCTAAAACATGCAAAACAAACTATAGAATAACAAAGAGGCCTGATGTCAAGTAGCCAAAAGACAAAATTTAGTTAAGTAAACCAAAAGAACTAGAACGAACAATCCATAGAGCAAAGGTAAAAACATTTAAAAGGATGCATGACAGTGCACCCATGAGTGAGAGATCGCATGGAGCTGACACCGATAAGGTCAGGTCATCCAGACCTGAAGCCACACCAGTTGTGTCCCAAAAACCCTGGCATAATATGGGACTGTGTGTGGTCAACTGCCGTGGAATATCCACTAGCAGTGGGCTTCAGATGAGGTAATGAAGATCTGTGCAAGCTACGTGCAGAGTTATCCTACTGTGCCGTAGAAGAAGATAGGAATGCCCACAAAAACAACATGCCGGATAGTTTGTTCATGTTCATGTTCGGTTACCATTAGATAAACTTATTGGTCTTTGGGGCTACTGACACAGCCTCTTTGTTATATACTAAATTCACAGTGTGGACCATCTGAATAATAATCAACTTTTTTTGAACCAATTAAAACAAACTCCGTCCAGAGCAACATATGTGTTCGAAGGGGGTTGCTTGATTTGAGACTTTAGTGTGACCTTCCCTGACAAAATAAAAAACAAACAACAAGAAAAAAAAACAAACACTCCACGGCAAATTCAGGTACAGCCTCTTGTTCAGTACGTGTTTCCTTGTACTTAAATCAAGATTACACAGAAACAATCCGGGGCAGGACTGGCCCTATTGTATAAGTTTATCCAGTGAACGTATGCAATTGTTCAAACCAGCCTGATGTCGTGCATCATACAAGAAGCAGCTTGCAGTGTGGATACATGAGGTTTGTCAGCAGCTCTGGACGTCAAGGTTCTAATTTGTCTGTACATCTGAAATGTGGATTATGAGGAATGGCCAAGGTCGTCCTCCTGAGTTACATATGCAGGTTAATACTGCCATCATAAGTCAGTTATGGTAGGGTGGTTTTTAGCTGAACTTTTTAACCCCTTAGACGGCAGGTGCCCGTTTTTTGTTTTTTTATTTGACCTTTTTCACCTCCCCACATTCAAAACTCTATACCTTTTTTTTTTTTTTACACGTAAAGAGCTCTGTGAGGGTTTGTTTTCTGCGTAACAAATTGCACTTCATAATGATGGTATTGAATATTCCTTGCCATGTACTGGGAAGCGGGAAAAAAAATTCCAAATGCAGTGAAAATTGTGAAAAAACGCTCTTGTGGGCTTGGTTTTTTTTACGGCTTTCACTGTACAGGTGTTTCCAGAGAAACGCATGCGATCAGCTTATCAATCACATGCATTTCCCTCAAAACTTTTTTGCGGCATTTACCATGCAGGTCCAGTAAGGATTCTGTTTTATTATACAAAGTGTTACAGATGCGTTGATACCAAGTTTGTGCAGTTTTTTTTTGCGTATTTTAGTTTTTTATACTTTATTAAGTGTATGGGAATGTTATTTTAGGGGCTTATATGTTTATTTTACTTCAAATCTAATACACTGCTCTACAATACTTATACATAGTAGAGCAGTGTCAACTGGCATGTTCACACATCCCGAAGGGATCGGATTGCCTGGATCATATGGAATATTGGTATACCTTGGCAAGAAACCCACTTGGGTGGACTGCCCCCCTCCCCCATGGTAAACCCCTAGCTATGCCTCTGTATTTAATATATTCTTTTCTCTTTATTATTGTGCACATTAGTGACAGACTCTGGCAAATACCTTTTATAGCAATAAATATACATTGTTCAGATGCATGGTTGGTTTGTATTGTGAATAACTATGCACCATTCCAGGCCCAGGGCATTCAATAACATACTTAAAGGGGTATTCCAGGAATATGAACATCTGACACAAAAACCCATGATGATATAAGTAAATGAATACAACAATACTCAATGTCATTAGTCACAAAACAAAGCTTAAATAATTTGATTTTATGATTTACAAAGTTTATGGCCTCCCTAAAGTAGGTGGAGTTATCACTAAGATGGCCGACACTGGAAACTACAAGTTCCATGATCCTTTAGTTCTCAGTAACTCCTCCTACCACTTATGCTCTGCTAACAGTGATGATATAACAGACTTTCATTACCATAGTAATGATGTGTAACTGCCATCACCATAAATTATACAAAGTGTTACAGATGCGTTGATACCAAGTGTGTGCAGTTTTTTTGGTGTATTTTAGTTTTTTATACTTTATTAAGTGTATGGGAATGTGTTATTTTAGGGGCTTATATGTTTATTTTACTTCAAAGCTAATACACTGCTCTACAACAACAATAGCAGTGTTAACTGTCTGGCATGTTCACACATACCGAAGGGATCTGATTGCCTGGATCATATTATGGAATATTGGTATACCTTGGCAAGAAACCCACTTGGGTGGACTGCCCCCTTCCCCAATGGTAAACCCCTAGCTATGCCTCTGTATTTAATATATTCTTTTCTCTTTATTATTGTGCACATTAGTGACAGACTCTGGCAAATACCTTTTATAACAATAAATATACATTATTCAGATGCATGGTTGGTTTGTATTGTGAATAACTATGCACCATTCCAGGCCCAGGGCATTCAATAACATACTTAAGAATATTTATTAATTTGTCATCATTGGCCATTCCCATTGTATGTGCCGTTTTACATTCCTGGCCCCTCCTTTCCTCTCCTTGATTGGCTTACATGTCTCTTCAGTATCTTATACTTCAGACATTTCTTCATTCCTAAACTCACACAATCTGCTATACTTCTGCCCTTACCACACTATTTGCCGTTACAAGTTTAAAGGAAACCTACCACTTAGAATGGTCGGTGTAAGCAGTAAATACCGAGCACCAGCTCAGGGTGAGCTGGTGCCGGTACTTACTTTCGTTAGTGTTATAAACCGCGGTTTTAACACTTTTTAAACTCTAGAGCAGAAGAGGCTTCGGCGCTGCGCGCGACCGTGCGCGCGCAACGTCTCCGTCATTTCCTATGTAGGCGCGCGCACGATCGTGCGCACGCAGCGCCGAAGCCTGTTCTGCTCTAGAGTTTAAAAACGAAAGTAAGTACCGGCACCAGCTCATCCTGAGCTGGTGCTCGGTATTTACGGCTTACACCGACCATTCTAAGTGGTAGGTTTCCTTTAAGTGAGGTCAATATATGTATGGAGTTGTGCAGATTCAACGTATTTTGGATCAGTTAGTTTGTAGTTTCATTTGTTTTAAGTTCTGTATAACTTTCTCTTTGTGAGGCAAGTACTATTAGTTACTTTCCATTTGAAAATGAGCTTCAACCAAACATGATGCATTCAGCCCATTAAGTATCCTTCCCTATATCTATGCTACCCATATTTACATTTTATATGCTTTATGGCCCTATTTATTTTTTATATGCATGCATATTTAGCCAGCTCGGCTCATTTCTCGCTCTCCAACTTCAAAAATCCATAACTTTTTCATTTTTCCGTGTACAGACCTGTGTGAGGGCTTATTTTGTGCGTAACAAATTTTACTTTCCCGTAATGTTATTTAATTTAACATGCCGTGTACTGCGAAGCTGAAAAAAAATTCCAAATGTGGAAAAAATGAAAAGAAAACTGCACGTGCGTCACGTTCTTGTGGGCTCAGTTTTTACGACTTTCACTCTCCGCTCCAAATAACATGCCTACTTTATTCTTTGGTTCGGTGCGATCGCGGTGATACCAAATTTATATAGGTTTTATTGTGTTTTTTAATACATTTTCAAAAATTAACTGAATGTTAATGCCCAGACGAGAATACCCCTTTAACGTGCAGTTTGGTACTGTTTGTTTGCAAAATCATGAAAAAAATATATTTTTCCATTTTATGCCAGTTCTAAGGATCCACAATTACCATATACACTCAAGTATAAGCCGACCTGAGTATAAGCCGAGACCCCTAATTTTACCACCAAAAACATCATAATCGCATTGTACATCGGCTGGACCGCACAGTGAAATCTGTGAAATACACATTAGAACATGGTGCAACTGCTTTTTTTTTTATTAATCGGTTCCAGCATGTGCACATGTACAATTTCTCCATAGGGTTACCTTATATACTCATGTATAAGCCAACCTGAATATAACCAGAGGTCCAAAATTTTGTTACAAAAAAATTGGGAAAACCTATTGACTCGAGTATAAGCCGAGGGTGGGAAATGCATTGATCACAGGACCCCCCCCCCCCCCGTATATATCCAGCAAGCCCCCAGTAGTGTATAGCCAGCAAGTCCCCAGTAGTATATAGCCAGCAAGTCCCCAGTAGTATACAGTCAGCCCAGCCTGCCCCGCCCCCAGTAGTATATAGCCAGCCCATCCTGCCCCCAGTAGTATACTGCCAGCCCAGCCTGCCCCCTGTAGTATACAGCCAGCCCAGCCTGCCCCCAGTGGTATACAGGCAGATTCAACGGATTTTGGATCAGTCAGTTTGTAGTTTCATTTGTTTGAAGTTCTGTATAACTTTCTCTTTGTGAGGCAAGTACTATTAGTTACTTTCCATTTGAAAATGAGCTTCAACCAAACATGATGCATTCAGCCCATTAAGTATCCTTCCCTATATCTATGCTACCCATATTTACATTTTATATGCTTTATGGCCCTATTTATTTTTTATATGCATGCATATTTAGCCAGCAGATTAGGTGTCTGGGGAGTTATCTTTATGAGGATACCCATCCCTATTTTTGCATTGAAGATTTGTATGTGGGTTGGATCTGTATGTATTTGTAAATAGTTTTTAATTTATAATTTATGAAATAAAAATGTATCAGAAGTGATATTATTGATCAGACATTTTTGGACGTGTGAATACCTAACATGGTTTAATGTAAATTCTGCCAACTGGTTTCCTTAAAGGGGTTTTCCATATATCACAGAGGTGGTAAATAAAAATGTTTACTTACCCAGTCCCAGCTCCTGCATCACTGATATTGCTTCCTAAAAGAACTAGTGACATCAATGGGCTACTATGGGGTATATACATATGAGCATACGTGGTGTGAATATGCAGTTTGTGTATATATGATCTATTTATGGTGTGTGGATATGCACACACACACAATGTATATATAAAGATCTCTAATATTAAATTGTGTTCATATGGTGAATGTTTTTACATGAATATGTAATTTTTTTTTTTTTTTTTTTTTATATAAAGGTGAAGGGGCCCCCCCTGCAGAAGTCTGGTATGGAGCCCAGTCTCTCCTAGTCACGCCCCTTGATTTTATCCTTTAAAAAAAGTGGCTTCAATTTGTGGTTTCAATTAAACTATATGGCATCTGCAAAAGTGACAAATTCTGGACCTGCAGGTTTTTAGATACGAACCATCTAGCAAACAAATTATAAGCAGAGTAGCAGAAGTTTGATGTGCTTGTGTACTAGAATCAACTCTAAAAGATTAGATCTTTGACTGTAGTAGAGGCCTTTAACTCATTAAAAAGATTTCCCCATATAGAGCAATAGTTTTAAATAATTTTTCTAAAAGACACAAAACATTTTAACAAAAGAAAATGTGTTTATTTACACAGTCATCAGAATCTATGATGCAATAAAATAATATATACACCAATACATCGTCCAAGGTTCTTGACAATGTGCTCAAAAACAAAGGAATAAATTGGATCACTTTTTAATAAAATGCCAAACGTTAACTGCAAAAGAAAGAGACATTAATAAAACCACTCCATTGATGATTTGTTGTAGAAAAGAACACAATTACAACATAAGAAATTAAATTAGGTTCTAAAGGAGGAGATTTCGCATTTGGAAATCACACCGGATGCACCAATACATTAACTGAATTTGCCATTTTGAATTTGTCCATGAAAGAAAGGAAGTTCTTAGAAATACAGACCGAAGTAGCTCAGGCTGAAATGAAACCGCTGGCAGTGTGAAAAGATGTTAGTGTGAATGGCCATATCTGTAGAAGTCTCTGGGTATTTCGCCAAGATTGCAGAAGGAATATGAACCAATTACAACCATCTGAATTATTCCATCTACAAAAACCCTGGAATGTACTTATAGTCCACTGAAAACATGGTGTGAATTGTAGTTCACTGTCTGTCAAGGATCCTTCTAAATTAATTGATCTGAAATAACCATTTTTAAAATTTGGGAAAATTTGTTGACCACCAGTAAGAGGCCCATTAAAGTCAACTCCCAATCCAAAATATACAAAATAGACCTATTGTATAACGATTGGAGTATTAACCCTTCCGATGCCACAGGTTGCAATTATAAGAGTGGCACATGGATATCGCCCTTCCTTGTTACAATCATCTCTCCCGGTGACCTCATTGGGGAGCAGCGATCGCTTCCCATGACAACCTTGGGTCTGTCATTTGTTAATCTGCCAATTTTGTGTAAACCGATAACAGAATTTGTTTACCTATAGTAAACAGAATGCAGCTTTTTGTGTTCAATAGCACAACAACATATGAAAGCTGCACTATGTTGGGTTTCTATGACCAGCAAAACCTGTGTGTCGGGTAATTTTTACATTATACACACTGACCTTCAGGGGACACTGGATCTGATTTCCCTGGTAACGGTGCCTGCAAGAACACACAAAAAAAGAAAGCCCTAAATACATTTTTCATGCATTCCTACTAAAATTTTACATTTTACAGCTTCAATATTAATATGGGATCATATAAGAAAATCTGTGTACAAAAGTTGGGTTAAAGTTTTTAGAACCGTTTGCACTGTCAAAAGGATAGTCTCATGTGGGCATTGACCCTTTTAATGAATTCACCTGTGTGTATGTGTATATATACACCCAAACACACACACTTCTCAAATTTGATGTGTTTGAAAACAATTTACCTGTGTGAAGATAATTTCCCATAAATATAGCCATATTGTCCCTTAGAAACAAGATAGTTGTTCTGGAATAAGACCATCACTGCTGGTGTGATTGCAAAGAAACAAATAGTGTTCGCATATGAAATCGCCGAGAGATACACCAAGTCCAACAGCTGTCCTGTGGTAATAAAGGCTGAATCCAGGTGGTACCACAGGCATTAACAGCACATGTGTGGCCACCGCTGCCAGACTGTGGTGGTGGTGGTTATATCTAGGGACAGACATCTTGTTTCTAAGGGAAATGATGGCCACACTTATGGGAAATGGTCTTCAATGGTGATCACTGTCATCTTATCACAGTCTCTGCATGTCGCTTCTGATAATATGCTATACTAGACCATTGCTGCACTAAATTTTTTGATCCTATGAAACTGTGCAACCAGTTTCAAGCGCAAATATTTTATCCATCCAAAAATGCACGGATCTCATTAGAAGACATTGATGAATAAAAAGGAATGCTGGTAAAATACAATAGGAAATAATAGGAAAAACTCACGGCTTGGACTATGGCAGCAGCAGCTTCTTCACCGCAGCAGAAAGGGCTATCATTAACCAAAACATTTTTACTATGGGAGGGGAAAAGTGGGAGAAATAGAATGAAAATGTTTTCATTTTGCACAATTGCTAAAAATTTGTTATTTACCAAGAATCTAGATTAGTGAGGTCACACACCCCCTGCCCAGTCGTTCTGCCATATGCACTGGTGCAGTACATTTGGAAGCTGGCACAGCGATGTGTTTGGTCACACCTGTAGCCATCTGACAAAACAAAACACCGACCTGGATGGCTGCAAGTTGCTGACTAAGGTGCGACTTCTCCAATTCACAGTGAGGCAGAAGATAACCACCAAAAATAAAGGGACTCCAATGGGTATTTACCAACTAGACCCACAAAGGAGTATTATCCTTATGATGATAATCCAATGCATCAGATACTACAAACACGGTGATGCGTGTTTTACTTATGCAATACTTTGTGGCATACTCGACAAAGTATTGATCACAGTAGGAAAATTTGGGTTTGGAATCAATAATTACAACTCTTGTTTCATGTGAACACTTCTAACGTGCATTAGATCTTCAGTTGTGCCCTTGCTACAGGAGTTTAGGCCGAACAGACGGGAGCATTAAATACTTTTATAACTCTAAAGACATACATAATTCTTACCATACTATATCACCACAATCTGTCTTCTTACGAACCATGTTTTGCCAAAATTCATGAGTTTCCTTGATAATTTCAATTGCAAAGGCCTAAGGGAATATCACATAAAGATAAATAGAACGCAATGTATTTTTTCCCATAAATGTTATTGTAAAAGTTATAGCAACAGCTTCTATCAGAGTAAGACATATTGGGGAGTAGTCTTAAAGGGACCTCATTTTCACTAAAGAGGTTGCAGAAGACCATCAAACCCGCATTGCAAATATGCCTTTCTGCATTTCAATGGGGGCTGAGGAGTCTGCGTCACAGACAAGTCAAATGTTTTTTGAAACGCATCCAAACCAAAGCCCAACCCCTGGGATTAAACAGAGGATTCTGTCAGGATGCAAGGCAAGTTAAAACACACAAATATCTTGTAATGCAAATGCTCAGTGAAGGCAGCAAGGCATATTTTCAATGTAGGTGTGATGGGCTTCTGTAACTTCTCTTTAGTGAAAAAGTCCGGTTCCCTTTAATAACCCTTGGTCCAGCACTATGCACTGGAATAAAATCTATGTCAGGTGGTGCCAGGTGTAGATTTTAGCTATAACCTCTAACAGGCTATAGTAAATTTGGCTGACCAGGGTGTCCATGGTTTAAGGGAAATCTACTATCAAAATCAGGGACTCTTAAATCCAGGCACTATGACTGTGGTAATCTTCTTATATTTGTTATCCAAAGATTCCTTCCTTCTAAAATCAACTTTTAAAATTATGCTAATGAGTCAGAGGGCCTCTAAGCATGTTAATAGAGCCCCTGTACTGCAGCTTCACAGTGTGCAAGGAGCACTGCCCCCCCCCCCACCACCATGTACCGAAACATCCTGTGTTGCAGTAAAATGACATTAAGAAGAGGGAGGGGGAGGGGGAAAGTGCTGAGGGAGGGGCGGGGGATTAAATTTCATTTAAGAGGTAGAACACCAAAAAAAGTCACTACTGCCTGGCTGTGATTTTCTCCTTTCATGCCTTGTGCCCTTTTTGCCATTTAACAATTCAAAAGTAATGTCTGATTTATATCATATTTCATTTCTTTTTACGTTTTCAGTTGTAAGCTTTTTCAATGTCCATTGAAGGTTTTTGTCTTCAATAACAAGATACTAATATTTTTTTAACCACATTTCGATTTTTTTTTCAAAAGCAATCATTAGTGCCAACAAGCGGTGACCCCACCTGATCTTTCAACTGCCCATTAAACCCAAACTGGTTTTCAGGTTTTCCATCTGGGACTTTATAGGTTTTAAGCCATTCCACAGTAGCCTCAAGGTAGCCAGGTTTGTACTTTTTGACATCATCAATATCTGCAACATGAGAAATAGTAGAGTCTGATAATCCCAGGAAACAAACAACAAAATCCATTGCCTATTACTGTAAGAGGAGGATCTCAGCAAGACTGCTAAATCTGCTTTTATAAAAAGAGCATTATTATTCAGAAAGCCCTCCCCCACTGCAATCCTAACACTTCTTTGGAGCAGGATGCTGTACTGATGCAATGTGAGGTCAAGCAAGGTCGAGTCACTAAAAGCTAAACAATAGGTTCAAACAAAATGAAAAGATAAAGCCTGTCGTAACACTTTAACAAATGGGAGTTTAAAAAAAATATACAAAATAAAAAAATCGTGTCCTTTCTGTATACAAAAAATATAATATAATAATACACATATATATTATATATACATTATACATACACAAAGTTAAATGGTGTAACATACATAAGCATTTTTTTTAATTTTTACTGTAAATACAGGAAACAAATATTGGTTGTCACATTTAAGTTGTCTGAATAAATGCTAGCAGTGTAATAAGTTTGATAAGGTTGCCAAAACATGACAATACACATTTATTAAAGAAAATAACAGGAGCCTATCCATTCCAACGGGTTCCATGCACAGAAGGGTAGCTTCCATCATGCTTTCATTATTTATAGCAGAAAAAGGGATGCAGGCTGCTATTCGTTATGGGGCCGCATACATGTAAACTGCATAAAGCAAAAGTAGTCATTTTTAATGATTAGCTACCATTGAATTTGTCGGCTTCAGGATCTTCAATATTGATTGCAATAATCTTCCAGTCCATTTCTCCTTCATCTATCAAAGCTAGAACTCCAAGCGGTTTCACTTGAATTACTTCTCCCCTAGAGCAAACCTGCAACACATGAGGCTTCCTATTAAATGTTTATTACTGAATATTTTTTTAATTTGATCATACAATCTTTCTTTGGCAAGCAAATACCCATTTTCTATAACTACCAGTGTTCAAGGACAAGCAAGACTTAATGAATATACTGTAGCATTTTGTAACAAAGAGGAATAAAAATGCACAAGGTCTTGAATTTGCCCATGATAAATAGCAGTACCCTGCAATCTCCGCGTGGTGCTCATTCCAAAACGCATGCATTTCAGTGGAAGCGCATAAGCGTTCTGTCCAAGCACATCTTTGTTGCATTTAAAAATAATAATTAATTATTATTTATATAGCGCACACAGATTACACTGCCCTGCACAAAGCATGTCAAATCAGTCCCAGTCCCCAAATGGGGCTCACAATCTAAACATCCTAACAGTATGTTTTAGAGAGTGGGAGGAAACCGGAAGACCCAGAGGAAACACACGCAAATACAGAGAACATACAAACTCTTTGCAGATGTTGACCTGGGTGGGATTTGAACCCAGGACCCCAGTGCTGCAAGGCAGAAGTGCTACCCACTCAGCCACCATGCTGCCCAAACTGCAAATGAAACGTGACGTGTCAATGCAGGCTAATCATCATCCTTCCATCAGATTGTCGTTAGAAGCAATGTGTGGAACTGGGAGTAGTAGTTTAGGTGATAATGGGCACTGAGGGCACAAACTGTAAGATGGGTTTACATGCAATCGACAAAAGGCACCCAGTGTTTTGAATTGTGCACGTGCAAAACTGGATGCTGGTTACATAGGACATGCGTTTCAATTGAAACGCAGATGCGATTGAGCCAAGCCCCGTCTGATCTTTCTTTGCACTAAAGTCAATTTGTAAAACTACAGCAATTTGGCATGTTCTTTTGGTATGGTTAACAAAAAAAAAACATCAATTGTTGATCAATGGAGATTATATTATTACTGAAAAAAGTGATCATACATTGTTCTCTAATTTTGAACTCCAGTGTATGTATGTGTTATATATATTACTTTTAGCCAATGCTAGGAAAACATTTAAAAGGAGTGCCTTTTGAATAAAACAAGCACACATATGGTAAAAGCACTGTACAAGGTAAGACATCAAAATATTGCTTCGGTCCTATTCCAACAGCTAACCCTTAACATTTTCAAAGCACAATTTAGTGGATGGGATTTAAACATGGCAGCAGGAACTCATTTGTGCAGCAGGAGAATTTCATCTTTATACAAATAAATAACGTGTTAACGTTTTGCTATCCTTAACCCAACCCCCTGTTGCAGGAAAGATGTGGCTAAAAACCTGCAAAAAAAAAAAAAAGTATTTATGTATATAATAATATCATTTATGGATCACCTTAGAGCCAATTTCACAGACATCAATGGGATCATTATCTCCGCAGCATTTCATATCCTTGTCTTTATGGTTAGGATCTTCCCAGGTCTGTCAAACAGAGAAGGGGAAAAAAGTTCATTCAGATTTAAAAAAAAGCTCAAATGAAAGATTTGGGATGTTGCTAAAAAACTTGTAACTTTAAATAATAAATAATAACAAAAATGTTTTTCAATCTTGAACCTCTTTAGAGGAAGTTTTTTTTACCTGAGGTAAAGCCCCGTAGTTCCATATGTATCCTTTGTGAGGAAAGATATTTGACACATAACGAAGTTTTCCTTTTTTTATATCCTGTTTTATTGGATTTAAAGGCTCTTTTGTTGCAATCTAAAAGAAAAGTGAACACAACCATTGTCAAGAAAACAGTCATACAATAAGTACATTTCTTAAATTTGAATCTTTAAGAGCAGTTTAAATCACACAAGTAAAAACATCAAGTGTGGGGCACTTTATAAGCTGATCCATCTTAAAATGAGCATTATGGTGAATGGAGGGTGTGGCAACGTCTACTGGTGAATCCATTTTTCTTCTCGGTTGGCTAAAAATGCCCATTGCAACCCCCTTTCATAACAACTGACACACTTTTCAGAAAAAAGAAAACCAGTCCACACTCCTGTGCACAATCTTATATGCAAATTAACTACTAACAAAATAAATTCTCCAAAATAAAGTTTACACGTAAGGTAAACACAGAATAAGCAAGTTACCTCCATTTTCGCATTTGTCCATCGTGGCACTTCAACTACCATATTAAAAATGTTCTGAAAAAAACATATAATCACAGATATTTAAAAGCATTGTAAAACCAAAAGTAGCGAGTTGACTTCAATGTTAACTGGACAGGTTACAGTGTCCCTCATAGGCAAAGACAATTTAAACCAGTAGCTACTTATCCTAAAGAGCAACATTATAAATTCAACTATTAGACTTAAATTGAACTAAAAAATATGACAAATAAATATTTAGCCTGATAACATAGAAAAAGAGTGTGGTCTACAAGCATAAGGATATATTTGACAAATCAAATGAAATTAAAGGGGTTTTCCCACGAAAAAAAGTTAGGCCCTATCCATAGGATAGGGCCTAACATGCTGCTCAGTGGGGGTGTCAGTGCTGAGACCCACACAGATCACGAAAACAAGGGGTCTGTCGGACCTAGTGGCTCCCTCGGACTAATGGTACAGACAGCCATGCATGACCGTTCTGCTCCATTAATCTCTATGCAGCTGATGGAAATTGCTGAGAGATGAGTGGTCCAACGGAGGCACGTGGGACCCCATAGGATGCCTTGTTTTCTTGATCTGTGGGGGTCTCAGGAACTGCCCAAGGAGCTCAGTGATAGAATTGTGTCAAGGCACAGATCTGACAAAGGTTACAAAAGAATTTCTGCAGTGGCCTCCTTAATCCTTAAATGGAAAAGTTTGGGATGACCCCAACTCTTCCTTGACCTGGCCGTCCAGCCAAACTAAGCAATCATGGGAGAAGAGCCGTGGTGAGAAGAACCCCAAGATCACTGTGGCTGCATGTCAACTATCACTGCAGCCTTCACCAGTTGGGGCTTTATGGAAGAGTATGCCCACAGAAGCCTCCTCTCAGTGCAAGACATATGAAAGCACACAAAGTTGGCAAAAAAAATACATTACGGACTTCCAGACTACGAAAAATAAGATTCTCTAGTCTGATGAGATGAAGATTAAAGTTTTTAGTGTTAATTCTAAGTGGTATGTGTGGAGAAAATCCGGTACTGCTCATCATCTGCCAAATATAATCACAACAGTGACACATGATGGTGACAGAATTATGTTATGGGGTGTTTTTAAGCTGCAGGGACAGGACAACTGGTTGCAGAAGTAAAGATTAAGGCGGTCAAGTATAGAGATATCCTAGATGAAAACCTCTTCCAGAGTGCATTGGACAACTCTGACCATTTTGTCTAGCCCAGCCCGAGCCCTGACCTAAACCCCAATCTCTGGAGAGACTTGAAAATGGCTTCCACCAACATTCACCATCCACCATCCAATACTGAACAAAGGGTCTAAAAACTTATGACCACGATATTTCAGTTTTTCTTGTTTAATAAATTAGCAAAAATATCTACTTTTTTTCTGTCAAGATGGGGTTCAGGAGTGTACATTAATGAGCAAAAAGATAATTTTATCTTATCAATTGGCTTAAATGAAACAGTGAAAAAAGTAAAAGGGGTCTGAATAAGTCATAGTCATAGTATATAAGGCTGGAAAAAGACGCAAGTCCATCAAATCCAACCTTTAAGAATTAAATAAATGTTTTATCCCCATAACCTGTGAAATTTTTGCTCTCCAGAAAGGCATACAGGCCTCTCGAACATGTACATAGAGTCCGCCATAACAACCTCCTGCGGCAGAGAGTTCCACAGTCTCACTGCTCTTACAGTAAAGAACCTTTGTCTATGGTGATGGTAGATCGCTCCCTATAGGCGTAGAGGATGCCCCCTTGTCTGGTACGGCGCGGAGTAAAAAAGATCTTTGGAGAGATCTTGTACTGTCCGTTCAGGTATTGTACATTGTATGAGGTCTCCCCTCATCGTCTTTTTCTAAACTGAATAATCCCAAATTTTGTAATCTGTCATTGTATTCTAATCCCCCCATTCCCTAATATCATGGTTGCTCTCCTCTGCACCCGTTCCAGCTCTACATATTTTCCTTTTATACACTGGTGCCCAAAACTGTACACTATTCCATGTGTGGTCTGACCAGCGATTTGTATAAGGGCAAAACTATGTTCTTTATCATGAGAATCTATTCCTCTCTTGATACATCCCATAATTTTATTTGCTTTGGCAGCAGCCGCCTGGCTCTAGTCACTAAAATTAAGTTTACCATCCACCAATACCCCCAAGTCCTTTTCATCTCCAGTTTTACAAAGTAATTGACTGTTTAGAACATAATTATACTTTTTGTTTCCATGGCCCAAGTGCATAACTTTACATTTACCTACATTAAATCTCCTCATCATTTCTCTGCCCACTCCTCAAGCTTCCACAAATCCTCTGTAATGCTAAACTATCGACCTCAGTATTTATTACTTTACACAGCTTAGTATCATCTGCAAATATTGAAACTTGACTGTGTAAACCCACTACAAGGGTCATAAAAATATTAAAAAGAAGTGGCCCCAATACTGACCCCTGTGGCACTCCACTAGTAACCTCAACCCAATCTGAGAATGTGCCATTAATGACGACCCCCTGTTTTCTATCACTAAGCCAATTACTTACCCAAATACACAGATTTTCTCCTATTCCCAGCAGTCTCATTTTATATACCAACCTTTTATGTGGCACCTTTCCGTGCACACTGTATGTTAGCTTGCTATAATACTACCTGTCTATTCAAGAAGTTCTATGAATATGTATTTCCTCTAACAGCCTTGTTTCCAAAGCAGGATTTGTGCTACATAAAATTATGATTTTCTTTGTGCAGTTTAAACATACACATACTCAGGTTTAACTAAGGAACAAAGATGTATAGGAGAGACAGAATAGGTAAAATAAGTATCTGCATCAACACGGTGTACAATTAGTACATCAATTACCTTGGACAAATAAGACTTGGGTTTTTTTGCTGGCACATCTTGGTCCTAAGAGTAAATAAGTAAAATTGCCTTCAGTAATCAAAATACAATTCTCTAAATAGATTAAACAAAGAAAATCACAGTTTTTTCATGGCACAAGACACGATCAATTGAATTTGATAGGAAATGGATATGTGTGACGCTTGATAATTGATGTGGAAAATATCTCAATGACAAGAGAATTTCACACACTATGATTGAGGTCTGGTGCGGTCACCCAATGCAGTCATCAAGTGAATATGAAAAATTCCTGCCGAAATAATTTTAACCAACGAGCTGGAAGAAACTCTGGTGAGAATGTACATTAGTTTTCAGTTTAAGATGGAAAAAAAAAATCTTCATGTTATTACTTAGAGCAGTGTTAAAAGCATAATTGTGCTTTAAAGCATAAAAAACCTTTGAAGCCAATTTTTTTTATTTCAGAAATAACTAGTGCAATTGATAACAGTAACATTTGTTTTACACCTTAAAGGAGTTCTCCAGGCCCCTATTCACAGGATAGGAGCTAACTTGTTGATCAGTGGTAATCTTAGTGGTGGGACCCATAAGGATCACAAAAGAGTGGAGTCCATTGTACTTTTCCTAAACAGACAAACCGGTCACACCCCAGCAATCATCATGTTAGCCACTATACCTAGATACGTGTTAATTCGAAGTGACTGGACAAGCACTTTAAAGGAAATAGGTTCTGTGTCCCATGTTTTGCTTCTTTTCTCTCCAGCAGCAAAACAAGTTTCTCAAAGTCTGCTCAAGTTCATACACAGCAGAGAGATTACGGCCACCTGCACACGAACGTCCTTATCGAAATTCACCAATTTGCTGGTCAGATCCACAGACAGAGAAGAGTAGGAGTCCTTGCATCATATTGTCCCCGTCTGCCACCCAAACAACAACACTAGAAAGCTAATGGATAACTAACATTAGATTACCAGTCATGGTGCCTGGATCTGTGAGTAAGTGTCCCTGGTTTATCATCATGGATTGGAATGGTAGATCTTCTTTAAAGTGCATTTTTAAAGCATTATAGCAATACGGAAAGACGAAAATTTCTACCCACAGCATCTAAATAAAGGTTGGTCTGTACCTCATCAGTTCTTGGATATAGTGGGATGTCATGAAAGGGTGAGATGAATTTACCATCTTCAGTTTCTGTGAAGCATACAGAAAACAGAACATTAAAACATCCTCTATTTTCCTTCCAGATTAAAAAAAAAAACTAACATTATCTGCTTGGTTAACATGAACTACCAGCAATTGTGAACAGTTTTCTATACTCAGGGAATACCAACACCTATCTTGAGGTTGTTTTATGCTTGGACAGGGAATTTGCTTAATGCTGTGTCTAAAATGTAGGTTTTTTTTTACTCTTGAGAGAGCTGGAGAATTATGGGCTCCCTATGTTAGGCCTCGCCATTTCCTGTGAACATAAGCGGGGTGAACGGTGCTAACCCACCAATGTCAGAAGGCGCCATAAGCAGCAACAGATGGCAACTGCAAACGTTTGTGTGCATGAGGCCTTATGCTTAACTCTCTTTTCATGTTAGATACAACATTATAGTTCTCTAACCACTAACCTCTATATACAGAAACTGCAAAAATTATGTGATATTGATGCGCACAGACAGCAGAATACCTATGAGGCCTGTGATCATGTGCAGCACCACTGCAGCCACTGGCTACAAATAGAATGGTGGTGAGGAGCCACAGCACTGGACCAGAAGTGAGGAGAAAAACAAGTAGAAATTAGCTAAATGTTCCTAATGCTGTGGGTTTTCCCACAAAACAAGTTAGGTCCCCATCAGTGATGACCCTCACCGATCACCAAGTTAGGCCCTACCCTGTTTCATTGAAAACCACCATTAAAGACAGGAAATATTATCAGTCCTTTTTGATTATTTGGGCTACCTAAAACATTTTAATTAAAAACCTAAATAATTTTTTTGAAAAGGAGTTTACTATATTGAGGATTTGGAGACTTCTATCTCCACTCCAGTATCCCTAGCTGCTTTTTATGGAGGAAAATCAGACACTGGGTTGCCCAAGTACTGATAAACTGTATGTATATTTATCAGCAGTTATCAGAGAATTCTTCATAGTGGTTAGGGCCGTTTCACACACCGCATGGTCGGCGCATTTTCACTAGTTAGGCTTTCTGTAGCTGAAAACTGTCATTTTCAAGATAGTGGTCCATGATGATAGACTTCACCAATGTCAGATCCTACCAGGGCTGTGGAGTAGGCAAACAAAACTTCTGATCCACATCCGTGTGTAGCCATTCCTTCCCAGTGCCTTTGTCCTCTGATCTGTATTGAAGAAGCTTCTCTACTGAGTATGTATATATACTGTAGTATGTATGACATGCAGAATGCATTCATCTCAACTAAGAGCCTAGAAGAGGATCCAAAATCTGAAGCCAACATGCGGCCTGCACCCCCGAGGCACCAATGAGCGCTTATACAACTGATGGAAGCGTTGATTTGTGCATGAGGCCAAGTAGTGAAGAGTACAGCTGAGAAGTCCTCACCACTCCTGGGTCCTCTCCTGCCGCTCCACTCTGTGTCTCGGACTAGATTTCTTTTTCGGGTAGAACCTGAGGGCCAAGGCCCCTTACTAGTGACTGACGCATACAGCTAGCCTCAAACATGCAGCTTGTGCAGGCTGAAAAATCTGGCCCGTTAACTGACAACCGGAAGTGAACTGACATGTAGTACAGAGGTTATTGGGGTAATCAGCATTTGCGTGTGATAAACCCCAGGATGACGGCATAATGTGAACAGGCCTCTGTCAGGTGGATAGTGGATCTGTTATACAGCTGGTGGCTTACAGGTACGACATGTGTTTTCATCACACAATAGATGGGGTCTGTAGATAACAATGAGAAAGACAAAGAACAGGCAAGAACGTCTTTGGTCCATTTTCCATAATTAAACAGTACACACTGTGGCACCACTTGTGGGGGGTTTTTTACAGTTTGAGAAAGTTTTTGGGCTGATTAGTAACTGTAACTCCGAGAAATAAGTAATTACGTGCAGTCACCGATAAACCACCACTTTATTCAGGCCAAAACAGGATAAATGAGAGGGTCCGGACACCACAGAAACACTTTCTGAAGCCTGTGCATTCTGCGCGCCCATCGTCCTGCGCGGGTCCGGCACCTCTCATTTATCCGGTATTGGCCAGAATAAAGAAGTAGTGTTTAATGGGTGAGTGCCAGGGACTCCCTTATCTCTTTGACTTGTGTATTGTTTTTGACTAATGGGTTGTGCACCCTAATCCACACAAAATAAAGGCATTTATTCCCTTGACCTTCCGTTTATTGACATAGGGGTGGTCTCTATCTTTTTGACCATCCTTAACCGCACAGCAAACCTCCTAGTGACATGCTAGACTGTAACCCGCCGTATTCTGCCAAGGTCATGGGCAGCGCTGCTGGGAGACCCCATTGAGTCGCGTCTTTCCTGTCACAGAGAGCGCCACAGCTGTGACAAGGTCACCGGGGAGGGCGGCCAGGCGCGCACAGGTCCCTGGCTCCGCACCGCGCTGTGGGAGGCATCACTTCACTTGTAGCCGCCGCCAGGTCCACGTGTTGTGACAGGAGGGGGGAGGTCCAAGGTGAAATGACAGCAGCGCGCCCGGCTTCTGGGAGAGTACACCCCTCTCCAGCCCTGCTCCTACTTACTGAAGTACAGCCGGTACTCGGCAGTGTTGGGCCGGCCCCGCTCCTCGGTGCTGTAACGGTTCATGCTGAGCCAGCGGCGGCACGCTACAGGCCTTCCGGGACTAAACACCAACGCGGCTCGCTGGAGCCTGAGCAAGCCGCCGCGCCATACACCGCTCATGTTTTATCCCCTCCTCTGACAGCGAGGCACAGCCCCTACAAGTATACGAGGGCGAGCCGACACTGCCATCTACACGCCTGACAAGGGCAGGGCAGCGAGACCTCCTATCCAGAACATGGCCGCTGGGAAAACAAAGCGCCTCATAGAAAATGGCTGACCAGACGCTGACAGCTGCAATGAGCTGCGGCCGCCATCATGCCGGGGGCCCGGTGTCTGTGATGCACATAGACCAGGCACAGGGAAGCCGCGCACATGTGAGGCAGAGCTATGTAACAGTGGTGATAGAATATAATGGTGTTATCAGGAGGGGACTAGAGACCTGTCTGCTGTTATTCCATGCACGTTATCACATATCATCAGAGGAAGGCGCCAGGTGCTGGCAAAACAAAACCTCTGGTGCACCCAGAACCTAATTTCCATGAGGGTAAAATTGAATTTTCTGCAAGGGTGCGTTCACATGTCAGAAGAAGTAGCTTCTCTCAATGATATGTTCTCACCTGCTATCACAATGTTATTACCTGTGGGGTGATTTGGGAGCTGGTAGACTGGCATTAAAGGGGTATTCCAGGAATAAGAATAATTCATATACAAAATATAAGATAATGTGTAATTAGTTGTTATTTAAAATTTTGCTCCCCTTAGCAGAAAATGCAGGTGACATAGACTGTGATGGAGAATTAAAATGCTACTGGCCCTTTAATCAGTCCGTTAATTTCCTCCACACGGAGCAGACACAGGACAGAAGATGGCCGCTGGTCACATGTTCACATCACATGACCTGCACCTGCCTGGGCAGGTCATGTGATCACCACCACGCTTGGCTGTAGTCGGTTGGTTGCAGTGCATCACTTTTGGTAATGACAGTTACACATCAGTAATATGGTACCATATCAAGAAATCCTGTTAGATCATCACCGAGAGCCGAGCATAAGAGGAAGGAGGAGTCACTGAGAACTAAAGGATCATGGAACTTGTAGTTTCCACTGGCGGCCATCTTGGTGATAACTCCACCGACTTTAGAGAGGCCATAAATTTTGTAAATCATAAAATCAAACTATTTAAGCCCCATTTTGTGACTAATGACATTGAGTATTGTTGTATTCATTTATATCATCATGGGTTTTTGTGTCAGACGTTCATATACCCGGAATACCCCTTTAAGGGTATAGTACTGCTTGAGTAGTCATGATGTACACTTACATGTTGACCTTTTCTTCTTTATGATGAAACAGGTCATTATTAAGCTTGAAACGCCTGTAATGCAGACTTAACATTTTGCTAATAGTTGGTAGGCGCTCCTGTGCATGTCACACAAGCTGCTCGGCGCTCCTTTGCCTTGTAATCATATCCACTTACTGCGTGCTATCATATCCAACCACTCCCTCCCATGACCTGGCTGAGAGCTGGGCGTAATGCAATGAGGTCGCGAATGCACGAGACTTCCCAAGAAGCAGGTGATGGGAGGCAGTGAGTGGATATGATAGCCCACAATAGGTGTGCATAATCAGAAGCCAAAGGAGCGCCGGGCCTCCTACGTGTTGTGCACAGGAGTGCCCAGTGCTAATTAGCATATTTTTAAAAGTTGTGTCTTTCTACATTACAGGTGTTTCAAGTTTAGTGCAGACCTGTTCCGGCATGACTACCCAAGCGGTAGGTTTCCTTTAAAGTGTCAGTCTCCGTCCATCTGTCAGGGAGCTTTCCGTTTCTTTTTTTCTTTGTCAAAAAAACAATAAAAAGTTAGTATCAGATTGACAGTTTTTAACAGTGACATCAATGTCACTCCAGCTGTCAGTTTGTACAGTTGCAAATAAAGTGCATTAGGTAAAATGACACAAAGAACATACAGTGCTGAAGAGGCATATGCTATGTTAGCCTCAGACACAGAATCAGTAAGTAAGGGAAGCTCAGAATTTGTTCTGTCCTCCTCTTCCTCCTCATCTGCGTTGGAGGGCCATAAATCCATGTTTACCTTCTCTTGAGTACTTGACTTTACCCCTGTTCCAGGAGCAGCAGGGTTACAAACAGCAGGGTTATCTGAAATTGCCCATTTCAAATTATTTTTTTTCAGAAGACCTGCTGGACTTAATTGTTGAGCAAACTATTTTTAGAAACCAACCCCGATTGGTTTTATGCCAGGATTTGGGGGATTGGTACCGAATGTGGGCCTTACCAAAAAAAAAATCCATAAGGGACTTTTGGTCTAAAGATCTCTTACATCATACCCCCTTGTACAGATCAACAATGCCCAGGGCTCGCTTTGAGGCTATCCAAATATTTCTACATTTTGCTGACAATTCCCAATGCCCCCACCCTCCAAAAATTACCTTAGTTTTGACAGAGTGTAAAAGATTCGGCCCCTGATTAAATTTCTAAGCCAAAATTCTCTTCCTTATACACCCCAAAAAGAGAGATTGCAGTGGAGGAGTCCCTAGTGAATTTCAAGGGGAGAGTAAACTTAAGGCAATATTTGCCTAACAAATGTGCTAGATATGGCATAAAGATATACAATACAAATGAGGTCCTGGAATACTAGGGGAAGATAATTGTCACGAGTGCGGAGGCGCACAGAGGAACACAGGTGCACCCACGATCCGACACAGGGATCACAGGTGCACCGTGTTCCTCCGTTCCCCCTGCAGCGGCTGACTTACCCGTCCACAGGTCTCTCCTCGGACTGCCATGCGGGTATGTCCCCGCCTCCTAGGGCGTGTTCCGGCTGTCAAAAATTGGTGCGCTGGCTGAACACCTCCACCTTATAATTTCTGCTCCTTCCTGTATCCCCTGCTGGATCTTTGTGTGCCTATGCCATTGTGAAAGCTCCCCTGCGATATTCCTGCGTCCCTTTGCATTCCTGTGTTACCAAAGTCCCTCCGTGTTCCTTTGTTCTTGCATTGCTGTGTTCCTGTGTCCCGTGTGCCTGTCCTCCCGTACCCCGGATTTGGACTTGACCTTGCATCCCTACCGCCTGCCCTGACCTTCTTCCTGGACCTGACCACGAGACTGCCTCCTGCTAACCGCTGCCACCGCGGGATAATCGCACCTGTGGAACGACCTGGTGGTACCCTGCCACAGCTTTGCGGCGGACTCTGGTGAAGACCAGGTGCCACTTAGACTCTGGTCTAAGTACCACCTCCCGTGGTGGTCCAGAGGATCCACGGTTTCTGAATCCTGACAATAATTAAATCTCTTCTCTTTGGTTACGATGCGGCAGAGAGAGAAGAAAGTTCTATAAAAAACAGCTTCTGCATTTACCACACATCCCTGGACTTCAACTTCATTGCAGGCCTGCCTTAACCCCAAGCATGACCGTGGTGTGTAAGTATGTCCCCTGTGGATCGGACCCAAACCCACCCCCACCCCCCGGTGTGCTTACTCGGGGATCCGATCCCTCCTGTCGCAGCCCCCGGGTCTCTGCTCAGCATGCTCAGTTACTTACAATATACACTGCAATATAAGTGTATTGTAGTGTAAAGGCTTGAACAAGCGATCGGATGATCGCTTGTTCAAGCCGAAGGATCGAAAATTTTTAAAAAAGTTAAAAAAAAAAGATTAAATCATTTTATAATAATAATTAAATAAATAAAAAAAAGTCCCATAATCTCCCAAGTTACACATATAATGCAAATAAAGTATATAAAACACAAGAAAATGTACATATTTGGTATCACCGTCCGTATAATAAATCTATATTGAACCCGCTCGGTGAATGGCGTAAAAAAAAAACACGCAAAACCTTCCCGTAATCTACAATTTTTCATCAAACACCATCACAAAAAATGTTCTAAAAAGTGATCAAAAAAGCTACGTTCCCTAATATGGTACAACTGAATAGAACAACTCTTTTTGCAAAAAATAAGCCCTCAACCAGATCTGACAACAGAAAAATACAGTTATGGCCCTGAAAAGTTGTTGATAGTAAAAACAATGTGATTTTCTCCAAGATTGGTTTTGCTCAGTAAAAGTGAGCAAAGATCTGAAAAACAATATAAATGAGGTATCTCCGCAATCGTAGTGAACGGGGGGGGGAAAAAGTGCTAAAAATCCAAAATAAAAATTGATGATTTTGTTTGTGTTCCCCTTGAAATAGTTTAATAAAATCTCATGAATAAGCTATAGACCCCCCAAATGAATTATCTATACATTGTCTCTTATCAGGTAAATATTAAGCCCTCATATGTTCACATTAACAAAAAAAATAAAAATTTCTAGCTTGTACAATGTAACAATTCAAATCTGCTGTGAATAGCGCTGCTTTGATCCTATGCTCCCCTGTGCACCCATACAGCAGCTTACCGACAAATATGGGGTATCAGTACACTCGGGAGAAATTGGGCATCAAACGTTGCAGAGCGTTTCATCATTTAATTTATTATGAAATTGACCGTTTGGCCTAAATAATGTATTTTCCCCAAAAATTAAAAAGTTTCTAAATCGCAGGTCCAATATTATCCCAACATAAAGAAAACATTCCGTAAATGTTAATTATCAAGCTTTTTGGGTAGTTTTACTGCCTGTCTGGAAAGCAGAACATTTCAAACTTGGAAAATGAAGAATTTTTACAAACTTTGGCCAAATTTTCCCTTTTTTTCAGAACAAAACGCAAAACTTATCACTTAAATTTTACAACTAACATGAAGTACAATGTGTCACGAGAAAACATTCTCAAAATCACCTTGATATGTTAAAGCGTTCCGAAGCCTGTTACTACTTCTCTGTGAATTCCTACAAACCCAAAGGTGGACGCGTCACTGCCCAAGAGCCTCTCCTGAAGTGCTCTGTGCTGCTGAGAGCCCTGCTCATCCCTCTATGTAAGGGTGATGCCACACATGGCGTTTTGAAACCGTTTTTGGTCCGTTTTTAAGCAATCCATTAAAAAACGCATGCGTTAAAAAACGTTTTTTGACAGGTTTTCCGAATTTGCACAATAAAAAACGGACAAAACCGGATGCGTTTTTAAAAACCGGATGTGTTTTTTTAACAGAGTGCTTAAAAACAGACCAAAAACGGTTTCAAAACGCCATGTGTGGCATCACCCAAAGGGCTTATTCACACATACATTTTTTTCTCACGACTATGCTCTCTGTGATTTCCAAGGACAGAATCTACAATCTTTACTCAGTCCATTTTATGTCCGTATTGTATCCGTATCCGTCTTCTTCCACGTCTTTCCTAGCATCAGATTCTCTCTCAATCGCTCAAAATCTAAACACACAACTATATGCATCAAGAACAACAACATACAAACTAAAAACTATCCCAAAGCTACAGGTCGTCCTCATTCATGCCCATCCAGACCCTTTCCTGTGATGCTCTGTGCTGCTGTGAGGCGGCTTCTTCTGACACTCCTGCTTTCTGGCCATGTATCGTTCTTTACTTTATCCTGAATAGTCCTAAAACCTTTAAGAGCGGAGGGTTTGTTACAATACCATGCAGTCTATACATTCCCTACTCTGTTTTTATAGTTTGCTACAATGTATCGATGCAGAACTGTTAGGGCGCGGTCACACGTTGCGCTTTGGTTGCGTTTTCATTGCGTTTTAAAACGCATTACAACAGCTGAGAGGAGGTGATTTGCCTAATTACACTACTGTTAACGTTTGTGTTAACAAAACGCGTGCGTAAACGCATTGTTAATGCACGCGTTAACGCATGTATTCTGTTAACACATGTGTTAACATAGCGTTAACAAATGTAAATAGTAATGTAATTAGGCAAATCACCTCTCCTCAGCTGTTGTAATGCATTTGAAAACGCAACCAAAGCGCAACGTGTGAACGCGCCCTTAAGCATAAAGAGCACTGTCTGAGCTGCATGTAATTGTAGCAAACCCTCAGCTGTGAGATACAGAGTCCCTGAATGTGAATCCTCAGCAAGAAGAGATCTTAGAATTGAGACTGAAAATAGCAAAAGAGGTTGAATCTATAAAGTTGGAGGGGTACAGACACTCTCAGTAGGGCAAGGGGGCGGCTTCAATCCCCCCTGCTCCCCCGGTGGAATGATCCATCTATAATAAGAGAATAATAACCCAGCTAGTGACAGATGAGCTGTCCGCCATGCTGCGCTGTGCAGCCGCGCTCACACCCTGTCATTACCTCCTCATGTCTGGCTGCAGAGGCGGCGCAGCCCCCGCCACAAACATTCCCAATATTTACTGAATTATTGATGGGGCAATTTTCTGGCAGCCGCATCCCGGGGGATCGAAGGCGCTTCTTACATCATCAGAATTCTGCGCACAGAGATTTCCGTATATTCAGCAACTTTGTAGGTTTCAACCTGAAACGATTCCCCACATGTAAAATGTTTGCAAGATTTTTTCCATTCTGTCACCCAGCTTTCCAGAGACCCTGAATGGTAAAGATTTATACATCATTATGTAGTTACATCCCACTGCTCCCTCTCCGTGATGTCTGTGTCAGTGTTCACTGAAACTTTGGCATTATATTCATACAGTCTGGAACATCAGCACTGTGGCTCGTCTTACGTTATAAATGCAGCTACCTGCCCCTCGCTACATCACTGCTACTCGTGTGTGTCAGTCCTCACTGTAGCTCCAGCATTATATTCATACACTAAAGAGATAGGAATGAATACAGCCACTGGAGATATGGAGATATCAATCTGGGACATAGAGGTCGAGGACTAAGAATCAGCTCCTCCCATTAGACTATATAGCGGTATTATATCTTGTCTCTATAAACTCTCCACTTTCTGCTATAATTGAGGTGTAAATGTATTTCATTTTTCACAATTTTCTACGTATAAATATAAGCAAACAATGGTGCAATATTCTTATTGCTGTAACTTACAAGGTTCTAAGAAAACAACATTCATAGCGCCCCCTAGTGCTCGTTGTATAAACTGTAGAAAATACCTTCAGCTTTTAACCTGCACAAACCGAACGGCCGACTAAGGACCCCTATGAGTCTCCAGAATACAGTGCCTGAGGGATCTGTGAAGCCCCCTAAGAGGCAGGGATTACCATAGCAGGAGCCCCCACAGGACCCCCAGCTCTCATTAACCTGATTGGAAACCTGTGTAGGGGCTTCAGAATGCCCCCTTCCCCAAGGGCGCTTTCACACGTCGCGTTTTGACCTGCGTTTTCATTGCGTTTGAAACGCATATACAACAGCTGAGGAGAGGTGATTTGCCTAATTACATCACTGTTAACGTTTCCGTTTACAAAACGCATCGTAAACGTGACACATGCGTTAACATTGCGTTTACAAACGTAAACGGTCATGTAATTAGGCAAATTACCTCACATCAGCTGTTGTATATGCGTTTCAAACGCAATGAAAACGCAACCAAAACGCAACGTGTGAACGCGCCCTCAGGGTGCGGTCACACGTCGCGTTTACCGCATGCGTTTAAAAACGCATTGCTACAGCGGAAGGGAGATTTGCCTAATTAAACAGCTGTTAACACCTGCGTTTACAAAACGCATGCGTTAACCACGATGTTAACGCATGCGTTAACAATGCGTTAACAACCGCAAGCGTTGACAGCTGTTTAATTAGGCAAATATCCCTATTCCTGGTGAAGGTAAGCGCGTGTCCAGCGACACTTTTTTATTTTTGAATGCGGCGGTTTCTCTCCGAATCCGTCAGATTTTCGTTCGGCCACGCCCCCCGATTTCCGTCGCGTGCATGCCAGCGCCGATGTGCCACAATCCGATTGCGTGCACCAAAATCCCGGGGCAATTCAGGAAAAATCGTCGCAAATCGGAAATATTCGGGTAACACGTCGGGAAAACGTGAATCGGGCCCTTAGTAAATGACCCCCATTATGCTGCACATTGGCATCGGCAGCTCAGATAAGAAATGTTAGGAGAGGGGACAGTATAATTCCTGCCCTGTAGCGCCCCCATGTGGTCAGCAGCTACTGGGACAGATCTGTGTAAGTGTATAAATGTGTGTAACAATGTATAAATGTGTATAAAAGTATACAAATATATAATTCAGAATTCTGCTATAAGATACACCACACCAGACCCCTCCTAATACAGCCTTGTGCCCCTAAATAGGAACTCACAAAAGACTCCCTTAGGCCTGATGGATCCCCTTTAAATAAGCCCCTTTTATACAGACTATTTGCCAGACACCCTAAATAAGATCCCAAATCAGTATAACGACCATAGGCTAGATCCCCCTAAATTCTAAGACTATAGGCCGGACCTACAAAGTAAGACCCCACACCAGACCCCCCCCCCCCCCCCTTCTATATATGGATCCCAGACAAAATGATTCCCCTATAAGACTCCACATCAGACCCCCCCACCGCTCCGTTCAGTAGTATCTGGTTATTTTTGTAGTACATGAGTACATTGTACCAGTGCTGACATTTGGTGTAAAGAAAACTTATTTGAAGTGCTAGCTCCTGCTTTGTAGCAGGTGACCGTCTCCCTGTTTCCCCCCACCCCCACCTTGCTGAAGTTGGTGGTGCCTGAGGCAAGTGGCTCAACCTGCCTCATAGCTGGTTCACCCCTGCCCTAAATAATACTCTATACCAGACCCTCTTTTTACAGACTATACATCAGACCTACTAAATAAGACCCCACAACGGACCATCTGCCAGATCCCCGAAATAAGAATCTATACCAGACCCCCCTATACTTACTTTATGCAAACTTACCCAACATAATATAGATGATTTAAGACCCCCCCACTAGCCCCCATTATATAAACCATAGGTCAGATATATTATATAAACAAAACCTCACCCCAGGTCTAGTTTACATAGACCATAGACCCAACCCCCCAAAACCCTACACGGTGCAAAAGACTCCCCCTTCACAGAGTCTAAAGTGTAGACCCCTTAAATAGGACCCTATCTAACTCCCCCTTCATAAGACCCCCAGGGACTGTGCCCCTACACCTGGAGGGTACATATAGATAGGTGGGTTATGTGGGACCCCCAGAAGTCATGTCTGGATGTCTGCTGTGACATTGTGTACCGCTCCTGTATGATATGTGACATCACCGGCGAGACCCCCAGGGACTGTGCCCCGACACCTGGAGGGTACATATAGGTAGGTGGGTTATGTGGGACCCCCAGGAGCCATGTCTGGATGTCTGCTGTGACATTCTGTACCGCTCCTGTATGATGTGTGACATCACCGGCGAGACCCCCAGGGACTGTGCCCCGACACCTGGAGGGTATATATAGGTAGGTGGGTTATGTGGGACCCCCAGAAGCCATGTCTGGATGTCTGCTGTGACATTCTGTCCCGCTCCTGTATGATGTGTGATGTCACGGCCTGGGAAGGGCTCCTCGGGCACATGCACCCCCCTTGCCTAAACCCTGGTCGGGCCCTGTCCATAGACACTGACGAGAGCAGCGAGACTAAGGGCGCGTTCACACGTTGTGTTTTCATTGCGTTTGAAACGCATTACTGCAGCTGAGGAGAAGTGATTTGCCTAATTACATTACTGTGTACATTTGTTAACACACGTGTGCGTTAACATTGCGTTTACAATGCAAGGGCAACCCAAATCTGACAAGGAACTGCTCATGTGATGAAAAGCATAGAAATTTCTATCACAAAATCCTAGTAACTTATGTGCATTGCATAAATAGCTCAAACATCGCATTCCTCTAGGGTTGGTAAACGCCATAGTGTGCACAAAGTCATAAACAAATGTCAGGGTTACCCTTACCCTTAACCAATCAGGTCTCTTTTTCCATTAAAGAACAGGGAAAGGAAAACATAAAAGCTGCAACCTGATTGGTTGCTGTCCGCACAGCTGACCCGGCTGCGCATGGCTACAATGTTGACGTTCCTCCTCCTGTGGGCGGTGCTTCATGACGTCGCGAACGAGCTCTGCAGCAGTATACAGATGGGCGGAGCTGTGTACGTGTTATTGACGGGATGCGTAATGAAGAGGGCGGGATTTAGAGCCTCCACAATGGCGGCCGTACTCAGGAAGAGGCGGTGCCGTTAGGAGCGATTGGTTCGCAGGGCGAAGAGGGCGCGGTACACTGCATGACGTCACCAGTGAACTGCAGAAGAGCTCGGGTAGGCGGACTGCCTCGTGTGATGGACAGGTGGAGTAGGGAAGAGGGCGGGGCTTAGGATTGCTTAGTTTATCGAAGCTCCGAGACTCTCCGCCAGCCCCGGCAGCTGATCCGCCAGAGCCCGGGACCAGGTGAGGGAGGGAGCCGGGGGAGCTCCGGGGATCAGGGCCCAGGACGGAGGGAGGGAGATCGCGGGTTATCTACGTCTTTATGGAGGTCCCCGGGCCCGACCGGCCGACACGTCACCGAATCCTGTGTGACGTCATGTCTGGCGGGACAACCTGTTACTACTCAGCTGACCCTCCAAAATACTCCCCATCCAGGGAAGATACCCCCTGAATGTGCCCCAAATACCCGCATAATACCCCCTCCTGTACTATCTGCCCCACATAATACCCCCTCCTGTACTATCTGCCCCACATAATACCCCCTCCTGTACTATCTGCCCCACATAATACCCTCCTGTACTATTTCTATACATCTCTGCAGCTGCTCTCTGTCCCTATGTGTCACCTATAGGCAGTGGGGGAGGGGCATCAGCTGTGGGAGAGGGGCGGAGCTGTGTATGTGATGTCATCAGTCCCCATGTGTCACCACATTCCTGTACAGTCATTATACACACAGATGTAGCAGAGCTGAGTGTGTCCTGTACAGTCATTATATACACAGATGTAGCAGAGCTGAGTGTGTCCTGTACAGTCATTATATACACAGATGTAGCAGAGCT
Source organism: Engystomops pustulosus (assembly GCA_019512145.1). Lineage (NCBI taxonomy): Eukaryota > Metazoa > Chordata > Amphibia > Anura > Leptodactylidae > Engystomops > Engystomops pustulosus. The sequence continues at coordinate 95,230,865 of CM033641.1, read as the reverse complement.
GAGTGTGTCCTGTACAGTCATTATGGAGTGGACTGCCGAGGACTGGGGTAAAGTCATTTTCTCTGATGAATCCCCTTTCCGATTGTTTGGAACATCTGTAAAACAGCTTGTTCAGAGAAGACAAGGTGAGCGATACCACCAGTCTTGTCTCATGCCAACTGTAAAGCATCCTGCAACCATTCATGTGTGGGGTTGCTTCTCAGCCAAGGGAATTGCTTGACCACAGTGTGTAAGGGGTTAAACATCCCAATACTGGCACCAGACTCACCCAAAGTTTGCCTCTTACCCTAATGATGCACTGCTCCTGAGAATGATGTTATCACTGCGTTGTCCCTGACAGGCAGAAGTAATCACTGCACCATCCCCCAGCTGCTGTGAGTCATCAGGCTCAGGTTGATTATTTCTGTCTGGACAGTTCAGGAAGCTCTGTGTAATGTGTAGGTTGAAGACAATCCAGCTTTCCTAAGGTCCTAAATTTTTATAATAGTTTTTTCAGCAAAACCACTCAGGTCAGGAATTAAACCACTGCATCAGTAGTAGCTACAGCATTCTCAATGTATTTTTGATTCACAATGCAAGAAAACAAATGGTATATTTCCTTTAAATGTGCTTGATTTTACCATTTTCTCTTTTTCAATATTAATTTCCTCGAGTAGTTGAAAGAGAGACAATAATTGTAAAAAAAAAATTGTGTGGTGAAAAATAACGTAGTTCCTTAAACACGGAATATGCCTATAAATGCTGTGGTGATCTTCCTTATGTAGTGAATGACCAAATGGGCATTTCCAGGCATACCTACAAGAACAGGATGTACCTGTCAGCAAGCAATGATGGAAAAATATAGATATTTATTTTCATCACACGTGTTTTCACCCCTAGAAAACCCTTTTCTGTATGTTGCAGTTGAAGTACTGGTGCTGCATTGTTACTCAACTGTCTGATAAAGACATTGAATGCAATTTTGTAATGTAGAAATGATTCTCCCTTATCCTCCGAATCCTAATCAACTAGGAATCATATTGATCCAATTATTGACCTAGCTGGTAAATACACAGTCGTGCATAGCCCCGGGCTGTTTCTGAACACTTTATCCAGTCTTCTGTTAATGAAAAGAAGGCATATAACATGTGGCCCAAGGGCAAACATATCTACACTCTGAATGTCATACAACTTAATGTCCCCCTATTACATTACATGTTACACTGTGCATTTTTCTTCCGTGTTCAATACCAGATTCTTATTCATTTTGTTGTTCTATGAATTCAGAGAAAATAGTTACACATGTAGAACAATTTAGAAGTTGATATAGAAGCTCATGGGCTGGGCTCTCCCCATACTCGATGCAATGACTGGTGTTAACCATTTTGGCACTGCAGTCTCTAAGCTACCCATAACTAGTCAAAATATACTCTGTCGGAAGGTTTATTTTAAAAAAATGTAATACATTTTAGGTATTCATACAAAAAAAAAATGTCCAAATCACCACAATTTGAATACAAAGTGATATAAAAGGTTGTACTTTCCCCAAAATGTTTTCAATGAAATTGTCTGCTGGTAAAGCAAACATGACACCTTACACAGGTGTAAATTTCAGCTAATTTGATTTTTTTTTTTTTTCAAAATAGTTTTGTTTAATTATTTAAAACATTACAAAAACTACAATAATTGTGGTAACTATGTGATCATATGTGAAAATGGTGCAACTGAGGTGCTTCCAGGGAAAATTGCATGCAATATTAATTACAGGCAGTCCCCGGGCTACATACAAGATAGGGTCTGTAGGTTTGTTCTTAAGTTGAATTTGTATATAAGTTGGAACTGTATATTTTATCATTGTAATCCCAGCCAGAACTTTTTTGGTCCCTGTGACAATTGGATTTTAAAAATGTTGGAACCAGGATTAACAATAAAGCTTAATTGCAGACACATGTGATAACTGTTATAGCTGATTATTGTAGCCTAAGGATAAAGTACGGTAAATTCCCAACATCCAGAGGTCTGTTTGTAACTAGGGGTCGTATGTAAGTCGAGTGTTCTTAAGTAGGGGACTGCCTGTACTGGCACTCGGATGTATGGCACAAGGTTGATAGCCTCTTTTTAATAGGGACCAATAAATCGCTGCCATTTACATGAAGGAAACCTAAGTTGCAGATTTCAGGTTGACCCCCTCACCTCCTTCTCTGAGACAAAAACAGGATGCTGCATCCTCACCTTCTGCACATATTTTTTGTGTAGAAACCAGGCTTTTCTTAGGTTCTTGAGAACCTGTGCCCAAGCTGTGCACAGCTCATTGACCTCAACCCCTACCTTTGGGTTGTCCAAGGCGGAGGAGAATAAGGAATATGTGGGGCAAAACCTCTAGTTACAAAATAATGAGCACACCCCAGTAGAAGCATTAACATGGTTATACAGCTAACTCAGCCAATGATAGATAGGAGGCCCACTATTCTTGTGAGTGCAGCATAACAACGCAAATGCTTGAGATTTTATTTCTGATGCTCTTTATGCTAGTTTATAGATGGAAGACAGATGAATATGACAATTTATATTCAACTTGGTACAAAACTCCCTTCAAAAGCGTGAGGTAACCTGAATGCCCCAATCATGTGTTGCCAAGAGCTTTGCCTAATGTAATAATAAAAAAAAACCTAAACTCATATCTCCCTATAAACCCTCAGCTTTACATACACCAGTGGCGTTGCTATGGTGGTAAAAGGGCCCCAATGCATATGTATCGCATTTTCAGTAATGCTCCCTCCTGTACATAACCCCCTCACATTTGGTTGTGCCAATAACAACTTTAGTGACGGTATATACAGCTACAGACAGGAGAAATCCCTACTTTTTACATCTAGTGACTGCAGATGACGTGTCCTCTATCTTCTCCATTAGGCATCACCACATCTTATGTTTCTCATTGTCCCTACACCTTGGTTCCCTGACAGTAATGTGCCCCACACAGTTACCCTCAGTAATGTGCCCCACACAGTTACCCTCAGTAATGTGCCCCACACAGTTACCCTCAGTAATGTGCCCCACACAGTTGCCCCACACGTACTCTCCTTACCTCAGCCACTATCATATTTTCCTTTCACTAGTAAGGTAGTGTAGCTCGGTGCATTGCTTTCCCCTGCTGGTCATGTGATCATGACATCATCACAGGTCCTGCAGCCTCCTGGTTGTAATATTCTCCTGGAGACTACAGGTCCTGCAGGAGAAAGCAGTAATACACAATTCTTCATCACGATCTATGTCCTGAGGAAACAGATTATGATGAGAGAAGGGAGAAATGCCCAGGTTGTGGGACAAATATTACGCTAAGCCGGGAGATCCTGGGCTCTGGCCCAAAGATCCTGTTCACAAGCCCCGCATCTTTTTACTTGGGTCGGCCCTGCCCTACACCATTACATAAACAAATAATACAGCAGAAAGAAGCTGTAGTTCTCAATAAGAGGAGTCTCCCCTCCACCCCACACTTGGCAGCAGAAAATAGCAGACAGGAGAGGGCGAGCAGTGATAATGTGACAATGAATAGATGGATACAGAAGATAGATCCAGAAGATATGATGGTTAGAGCAGAGGGGTGGGATGTTTCGGTTTTATAATACCATTGAATAAACATTCACATTTTCACTTATTTTGTGTACATGATTCAACCTCTTTGCAATAAACTCCACATTAAGCTATGTTATCCGTGCACAAGCTATGGTTACATTTGTCAGTAGCACATGCTTGTGATTATATCACAGGAGGCAGGGTCTGCCCTTCCATCTTGCTGCTTAGGTTTTTGCAGCGCTAAATAAGATGGACAAAAAATCCTATTCACAAAAAATTACTAAATGGGTACTGAGAGGCAAAATACTGGGAATTATTCACAGGTACACATTGAGCAGAATTATGTTTTTTTGTTTTACCCTTTAAAGAGGACCTTTCACCTCCTCACTTGTGAAGATTAGCATTCTATAGGGGCTGCTACACAGATTCAGGAGCACTTTGAGTTTTCTTTTTAGCCCAGAAAGATGCGGAGATATCAGTTTGATATCTGACTATTATAATCTATGTTTGGTCAGAGAGGAGGAGCTAGGGCTGGAGCTGGAGGTGTTTGTTATGCTAATCTTCTCTCAGCAGTAAAGAGCTGTGATTTTTTTCAATGTTCATGTAAAGGCAGGGGGGCTGGCTATATACAGGGGGGCTGGCTGTATACTTTGGGGGGGGACTGTCTGGCTATGTACAGGGGGGCTGGCTGCATACTACAGGGGCTGTTTGGCTATATACAGGGGGCTGGCTGTATACTGGGGGGGCTGTTTGGCTATATACAGGGGGGCTGGCTGTATACTGGGGGGCTGTTTGGCTATATACAGGGGGCTGGCTGTATACTAGGGGGGCTGTTTGGCTATATACAGGGGGGCTGGCTGTATACATGGAGGGGTGTCTGGCTATGTACAGGGGGGCTGGCTGTATACTGGGGGGGTATTTGGCTATATACAGAAAAGCTGGCTGTATACTGGGGGGTGCGGTTTGGCTATATACAGGGTGCTGTCCTGTATACTGGGGGGCTGTTTGGCTATTTACACAGGGGGCTGACTGTATACTGGGGGGCTGTTTGGCTATTTACAAGGGGGCTGTCTGTATACTGGGGGGCTGTTTGGCTATGTACAGGGGGGCTGGCTGTATACAGGGGGGGAGGCTGTCTGGCTATATACAGGGGGGTGGCTGTATACTGGGGGATTGGCTGGCTATATACAGGGGGTGTGGCTGTATGGGGGGGGCAGTTTGGCTATATACAGGGGGGACTGGCTGGCAATATAGGGGGGGCTGTTTACTGGGGCGGCTGTTTGGCTATATACGAGGGGGGCTAGATATATACTGGGGGGGCTGGTGGTGGCAGTATTATAGTAGTTATATTCTTGTACATAGGCGGCAGTATTATAGTAGTTATATCCTTGTACATAGGGGGCAGTATTATAGTAGTTATATTCCTGTACATAGGGGGAAGTATTATAGTAGTTATATTCTTGTATGTAGGGAGCAGTATTATAGTAGTTATATTCCTGTACATAGGGGGCAGTATTATAGTAGCTATATTCTTGTACATAGGGGGCAGTATTATAGTAGTTATATTCCTGTACACAGGGGGGCAGTATTATAGTAGCTATATTCTTGTACACAGGGGGGCAGTATTATAGTAGCTATATTCTTGTACACAGGTGGGCAGTATTATAGTAGTTATATTCTTGTACATAGGGGGCAGGAAAAATGAAAACGTTATGGATTTTTGAAGGTGGAGAGCAAGAAATGAGCGAAAAAAAACAGCGTCCTTAAGAGGCTAAACTCTCTAGTTTCTCCCGCAAAGAGGTTTGCTGGGGAACAGAACCTGTCATTCTTCATTATTATATCTAATGATCTTCAAATATTTGAAATAATTGTCTCTCTATCACAGTGCATAATTCCATTATTTCCTGGGGGTGTATATCATCTGGGCCTGTCTAGGATTAAAAAGCCCACTTCTATCCCTGATTTGTTCAAAATATGTGAAGACACCTGCCTTACACAGAGTATACACAGTTACTAAACCCTGTTTTTCCCATATTCTCAGATCCACATCTGGTATATGATATTACAAATTTGGTATCTTTATATCCTTATGGACTATATTTAAATTCCCCACACTGATTGCCATAGTGTTATGCTCCTTTGGAGGGTTTGGGGCAGGATTTCTACTTCCACTCTCTTACAGTTTCTTATATCAGTTACCTAATTGAATTAAGTTTTGTGACTGTTCTTTCAATTTAAATCTATTTATGCTTACTTCATCCATACCAATAGTCCCCCAATGATTCAATAAATTTGTCACCCCATTCCTCCTTTTCTCAATCCAACACTACATCCAGGTTTTATTTATACAAGGATGCTTATCCCACAAAACATACGGTATATACTCAAGTATAAGCCAAAACCTAACTTGGCTTATACTTGAGTTAGGTGCAGAAAAACCTAACTCGGCTTATACTTGAGTCTATAAAAATTATAAAAGACCCGAGGCTGACATGTTTCAGGCTATCTATTACAATGTGTACATTACAATGTGCGAAAGTCATCATAAGTCACAAAAAATGACACCACCCACAGCTCTGTACAGTGAAGTTTAAAAAAGTTATTAGGGCCAGGTGGCAAAATGAAGATTTTTTTTTTGTACAAGAGGTTTTAATTTTTGTAAATGTATGAAAACATTATAATGCCTATTCAAATTTGGTATCCCTATGATCGCATTGACCCAAAGAATGAAGTAGACATGTAAGTAGCGGTACACAGTGAAAGCCGTAAAATCCAAGCCCACAAGAAAATGGCGCAAATGGTGTTTTTTCCCCCATTTTCACTGCATTTGTAATTTTTTTCCTGCTTTCCAATACACAGCATGGAATATTAAATATCATCACTATGAATTGCAATTTGTTATGCAGAAAACGAGCCTCATACAGCTCTTCACATGGAAAAAAAGTTAGAGATTTTTGAAGGTGGGCAGTGAAAAACGAAAACGCAAAATTAAAAAGGGCCTGGTCATTAAGGGGTTAAACGCCAAGGCTTAACATGGCCATAAATTGTCGCCATTAGCCCGCACTTACCGGATAGAGTTGGGGGGGTTAGACTGGTAATAGTAAATGGGGTACCCAGTTGATTGTAGGTTATTGGAGCATTGTAACAATTATTAATGGAGAGTTATCCTATTTAAAGAGGACCTGTCACCTGTAAAAATGCCACTAGGAGCTGCTTTCTAAAGTTAGCAGCTCCTAGTGCTACAACAGACAGTGTTACACTGCTAGCGTTATCGGAAACCTCCCATAACGCTAGCAGGCACTGCTGCGATGTACACTATTCATGAGGGGGTGGTCTGAGGCGATGCCTCTTCTCCGGACCACCCTGGCCACTCCATAGGCCAGCGGTGACTGCCGGGCGTCATGCGTTAGCCACCACCCCTAATCCTGCCCCCTCATGAATACGCCGGACCGCTCTCTAGTGTACATCATGGCAGTGTCTGCTAGCATTATTGGAGGTTTCCATCCTATTTCCTCTTCCCATCTGTTATCCAGCAAACACCACATAGATACCAAGCTCCGGGCTTCTCTGCAGTCTCATTCACCTTGGACTTTGTGTATAAAATGGCGGCTGATGGCTGGTTCAAGCAGCAGCATTTTTATTCATTAAATTATTTTATTTTGTTCACTTATACAGAATGGTTGGACCATATACAAGCTCTTATACTTCTTGTGTCACCCCTTCATCCTCATAGAATGTAAGCTCTTGTGAGCAGGGCCCTCACTATTGTTCCATATGACTGTTTGTAATGTAGTATTTTATTTGTATATGTCCCCTATGATTTGTAAAGCACTGCAGAATATGATGGTTCTCTATAAATAAAAATTATGATTGCCATAAGGGAATCTGATGGTAGATATCCTTTAAACCATTGATATGTTGAGACCAGAGCAGTCATGTGACACCACTATAGCAGTTTCTGTATACAGAGACCAGGAGTAACAAGATCCCCTTGGTTAACAGGATGGGAGAAGAGCAGTTGTTATAAGCTCCTTTGTTGTTTTACAACATCCCCGTTGCTGCCTCCAATTGTTTATTCTCTGACAGCCCATATAAGAATCTCATGGTACAAGTACTTCCCATATTTTAATGCCTGATATATGTATGCACCAGCTCAGGGAACTCTGGTTATGTCTAGAACAAAAGCATTATGACCTATTATTACTTGTTAGGGCAACCCCTCTCAGCTTTATGAGAGTGGAAGATGTGGCTTCTGGGAAATATGCAAACACGTTTTCCAGGATGGGACAAGAAAATTCACGTCTCTTGCTTCTCTGTAAGGTGGACCCCCTTGCCATCAAGCATGACTTCAGGACTACGATGTAAATGCAGCTTTATACGTTTTAGATTTATTACTAAAGCCAGCCAATCAGTAATTCTTGTCACTTTCTTACTGTTTTCCAGAGTATTCATAAATGTTTTGCATTGTGTAATGTTTTTTTTTTCCATGAAGTCATCCAAACGGCCTACCAATATTATTTGTCTAGCTTAGTGAAGCGTGGCAAATCACCAAGATAGTTACTACACAACGCCATAATGCTTAATTTATTACTCAGCCTTGCAAGCAATCTGCATAGATGACACCTCTAATGATCTATCCGTCCCACACCACTCCAAACCTTTATTATAATGAATAACAGCAGCCAGGAGAACCCTGGGCTCATTAAGTGTTTATACATAAATATTTATGGTAGAGAAGAATGACGTTTCTTGCTTAGTCTTTGCACGTTCTCTCAGGTATTTCTATCAGATGCTCTGTTATGTCAACACATGCTGCATTGTACAGTGCTGCTTATAATTATAGACAGAGTCTAATATATTAAAAACCATATATGATTCAAAAAAATCTGCTCTTTAAAAGGACATGTGATATAGAAATATGTTTTACCGGTAATTTAATTATGTTAAGCTGACTATACATATTAAAAATTCTAAAACTTTGCAGAGATTTCAGTAGCCACTGAAGAGCACACAATCAGCTTACAGGATGGGCAGAGTTGTTTGAAATTAAGATTGTACAGAGTGTTTCAATGGGTGATTGATGGCAAACTATGTGCAGCTAAGCTGGATAGGTTGTCACTATACAGTCATGGCCATAAGTTTTGAGAATGATACAAATGTTAATTTTTACAAAGTCTTTTGCATCAGGTTTTATGATGGCAATTTGCACATACTCCAGAATGTTATAAAGAGTGATCAGCTTAACAGCAATTAGCTTTGGGATAGGGCTACCAGCAGTGCAGAGCTTGCTCAGGAATGGCAGCAGGCAGGTGTGAGTGCATCTGCACGCACTGTGAAGCAGAGACTCTTGGAGCAAGGCCTGGTGTCAAGGAGGGCAGCAAAGAGCCATTCAATCAAGAAAAACATTAGGGACGACTGATTTCTGCAAAAGGTACAGGGAGTGGACTGCTGAGGACTGGGAAAGTCATTTCTCTGATGATTCCCTTTCCGATGTTGTAACATCTGGAAAGCAGTTGTTCGGAGAAGACAACCAGTCTGTCTAGCCAATGTAAATCATCCTGCAACCATTCATGTGTGGGGTTGCTTCTCAGCCAAGGGAATCGGCTCTCTCACAGTCTTTCCTAAAAACACATCCATGCAATAAAGAATGGACCAGAATGTCCTCCAAGAGCAGTTTGGTGATCAACAATGCCTTTTCCACATGATGGAGACCTTGCCATAAAGCAAAGGTATAACTAAATGGCTTCTGGGAACAAAACATAGAGATTTTGGAGTCCATGGCCTGAAACTCCCCAAATTTAATCCATTTGAGAACTTGGTCATCATCAAGAGACGGTGACAACAAAAACCACAAATTGTGACAAATGCAAGCATTGATTGTGCAGAATTGGACGTATCATCCAGGATTTGCCAGAAGTTGTTGAGGATGCCAGGGAGAATTGCAGGAGTCCTAAGAAGAAGGGTCAACACTGCAAATTATGTTTACCTTGCTGCATTAACGCAGTCTAACTGTCAATTAAAGCTTTTGTTACTCATAATATGATTCCACTTGTATTTCTATATGTGACAAAATCATCTGACAAACACACATAAAAAGAGGGCAACAGATCATGTGAAAATATAATATTTGTGTCATTCTCAAAACTTATGGCCATGACTGTATAAATGAGTAAATTAAATACAAGATCTTAGAGCAATGATGGTGAACCTTTAAGCGGCCAAGTACACAAACTGAACCCAAAAACCCCCTTATTTATTACGAGGTGCCAACCAAAAATTAAAGCAGTAACTTATTGCTCCCTGTTCAACAACTTTATATTTGCCTCCTGAGGACATCAACACAGTAGAAAGATGGAAATTTTTCATAATTTTAGCTTCTTTCCAGTGTCCCCCTATACACAGAGAATCGTGGGGCCAGCAGGAGGTCCTCCAAAGATAATTTGGCACTGTCTACTCATTCTCTCTCTTCATACAGGCCCAAGTAGCGAAGTCAGTATCAAAATATGACTGAAAGCAGCATATTTTACGTTGTTTGGAACTGGAGGAAGATTCTTTGAGTCTTGTCTGGTGTGCTGGGGCGATGGCCGGGTGCCCACAGAAAGGGCTCTGATTGCCGCCTCTGGCACCAGTGCCATAGGTTCGCCACCACTGTCTTAGAGTAGCGCCAGCGGGACAGGGACTGTTTGGTAAGCTATGTGCAGCGGCGTGTATCTTTGTGCGCTTAAAATAAAGGAATTTTATTACATAATAATACTCACCACTACACTGTGCCTTGTTGAAAAGAGCAGTGCAGGTCCCACTCAAATCTGCACAGTGTCACGATAAATACAACATGGCTGTGCAGAGCGCAAGCATTCTGGTAAAGACAGAGTGAACAGGGAGAGGACGTCCTTGTATGCACAGGGCTTAGAACTGAAGAGGACACTGAGCTGTTCAACCAAAAGCTAAGGATGTGTGGGCTACTGGAAAACAAGATAAAATAGATTTTGTATTCAGCATGAACTCTTCCATACGGCATTTGCACTTCGGAAAATGGCCCTGTAATTAGTGTATATGTGGAGATCATTTTAGGATTAGGGGAGGGCTGAACCCTTTCCAGCAGGATATACTGGTGTGAATGGGTAAAATTATGGGTGACGGGTTTTTAAGGAGTTTGGAAAGATGGAAAGAGTTTTATATAATTGTAGTACACCTACTTATCTAAAGGAGAACTAACCAGGGATCAAACAGGTTGAAAACATATCCATTTTCCGTGAGGGCAAAGAGGGTGTAATAGATTATGGTGAGGAAAGAGGTTAATTATTCTCTAGTCTAGGCACTTCAGTTCAATTTACTGAAACTACAATGAAGGATACAGGCAAAATTATTCTTACTTTTTATGGACTGGAGATACAGATGTCAATTTTCATATTACGCGAGAAATGATATGGTGGTTCCTGTTTGTGGTGTGTGTACCAGAGGAGGAGATTGACATCAGGCTACCTGAGTCCTATTAGCAGCACACGTAAACAGAGTGGTGGGAAAATGCTACTACTTGTTATATATCCCAATCTGCCCAAACTGGCCCGGCAAGGAAGGATGCCATATCCACTACGTAGAAGCTCGTGATTGTTTGTATTAAAGGGACAAAAGATGGAGGACATAGACATAAAACATCCTAGTAGGGCAGAAAGCTGTTGCCCAGTCTAATCACATTGTCTTGGGTGGAGCTAATCTCATGTACTAATTGTTAGGCTTTTGATGTATTGTATGATCAAATAGAAGATAACAGATGGCACAAACAAGGCAGAATCAGTATGTTCTGATAGAAGATGCATAGAAGGAAGGTTGTTGATGTGTTGTGGTCTTGTGACTTGTGTGTTGATTTAGCACATTGCCTATTTTGAACGTAAAAAATTAAAGGGACTCGGTCTCAATTTTTCCCACTCATAGTCATGTGAAAATTAACAGAGAAGAGTTCATATTTGCCTGAGATGAGTAAAGATTTGACGCTGCATGGAGTGTGTACTTCAGACACCCTAACTTAGTTCTATAGGCCTATAAACATGCGTTTTCATGTCGATCGTCCAGGAACCAATCTTTTCACACCAGGCATTGGGGTTCTCGTGATTCAAAACCAGAGATACAGGCAGTTAAAGACAGAGTGGGAATGTGAGCTGCTGAGAAAAGACCAATTTCAGCTAATAAAAATGCCTGACCCTGCTATCTAAAAGATGGATGTCCTATATAAATATGAGAGCATTTGCTAAGGTCTATAGAACCAAGAACCTAAGCTGATTCATCTCGGCAATAAATAATCTTTGACTCATTTTCACATGATTTAGAGTTAAAAAAGTGATATTACATAAATACAACTAAAGTTCTATATTTCATACCATAAAGGAGGGGGACTAGTAGTGAGGAGTAATATCTGGCTCTTTAATGCTCTTTCATGTTTTATTAATTGTACTAAATAGGAAGGGAGAAATCATTCACAAGTGCAAATGTACACATTCACCAAAACCATCTATATCTATGCATCGTCTATGTCAGAACGTACTGACACTGGTAGTTAATTTGCTAAAATATGGTCCCTTACAAACATCAGATTCCCTTCAAAGCACAGATTCAGCTTGCCTCCTGGTTCATCGTTTTAGACTTTTCTCAAAATGTCACTCCCAGTAATACATGCTGCATGTAGGGTTGTGTATTCAGGATGCTTGCAAATATTTACTTGCTCCCTGAATGGCTAAAGCGGGTGAATTGAGGTTACTAACATCAGACCACACTGTTTATTTCTTTCTCCTGATAAACGTAATATTAAGAATATGCAGTTATCGACCATTTCTCCTAATGCATCAACCATGTAACTGGTTGACTCTCTGTACCATACCAAGCCTTCAGGTTTTCATTTTCTTCCTCATCTAAACTGTGAGGCAGTTTAGGGGTTTTCAAAGCATAAACATCTTAATAGGCCTTTTCATAAGCTCAATCAATACAGATGAAGAAGGTAATTACCCAGATCATCAAAGATCAACCATCTCTGCAGGCTACTGAATAAGACAGAACAAACAACTCACTGACAGTCTAGTGATTAGAACGGTGACTACGTATGGGTTCCATTCTTTTGGATAGGAGATAGAGACGTGACTGTCCAGCCACTTAAAAAAAAAAACCAAAAAAAAAAAAAACCCCAGTCGATCAGGGCTGCGAACAGTGATGAGCAGGGGTGCTGGGTGATGGAACCCAGCTAATTGGATATTACACTATATCTTTGGATTAAATATAATGATTTTTAGCTCAGAAAACCCCTGTTACGTCTTGGCGTTCTCCTTTGCACATATTATTACCATGCAAGCAATCTACCCATTCCGGCAGCATCTCAAACACTGAGAAGAAGGGTGAGGAAACAAACTGAGAAAGTGATCACGATGTCAGGAGAGAGTGGTGGTGATCAACTATACGTTTTGAAGCAACCGGATAGCAACAAACATGACAACAGACTCTACGCCAACAACATATAGGAACTCCACTGGGGACTAGTGTTGGATCTGTATGTAAGAAGTGTAATAATATTAACAAAAGAAAGGGGTTGGCTGAGACCATGAAAAACAGATATGTGGCCGGGGAAGGGCTGCCTAAAAAAATAAGTTGTACTTACCCCTGCGGTCCCTCCCGGTGGCCCGCGCTGCCGTCCTACTGCGCTCAGACCAGCTCCGCCAGCCAAGGTGGTCGGCCACTTCGACGAACACCATTTGCAGCACTGTATCTGCACTGGATATGGGGACAGTATGGGCGTGACCAGCCACCTCATCTGGCCCGGAAGCTAGTCTGAGCGCAGACCTATCCCGGACATATATCTGTTTTTCATAGGTCGCGGAGAACCCCTTTAAATCAAAAGAGTCAACAACATTTAATTCCTCAAGCATAACTAACTTACCACTAAGGTAAAGGGACTACAAAATTCAATGATGTGCTGTTACAATTGCTAGTCTCATTGTCTATACAGTAGCGCTTTCTAAACAATGGATTGAATGTGAATAATATTGAAGGATTTTAATGAATACATTTGTGACCATTGGCTTGAACCAATGCATGTGGCATCACATGCCTAGTAAGCAAAAAACAGGCTTACGTAAGCACCATTGAACTCTGATTGCTCTAGTATTGGTGAACTATCTTTAGGATAGGTCCTCAATATTTTATTACTCATTAATTTGGCCAAAAATAATAGGACAAAGGCGACGGAGAAAACAGACAATTACTGAAGTTGTCTGAAGTTGCAACCAGTAAGTGGATTCTCATCAGACCTTTGTCATGTTATATGAAAGAACACATCTATCAGATAAATTATTCTAGAATTGTGATTCACATGAATTTATGAAGGAGCATTTATTAACTTTTATGCACAAATCTTGAAGGAAATTACATAATCACTAAAATTTGTTTTCACTTGTATGACAGATGCCTCCTGACTAATAAGATGGTTATAGTTTTTAGTATGAGTAATGCCGTCGCTTCTAGAGAAAACAGAAGGGATCAATAAATAGAAATAGCATGAATATAAAGAAAAGGCAACAAGAGGCAATCAAAAACCGAGCCTTTCTCAAGCCTTTCTTTATAGAATTGAGGTAGGGAAGGATATTGTCAAATCCCACAAGTTTAAGATATCTGAATATCAACTGTATTAATTGGAATAGGGAGACAAAAATTACAGAAGTTCCTGATGCATTCAAGTGTCACCAAACATGTTACTTGAATTAAGGCGCCCTGGGAGATTTGTTCTAAGTGAATTGTATGTAAGTCGAAACTGTAATTTTATAATTGTAGATCCAGACAAAAAACATTTTTGGCCCCAGTGACAATGGAGTTTAAACATTTTTTGCTGTAATGGGACCAAGGATATCAATAAAGCTTCATTACAGGCACTTATAGAGCTGATTATTGCATCTGGGGACTTATAGTAAAGCATTAGAAAGCTTCCACAGAGGTCAGAGGGTCTGTCTTAACTATGGTGGTCTGGTAGTCGGGTGTCCTTAAGTAGGGGCGCCGTATATTCGATTGTGGATATGATATTATTGTAATACTGTTGACCATGATGAAGTTTACTGGCCAAGTAGATGTCCTCACACTACTCTTGCGGCCCTCCCTTTTCTCCTTATGCACCATACTGCCAGTCTCCCCAGATAAGTGACAAATCCAGTAGTTACATAATAATACATTTATATATGACCGCTTTGAGAAAGCTATGCACATAATAAACTTCCTCCGATCCAAAGTTGATCTCAGGGTTGACCACGGATCAGACAGTATAGAGCCATGGTCCGTTCTTCCATGTGAACAGGTTGGAACACCCATATTCCATTACCTCCTCATGGGATCGATGAAGATAAAGCCTTGTAATCCATGAGCTTGTTTAGTCAAGAAATTTACATAAGACATGTAATCTTTTTATGTGCAAATAGGAAGTTAGCTGACTAAAAAAAATAAAGGTGAGGGTTTAAATCTAATATGCTGTGTAGGAAAAACAGAGCTCATATCACCCCGGACATGTTTTTCACATACACCTTTCACGGTTTCTGTAGTAAACACTTCCAAAGCGAACCATAGCCTCCAAATAAATTTCATGCTTTACTTTACACTACAGTAACTGACTGAGCAATGACATTATTTCTTGTGGACTATGTTTTTTTTAAATTAAAGATAAGATTAAATCATATAAAAACCAGGATAGAAACTTGATTGTACTCGGGTGTATAATTTATGTACTTAAATAACCTCTTCAATGGCTAATATGAATACATTATAGTATGGTGACTAGAGTATTATGATAGTTTGAACATTAAGCAGAGGTATACAGTTCTCATGGACATGCAGTTCTGGCAAAAAATTGAATAAGGTTTTTCATGAAATGCACCAAAAGGATTTCAATTAAACAAATATATTGAAAAGTGATCCTTCATATCAAAGTTAAAAAATCCCTGCTCTGCCTGGGATTAACTGATTCTTCATTCTTAAGTGCCTGGCTGTCTTCATTTCTGTCCAAAAAAACACTGTAGTAATCAGATTGTAATATGAAACCACAAATAGGAAGTGAGAGTGTCAGGGCAATGAGCAGCATGGGCACTGATAGGGGTGTTTGAATTCGGTTACTTGAAGAAGTTAGGTTTGATATAGCGATTGGAGGCAGGATATTAGCTAATTACAAATACACTTTTTAAGGTTTTCACAGTTTCTTGAAATGTATAATACAGCACCTGGTCAGAAATGTCTTTTACCCCATCAGCTGACATTTCTGTCAATAAAATGGTCTGCAAAAGGAGGGTCACAGGATCCCTGGCCATGAGCAAGGACATTAAGATGTAGTTGATAACATAATCACTAAGAATCCTGGAAGGTTTGTATGTCGCGTTCATAAGGTGAAAATTACTTCTGAACCAGGGGCTCACTTTACATTTCAAGAAAGTGGTGCAAACTTTTAAAAGAATATTGTATATTAAAGTTACCTAATATCTTGTCCTCCACAGTAAATGAAACTGAAGTAAAGGGCCAAATCCTCAAGGCAAACAATTGTTCAACCCTGAAGCTTGCTGATGGGACTATAGTAGCTACGGGATACAATAGATACAATGGACTCCTGTGCCACATAATTTATGTCGGTCCCACTATTTGGCCCCATTCTTCAACAAATTTGTCATGCAAACCTATGCATAGGAATGTTATACTCATGAGCAAACCTTAAATAAAATAGTAGCAGGCAGCTGAATCTATGTGACTGAAAGCCAGTTGTGATGACTCGCTTAATATGTTTGTATAATAAGAAAGTCCAAAACCTGAAAACTGTTAAAGGAGTGTGTTATCTATTGTACCTATAACAGCCATTACTGGCAGTTAAAGGCTTGACTGAACTTTCTTCAATTGTGGATGAGAAATTAAAGCGAATGTCACGCAAAGAGTTTGACATGAAAGAACAATGTCAGTTGTTAGTGATCAGACGCTTAGAGAGTGAGAGGTCAACTAGTTCTACAGTGTGGTAGGTTACATCTTGATGTACTTTGGTGAGCCATTCTAATCCTGAGCCCTGAACGTTGCACTTGCAGGAGACCGATACGGATTGTTGCCTATATGATTACCTAATCTGTATTGCCCTATTATCAGACATTATGATATTATTCTCTACTGTATACAGAAAAAGATGGGCACCTTGCAATTGCAGCTCAGACTCCAAAACGTACCAAGCGCAAGACCCAGATGATCTCCAGAAGAAGAGATGGACAAAAGAAGCTAAAATGTGATGAGCTGCATACAAACAGAAAAGGTTATCTTATGACTGGAGCTCTGCATTAGAGAAGTTGTCCAGCCCTCAGACAACCCGACGTAATGTCAGGTGTAATAAAGTATTCCATAAACATGAAAGAAGAAAGACTGAAACTTGGAATTCCCTGCCTTATATCATTGTTAATCAGACAAACACATCTCTGCAAATACAATTTGACCCAAATATAATGAAAATAACGCTATTACAGCTTATAGACAAGATTCAAATCGGGGAATTAGTCAGAACACCATTCCGACATCCAATTGACAACTCTGGAGGACGACTTTTATCGAAACTGTAACACTATTAGAGGCCCCATTCAGTTGAACAGAATTGTTGTTCTTTTAAAACAAGAAAAGTGGGAAAAGACTGCCAAGAGTCAGTTTGTGCCATGCCTCTAACAACTTGACAAATGCTCTAATCTGTCAGCAATATCTAGCAGGTTTGGGTAGTAGCACCGAAAGCTGGTATATGAACTTTGGTGGTGTGTTTGTTCGCAGCAACAGACTGTCAGAAAATGTTTTTATGTTCAGATGTAGCTGGTGTCGCACTCTGGAGCACTGGGTGGTTAGATCTTCACAGACCCACAACCCTCTGAATCAAAGTATATCGTGAATTAGCAAAATCTAACCATTACCATAGAGCAGCAGCTCCACCAATGGACTTTTCTTATGGTATAACCCGTGATGCGAACCTTTAGAGCCCAGTGCCCAAACCAACCAAGCCACTTATTTATTGCAAAGTGCCAGCACAGCAACTTTTTCTCCTTGGTCTTTGAAACTTGAACGATCAGCCACTAAAGACACCACGCAGTTGAATGGCGGAGGGCATTCACCTATCTAGTTGGAGAAGAATTCTGTAGGAAGATTCTTGAGTCCTGCCTGGTGAACTTCAGTGCTGGAGTGATGCCTGGGTGACCACAGAGGGCTCCGAGCTGCTGCCTCGACACCAGTGCCATAGGTAACACCACTGGTATAACCCATAAATTAATCCCGCGCAAGAAGTAATAATTGGGTCTGACTAACAAGAAGCGCTGCTTGTGGAGAGAATGCAGAAAAACCTTATTATTGTGTTTGGAAGGATCACAAGGATCAAGAGTTCTGATCAACGATATCAGCCAGGATAGATATCAGCCAGAATATAGATTATCATATATATCAAAATATCAGATTCTTTGTATGATGTAACCTGTCCCTTATTAATATAAACCTTTCCCAGTATGGATGACCTATTTAATCAGTTCTTTGTTCCCAGTTGATTAGTGATCTCTCATAACCATATGCCCTCCACTTTTTGAGATAACTAAAACTTAACAGACTAAACATACACAAATACACAAAGGGACACTGTTTCCCCTAAAATAAGAATCCCCAGAAAATAAGACCCTAGTACAATTTGTGAGGTAGAAATATAAGGCCTCCTGAAAATAAGACTAGCGGCAGTCATTGCATCAGTCCCCCTCACCATACATTATATTAGGAAATATTTAGATGCTGCAGAAGGTTGTGACATGGGAAGAATTCATGGAATTAACTCACGGCTGCTGCCTGCAAATGTGATACCAGCCGCGACCAGGATAAGAAGAGGGGTCATTTTATGGAAAGGGCTTTTATCCAAACATGAGAGACTGGGCCAATGATTCAATGGAATCACAGAAATACAGCTGAAATCAGAGTATTGAAGAGTATAATGATGTGGGGAAGTTGATTTTGTTCAATAATTAATGTAAATTCTTGGATGGAAAAATAAGACAACCCCTGAAATAAGACCTAGTGCCTTTTAGGAGCAAAAATGATATAAGACACTGTCTTATTTCGGGGAAAACAGTATTATACTCTAATAAGCCTTCTTTTAACCTTTCCTCCAGTCAACGCTTTGAGTGATGCACTATCAGTAACATGAGGCCGTTGGCCGAGATCAGCCAAAATGTGTCCCTTCGGGCAGAAGCAACAACGATGTGGAGCCGGAGCGCAAGTGATAGGTATGTACTTTTGCTTTCCTTGCGGTATCCGAATCAGCTGCAGCGAGATTGGTCAGCTCCTAGTTTTCACTACCAAAGAAACGTGTATGGTAAGACATCCTATTATGCTAGAGGTAGAGTGTAACGGAGTACACAATGCCATGAAATTAAAAGACTTCATGTTAATAATAAGCGCTGCTTCACATGGAGTTTAGAAAGGAGTATGTGGAAAAATGAAAAATATGAAAACTTCAAAAAGAGACATGCATTTTTTTAATTTTTTAATTTTCATTTAGAAGTTAAACAGGTAAGTGTAACACCATATCCAGGAATAACACTTCAGTGAGCCAAGAATATATTTGATTTGTGATTATTCTTTAGTACAGTCCTTATCATACTTTTAGTCAGCATATTATATGTCTTGTTAGCTAGGAGTGCAATCATGTATATGCTGTTATTATATTACGATACTCAATGCAATATTATGCGATGTTGTTGCTGCTTTTATGCAAGAAATATATTAAATCTGTAATTACGTTGTTCGGCTGCAATGAAAACTGCCTGAATAATAGATAGATAGATAGAAGAAGATAGATAGATAGATAGATAGATAGATAGATAGATAGTAGATACTGTAGCTATATAGATGATAGATGATTGATTGATTGATGAAAATGATCGATAGAAGATATAAAGATACACTAGAGCTGCTAAATAATGCATACAAGTGCAAGAAACATATATGTAGTTATATTGTTGAAGTTACTAAGCCCTGGACTCCACAGTCGTGGAGTGAAAATGTTGCAAAGTTTTTTCAATCTCTTCACTTGGTGGCTGAAGAGCCTGATCAGCTCTCCCATGCCATCTTCAAGCTTGTAGCACGTAAGGACTGGTCATGCCTGTAGAGCTGTTCACTCCTCTGCCTCAGTCATCCTGTGTTAATAAAACGCTACCATCTACTGTCCACAAAGTGTTTCTGTACATGCATTTCTCTTTTGTTACTAAATGGTTCAACTGTGCTTGTAACTACCTCGGGTATTGCAGGCTGTCCGATTAGCTGGCACCCAGGAATGTTTGCAGATGCTGAGACCAGAGTTATAAACGTAGACTCAGCCCTGGGTTCTGGGTTTGTCTCTAGTCTGTCTCCAAAGGAGAAGACACATCACAAATTGGTGCTGTAGATGCAGAAGAGCTGAACAAGTCCGAAAGGAGAGTCATCCAGTGATATCCAGTTCCTGCCCTGAACAATGGAAGATTATCTGCACTTTGATTGCAACTTAGCACAGCCATACATGCCTTAGGTGGAGTGTGCACAGCTTTTAAGGTTCTGACCTTTGTGCACATCTTAAAATAAGCAACGTAGTTTTGCATCAAATCTGTTTCCCAGCCTGTCCCTGGCTAAAGTCCCCCATCGTTCAGCCATCACTACACCAGGAAGTACCCCGGGGAAACTATACCACGCGGCCCCCATCTTCTGTCTCCACTGCTGACCCTGAGGGGTGGAAGAGTACCCCAAGAACTGTGCTACCATCAACTGCATATTATGGCATTGCAGATACAGCAAAAAATGACCTTGCAAATTGTCTCATGGTAATTTATGCACTGTTCATTCTGTTTACAGGTGAATATTCCTGGAGATTAAATGTCCACCATAGAAGGGTATACAAAGATCTACTGTTACCACCATGATGAAGCCCACACTTACTGGAGTCCTACGAGAAAGATCCAGAAATGAAGAGTATTTAAGACAGTTACACCAGACTT
This sequence comes from Engystomops pustulosus, assembly GCA_019512145.1. NCBI lineage: Eukaryota > Metazoa > Chordata > Amphibia > Anura > Leptodactylidae > Engystomops > Engystomops pustulosus. The sequence goes on along the minus strand of CM033641.1, from coordinate 95,210,289 downwards.
TAAAGTAAGATTTGATAATATATTTTTACTTTTCGAACTGAAGCCAAGGCAATAACTTCTAGATTACATCAGATTTGTTTAACTAAACAGGTAACCATCATACACGGGGGACCACTGATCGAGAAATAGATCTAGAAATAATATTTATAATTAACTCTATGTTAGAGATGTTTTACTAGGGCCTAAAGCCCTTATCAGTGTACAGGCGACTTTCATATTAATATTTCATGGTTGGTCCTGGTACCAGGAACTTGAACATAAAACCAAGACACGTCAGTCTCTTAGTGTATGTAAAGATCTTCTCCCGTTTTAATCTCTCAATGCATAATATCAAGAAAGAAGAGTCATCAAAGAGGCATGAATAGTATACGCAAAGCTTTGGTCATCAGCACATTCTGGGAAAAAATTAAAGGCCTTGTCACAGAATAGCTTATCTACAGAATGTCTCCAGAAGTTTCTTCATAACCAAAACAATAACAAGAAAACAGGGCCTGAAGGAAGTAGAGATGCCAAGGATAATGTGAAAGGCAAACAACAGTTTAAAACAAGAAAAAATAGCTGAATAAAGGAAACCTACCACTTCTGATGGTAGGTATAGAGTAAATACTGGGCACCAGCTCAGGGTGAGCTGGTGCGGAGCCACCTTAGCCAGTGTTTTAAACCGCTATAACGCGGTTTAAACACATTGATTTACAGTCCCAAGGTAGCTTCGGCGCTGTGTGCGGCCGTGCGCGCGCGCCCCATAGGAAGTGCCGGAGGTGTCACGCGAGCACGGCCGCGCGCAGCGCCAAAGCTACCTTGGGGCTGTAAATCACAAAAAGTGGTTTAAACGCGATATAGCGGTTTTTAAAACACTAGACTAAGGTAGCTCCGGACCAGCATCACCCTGACTGGTGCCCGGTGTTTACATCTAATCACACTCCATCAGAAGTGGTAGGTTTCCTTTAAGACATTTAACTCTATAGCTACTGAGTGGGCAACATACTCCCCCCTTCAGGCAAGGCCTGTAAAGGCGTCTGTTTTGTTCTCTTGGTCAAGATGGCCGCCGTAGAGGAATATATCACCAACATCTATATATGTGTCCCTATAGCTGCTGCATTATGAGAAGTTCAAATCTGCCAGATCTGTGGGGTCTATTACAGTATCAGTGCCAAGGCCCACCCAGGTGCCATCATAGTCATTCCAACCCTAGTGTGTAACAGCTCCATGAAAAGGTAGTGGACTGTGACACTAGAATCATCTGTCGGGGACAAGATAATAATGTGCGACTTTGATGTTTTTTACTTCACTCACAATCTCTATATTCTTCGTCACTCACTGAACACATGAATGAATAAATGGGAGCCTAAGAAGGAATTCTGTTCTTAAAGAGTCTCACAGAAGACCTCATTGATGTGTATAGTATAACGCGATTAATAGAAAAATAAGAATAATTATATCAGAATTTGATTAATAAAAAGTATAAAGCTAAGAAAAAAACTACGTACATACTCGGTCATAAGCCGACCGACGTAAGCCTAATTTCAACACAAAAAACTGGGTAAAAACTGGGAAAAACTCGAGTATAAGCCGAGGGTGGGGAAATGCATTGGTTACAGCTCCCAGTAATAGTCTGCCAGCCCCTAGCAACAGCCTGCCAACCCCTGTAGCATACAGCCTGCACAGCCCCTGTAGTAGAAAAAAAAACACTGTACTCATCTTTCCGACGTCCCCCAAGGTCCTCTCTTTCAGACTGTCTCAGACAGAAGAGGACCTATGGGTGACGTCAGAAAGGTGAGTTTGTCTTTATGTTTTTAGTGACTCGAGTAAAGCCGAGTTAGGGTTTTGAGCACAAATTTTGTGCTGAAAACTGGCTATACTCGAGAGATAGTAAATAAGAAAAGGATCAATGACATTTGTACATTAATAGAAAATCCTCAGGTTTGTGTTCTGTCAAAACTTGTCAGAAAGCTGGTCAGTTCCAATTTTTAGTTATTCCCAAACGCTGGCTAAAAATATAATAAAATGTACTTACCTTCTTTTCCCTCCCATATAGGGATAATAATGATAATAATAATTTAATATAACCATTATATTCCGTAGCAGCTTACAAATCATAGAGGAACATATACAAAAAAATACATAACAGAGTAACAAAACAGTGATATGGAACCATAGAAGTGAGGTCCGCTCGCAAGAGTACAGGCTAGAGGATGAAGGGGGTGACACAAGAGGTAAAAGAGCTGTATATGGTCCAGCCATTCAATAAAGGGAACAGAATTAAATAATTTAATAAATAAAAAATGCTGCTGCTTGAACCTGTCATCAGCCACAATCTTTATACAAAGTCCAAGGTGAATGTAGCTGCAAAGACACCCGTAGCTTGGTATCTGTTGTTGCTGGATAACAGACGGGAGGAGGACACAGGATGATAAAGAGAGTTGAGATTTCATGATTTAGTGAGTGTGATAAGTTTGCCTAAAGAGATGGTTTTAAGAGCACGGTTGTAGCTTTGGAGGTTGGGTATTAGTCGATAGACCAGAGGAAAGGGATTCCAGAGAATTGGTGAGCTCAGGAGAAGTCCTAGAGATGTGCTGAGAGGTTTGAATTAAGGTCTAAAATCGCATGGCAGTCGAGAGCAAGAGTTGGGCGATGGCAAAGATGAGAGAAGAGAGGTAGGGAGGTGCAGCATTATCGAACTTTGTGGATGTGGATTATTTAAACTGGTTTGGAATAAGACTGGCAACCAGTGCAGTGACTGGTACAAACTGGAGGCGTCCGTGTAGCGTTTGGTCTGAAAGACAAGCCTTTAAAGAATAGATTGCAGAGGAGAGAGTTTACAGTAGTGAGTGGAAGACCGATTAGTAGGGAGTTACAGTAATCTAGACAAGAGTGAATCAGAGCAACAATTAGCATTTTAGAGGTTTGAATAGTAAGAAATGGGCGGATTCTGGAGATGTTTCTGAGATGCATGCGGATGAGCGGTGAAGCCTGGCCTATATATGGCACCTGACCACCCAGGTGATTATTGGCTGCAGGTGTGACCAGCTGACCACAACACCATAGAGACTGATAGCCATGCTGTATATGCTTCACTGAATCGCCGGAGGAAAAGAGGAAAGTACACTTTATTATTTTACCAGCCAGCGTTTGGAAGCTACATAAAAAGAAATGTTCACTTAGGAAGCCCTCAAGCTCTGATATTGTTGAACTTCTTTGTCTTCTTTGGTAATGACAAGGAAAAGATTAATTTTTTTCAAATGTAATTTGGAGCTGAACTAAATAGGAACAGAGGAGATTGAACAAATAATTGTTTGCCCACCTCTCTCTCTCTTTGTGGTTGTGATTATAGAGTATACACTGTTGTTATTATAAGGGTTTTAATCCGTATCCTCTGGTAGCTGAAAACTAGTTGGACTGTCAGAGTAGGGTTCTAAAGGAACATTCATTGGGATATGTCACTTTATGTCAACTTGATCATGGGCTGCAAAAATGGTCCAACCAGCATATACAGGCAGTCCCTGGGTTACGTACAAGATAGGTTCTGTAGATTTGTTCTTAAGTTCAATTTGTATGTAAGTCGGAACTATATATTTTATAATTGTAGCCCCAGACAGAATTTTTTTGGTTTCTGCAACAAATGGATTTAAAGAAAATTGGGTTGTCATAAGAACCAGGATTAACAATACAACTCAATTGCAGACACCTCTGATAACTGTTACAGCTGATTATTGTAGCCTAGGGCTAAAGTACAGTAAATTACCAATATCCAGAGGTCCGTTTGTAACTAGGAGTTGTCTGAAAGTAGCATGTTCTTAAGTAGGGGACCATCTGTATTGAGCTTAAAAAGTAGCAATGTGACTGGATAATCTGTAAGAAATATTGTTTTACATATACCCACAATACCAGTATAGACAGAAAATATTTCAGTGCCTCTCTGATAGCCGAATGTGGATACTTCATGATGAAAAGCAATTACCATTCCAATTAAAATGTAGAAGGAGTGATACCGCTATGTGATGGGGGTGGGTAAGGAATGACCCATTCTTCAAAGCAGTATTTATATTTCAACAAAGACAACCTAGAGACACCTTGGTCTGGTTTGATCTCCTCCGCACTGTACTGATCCGCAGAGCACATTCATCAGTGGCCTGCAGAGGTTCTTCCAAAACAAACAATCTGCCGGCTCCAACCACATCACAGGAACAGCCCAGCCTTTCTCACATAGTTTCAAAATGTCTTTCTCTTTAGAGAGCATAAAATGTGCCTCCGCCTGACACCACAGCCCGTCTGGTATTGAAATCAAAGAATATGAGGGAAAAAAAGCTAATTATGTTGAATTGCAGGCATTGAGCAAAATGTTAAATAGATGCTCAAAATGGTTATTCAACATAGAATATGCTTTTATCTGATGTTGAATGACACAGAAAAGAGGGGCTTTACCACAAGGAATATGGGAACGCCGTTCCCATTGAAAGCCTTTTAATTATTTACTCTTAAAGGCACAGTACCATAGCTGTTTCTTCTTTGTCAGAGATTGATGCCATAATGAGGCAACATTTTCCCTGTGAGAAACTATTCACTTTTGCACTGTACAGGTGCATACGGGGTTTACTGCAAAATTCAAGTCTATTCAACAGATGGCAAATGCAGCCATGGTATAATGACATTGATATGATACATTTTTAGTAAACCTCAGGATACTCTACTCTCTATCTTTAGTAAAACCGGGTATTACCTAATACAGTCAGTGGATGCTTCAGTTATGTCGCTAACAGTTTCAAAACTTAAGGGAATCTCCTTCAAACATTACAGTTTATTACTTATCCATAGAATAGATGATAAATGACGGGGGTCACACTGTTCATAGGAAATGGTGCCATGTGTCCCCACTTAAAGGGAACCTGTATGTTATGCTAAAAATGTATGTTAGATCTGGGTTCCATTCTCTATATAGTCGGAACTATATTGTGGAAATACCATAAATGTACAAAATGTATAAAGATGCTATACTAAAGTAGTTATATTTGAGGTTATAGTAAGACACTGGGGGTCATTTACTAAGGGCCCGATTCGCGTTTTCCCGACGTGTTACCCGAATATTTCCGATTTGCGCCGCTTGTACATGAATTGCCCCGGGTTTTTGGCGCACGCGATCGGATTGTGGCGCATCGGGGCCGGCATGCGCGCGACAGAAATCGGGGGGGCGTGGCCGAACGAAAACCCGACGTATTCGGAAAAACCGCCGCATTTAAAAACCGAAACTGTGTCGCTTGGGGAGCGCTCACCTTCACCTTCTATGGGATGGTGCATTCCGGGGCGTTAAGATTATTTTCGGCGCTGCAGCGCCACCTGGTGGACGGCGGAGGAACTACCATCTTAAATCCCAGCCGGACCCGAATCCTGTGCAGAGAACGCGCCGCTGGATCGCGAATGGGCCGGGTAAGTAAATGTGCCCCAATGTGTCTAATACATGGTTATTTCTGTTGAGCCCTACAATCAATGCCTCTTATTTAACATTATTTTCTATCTAAATATAACTGAGCCTGATATGCTGTAAATTCATTGTGGGGCATCTGTAGCTCTTGGTATTATTAACTCTTTTAACTCTTTCTGGGTGAAGGAAAAGTAAAATCATCATCTAGTCACCGCACCATAAAATACAGGGTACACGGTTACTAAGGGCTGTGCGCCAGTTTTCTGGTGGACTTCGCACATTCTTTTAGGTACAAACTGCTTGTGTGTTGTATGTGTTTTGTGGTTTGGCTGCATTATTCTTCTTGATGTTCTTAATGCAAAAAAAATTTCTGTACTGAAATGGGCATTAAGGTGCTCAATCGGAACATGTGCCACATTTATCATGCAAAATCCGACAGAAATGCTTTGCAGGCCCTATGATAAAGGTGCACTTTGTTTGGGCAGGGCAAAGATCACCAGAAATCCCGAATCTGGTGCACTGTTCTTAGTAAATGTGGGCCATAATGTTATCTATATTCTTTGGATTACTACTATTGTGGCAATACCCCATTTATGTAGATTTATTGTTTTTCCCAATTTTACTGAATTAAAACAATATTGGAGAAAATCTAACTTTTTTTCAGGATCGCCATTTTATCAGAGTTAAAAGTTTTATCTTTTGTGAGAAGAGTTGTTATTTTTAGTGGGCTCATTTTGGGGCACATAACATTTTTAGAACATATTTTGTGATGGTATTCAATGAAAAGTCATATTTTTTCATTTTTTTAACGGCGTTGACTGTTAGTCCAATAATAACACCGATTTATTTTACAGATTGTTATGGACATGGCAATACCAAATATGTTTTTTTTTTTTTACAATTTATTCAGTATTTCTATGAAAGGGAGGTGTTTCAGAGAGTTATACTTAATTTTTTTATTAAAATTTTTTTTTTTACTTTTTGACTCTGTTCTTAGTCTTGGACATGAACAAGTGATGCTCTGATCACTTGTTCAAGCCACTACAGCTCTGTCAAACTAATATGTTGCAGACGAAGGCAGTGTGCCGAAACCCACGCTGGGGTGTTAGTCATCCAGGTAGTCACTAGAGGCTTCGGACACAGGTATAATTTACCATATATGTTGATTAAATGCCCAACTTTACATTTGAGGCTTTGTTCCTACTACTAATGCACATTTGGCTTTGAATGTTTTCTTGAAGGACATGATTAGATATGCTACAATTTGGAATATCGGCCATGTCAGTTACTCCTAAATCAGTTTTTAAGACAGGTTTTTCGATCTTTAATATACATAAATTATGTACTTGTATAATATGTGTCTTTTTCTGCTGGTGTCACCCCGATGTTTTCTGTCTGTCCCTCCAATAAAGTGCACTTATTTTTATAAATGTTTTCCCTTTTTTATGAGATCTAATAAAATATGTTTAAATATATTTTGATGACCAATTTGCTTTGTGCAGCGCTATGTAATCTGTGTGCGCTAGATAAATAAAGAATTATTATTATTATCACCTTGTTGTTGGAAGTCTGTTTTTTGTGTAGGGTTTATATACTACTACAGTATATTGCAGTGTATAGTGTAAATGACTGATCATGCTGACAAGACTAAACCAGCTACCGAAACCTAAAAACCGGAAAAAAAACCTAAATCAAATCACAGTGTCCTGAAGCCTATAGAGCAGTGGTGGCGAACCTATGGCACGGGTGCCAGAGGTGGCACTCGGAGCCCTTTCTGTGGGCACCGAGTACAGAATTTACCAGATAGGACTCGAGGCTTCTTCCTTTGGTCCAAGACAGCGCGGGATGCGCCACGCTCAGTGCTATTTTAAAGTGACACCTACTTGGCTACCAGGACTACAGGAGGTAGCCAGAAGGTGATGGATTATCTTTAGAGTTCCTGCTTCTTCTTTAGGGGACCCTGGTGGGAAACTACAATCCAAATGTCTCCGACTTTCTATTGCATTGGTGTCCTCAGGACGCCAATACGGTTAATAGGTTACTGCTAAAATTGTCATGTTGGCACATTGCGACATAAAAGTGAGTTTTGGTTGTAGTTTGGGCACTCAGTATCTAAAAGGTTCGCCATCACTGCTATAGAGGTACAGTTGGAATCTAAATAGTGGAAGACAGAATTATAGATTTTAGGTGAATAGATCAAAATGATGATGCATAAGGTTCTACAAATGGTTCCAGAATGGCTAAAATGTGACATACATTAAATTACAGTTATGAGTATGTTGTTTTTATCATCATCGTTATGCGTGCCCTTTAGTAAATACTGTGTTATATTAAAGCTAAATTATTGTCCTTGTAAACTAGAGAAATATAAACTTGCTGTAATTTAGAAGTAACACAGGAAACCCTTTTTGACTGAGAAGAAAAATAGCTTCAATTAAGAAAACATAGCAATACTAGAATTAACACTAGCTTCCAGCACATCAAGGTAGACTTTCCCTAATGACTAGCTATTTTTCCCTTGCCAAGCACTCATATTTTGCATAGTTCCCAGGTGTCCCACTGCCTGTGATGTGCTTGCCTCAGGAGTACACAAAGGAGCTTGTAAAGAATTCTAATGGTTACTCTGGCAACTCCACCCGGAACTATGTACGATAGAGGAGCCTGCAAGACTTTTATTGCAGTCGGAGGATTGTGTTGCTAAACAACTAGTGCAATATCAATAAATACTAAGTAATTTAAAGGTCATTTTGTAGGTGATGTTAAAAGATGCAGTTGGTGTGTGTCCATTTATTCATGAAGTTTGATTATTGTATTGTGAAATGGAGACAAAAATCTAGACCCATTAGGCTTTCGTGGCCATTTCGTATGTGAACATCATGAGCTGAAATAATGGATCTCAAGTGCACCCATTTTACAGGCCCCATTCCACTAGCTACTCATAGATGTAGTGGAGTAAGTAATGCATTATGAGGAAGCATCCTTTTGTTTCCTGAGTGAGCTTGCAGCAATGCTTGTATTTCACAAACCTTTGTAATTTTTTGTTTAAAATGTTATGTTGTTCCTCATTCCCTTCTTTAACAGGATGTTTCCCTGTAGAGCAGGGGTGCACATAATGGCGGCCTGATACAGCCTGCACCCTACTGCTGGCAGATGCCAGATACCAATGCAGAAGGTACAGTGCCTTGCGAAAGTATTCGGCCCCCTTGAATGTCTCTACCTTTTGCCACATTTCAGGCTTCAAACATAAAGATATAATATTATAATGTTTTGGTGAGGAATCAACAATAAGTGGGACACAATTGTGAAGTGGAAAAAAATTTATCGGATATTTTTAACTTTTGTTAAAAGATAAAAAACTAAAAACTGGGATGAGCAATATTATTCGGCCCCTTTACTTTCAGTGGAGCAAACTCACTCTAAAAGTTCAGTGAGGATCTCTGAATGATCCAATGTTGTCCTAAATGACTGATGACGATAAATATAATCCACCTGTGTGTAATCAAGTCTCTGTATACAATGGAATGATTCACAAATAAGCGTATCCAGGTAGGTTAGAATGGCCAAGTCAAAGTCCAGACCTGATTCCAATCGAGAATCTGTGGAAAGAGATGAAAACGCTCTCCATAAAACCTCACTGAGCTGTTTTCCAAGGAATAAAGGGCAAGCATTTCAGTCTCTGGATGTGCAAAACTGATAGAGACATAACCCAAGTGACCTGCAGCTGTAATAGCAGGAAAAGTTGGCGCTACAAGTATTAAGGGGGCAAAATAAAATTGCATGCCCCACTTTTACAAAAGTTTAAAACATCCAATAAATTTTGTTTCACTTCACCATTTTGTCCCACTTGTTTTTGATTCTTCACCAAAAAAATTACAATTTTGTTTAATTGTTTATTTGTTTAATGTTCGTTTCTTCTGGGAGAAATCTGTGGTACAGTATGGACTTCAGTTAGCTTACACCTACATGTATTGGGTAATGCACTGCACCCTTTGATATAACTTACATAATGATGTTTAGCTTTAATGTACTATACTTTCTATGCATTGGAGCCTTTTGGTCTCATTCAGGTCTTTGTAGACCAGAATCATCTGTTTACTTTAACTTTGTGGCATGTTATTGTTTATTTGGTTCCATTTTTATACTACCTGCACCAAAGTTTAACGAACTTAGGTTGTGTCATAGGCAGGTGTGTTGATGGCAATAGAAGTGGACTACCTAAGCCACAAACATGGGCAATAATAGAACCTGCTCTATAATTTGTGGCTCTGGCAGCTGGCTCAAACACCATGCCGTAGAAAATACAGCCAAGTGTGTGAGACCAATGAAGTAGTTGCGCCCGTACACTAGCTGTTGAAACAATTGTTAGCACACATCCAATATGCAGGTCTGTGTGTGTGTATCCTAATAACATTAAAATCTGTATCTGTTTTACATTTAAATTGATTTCTATAATTGAGGGATATACATGTGATCAAATTCATTTGCTTCCATTGGTCCATATGTATCATCTCGTTAGCATGGCTACCTAATCTATCCTTTGTGAGGCTAGGTCTATGGGCTCTAGCATCTCCTCTATTTATGAATAGAGGCCTGCCATGGACTATTGGAACCACTGTAAACTGGCTAACTTATTTTTTACTTACAGGCGGTCCCCTACTTAAAGGGAACCCGTCACCACTATTTTCACAAATACAGGTAGTGACAGGTTCCTATAGAGCTCTAATAACTATCTGACACCCTGCTTTTAGCTAAAAATTGTTCCCCTCAGATCCCCATAAAATCAGAGTTATAATCTTGCCTGGTATCTATGCAGCTTTGGAGCGAGTCCACGGGGGCGTGGCCTAATGTCATGTGACCAGGGTGACATCATCAAAGGTCCTTGAGCTACTTAATATGAAAACTATACCCCATGTACATATCTGACCACATAAAACCATCACAGCAGCCTCCATGGACTTCTACTCCTCTCCATGCAGGCTGCTGTGATTTCATTTGATAAAATATGCTGTGATTTCATAGTGTACAGTTCCTAATGCTACAAAAGCTATAGGACCTGCAATGATGTCACCCTGGTCACATGACATTATAGCAGCATACAGAGATAGGGATGGGGAGGAGCTGCTGGATTCAGCCCGAGGAGGCCACGCCCACCTGGACTACATGTAGCCATGCTTAGTTACCAGATAAAACTATAAAGTTGAATATATGGGAATCTCAGGGGCATAATTTTTAGCTACAAGCAGGGTGTCAAATAGTTATTAGAGCTCTATAGGAACCTGTCACTACCTGTAATTGTGAAAATAGTGGTGACGGGTTCCCTTTAAGAACACTCGACTTACATACGACCCCTAGTTACAAACGGACCACTGGATATTGGTAATTTATTGTACTTCAGTCCTAGGCTACAATGATCAGCTGTAACAGTTATCACAGGTGTCTGTAATGAAGCTTTAGTGTTAATATTCATTCTTATGACAACCCAACATTTTTAAAATCCAATTGTCACAGAGACCAAAAAAGTTCTGTCTGGGATTAAAATATACAGTTCCGACTTACATACAAACTCAACTTAAGAACAAACCTACAGACTTTATCTTGTATGTAACCCGGGGACTGCCTGTATTGTTGGTCATTTAATAAATGCTTAGCAAAAAAAATGTTATTTGCCTGTTTCTATGGTGTGCAACTAATTTATAATTGGTTTGCATGGTATAGCAATATGTATTTTTTTTTACTTATTTTTTTCATCTACGCAATTATTGCACAAAAGCATTCCACTCTCATGGTCATGTAAAAGGAGCACATTTTCATATGAATGGCACAAAATCCACTGGATTTTCACAAATGTATCAATATACCTGTAACTTTATAATTAAGTAGCACCAACCAACTACCATAGCTCAAATATAAGTAAGACATCACATATCAAGTAAACAATTTTCATTTTTATCTATATGCAGATTAGGATTTCATTGCATGATGCACATTACCATAAGATTTGGTGTACTACCTCTCTTACCCAATTTCCCAGCCTGGCACCTCCCAATCAGTTTCTTATTGACAGTGCCTTGCCCCGCCCCCCGTGAAAGTGGGATGGCGTGACCATGAAGATTTTAAAGGTGTGATTTAGAAGTACCTCTTTAAAATGGAATGGCAGACATGACTGGAATTTTTTAATTGTTCTATGATTATCGCCTCTGATTATGAACTTTGCTTTGCTTAGCTGTATGTAGGAATTATTTCCTTTTTTTATTTCATTGTTTTATTATTTTTAAACCATAATCATAATGTATACTATACTTCAGATTAATTATTTTTAGGTAGAATACAGACTGAGCCAGTGATTGTTTTATTATTCCGGTCAGTAATCGTGTGTACTAGTATCATGATGAACACTCAGTAAGAATCAATAAGGTGATATTACAGCACATTCGGCAGCCCTGCTCAGTAATGATTTATTCCTCTGAGCTCCAAGGGTGCGGATAAAAGTGTGGGAAAATAACGTCTCCTAAAACAAGTTAAATACACAAGGTAGAGGAAAATATTGACAGTCCGTTCATAGTTGTTGCATACAAATAGAGGAGCTGAAAGAACTTCTGATGAAAACAATTTTTTTTCTGTTTTCACTTCTGTGTTCAGTATAAAATTGTATCTTTTAAATGAAAATAATGTGGAATTTAATTTCTTTATTGTTTTTAAAGACATTTATGTACATCTGTATATAAACAAATGTACATTACTATCTATCTATCTATCTATCTATCTATCTATCTATCTATCTATCTATCTATCTATCTATCTATCTATCTGTCTGTTTTGTAACCTGCAGCATTTATTTATTCACATGATAAATAGGGAGTATGTTGTCTAAAGTAAAAAAAAGTGGGAAAATATGCACATATGTTTTCCAGGAAGGGATGAGAAAAACCATGCTTATTTTAGCTAGATATACTAGATTGATTTTAATGTCGCATCATGTCATTAGGCTTCCTGAAGGTAATGCTTGATGTCAAGGGAAATGCCTTACACGGTAGCTAAAAGAGGGGTGGTTTTCCTTAATCCCTGGAACATTAATTTGCATATTTTCTCATATTAAATGCCTATAAGTCTCCACATGCCTACAAGGGGGTCTTAATTGGCAGTCTCCATAAGGAAAATTCTTACTTCCCGACCGTGAAAAAGTGGAGCGAGTTCTTGCTCCAAAAAAAGTTGCAATTTTGGTGCAAACATCAGCAAATTTTTCAGTGATGTAAATTAAATTCACTCATTTAACTGCAGTGATACCAAATATGGTGTTAGACTCTACTGCTCTGTATGTATACATATGGTAAGGTTTGTTGCAGTTACAATATATGGAGAGCTCTAGCTTGCATTGTATAGGAATCACGTGGCATCATTCTTTGGTAGTTAAGTCTGAACTGACGATCTAGTGTTTTATAGTATTCTCTGGTGGCACCAAGCTTTTGTTTTTTTAAAAGGGTTAATTTAATATTTATTAACAATATTAAGAAAAACAAACAGATGTTAGTGCATATCTGTACATTGAACAATGACAATAACAGGCAATGCAAAATATACTGGAGAGGATACAATCAACAGAAAATAAGAATAAGGCCCCAAAAGGCGGAGAACTGACATTGCCATTGCTGGAACTAAGCTTTTCTAAAACAATATATCCCCAAATACAACAGAGATTGATCCAACAGAGTATAACCCCATTTGCTGGTGAATGTTTTTGGAGAGATTCATGTGTCCCCAGTCCCAGTGTCAGCAGTCTGCCAAGCTCTTGTTTGGTAGACAGCCGACCCCAAAAACCCCCCCCCCCCCCCCAACAAATACATACAAACACATGTTCTTGTTTAGAAGGATTGACATGTAAGCAATCAGGTAGTTGTGATTGTCCAATCAGGTGCCAGATTAATGGATTTTTACTGTATTTGTTATTTCTGAAAATGTACAGGTTTATTCTGCTCCTATGGGTTAAACACATCCTCGTAATTGTATAATTTAATCCATTTTTATTAATGCTGTTTATAACTAATAGGGCAGTCTGAGTTCTTTAAGCATCTCTGCAGGATTGTGTTGTAACAAGGTAGTGTGCTGCTGAGAGTTTGTTTTGATCTTTGGATGATATCAAGTATTTAGCTAAATGAAGTAGCGCTTCCCACTGATTTTGGATCAGAGATGAGAATGAACAGAGCTGAATAAATTGCATTTAAAATGGCAGAAATAATATTTAACAGAAAAAATACCATTCCTGTGGTAAAATTTCTTAAAGGGGTTTGCCCATGAAAGAAAATTTTGAAATTTCAATCTTTTTATGTTGCAGTGTTATTAAGGATGAGAATATCTCATAACTCACTTCATACATACCAGGGTTTTAACTGTTTAAATATTGTAGGTCAAGCTGCCCACAGCATTTAGCTGATAGAAAATTCACACAGAATAACTGCACTGCTCTGTTCCATCACCTCATGTCACCATCTACCCTCCCATATAGATTGTGAGCCATAACGGGCAGGGTCCTCCTTTCACTTGTTCCTGAACATTGTAGTTTTGTATTTGTACTTTCATACACTCTTGTCTTAATGTAATATATGGTGAACCCCTTATGGATTGTATAGCACCAAACAACTACACTTATCTCTCCCTCAGCTTTCCCTACACTTGTATGTAAACAAATAATCCACACAGAACTGCACATTGATCACAACCTTCCTCCCCCCATCACCTCACACGCCATAGCAGGACACGGCAGGAGAGACTCTCCAAGTCTTCAAGCTTTCCTCTCATGTGCTGTGCTGGAGTTTTATTAGATAGGCAGGTACATATGTAGAAAGATAGAGAGAGAGATAGATATGTGATAGATAGAGATATAGATATGGTATAGATAGAGAGATATATGACTAGATAGATAGATAGATTTCAGGGACACACATTCTGCCTCTTTCAACTCTTCAACGCTTTTTATTTGGTTTCCATAAAAAATATTGACATCACATAAACCCTAGCACTGCGTCCATGTAGTGGACTACAATACCAAGCCTACGCGTTTCGAGTGCCTACACATGCTCTTTGTCAGGGCTCATACATATATGAGAGGGAGAGACTTTATACTACAAAAGGAAGGGACGTCAGAGGGGGGAGGTCACAGAGTCCGCCTTCGTCCGTGACATCAACCATGTTTGGGGAGTGGCAATGGGTTCCAACATGGCACGCACATATGCCAACATTGTAATGAGAACGCTTGAGGAAGACACCATCTATGCCTCCGCCCACTTTAGGCATTGCCTTCATTGGTGGAGGTACATAGATGATGTCTTCCTCATCTGGACTGGTACTGAATGTGAGCAGAATTATGTATTTTAATTTTTTTTTGCTCAGAATGATGGTTACACTTTAAAATAAATATTTAAATCTAATTTTGAGTTATTTGATAGACAAGGTAAAGCCAGGTAACCTTCCCAATTAGCTCTAGCTTTCACATTCATTTGTTTTGAATGGGATGCTCTTTTGAGATGTTCCCAGTCTGTGAACTGACTAAATGGCTAGCTTTCACAAAGTGGAGAATTTGTCTTTGTATACAACACAATCTCACCAGATACATTCTTTTCTTGAGCTTGATCTGCCACACCCAATGGTGACATCTGTAAAGACAGAGATTGAGGACCATGGGGACCTTATTGTACTAGTTTTATGTGACAAGTGACAGCTGGCTTATCTGTACAGGCGGTACCCTACTTAAGAAAACCCGACTTACAGATGACCCCTAGTTACAAACGGACCTCTGGATGTTGGTCATTTACATTACTTTAGGAATAGGCTACAATAAACAGCAATAACAGCTATTAAAAGTGTCTACAATGAAGCTTGATTGTTAATCCTGGTTCTTATGACAATCCAACATTTTTAAAATCCAATTGTCACAGAGACAAAAAAATTCAGCTGGGGTTACAATTATAAAATATACAGTTCCGACTTACATACAAATTCAACTTAAGAACAAACCTACAAAACCTATCTTGAATGTAAACCGGGGACTGACGGTACTTACTTATCTAACTTACTTGGGTTCTTTACTTTAATAAGGGTCCCATGGCCACATTTTTGTCGGGTTTCCCGACTTTTCGGGGATCGATTCGGGGATTGTGTCACACGGATTCAGACTAAGTGCAGGATTTAACATTTAAATTTGTGTTGCAAGCGAAGCACTTACATGCAACGGGAAGAAGAAGGTGAACTCCGATGGACCTGAGCGGGGAGCGACACATGCAGGATATCGGGCGGAGAATCTACGTGGATCGTGGCACAGTGTCAAAGAGTCCGGATCAGGGAACGCTTCTCGGACGGGTAAGTAAATGTGCCCCACTGTGTAAAAAGGTAAAAAGATTTGTCTATAAGTATATTAAAAGAGAGGCATTTGCTATGTGGCATTTCTTGCTCCAAAATTTTGTTGCTTCTCACTTTAGTCACATTTTATTTTCAGTTTTACCAAGAAAAGTGTATTTTCCATTTTTTTACATTTGGTCCCAAACAATCTGGTGAATAGATTTTCAAATAGACAGTTTTGGCACATATAGACACAAGTCTGGTACTGTATAAGGTTCCTGGCACACAAATATGTGCTCGCCCATGCTTGCGTGCAGGAGAGAGGAAGTGTGAGCACTCCTCATCCCACCCTTCTCTATTAAAAGACAAGTGGCTGCCTGGCTCGGTCCTGGTGCGGAGACAGCGTCTGCAGCCATACGTTTGTCTGCAAGTAGCTTATGTATGTATTATGCGATTTTCTGTCATTATAGCTGTGAAAATACATGATTTGGATTTCAATTGATAAATCACTTTTGCGAAAATAGATTTTTTAAAAAAATTTTACTAAGCATTTGGTAAAATTACAATTTCGTATATTTAATTAAAAAACTTCACGTTATAACTAACATCGTAACTTTATTTTCCTGGTCAGTAAGACTTCTGCATGGTGATAATTCAATTTCACCAGATTTTAACACCTAAAATAATTACAATTTTTTTTATATCTTATTTTTTTATTTTGTGGGATAGATTATAAATTTGATTGGCATCATTTGGAGGTTCGCCTGTTTTTTAATTTATTTTTAAGTGATTGTTAAACAAAACTTTTTAGCATTTTTTTTTTTTTTACTAGGGGCACTAGATATCATGCTACATATATAGATCAGGTTAACAGAAATGGAAGTAGCAAATAGGTCATATTTATTAATCTGTTAATGAGAGACTGTCTAATATGCATTAAATATTAATTATCTTGCGCTACATTAAGTGTGAAAAAAACAAATGCCATATTGGTTTCATCCATGTGCCACCTGTATTTGTGGAGTTTTCAGTTACTAGGTAACACACTTATGACACATATCTTATTTTTTTGGTGTATAATTGAGACTTTTGGAAGGTATTTTTTGTGCATTATGTATGATCATTTTTTTTTTTGTGATGTAATTTTGCCTATCCTGGCAGCTGCAAATTTTAGGGTTTTTTTAGACTTTGTTGCAAATGTCTCAAATCTACATGGACACAAGCCATGTGAGGGGGTTATATATTGTATATTTATATTTGTATATTTAATTTAAAATCTTCACGTTATAACTAACATCGTAACTTTATTTTCCTGGTCAGTAAGACTTCTGCATGGTGATAATTCTATTTCACCAGATTTTAACACCTAAAACAATAAAAAAAAAATTATATCTTATTTTTTTTATTTTGTGGGATAGATTATAAATTTGATTGGCATCATTTGGAGGTTCGCCTGTTTTTTTAATTTATTTTTAAGTGATTGTTAAACAAAACTTTTTAGCATTTTTTTGTTATTTTTTTTGGTGTATAATTGAGACTTTTGGAAGGTCTTTTTTGCGCATTATGTATGATCATTTTTTGTGATGTAATTTTGCCTATCCTGGCAGCTGCAAATTTTAGGGTTTTTTTTAGACTTTGTTGCAAATGTCTCAAATCTACATGGACACAAGCCTTGTGAGGGGGTTATATACAGGAGAGGACATAAGCCACGTGAGGGAGTTATATACAGGAGAGGACACAAGCCACGTGAGGGAGTTATATACAGGAGTGGATACAAGCCATGTGAGGGGGTTATATGCAGGAGTGGACACTATTGTACATTTTGGATTTGAGGCCATGGCCTGCATTTACAAGCACTGTAGTCATGCCCTTTGGCATACCAGGGCCGGTTTTTATACAAATCCGGGCCTTGGGCAAAACTAAAAGCGGGGCCCCAAAATAAAACTATTTTATGAACAGTCACAGTCACTAAGAGGCTCCATTTATGGTGTTAATATGTAGCCACATTAGGCAAAGAGGATCGATTGTTCATTGTATCGCTGTTTCGCATTATCTGTGAGGTTTAGCGCTTCCTGTGTGTAGCATCATCCAAATTCTCCCTGTAGCCTAATCTGCAGGGGGTCACACTTCAGAAGGCGGTATCTTTGGCTCTATGACACCTAGAATCACACTTTTTCCTATGGAAGAGGAAAGTCTCCTCTTTTATACAGAGGCTACTGGGTCGTGGAGTAGCCGGAGATGAAGTTAAACAGTAGCCTCCTACCAGATGTCTTTGTAACTGCGCACCCTCAACTGAGAAATCTGCCAACTGTGCATGCACAGAACAGCAGGCCCATGTCTGCATGGTCACTGCTCCGAAGCCTGCTGTTCTGCGCATGCACTGCTGTTCTGTGCAGCTGTGAATGCCGAAGACATCTGGTAGGAGGGTCAAAGAGCCTACTGGGGCATGGAGTATCCGAGCCATGTAGCCTCAGCTCTGGTTACTCCATGCCCCAGTAGCCTCTTTAGAAAATGCACATATTAGGCAAATAATAGAAATTTAAAGATTGCGGGGACGTGAGGATTAGCCCTTATAAGGGCTATCCTCACATCCAATAGAGGCCCCTACCACCTGATCTACATTTATAGGCACATCCGTGGTGGTAGGTTCCCTTTAATGTGGCAGGTCGGGTGCCGTCAGTGCGGGCCCCATGGTTGCTACCCCTGTAGTTACATCCCTGCATGACAAGGAAGTTGGCTAAAGAAACAGAGACACTTGGAGCAAAATGGAAAATAGCAAGTATGTTGAATATTCATGCCAAATGTTTCTTTTTGATAAGACTGAGGTATAATGCCGAAGCCACTTTTCACCTTCCTGACACGGCCCATTTTTTCAAATCTGCCCTATGTCACTATAAATGGTTATAACTTTGAAACGCTTTAACATAGCCAAGTGATTTTTAAATTTGTTTTTTTAAATAGTTAACATTGTACTTCATGTTAGTTAAAAAATTTTGGTGGTATGTTTTGCATTTATTTATGAGAAAATCAGATATTTGGTGAAAATTTGGAAATATTCTCGATTTTCGAACTTCGATTGACAGAAAGAGCAATTTAGCACCTACCCTTAAACCAGGTTGTTTTCCATGCATGAGCTGTGAGAACTGCAGCTACATGATCAAGGGAGAGGTTTTTATTAACCCAGTGAATGGCAGAAGATACAACATTAAACATCATCTTACTTACAGGTCCGACCATGTCATCTATGATCTGGTGTGCCCCTGCCCGAAAATATATGTAGGGGAAACGACCACAGAATGGAGACTGAGGTTACATAATCATCGGTCGTCCATTAACACCTTGAAACTAGATTTATCAGTGCCCAGACACTTTAATGATTGTGGCCATACTATTCACCAATTGAGATTCTGTATTATTGATCAAGTACCTCCACTGAGGAGAGGTGGAGACAGACGAAAGATTTTACTCAAACGTGAAACAGAATGGATTTTCAAACTAAACTCGTTGCAACCAACAGGTCTGAACCTGGACTTCAATGTAAACACCTTGGGGGAGATTTATCATCAAGTTTCAGAGGTAAAAATGTTCAAGTTGCCCATGGAAACCTTTCATTTTATAAACAGCTGTGGGAAAATGAAAGGTGAGCTCTGATTGGTTGCCATGGGCAACTAGAACAGTTCTGCTCAAAGAGACTTATGATAAATTTACCCCCTTGAGTTAAGTGTGCCCTGGATGCTTACTGAGGTTATTGATGACACATATGATGTTGTAAGGAATTGATTACTTTGATATTAATTTTGACTTCTCTTTCTCTCTTTTTACATAAATCACTATTCACATGAAGCTTTCCAACAACCGCACCCGAGTGTTTACCACCAGCCACCACTCATACATCATGCAAGACCAATTATATGTTCTATTAGTGTCCACACTTCCATGATTCTCCAATCATGTGTGGTATCCAATAATGAGATATCCAATAATGTGTGGTCACCTGCATGGACCCTGGATTAGGAGACCCCGACCTTTTGATCTTGGTACCAATAATGATGATGATAGATCTTTGATAAGCCCATTATATTTAACCTTAGCGAGTAATATTGCAAAGAAGTACATTTATTAAGTCTTGGGCAAAATTCACCATGGATATTTCACAACACTTACCTGTACACGAACCTGAAATGCGCATGCCCACCTCCAGGTTCACTTCGGACCCGTCAGATGTTTTCTCGCTAGAGTATGGTGGATTCACGAGTAGTAGACAACGCTGTGAGACTAGAGGATCATGGCGGTACGCGATCACAAGGTCCCAGCTGGTCACCTCTGGATCCCCTCCTACATCGACACAAGGTATGTCACTATCTGTGAGTGTGGGTTTATCAGTCGCTAATCACATTGTATGTTTTGAATATACCCTTATGGGGTTAAATGTATATGATTAATTATACTTGTTTTCACTGATGATGTCACATCCTGCGGAGGATATAAACCCGCCTTGTATCATTGTTTGGTATACTTGAGAATGGCTACATAGAGTTAGCTGAAACGTTGTATCTTTTCCACTGGTGAAATAAATACAACTATTCATTATGCCTCTCTCTACACACCCTGACGGATTTTTGTGCTTTGTGGCTTAGAGAAAGCTTTGTCTCATGCCATGTGCTGATATTGTGATTTTCCCTTGTGACCCTGGTTCCGTTCCTGACTATGCTCCTCCGGTGCCTGGCTTGCCCTATTGCTACGTATCTGACTCTGATCCTGTGCTGCCTGTCTCAACCTCCTGCCAATCGCTGACCACAAGTTTGCCTGACGATTTTGGGTTTCGCCTTGGCCGCCACTGCGGATAAAGTCGTGCCTGGAATGACCTGGTTGTACAACGCAACAAGTCCAGCCTGTTTTGCAGCTGGCTCTTGTGAAAACCGGGTACCACTTAGACTCTGGTCCCAAGTGTCGGCTTACGTCATCGACCGCGGTGGTACAGAGGATCCACTACCACTGATCCTGACAATATTATTTTTTGCTGCCCTTTCCTTGCCTGTGCTTTTTATGTTTATATACACTTACACTTTGCTGGTATGTCCTTATGGTGTATCCTTTGTTTGTTGTGGGATTTGTGTATACTAAATGGGTATGATTTGCCAAGGAGGGGGGATTTGATTGCTAGCTGTTGCTATAAAGATTTTAATAAATGTATTAATAAAGATTTTTTTTGAACATTTAAAGGGGTTGGGCACGTTACCTCATGTTCCTTGTAACTTTATGGACAGGGATATCCAGCTGCTGAAGTAAAAGACATTTCCAGAAAGTGGTGCAAAACTTTTTAATAAGTGTATACTAGTAAATAACCTAATATCTTGCCCCCCACACTTACACACACATTACAAAATACATGAGGTAAAGTGGACAACCCCTCTGCTGTTTATATGTAACTAATAGTCACACAAACATTTAATACCACATTTCATTCCTATTTAAAGAGAACCCGTCATGCAAAATAACCCCTCTAATCTAAATAGATTTTCCTAAACTACCATTAGAAAGCATTGTCTCTATCCCTTCATTGTCCCTCTACATGCCTGTAAACTTAAGCAATGAGGTCCTAAAGTTGTATGCAAATGACCTGTGAAATGTCCTATGAGTAATTAGCATATTGAAGCTGTCCAGCTTATTCATGTGGGAGGCACAGCCACACCCCCAGTGCTTGACTGACAGCTGCTCCATGTAATTGCTGCTCCATGTGCTTGCTGGTGGCCACACCTCCTGCAGCCTGCGTGGGTGTATGTAGGAGAGATACAACAGCTCCAGGCAGCCATGTTATAGCAGAACATGTCAGGCACTTGTGTAGCTGATGTCTGTGTATCACACATATGTATTAGGAGGATGCAACATGTCAGCAGATGCACTAACTATGCTTTACTATACATTACACACAGACATGAGCAGGGGGACGGGGAACAGGGGTGACATCACTGCCTCTGACCATGTGACCAGCCTCATTTACATAATAAAGAAATGATGATTTTACAATAATTAATGTATGAAATGACTAGATAAAGGCTGGGATGGGATCCTTGTGAGCTGCTCCAACAGGTAGTAGTGACAGGACTAGTGGCAGAGACCTGATGACAGGTGTCCTTTAAAAGATGTAATAACTTTCCTGACCATAAATATTACTTACACCATTTAAGTCATATTAGGTATTCAAAAATATTTGTCTATACAGGCGGTCCCCTACTTAAGAACACCCGACTTACAGACGACCCCTAGTTACAAACGGACCTCTGCTAGTTGGTAATTTACTGTACTTTAGCCCAGAACTACAATGATCAGCTGTAACAGTTATCAGAGGCGTCTGCAATGAAGATTTATTATTAATCCTGGTTCTTATGACAATCCAACATTTTAAAATTCGATTGTTACATAGACCAAAAAAAATTTGGCTGGGGTTACAATTATAAAATATACAGTTCCGACTTACATACAAATTGAACTTAAGAACAAACCTACAGAACCTATCTTGTACGTAACCCTGGGACTGCCTGTAGTTCATTGTGTGAGCAGCTAAAACCTCACATGTCTTCTTTCCTTCTTATTTGTTAACTGAGTTGGAACCTGGAATGGGGATAGGATGGTCTGGTGTTTGGGGATGTGGCTCACTTTTGTTCATGTATCTGTTTTGGATTTCTGAATATTCTGTATCTTTAAAAAATCTCTTAATAAATATGTTTCTTATTTTTTTAGAAATCTCACAAAAAATAAGTTCATTTCAGTATTTTAAAATGTTTCTAATATTTTAGCTTCAAATATGTGAGTTTATGCTATATGACCGCAGTTAGCAGAGGCTCATGGCATTAGAGGCAATGCCAAGTGAGTGGGAATGAGCAATGGGAGTTTCTTCAGCATGACACTGAATGACGAGTGGGGGTTGTGGCAGGGCTTGGTTTGTTAGCTCTACTACTTAGCATGCCTTTCATCAGTTAAGGAAATTGGAGTAAGTTAATAAAGATAACGCACTCAGAACCCTGGCAAGATGTAGGCACCTGTATTACCATACAAAGTGCTGAAGAACAACTCTCATAACACCTTGGAGACCCAAATGACATACATGAATCCCTCTCCTGTGGTGTAATAAGTGTTCCCATATTAACATGCCTTCTAAAGCAGCTTCTGTGTTTGTCCTGAAAGGCTGACACAATAGAGGAAGGACAATGGAAGCAATGCATGCAGAGGTTGGACTCCCCTCGGTGCTAAAGGGGCAAGCAATGTGTAACCATCCCAGACTTCATTACCCTTGAAGGAGTTAAGGGAAGAAAGCACACACCTCTGCCTTAGGAGGTTAAGTTTTGCCAGTGTAGGAAGCAGGCAGGGCTGCTTTGCCTGCTAGTAGTGCAGTGCTCTCAGGTGACAAGCCCTCAGGTAGACTGTAAGATGACTTCATATGGGTGGAGCTATGAGCTGTACAGGTGTCTGCTTCAGACAGGTTACTAGCACGGGTACAGCTGATCTCTGGCAGCGCTGACTCATTCCATTGCTGCACTGGGGGCTGCTAAATTACAACTGTTGCAGCAGAAATTACGTTACATGTTTGACCATGGACACCAAGGACCCCAATGGGAAAGATGGTGGGGGGTTCAAGCGGAAAAACTTGACATTTCTCAAGAGCAGGCTGTATATGTTAGAGAGGAGAAAAACAGATACAATTGTGGAACATGCTTTGAATGAGGACCATGGGAACACAGGAACATTGCGCAGGAGTCAATCTGACAGAACTGAGTATAACCAGAAGCTTAAAGGTAAGAGTCACACCTTGTGCTCCCAAAAAGTTGAAGCATATGTAAATGTAGATGTGTAAATGTACAGCACCATGGAATTGATGGTGCTGCACAAAATTAAGATACATTTGAACAAATGTAATAGCATTGCATGTATACTTCTTATCCAAATGGATTTTCATACAGGCCTAAGTACAGAATAACATTGATGTAGCTCTAAGATTGTCTTCCTGCACAAGTGTATGGTTGTTATCATTGGTTTGCAAAGTATTACAAGTACACCTTCTGCATTATCCTAAAAACCTTGTCTTAATGTAGAAATCATGTATAACAACTCTGCTCTGCTTCATTTGTAAATGCTTATATGGGAGTGTATATATGCTACTGAATGCTGTATTTAGATGTCTACAGAATATGGAGTTAGAAAGCAAATAGATAAAATCCATATAGATTTACTGTATTAGCTACGAAGCATCATCTTCAATGCTCATGGTTGCAGAGGGGATGAATGTGTCTGTCTGCTCTTGGTATGCACAGCAGGGGTAGCCAAACTTTTGTGTAGTGTAGACCATTGTGTCAACTTTCTCACAGTCTCTTTATTTTGTTTGAAATAATTCAAGTTTATAACCTGCTAAATTAATATTGAGTAAACTAGTCCTATTACCTCTAGTCTTCATACGGTTATGTTTAAGCCTTGTGCAAATTCTATAGATGAGAAGTATTTAGTAATAATCCCCTATCTGCAGTTCTAAACATACAATATAGTCATGCAGCACTACTATCTTATTATGCATTTAAGGTTTTGCTTTATATTTCTGTGGTATGAAAGGCAAATATTGGGTACATACTTTGTTATCAGTTTATTAGACTGTTTAAAAACTGAGAAAATGAATCTGTGTTAAAGAATTTGTCCATTATCCTTAGAGATCTGTCTGCTGACCTGCTTGTGTCCATTGCTGTGTCAGGGGAAGCTGTCGTCACATATTCACCCTGCAGCAACTATGTGACGTACGTTAAATAGTGGGCATTGCAGTCAACTACAACCATGTACATACCCCACTTGCTGGTAGTAAACATGGCATTTGTGAAGGATAATTTCGAACCAACCTATAATCTTATAGTGTTATCCATGAGAGACAGCAAGTCCTTGTTAATGCATAGTAAAAAATTACATAATTTGTATTTTATGAAGTCAGAGTAGCAACCACTGTAAGTTAACTAAAAAAATATACAACACCATGTTCCACAGACTTTACTGGACATTAAAAAGGGTTCTCAAAGCATAAATTTCGCTGTAAATGATGGAAAGTCAGTAAAAGTATATGCTCATTTGATAACAAATCTACAACCCACAAAAAAAGAGGAATAACACACAGAGAAATCCACGGCCCACATAAGGTCTCCATGTATCCTCACAAATAAACCTAACTTTACTACCCTCTTGCTCAGCTCCGTTTGACTTAGTTTACGTAGCAGCATTTCTAATGATGTATACATTATTAGGAGAAAGGCTCATACCGAGCCAAAATGTCGCAATTTATCACTATGGAATAAAGATACCCCCTTTTCACCTTACATCTACCTGTGTTGAGTGCTGCTTTCCTCTTTGAACATTTTTCGAGGACCTGTTTTCCTGACCCTGGTAGCTTGCACCCGCCACTTTTTTTTTTTTTTTCACAAAGTGTCTGCTGAGAACGTTCCTCAAGTACTAGGGACCTGGTTTTTTGGATTCATGTGAGAAGGAGTGAGTTTCCACTATTTTGTTAGTATACATGTTACCTTAATGTGCCCCATATATCTTTGGGCCTGTTCCTCTTTTTTATGTGGTTTTAGATTTGTTATCAAATAAACATCTACTTTTATTGACAATATATTTGTGTTCTGCCTTGAATTTCTTTTTTGGTTATATGATTTAGTGTTGAAATCCTTAGGTTTATTCTGGGTTGAGTTATATATGTCTGTTTTTGAGCATTGTTATAGGTATTGGTGAATGAATGGATTCTATAGCCCTTCTGCATTTAAAGGAAAATATACCACCAGGATGAACAATTGTAAACCAAGCACACTTACATACAAGTGTGTGCCTCCTCTGTCAGGCTATGCTCTTCTTTTAGTTTCTTATGCCCTGTTTTTTTTTTTTTTTTTTTTTTTAAAGGCTTTAAGAATTATGCAAATTACCCTCTGGCTCACTTGTACAATTTTCAAAGCCTTTTTTAATAAAAAAAAAGCAGGGCATAAAGAGCTGATAGAAGAGCAGAACCTGACAG
The DNA here is from genome assembly GCA_019512145.1 of Engystomops pustulosus. NCBI lineage: Eukaryota > Metazoa > Chordata > Amphibia > Anura > Leptodactylidae > Engystomops > Engystomops pustulosus. The sequence continues at coordinate 95,184,505 of CM033641.1, read as the reverse complement.
TGGGGGCACACACCAGTATGCCAGTGTGCTTGGTTTACAATCCTTTATCCTGGTGGTAGATGTCTTTTAAAAGCAGAGTCAACCATACCCTTGAATACAACAGGATACAAGAAGTAATCAAAAATGGCTGCTTACATTCCTTGGCATATTGTCAGCAAGACCGATTTAAATCGATTTGCCAAACTTAAGTGGACACAAATAATCGCAAGTCCTAGAAATAATCTAACATTATGATTGTTTCTGGGCATGGCGCAGAAGTCCTAAAAAATAACCCCCTCCCCCCCCGAAATGTCTAATAGTTGTAGTGCTAGCTCCTCTGAACCCATACTTATCTGCAGTCCCCAATTCTTGCCCCTACTTAGTGACAATCATGTGGCATGGGAACACTTGTGAGTATTTCTGCTATATCAATCTTATTATAACTTTGCTTAGGCGATGTTCGCCTTAGTGTAGTAGATCGATGAGAAGTACCAGACTTCTTGTCGTCATGTATACATCTGTACAATAGATTTACATCTGTCACAGTGACTGATTATTCTATAGGTGACAGTTTGTATTGGTTGTGATGAGTCTTATGTTTGAGATTCATTGCTCCAGGCTGTGAGCTGCATGCAGCAAAATGCAATAAATTTACAGCTCAGTAAGACACCAGCTCATACTGTGTGTCACTGCTCGGTGCATAGCTCAAGTCAAGACTCCTTTTTGCTTAGTTACAGATCTAAAGAGATGACTTCACACATGGTGACAAGAGAGTTATTCTGATTCACTGAACAAGTTCAACAGGTGAAAAACTAAAACGTCCCCCTTCTACTTAGATAAGGTTTTTGATAGATCAGGTTTCTCTTATCAATGTATAAAACAACTTGTAATTTGAGTAGTGACCTTTAATCCTTTCAGGACTCAGCCCCTTTTTTTTTTTTTTTTTCAATTCTGTTTTTTATTCCCCTCATTACTAAAGCTATAACTTTTTTATTTTTCCGTTAACAGAGAAGTATAAATTTTAGGAGACTCTATAATGACACCAGAACTGTATTTCTAGGTGCAGCTGTTCAGAAAATATAGGAGTTGTAACAAGCATGGGCGTAACAAGACTCTTCTGGGCCCTGGTGCGAACATTGGATGGAGGCTCCCATATAGCTAAACTCTCACTGCTACCCCTCTCCTTCACATTACATTTGAGAATACACATATATGCTACACAGAATTATACTCATAGGACCAGACTCCTTATACACCTTATATGTAGTGTCCAGCAACCTCCCTTATTGATATACTTTCCAGCAGCTCTTATTAAAGAAATGCTCAGAGTAGCCCCTTAATGAAATGTCTGCAGAGGCCCCTATAATGAAATGCTCAAAGCAGCCCCCTTAATGAAATGTCAGCAGACAACCCCTGAATGAAATGTCAGCAGACTCTCCCTTAATGAAGCAAAAACAATAAACTCCGTACTCACCTCACCAAGCGATCCCACGGCTTTCTCTTCTCTCTTGCAGTAGTGTAGGCAGATGCACGCCCATTGCACACTGTAAGACGTGGCGGTAGCGCTGCTGATAACATGATCAGTGTGCGCAGGCACGGCACATAGACGTGCATCTGCCTGCCTGCGCCGCTATTATAATCAATTGTATTATTTTTGGGAAACCCAGTACATATCGGGGGTCATTTATCTTTAGTCAGGACCTTTGTGCTTTTTTTTCTGGGTTTTGGATTTATCTTAGAGTTTGATCCTCTGCAAATCCTTCTAAAGTTTTTCTTACACCTGAAAAGGGCTGGAGTTTATTTGTGTCTTTTTGACCACGATTTGCTCCAAAATTGAAACTTTTCCATGCATCCACATCTGGATTTTAAACATCTGATGCTACCCTGAACATTTTTTGTGTGGCTAACTTTGCTAGGTGAGTGGAAAAGTTCCAAATATAGTATCAATATGCAGCAAATATGTGCAAAGTTGCAATTATAAGAGAAAAAAAATCTTAAGATAAATTACCCTCAACAAGTTGCTGGCTCTGTCCAGTGTGTAGTGGGCATTTTAGGGAATGTACAGTCAGCTGACTGCCCCAACCAATCTCTTATTGACAACCTATGCTATTGATAGTCCATCTTTATTAGTTAGCCTAGAAATCCCTTTACCAGCAGGAAAATGAGCTGTACTGGGATTCCTACAGAACAAAAAATGGATCTCTGGAAAATTGACATTTTAATATTGGGTTTGTTTGTATAATTGCTTTTGTATTTCTACAGTACTTATGGTAGTAATATAACTGCAGTTGTTACAGTACTTTATATCATATGTTGGATGATTAACTATGTGGGAATTTTTAGACTACATGACATGTATCTGATGAAGTCATGTATACTATCTTGTATTGTCATGAAAGGATTACTGTCCTGTGCATAAACAATGAATAAAAGGTTGCTAAACGTTTGACAAAGTTTTATGCATGTTTCATAGATCCCTCAATAGGTCATTTTGTACAGACATACACTTTGCTATGATTTAAGGCCTTGAGGCCAAAATTGAATACATCCTTGTAGAACATGCTTCAAACCTGTTCTCTTAACATTAAACACCTACTATTTTCTGTTATTGATGCCTTTATCCACTATTTTTGCCTACATGTATATTGAGCTTTAAAACCCCAGGGCAAAATCATTATCTAAATCTTTCACCTTGTAATGAACTGAAGGTACAAGTAAATGTGATTTTCTTACACTGTATAGTAATAAAAAAAACAAACTTTCACTTGCGTAGTATCATTATAACTCTATACAGGACTAGAAGAATTAGCAGGGAGACAAGGTACATATCTTCTCTGGAGAGAGACCTTAAGCATCACGGTGGTGGCCAAGGCGAGGTGCAGAATCGTAAGGCAGAAACGTGGACAGAGAGGAGGTCAGGATAGGCAGAATGGGATCAGAGTCGGGGACGTAGCGGAAGGTGACAACAGAAATCACACAGGCAGTAGTGTACAGTTTTCTAAGAGGCATAGAGCACAAAGATCCGGCGTGGTTTGCAGGAAGAGGCCGGCTATTTATAGAAATAGGGAGGACCAGTCCCAATCAGCGGTATGCTGGCACTTTCAATTGCGATAAGCCGATCAGCATGAAACCTAGGAGGCAGGGACTCGCGTGCCGGACCATGGGAGACAATTGCTGCAGCATGGTCAGGTGAGTCAGGCTGCCACGGCCGCGCAGGAGGACAGAGAGGTGCACGGATCGCAGGAGCACCCGTGACACTCACTTTAACAATATCAATCACAAGATTAGGTGTTTTGTGTCCCCACTGTATATATCTTGAAACAACTGGAATAACCATTCTTTAACTGTGGTAGCAGTAGTAATACCTATGTTTACCTATCATGTGGATACGTTATAAATTGTTTAATGGGGTAATCCAGACACATGTGATGAAAATCAGGTTTTAGGACTGTTAAGGATCAGGCAAGGTGAATTAAATTGCTTGATTCATCTGTTCTGAAACATAGGCGTTTTCAGCCGAGCCAATTCCATGAGTGCATGTTTATAAGGGAGTCAGGAGAGATAGGTATCTAATGTAGAATGGGGTCTTGAGAGTTTCTGATGCACAGCACAATGTTATATTATTGATTTCGTTATACAATTTTAGCAACCCTAAGAAAACAATATTTGGGGCACATTTACTTACCCGGTCCATTCGTGATCCAGCGGTCCGTTCTCCGGTGTTGATTCCGGTCTGCCAGGATTCACTAAGCTCTGTGCTCCCGATATCCATCAGATGTCACTGCTGCGCTGAGATCCGCCGGAGTTCACCTTCTTCTTCCCGGTGCATGTAAGTGCTGATCTTGCGATACAAATTTTCCGAATCCGCCAGGTTGTCCAATGGCCACACCCCCCAATTTCTGTTGCGTGAAAGCCAGCGCCGATGCGCCAAAATCCAATCGCGTGCGCCAAAATCCCGGGGCAATTCGGAGCAAATCGCAAATCGTCGGGTATTCCGACGAAAGTGCGCAATTCGACCCTTAGTAAATGAGCCTCATTCTGTTTAATTCATCAAAATACACTCGACGGAGTATAGACGTAAAAGAACAGGATGCACTACACTGAACACAACATATTTATGGCCGACAGATAATAACTTGCTGGTATATGGCCCTCTTAAAAAGATGTAGAACTGCAGTTAAGACCCTTTATGACATATAGAGATAACAGATTTGGTTAGGACAAAGGTTATATCAGCTGTCCAAGTCCAGTTTATGCTTATGAGTCATGAGGGGGAATAAAAACTGGCACATTATATGCACAATTTATTTATTTTAAGGAGCAAATGTCTCTTTGTAAATAAGATACTCCATGATTTTGTATAATGCAGTAAACAACAATAAAAAGGATCATACTTTTACACAAAAGTAGGTTTTCGGAAAATTTCCCATTTATTCTAACCGCCTCTTGCCCCATTTCCTTAATCCTTTTTTATGATTTTAAGTGTCCATTAATTTTTTTTATTTACAAGATTTTATGTAATATGTGTTCTGTATAATGATGCATCTCACTAGTTTCTTGTGTGTCCAAAGTGCTTGGGAATTAATTGATTTAGCTGAGCTTAGAACAAATTAGCTTGGGAATTAGGGATTTGGTTTCCAGGTGGTTTCAAAAACAAACTGTACATTCCTCCCTGCTGATACATATGATCTGTGTTATTGCACCTGAAGATTCAAGTCAATTATGATACAATAAAGTAATGCAAAAGTAAAGCAAGAGTAAAATGTATGAGAAATATAGGTAAAATGGACCAAAGGGCAGCCAGGCAAAGAGGAATACCGTTTTCTTCTATACTTCCACTGCTATAAAATTCCCTGGTTTCACGGGTGCCCCTGCGGGCCCATATTCCTGTGCCCTCAGAGCCTGCCTGGACAATCACATACCTCTCTCCTCTGTAAGAGTTAAAGGGCCAGCTTGCCGATAATTGCCACTGGCTGGCCTCCTGCCCTAATAAATTCCAGCCCCTTCCTGTGTCCCCTGCCGGATCTTTGTGCTCTATGCCTCAGATAAAGCTGTATTCCTTGCCTTTTGCAATTATCCTGATTTCCCGTTGTGACCTCGATTCCGTTCCTGACTTCGCTCCTGTGCTGCCTGTCCCCGACCACGCCTCTGCCTCACGACTTTGCAATACGCATTGGCTGCCACCGTGGACAAAGTCGCGCCTGTGGATCGACCTGGTGGTACCAATCCGCTACGCGGCAGGCTCTGGTGTAAACCGGGTGCCACTTAGACTCCTCTTTTTTTTTGCATAATAAAACAGTAAAAAAAAATTAGGGATAGGGCCGGTTTTAGACAAAGTGGGGCGCAAAACTAAGAGTGGGGCCCGAAAATAAAACAGTCCCAGTCAGTAAGAGGCTCCTTTACCACTGAACAATAATAACACATTGTAGTTACATACAGTAGTATAGTAAGGAAATTTGTAAGGACTGTAGAAGAATTTTATATGAGATAAAGAGATGATAATAGATTGATAATAGAAAATAAATGTGAAAGATTATATAAATTTATAGATACATAAATATAATTTGTTTATATATATGGCTAGCTATATGATAGAAGATAGATATTAGAGATAGATACAGTATAAGAGAGATAGACAATTGATTGATAGATGGGTAGATAGATAATAGGTCGGAGATAGATAGGTTGAAAGAAGATAAATAGATAAATAGTTAGACAAGAAAGCTATATAGATAAATGGTTAGATAGATATATACACAGAAAATAGACAAATTATAGAAGAAAGATAACTGACAGATGATACATAAATAGACAGGAGATAGATCATAAGCGTCTTCACCAGGGCATTCAACCAAGGGGTATTAAAAGAGCAATACATCCTCTACCCACAAAAGTCCATATGCAGGGGGCCTCTTTAGGAAAGTGGGCCCTGGGCAAATGCCCAGTTTGCTGCACCCTAAAGCTGACCCTGCTTAAGGATCTTTGTGTGCAAATATGCAAATTTATGGACTTCTTCCTGTCATACATCTGCCAAAATCATATCCACAAAAACAGCTCATCTCAGCTCATTTACACCTTTTAAAGATATTATAACCAAACAATATAAATAGTTTGTACTGATCCAAAGAATATAGGGAAAGGGTCACTAGGACCCCATAGTAAAATTACGTATACACCAGAATACTAAATGATTCCATTATGATATACAGTTTGCCCTGCAAAAAACAAGCTACAATGGCCCTAATAACCAAGAAGTAAAAATGTTATGGTTGTTGGACTGCAGGCCTTAAGAGGTAATTAAATAGGCATTGATTATTATTCTATAATATTCTAGAGTAGAACACTTACATAGCAATGTAAGTCTTGATCTTAATGGTTTATGGTCTTATCTCCTTAATGACATGTGACGTATAGTTACGTCGCACATCAGCTGTGGGTATTCGGAGAGGGCTCATGGGCATAGACTAATAACATGCATTATGCGTGCAATCATAATGATAAGATAGTATTTTTTTTCCAAATCCTAATACTTTTATCATGTGTTTTATTTTGAAATGCTACAGTATTTCTCAAAAACATTTTTTTTTTTAGTGTGTGGATATATTACATTATGTTCGGAGCAGGTTGCATCACCTTCAGCTGGCTGGAGTGTTTTTGCACCTTAAATAGCAGATTTTTGCAAAAAGACTATTGATACATTGTACACAGGGCCAGATTACATCTGGAGCCAATGGATGATGCAGCCTCTAGAGCCAAATGACGTGCACCAAGCTCTCTGACCCACTAAAAAATGCAGCAAAAAAAGAAGAAAAACACAGCCCCAATCGAAAAATTATACACCTGCCCCATAAAGCTATGACTATGACCGCAAGTTGTTCTTGTTCTAAAGTAATGTTACCACAACAATTTATTTTTTGCATTTACAAACCTTTGTAACTCTCCAATAGACCATTACCCTGTACAGGCATTCCCCTACTCAAAGGGAACCTGTCACCAGGAGACCCTTTTTTACCACCCCTCACCCCCCGTCCCCATAGAGCATTGCACATACACTGGTAAACATTTTTTGTATGAAAAATCAATTTTACAGAACAAAAGATAACTTATGTATTACCTTAGAATGGCATGTGCTGTGTGACTAGTCAAGTCGTCCCCTAGGCAGGGCTGAAGAGGAGCAGAACCCCCCTCGGGAAACCGCTCCTCCGTATGATATTCAAAAGACTAATCCCGGCCGTCAATCGCATTGTTCAGCATAGTGTGGTGCATGTGCAGATGAATGCTGGGACCTTGCGGTTGGTACCACTTCATCTACGCATGTCCATGCGCACGGTACGAGAGATGCTAACCACACAAGCGCAAGAATGCCTGACGCGGTCAGTGAGAGTTCCGGGACATGGATAGGTGACAACTGCAGGGGAAGGCGAGCCATGGGGCATAAAAATAACGGAGAAGGGCTGGATTATTCTTTTGAAAAGAAGCAGTTTCCCGAGGGTGGGGAGAAACTACTCCTCTACAGCCCCTCCCAGGGGGCGCCTTGACTAATCACACAGCACATGTCATTCTAAGGTAATACATAAGTTATCTTTTGTTCTGTAAAACTGATTTTTCATACAAAAATTGTTTAGCAGTGTATGTGCAATACTCTATGGAGATGGGGTGGGGGGTGCTAAAAAGGGTTCTCCTGGTGACAGGTTCCCTTTAAAGGACACCGTACTTACAGATGACCCCTAATTACAGACAGATCTTTCTGCCCACTGTGACCTCTGCTGAAGCTCTCTGGATGCTTTACTTTAGTCCCAGACTGCAATGATCAGCTGTTAGGTGTCTGTAATGAAGCTTTATTGATAATCCTTGGTCCCATTACTGCAAAATTTTAAAAATCCATTTGTCACTGGGGCAGAAATTTTTTTTTGTCTGATTGTCTGAAGTTAGAATTATAAAATATACCAGTTCTGAGTTACATACAAATTCAACTGAAGAACAAACCTAAAGAACCGATCTTGTATGTGACCCGGGGACTGCCTGTATAAATGAAAATTTAAGCCACTTCTGGATTAAAGCTATTTGCATGTTGTCTTGGTGTGAAACTGTGTTCTTTTGCTTTTGACTTAATTTAGGCCATAGGCAGATATTGGGGCACATTTTCCTACCCGTCAGCGGAGTTCCCCGAAAGTGCATTGTACCACCAGAATTGCACTCTGCCGCGATTCACTAAGATCGTGCGCCCGATATCCTGCATGTGTCGCTTCCCCGCTGAGCTCTGACAGAGTTCACCTTCTTCTTCCCGGTGCATGTGAGTGCTTTGTCTTGCGACACAATTTGAATCTTAAATCCCGAACTCAGTCCGAATCAGTCGCATAGTTTGACGGATCACCCCACGATTTCTGTCGCATGAAAGCCATGCGCCAGCGCGTGCAACACAATCCCCAGTTAAATACCTGTCACAGCGGCACAAATCCCAAAACCATCGGAAAAAATCGACGAAAGTGTGTCCGCAGACCCCTAGTAAATAAGCCCCATTGTATAAAGCATTAGTAAAAACTATGCTGACAAACAATCCATCTAATAGCATCCTACAGCAACTACTTGCACCAGGGAAATAAGGATTCATTTACGTTGTCTCCATCTTTTCTCTGGACAGAATTATTGCAAGGTGACTTTGTTTTTAAATACAGTTGGTGCTGCTGCACCCCAACCATACCACCAAACCAAAGCTGAGAGTATAATCTTTTAGGTATACTTTCATTATGATTGATGTGCCAGTCCTCTCCACCTCTGGATTATTTCTGACTAATTCTTCTCTGTGTCAGACACACCATATAGTGGGGCTGTATGCCAACCTTGGTCAATGAAAACAGACAAGATTCCAAGAGAATATGTGATTATTCTAAAGAGGTTGTGAATATAAATCTAGATAGATAAGGTTCCTTCCTTTTTTATCAAGTTATGCAGAGATTTTACTGGCATACAGTATCATATAGTCAAAAAGAAGGAAGTCCCGTGACGATTTCTCAACAGTGTGTGATGGGTGTAACCGAAGCAGTCACCTGGCCCTACACTATTATTGAGAATGTATACTCTTTTATGAAAACAGCACTTACCATTAGTGATCAACTGAATAACTCTAGAAGCAGGCTATAGTGCAGAATTATAGCCGTTTTATTAAATTGCTGATTTCTACTATATCTGTTGATGGATTGTTTCTTATACTGCATTTCAATTAAAAGGAATGGGACTTAACTTCTAAACCATAAAACACCTGTGAACAGGCAGGTCACTGTTTATGGGAATCAGTTTTTTTTGTCTAATCCTATACAACCTCCCTAAGGGTATATGCACATGTCTTTCCTTAATGCAATGGAACTGGGACCCAGGGACGTACTTTAATGGACCATGGAACCGATCAGTTAAAAGTAGAGCATGTCTGTTTTTCACGGATCACTTATCTATTATAGATTATGAGGATCCATGAAAAATGGATGCTAGGCTGAAGCATGTTGACCGGGAAAAAAAAAGTTTTTCACAACCAAGTTTCGGCACATTAATTTGTAGTCTAAGGCTATATTCACACTGCCGCAAGGGGGACGTATATACCATACCGCTCCGTACCCGGGAAATAGATAGGACTTGTCCTATCTTTTCCCAAAGTTACGGCGCCGTGCGCCATATGTCCCTATGGAAAGGGGCGGGGGTGAGCAGCGCTCACCTCCTCCTCCTCTCCCCGGGCGCTGCCGTCTGCCCGCCGTGCTATGGTACGGCGGGTAATGGCAGTGCGAATATAGCCTAAGTCTTCCATTCACGTGTAAGATGGATTATAAGGCCAGAGAAAACTCCTGGCAAATACAAGTGAATGATGCCTTCAAGGAGGGGGTCTATTGATCTCGCTGTTCACTAAAAATGATAGAACTATTGGTAACTATTGATAACACTTTCAGAGATGGATATTGAGATTGAACAGGCCCAATACAAATTGAAAGAGGTATCTTAGCTAAACAACTCTTTTGAGAGTCAACTGAACAAAGATTTTAACGATTGAGAAAAAGAGATACAAAATGTCTAAACAAAGAAATTTTCACGAGATGTGAATGATTTTCAACAAAAAAAACCTAATTTCTAAGTGGCAGAAACATAGCATGGATGACCATCTACATAGGTCTCCCGCTGTATCCTCTTTGTCCCCGATGAATGAGAGTTCTGTATCAATTAATAGGAACAGTTACACCAATCGTTATAACCCAAGACAAAACCGGAAAATGGATGCTTGACTGAGAAAATGGGGCACATTTACTTACCCGGTCCATTCGCGTTCCAGCGGCGACTTCTCTGACGAGCGTTCAGGTCTTCCGGCGGTTCATGAAGGTCCTGCGCCCGATGTCCACCAGGTGGCGCTGCTGCGACGAAGTCCGCCGAGGTGCCCCGGAGTTCATCGTCTTCATCGTGGTGCATGTGAGTATGGCCCGTGCGACCAATTTTGTTTTAAATGCGGCGGGTTTTCGTTCGGCCATGCCCCCCGATTTCCGTCGCGTGCATGCCAGCGCCGATGCGCCACAATCCGATGGGGTGCGCCAAAAACCCGGGGCAATACAGGGAAAATCGGCGCAAATTGGAAATATTCGGGTACCACGTCGGGAAAACGCGAATCGGGCCCTTAGTAAATGACCCCCAATATGTCAATATATAGATTTTCACTTGAAGCCGATGAATCTTTACCATCATTTTTGAGGGATTCTAAATGGATGGAATACATCTGAATGGTGACTCAATCTTTGTAACGGGTGATAAAGTCTTTATATACATGCATGAAACATGAAGAATCACTTCTAGTATTGCATATGTGGTGACACTATGGCACGTCTTCGGTAAGCTGGTCATATCCTCACTGATCACCTACTATCAAATTAAAAGATCATTAACAGTATGGGCCCAGAAAATCCTTTGAAAGACTATCAAAGGTAACCTGTCATCAAAAGCAACCACAATAAACCATACTCAGCATGGTGGCTTAGTGGTTAGCATTAAAGCCTTGCAGCGCTGACGACCTGGGTTCAAGTCCCAGGGTCAACATCTGCAAAGAATTTGTATGTTCTCTCCGTGTTTGCGTGGTCTCATGGTCCTTCAGTTTCCTCCCACACTCCAAAACATACTGGTAGGTTGATTAGATTGTGAGCCCCATGGGGACAGGGACTGATTTGGTAAGCTCTGTGCAGCGCTGCGTAATCTTTGTGCGCTATATAAATAAAGGAATTATTATTAATAATAATTATTATACTCACCACTCCACTGTGCCTTTGTTGAAAAGAGCAGTGCAGGTCTCCCACCTCAAATCTGCACAGTGCTCACTGCTAAATACACCATGCTGTGAGAGCGACAGCATTCTGGTAAAGACAGGAAGTGAACAGGGAGAGGACTTCCTGTATGCACAGGCTTAGAACTGAAGAGACACTGAGCTGTCAATCAAAAGAAGGATGTGTGGCTCACTGGAAACCAAGCTAAAATATGATTTATGTATTCAGCAATTGACTCTTCTATACTCATTTGCACTTCAGAAAATGGCTGTAATTAGTGTATCTGTGGCAGATCATTTTAGGTATTAAGGGGAGGTCTTGTAACCCTTTACCAGCAGGTATTACTGGTGTGAAGGGTAAAATTCTGGTGACGGGTCTTTTTTAAGGAGTTTGGAAAGATGAAGAGTTTTATATACTTCGTACCCTACTTATCCAAAGGAGAAACAACAGGATCAAACAGGTTAACTTATCCATGTTTCCGTGATGGGGCAAAGATGTCAATAGATTATGGTGAGGAAGAGGTTAATTATTTCTCTATGTCTACTGCACTTCAGTCAATTTCACTGAACTACAATGAGGATACAGCAAATATTATTCTTACTTTTTATGTACCTATGAAGTACAGATGTCATTTCCTATTACGCTGAGAAATGATATGGTGGTTCCTGTTTGTGGTGTGTGTACCAAGGGAGGAGATTTGCATCATGCTACATGAGTCCTCTTAGCAGCACACAGTAAACAGAGTTGGTGGGAAACATCTACTCTTGTTATATATCCCAATATGCCCAAACTGGCCGGGCAAGGAAGATGCCATAATCCACTAGTAGAAGCTCTGCTTGTTTGTATTACAGGACAAACAGATGGATGACATAGACAATAACACATCCTAGTAGGGCAGAAGCTGTTTACCTCAGTCTAATCTACATGTCTTTTGGTGGAGCTAATCTCATGTTACTACATTTGTTTAGGCTTTTGATGTATTTGTCTGATCAAATAGCAGATAACAGATTGCACACACAAGGCATGACATCAGTATGTTCTGCATAGATAGATGCATAGATAGGAAGGTTTGTTGATGTGTTGTGGTCTTGTGTACTTTGTGTGTTGATTTACACATTCCTATTTTGAAATAAAACATTAAAGGGACTCTGTCTCCATATTTTTCCCCACTCATAGTCATGTGAAAATTAACAGAGAAGAGTCATATTTTGCCTGAGATGAGTAAAGTTTGAAGGCTGCATGGAGTGTGTCACTTCAGACACCCCTAACTTCAGCTCTATAGTACCTATAAACATGCTTTTCATGTCATCTTCCAGAACCATCTTTTCACACCAGGCTTGTGTTTCTGTGATCTACAAAACCAGAGATACAGGCAGTTAAAGACATAGTTGGAAATGTGAGCTGCTGATAAAGACCAATTCTCAGCTAATAAAAATTCCTGATGCTATCTAAAAGATGAGATGATCATATATAATATGAGAGCATTTTGCTAAGTTCTATAGAACCAAAGAACCTAAGCTTGATTCATCTCAGGCAATAAATTACTCTTTGCTCATTTTCACATGATTTTAGAGTAAAAAAGTGATATTACACTTAATAAAACTAAATTAATTATATTTCATACCCTAAAGGAGGGGACTAGTAGTTGAGTGGAGTAATATCTGGTCTCTTTAATGTCTCTTTCATGTTTTATTTAATTGGTACCAAATAGGAATGTGAAAATCATTACACGTGCACATGTACACATCACACACCTCTATATCTATGCATCTGTCTATGCAGAACGTACTGCACTGGTAGTTTAATTTGCTAAAATCTGGTCCCTTTAAAACATCAGATTCCCTTCAAAGCACAGATTCAGCTTGCCTCCTGTTCCTAGTTTTAGACTTTTCTCAAATAGTCCCTCCCAGTAATACATGCTGCATGTAGGGTTTGTGTATTCAGGATGCTGCAATATTTACTTGCTCCCCTGAATGGCTAAAGCTTTGGGTATTGAGTTCTCCTAACACAGACCACACTGTTTATTTCTTTTCCTGATAAACAGTAATATTTAAGAATATGCAGTTTTCTACCTTCCTATGCACAACCTGTACTGGGTGCTCTCTGTACCCATATACAGCCTTCAGTTTCTTCATTTCTTCCTCATCTAAACTGTGAGGCAGTTTAGGGGTTTTCCAAGCTAAACATATTAATAGCCTTTTCCATAAGCCATCAATATCAGATGAAGAAGGTAATACCCAGCATCCTCAAAGATCAACCATTCTCTGCAGCTACTGAATAAAGACAGAACAAACAACTCACTTGACAGTCTAGTGATTAGACACGGTGACTACATATCGGTTCCCATTCTTTTGGATAGGAGATAAGCTGCAGTGACTGTCCAGCCACTAAACTTAAAGCAGAGCTTTTCAGTCTATCAGGTGCTGAGAACAGTTGATGAGCAGGGGTGCTGGGTGATGAAACGCACTAATCTGATATTACATATTCTTAGGATAAATCATAAATATTTTTAGCTCAGAAAACCCCTTTACGTCTTGGGCGCTTCTCCTTTGACAATATTATATACCATGCAAGACATCTACCCATTCCTGCAGCTATCTCTAACACTGAGAGAAGGGTGAGGAAAAACTGAGAAAGTGATCAGTGTCAGGAGCAGAGTGGTGTGTGATCAACTATACGTTTGAAGCAACAGGATAGCAACAACATGACAACAGACTCTACAGCAACAACATAATAGGAAATCTCCACTGGGGACTATGTTGTTTGGATCTGTATGTAAGAAGTAATAATATTAACAAAAGGAAAGGGGTTGTCTGAGACCTATGAAAAACAGATATGTGGCCGGGGAGGGGCTGCCTAAAAAAATAAAGTTGTACTTACCCCTGCGGTCCCTCCCGGTGGCCCGCGCTGCCGTCCTACTGCGCTCAGACCAGCTTCCGGCCAGCCAAGGTGGTCGGCCACTCCGACCGAACACCATTTGCAGCACTGTATCATGCACTGAGATATGGGGACAGATGGGCGTGACCAGCCACCTCATCTGGCCCCGGAAGCTAGTCTGAGCGCAGCCCTATCCCGGACATATATCTGTTTTTCATAGGTCTCGGAGAACCCCTTTAAATTCAAAAGAGTCAACAACATTTAACTTCCTCAAGGCATAACTACTTACCACTAAGGTAAAGTGACTACAAAATTCAATGATGTGCTGTTACAATTGCTAGCTCATTTGTCTATACAGTTTAGCGCTTTCCTAAACAATGGATGAATGTGAATAATATTGAAGTATTTTTTAATGATACATTTGTACCCATTGGCTTGAACCAATGCATGTGACATCACATGCCTAGTAAGCAAAAACAGGGCTTACCGTAAGCACCAATGTTGAACTCTGATTGCTCTAGTATTGGTGAACTATCTTTAGGATAGGTCATCAATATTTTTATCCTCATTAAATTTGGCCAAAAATCATAGGACAAAGGCGACGGAGAAAACAGACAATTTACTGAAAGTTGTCTGAAGATGCAACCAGTAAGTGTATTACTCATCAGTACCTATTGTCATGTTTAATAATGAAAGAACACATCTATCAGATAAATTATTCTTAGAATTGTGATTCACATGAATTTATGAAGGAGCATTATATTAACTTTTATGCACAAATCTTGAAGAGGAAATTACATAATCACTAAATATTTGTTTCAACTTGTATGACATATCCTCATTACTAATAAGATGGTTAATGTATGTTATTAGTATGAGTCATGCCGTCGCTTCTAGAGAAACAGGGATCAATAAATAGATATATGCATGAATATAAAGGAAAAGGCAACAAGAGGCAATCAAAAACTGAGCCTTTCTCAAGCCTTTCTTTATAGAATTGAGGTAGGGAAGGATATTGTCAAATCCCTCCACAAGTTTAAGATATCTGAATATCAACTGTATTAATTGGAATAGGGAGACAAAAATTACAGAAGTTCCATTCTGATGCATTCAATTGTCACAAACATGTTACATTGTATACAGGCAGTCCCTGGGAGATTTGTTCTTAAGTAGAATTTGTATGTAAGTCGAAACTGTATATTTTATAATTGTAGATCCAGACAAAAACATTTTTGGCCCCAGTGACAATTGGAGTTTAAACATTTTTTGCTGTAATGGGACCAAGGATTATCAATAAAGCTTCATTACAGACACTTTACAGCTGATTATTGCAATCTGGGACTATAGTAAAGCATTCAGAAAGCTTCACCAGAGGTCAGAGGGGTCTGTCTGTAACTATGGGTTGTCTGTAAGTCGGGTGTCCTTAAGTAGGGGACCGCCTGTATATTCGATTGTTGGATACTGATATTATTTAATACTGTTACCATGATGAAGTTTACTGGCCAAGTAGATGTCCTCACACTACTCTTGCCGGCCTCCCTTTTCTCCTTTATGCACCATACTGCCATGTCTTCCCCAGATAAGTGACAAATCCAGTAGTTCACATAATAGATACATTTCATTTATTATGACCGGCTTTGAGAAAGCTTATTGCATCATATAAACTTCTCTCCTATCCAAAGGTTTGATCCTCAGAGTCTGACCACTGGATTCAGACAGTTATAGAGCCATGGTCCTGTTCTCCCATGTGAACAGGTTGGAACACCCCTATTCCATTAATTCCTCATGGGATCGATGAAGATAAAGCCTTGTACTCCATGAGCTTGTTTAGTCAAGAAATTTACATAAGACATGTAATCTTTTTATGTGCAAATAGGAAGTTAGCTGACTAAAAAAAATAAAGGGAGGGTTTAAATCTAATATGCTGTGTAGGAAAACATGAGCTCATATCACCCCAGGACATAGTTTTCACCATTACACCTTTCACGGTTTCTCCATAGCCTCCAAATAAATTTCATGCTTTACTTTACACTACAGTAACTGACTGATGCAATGACATTATTTCTTTATGACTATGTTTTTTTTTAATTAAAGATAAGATTAAATCATTATTACAAACCCAGGATAGAACTTTATTGTACTCGGGTGTATAATTTATGTACTTAATAACCTCTTTCAATGGCTAATATGAATACATTATGTAGTATGGTGACTAAGAGTATTATGATATTTCTACATTAAGCAGAGGTATACATGTTCTCATGGACATGCAGTTCTGGCAAAAAATTGAATAAGGTTTTTCATGAAAATGCACTAAAAAGAATTTTCAATTAAACAAATATATTGAAAAGTGATCCTTCATATCAAAGTTAAAAAATCCCTGCTCCTGCCTGGGATTAACTGATTCTTCATTCTTAATGCTGCCTGCTGCTCTTCATTTCCTGGTCCAAATAAACACTGTAGTCAATCAGATTGTAAGTATGAACCACAACTAGGAAGTGAAGAGTGTCAGGGGAATGAGCAGCATTGGGCACTGATAGGGGTGTTTGAATTCGGCTTACTTGAAGAGTTCAGGTTTGATATAATGCATTGGAGGCAGGATATTAGCTAATTTACCAATATACATCTTTTTAAGGTTGTTCACCAGTTTCTTGAAATGTATAATACAGCACCCTGGTTCAGAAATGTCTTTTACCCCATCAGCTGACATTTCTGTCAATAAAATGGCTGCAAAAGGAGGGTCACATGATCCCTGGCCATGAGCAAGGACATTAAGATTGTAGTTATTAACATAATCATAAGAATCCTGGAAGGTATCTGTATGTCTGGTTCATAAGGTGAAATATACTTCTGAACCAGGGGCCTCACTTTACATTTCAAGAAAGTGGTGCAAAACTTTTAAAAGAATATTGTATATTAGTAAGTTACCTAATATCTTGTCCTCCACACATTACATGAAACTTGAAGTAAAGTGGCCAAATCCCTTCAAGCAAACAATTAGTTCAACCCCTTGAAGCTTGCTGAGGGACTATAGTAGCTAAGGGATACAATAGATACAATGGACTCCTGTGCCAATAATTTATGTCGGTCCCACTATTTGGTCCCCCATTCTTCAACAATTTGTCATCAAACCTATGCATAGGGAAATGTTATACTCATGAGCAAACCCCTTAAATAAATAGTAGCAGTGCAGCTGAAATCTATGTGACTGAAAGCCAGCCTTTGTGATTGACCTAGGCTTAATATGTTTGTATAATAAGAAAGTCGCAAAACCTGAAAAACTTGTTTAAAGGATGTGTTATCTATTGTACCATATAAGCAGCCATTACTGGCAGCTTAAAGGCTGACTGCAACTTTCTTCAATTGCATGGATGAGAAATTAAAGGAATGTCACCAAAGAGTTTGACATGAAAACAATGTCCATTTATTAGTGATCATTTGGTGAGAGGTCCACTAGTTCTAAGTGTGTTAGTTTAACATCTTGATGTACTTTGGTGAGCCATTCTAACCCTGAGCCCTGAACATTGCACATTTCAGGAGCCCAGATACGGGATTGTTGCCTATTGTTACCTAATTCCTGGTGTAATTGCCTCTATTTATAGACATTTACTGATATTATTTTCTATACTATATACAGAAAAGATGGCACCTTGCATTGCAGCATCAGCTCCAACTTCACCAATGCAAGACCCAGAGGATCTCCAGAAGAAGAAGATGGACAAAAGAGCTAAAATTATTGCTGAGCTGATACAAACAGAAAAGGATTATCTTACTGACCTGGAGCTCTGCATTAGAGAAGTTGTCCAGCCACTCAGACAACACCACGTAAGTCAGGAATAACAAGTATTCCAATAAACATTTGAAAGAGAAAGTACATAAACTTTTGGAATTCCCTGCATTTATTATCATTTAAGTCAGACAAACACAATCTCTGCAAATACAATTTGACCCAAATCATAATGAAAATAAACAGCTATTACAGCTTTATCAGAACAAGATCAAAATTGGGGAATGGTCAGACAACACCATTCCTGAATCCAATTGAAAATCTGGAGACTGACTTTTAGAGAACTGTACACATTAGATGCCCCTTCAGTCTGACAGAATTGTTGTTCTTTTGAAACAAGAAACAGTGGGAAAAGACTGCCAAGAGTAGTTTGTGCCATGCCTCTAACCAAAATGACAAAATGCTCTAATATTAAAGGGAATCTGTCAGCAATCTGTAGGCAGAGTTTGGTAGTAGCCCCGAAAAGCCGAGTAACCATAACTTTGTGTGTGTTGTTTGTAGCAACAGAACTGTGAAAAATGTATTTATGTTCAAAGATTGTAGCTGGACTTGGTGCACACTGGTGCACTGGGTGGTTAGATCTCTTCACAGAACACAACACAACCCCTCTTTAATCGAATTATACAGTGAAATTAGCCAAAACTTCAACCATTAGCATAGAGCAGCAGCTCCACCTAAGTGGACTTTTCTTATGGTATAACCCAGTGATGGTGAACCTTTTAGAGCCGAGTGCCCAAACTTCAACCAAAAGCCACTTATTTATTGCAAAGTGCCAGCACAGCAGTTTAAGCAATACTTTATTTCTCCTTGTTCTTTGACAACTTTGAATCGATCAGCCACCTAAAGACACCAACGCAGTTGAGTGGAGGAGGGCAAATTCACCTATCATTGTAGGAAGATTCTGTAGGAAGATTCTTTGAGTCCTGTCTGGTGAACTTCATGCTTGGGTGATGGCCTGGGTGCCCACAGAGAGTGCTGCCTCTGACACCAGTGCCATAGGTTAGCCACCACTGGTATAACCCATATAATTAATCCAGCGCAAGTAAATAATTGGGTCTGACTAACAAGAAGCGCTGCTATGTGGGAGAAATGCAGAAATAACCTTATTACTTTTGTTTGAAGGATCCACAAGGACCAAAGAGTTCTGATCACCCGCATATCAGCCAGGATAGATATCAGCCAGAATATAGATTATTTCATTATTATACTCAAAATAACGGCTTCTTTGTGATGTAACCTGTCCCTTATAATATATACCTTTCCTCCATGTATGTATGACCTATTGAATCAGTTCTTTGTTCCCAGTTGTATTATGTGATCTCTTCATTAACCATATGCCCTCCACTTTTTGAGATAAATAAACTATAACACAGACTAAACATAACAAATACACAATAGGTATTATACTCTTAATAAGCCCCTTCTTTTAACCTTTCCTCCCCAGTCAGAACGCTTTGATGTGGATGCACTATTCAGTAACATTGAGTCCGTTTGCCAGATATCAGCCAAAATTGTGTCCCTCCTGGAAGAAGCAACAACAGATGTGGAGCCGGAGCTGCAAGTGATAGGTATGTACACTTTTGCTTTCCTTGCGGTATCCGATATCAGGCTGCAGCGATCTTGTGTCAGCTCCTAGTTTTCACTACACAAAGAAACTGTGTATGGTAAGACATCCTATTATGCTATAGAGGTAGAGTGTAACTGGAGTACACAATGCCATGAAATTAAAGACTTCATGTATAACAATAAGCGCTGCTTTCACATGGAAGTTTAGAAAGAGAGTATGTGGAAAAATGAAAAAATATGAAAACTTCCAAAAAGAGACAATGCAATTTCTTTTTTAATTTTATTAATTTTCATTGCAGAAGTTAAACAGGATAGTGTCAACACCATATCCCAGGAATAAACCTTCAAGTTGAGCCAAGAATAATATTTGTATTTGTGATTATTCTTTTAGTACATGTTCCTTATCATACTTTTTAGTCAGCACATTATATGTCTTTTAGCTAGGAGTGCACTTATGTACCGTATATGCTGTTCTATATATTACGATACTCAATGCAATATTTATGCGATTGTTGTTGCTGCTTTTATCCAAGAAATATATTAACATCTGTAATTTACAGTTGTCTGGCTGCAATGAAAACTGCTGTTCATAATAGATAGATAGATGGATGATAGATAGATAGATAGATAGATAGATAAAACAAGAGAAGTCCAATGCAGCACAACCGGGAGGCCTGGGTGCAAAAGTCTGGATGTCCGTGGCAAGGACCAAGTGGTATATACGAGGAAGGCAGCAGCACTCCAGTAGGTAGATCTTTATTTCAGATGCGACGTTTCGGTGTATCCACCTTTTTCAAGCATCTATCTATAGATAGATAGATAGATAGATAGATAGATAGATAGATAGATAGATAGATACTGTAGCTATATAGATGATAGATAGATTGATTGATTGATTGATAAATGATGATTAGAGATATAAAGATACACATAGAGCTGCTAAATTATATGCATACAAGTGCAAGAACATATATTGTTAGTTATATTGTTGAAGTTATCAAGCCCTGGACTCCACAGTCGTGGAGTGAAAATGTTGCAAAGTTTTTTCATCTCTTCACTAAATTCTGCACCTAGGGCCTGATCAGCTCTCCCATGCCATCTTCAAGCTTGTAGCACCTGTAAGGCTGGGTCATGCCTTTAAGAGCTGTCACTCCTCTGCTCAGCTATCCTGTGTTAATAAAACGCTACCATCTACTGTCCACAAAGGTTGTTTGTACATGCATTTCATTATTTTTAGTTACTAAATGGTTAACCTGTTGCTGTAACTACCTGGGGTATTGCAGGCTGTCCGGTTAGCTGGCACCCAGGAATGTTGCAGATGCTGAGACCAGAGTTTATAAATGTAGACTCAGCCCTGGGTTCTGGGTCTTTCTCTAGTCTGTCTCCAAACAGAGAGACACATCACAAATTGGTGCTGTAGATGCAGAAGAGCTGACATAGCTCCGAAAGGAGAGTCATCCAGCTAATATCCAGTTCCTGCCCCTGCAACAATGGAAGATTATCTGCACTTCTGCTTGCCAACTTAGCCATTTACATGCCTTCAGAGTGGAGTGTTGCACTGCCTTTTAAGGCTTCTGACCTTTTTGCACATTCTTAAAATAATGCAACTGTAAGTTTTTGCATCATATCTGTTTCCCAGCCTGTGTCCCTGGCTAAAGCCTCCCCTGTATCCATCATCACTTACACCAGGAGTACCCCAGGGGGAAACTTATTACCACGCAGTCCCCCTCTTCTTTCCTCACACTGCTGACCCTGATGGGTGTGGAAGAGGTCTACCCCAAGACTGTGCTACCATCACATCTGCATATTATGGCATTGCAGACTACAGCAAAAAATACCTTGCAAATTTGTCTCATGGTAAATTTACTGCACTGTTCATTCTTGTTTACAGGTGAATTATTCCTGGAGATTAAATGTCCACTAGAAGAGGTATACAAGATCTACTGTTACCACCATGATGAAGCCCACACTTTACTGGAGTCCTACGAGAAAGATCCAGAAATGAAGGAGTATTTAAGACAGTATACACAGACTTTAAAGTAAGATTTTGATAATATATTTTTACATTTTCTGAACGGAAGCCAAGGCCAATAACTTCTAGATTACATCAGATTTGTTTAACTAAACAGGTAACCATCATAGAGGGGGGACCACTGATCGAGAAATAGATCATAGAATTAATATTTTATAATTATACTCTATGTTAACCGCCCTTATCAGTTGTACAGGCGACTTTCATATTAAATATTTCATGGTTGTCTTGGTACCAGGAACTTGAACATAAAACCAAGACACGTCAGTCTCTTAGTGTATGTAAAGATCTTCTCCCTTTTTAATCTCTCAAATGCATAATATCACAGACAGAAGAGTCATCAAAGAGGTGTGAATAGTATACTGCAAAGCTATTGGTCATCAGCACATTCTGGGAAAAAATTAATAGGCCTTGTTCACAGACATGCTTATCTACAGAATGTCTCCAGAAGTTTCTTCATAACCAAAACAAATAACAAGAAAACAGAGGCCTGAAGGATAGTAGAGATGCCAAGGATAATGTGAAAGGCAAACAACAGTTTAAACCCTAGAACAATAGCTGAATTAAAGAAACCTACACTTATGATGGTAGTATTAGATGTAAATCTGGGCCCATCTCAGGGTGAGCTGGTGCCGGAGCATCCTTAGCCCAGTGTTTTAAACGCTTATATCGCGGTTAAAAACACATTTTGATTTACAGTCACAGAGAGCTTCGGCGTGGTGGCGGCGTGCGCGCGCGCCTCATAGGAAGTGCCGGAGGTGATCGCGCGCACGGCCGCGCGCAGCGCCAAAGCACCTTGGGACTGATAATCAAAATGTGTTTAAACCGCGATATAGCGTTTTAAAACACTAGCTAAGGTAAGCTCCGGCACCAGCCACCTGAGCTGGTGCGGTGTTTACATCTAATCCCTACCATCAGAAGTGGTAGGTTTCCTTTAAGACATTAACTCTATAGCTACTGAGTGGGCAACATACTCCCCCCTTCGGCAAGGCCTGTAAGGCGTCTGTTTTTTCTCTCTTGGTCAAGATGGCCGCCGTTAGAGAATTACACCAACATCTATGATATGTTGTCCTATAGCTGCTGCATTATGATATTTCAAATCTGCCAGATTCTGTGGGGACTATTACAGTCTCAGTGCCAAGGCCCACCCGGTGCCATCATAGTCATTCCAACCCTAGTGTGTAACGACTCCATGGAAGGAGTGGACTTGCTGAACACTAGACTCATCTGTCGTGTGACAAGATAATAATGTGCGACTTTTGATGATTTTTTACCTTCACTCAACAATCTCTACTATTCGTCGTCATCACTGACCACATGACCTGAATAAATGGGAGCCTAAGAAGGAATTCGTGTATCTTAAAGAGTTCTCACAGATAGACCTCATTGATTGTATAGGTATAACGCGAAAATAGAAAAATAAGAATATTATCAGAATTGATTATAAAAAGTACAGCTAAGAAAAAATCCGTTAGGATATCGAGCTATACAGCCGACCGAGTATACAGCCCTTAATTTCAACACAAAAAACTGGGAAAAACGTGTGAAAACTCGTAGTATAAGCGAGGGGGTGTGAAATGCAGGTTACAGCTCCTCCCAGTATAAGTCGCCACAGCCCTGTAGCATACAGCCGCAAACCCCTGGTAGCATGACAGTCTGCCACGACCCTGTAGTTAGGACAAAAAAATAACCTGATAATCCATCTTTCCGAAGCGTCCCCAATAGGTCCTTTGTCTCAGACTGTCTCATACAGAGAGG
Source organism: Engystomops pustulosus (assembly GCA_019512145.1). NCBI lineage: Eukaryota > Metazoa > Chordata > Amphibia > Anura > Leptodactylidae > Engystomops > Engystomops pustulosus. The sequence goes on along the minus strand of CM033641.1, from coordinate 95,161,221 downwards.
ACCTATGGGTGACGTCAGAAAGGTGAGTTTTGTCTTTATGTTTTTAGTTGACTCGAGTATAAGCCGAGTTAGGGTTTTTGAGCACAAATTTTGTGCTGAAAAACTAGGCTTATACTCGAGTATATAAGGTAAATAAGAAAATGATCAATGACATTTGTACATTAATAGAAAATTCCTCATGAGGTTTTTGTTCCGTCAATGAACTTGTCAGAAAGCTGGTCAGTTTCCAATTTTTAGTTATTTATTACTAGAAGAGGATATACAAGACTACTGTTACCAACATGAGGAAGCCCACACTTACCTGGAGTCCTGACGAGAAAGATCCAGAAAGAAGAGTATTTAACGACAGTATACACAGACTTAAGTAAGTTAAGATTTGGATAATTATATTTCATGTATGAATGAAGCCAAGGGCCAATAACTTCTAGATTTACATCCCGATTTGTTTAACTAAACAGGTAACCCATTCATACAGGGGGGACCTACTGACGAGAAAGAGATCATAGAATTAATATTGTATAATCTTAACTATATGTTAGAGATGTTTTATCTGGGCCTAACTGCCTTATCAGTGTACAGGCGACTTTCATATTAAATATTTCATGGTTGGTCCTGGTACCAGGAAATTGACATAAAACCAAGGGACACGTCAGTCCTTAGTGTATGTAAGATCTTCTCCCGTTTTAATCTCTCAATGTCTAAGCATACACAGAAAGACGAGCATTCAAAGAGGGCATGATCGGTATACCGCAAAGCTATTGTTCATCAGCACATTTGGGAAAAAATTAATAGCCGTGTTCCCGACATGCTATCTACAGAATGTTCCAGAGTGTCTTCATAACCAAACAATAACAACAAGAAAACAGAGGTTCTGAAGGATAGTAGAGATGCAAGGATAATGTGAAAGGCAAAACAACAGTTTAAACAAGAAAAATAGCTGAATTAAGCGAACCTACCACATTTGATGGTAGGTATTATAGCAATGTAAATACTGGGCAAACCAGCTGCAGGTGAGCTGGTGCCGGAGCATAACTTAGCTAGTGTTTAAAACCGCTATAAATCGCGTTTAAAACACACTTTTGATTTACAGTCCCAAGGTAGCTTCGGCGCTGTGGTGCGGCCGTGCTGCGCTGCGCCTCCATAGGAAGTCCGGAGGTGTACACGCGCACGGCCGCGCGCAGCGCCAAAATCTACCTGGGGCTGTAAATCAAAATGTGTTTAAACCGCGATATAGCGGTTTTAAAACACAGCTGAGGTAAGCTCCGGTCACCATCACCCTGCAGCTGGTGCCGGTGTTTACATTCTATACTACCACCTAGAAGTGGTAGCGTCCTGTGGCTGGTGCCCGGGGTGCCCCTCTGTTTCCCTTTTGCCTTCCTCCCGTCTCCCGTTCCTTTCTTTTTTACCTTCCTTTCTTTGAGCATGTTAATCTATAGCTACGAGTGGGGCAACATCCCCCCTTCAGGCAAAGGGCCTGTAATGGCGTCTGTTGGTTCTCTTGGTCAAGATGTAAGAGGAATATTATCACCAAGAAAGTATATATATGTAGTTAGCGATGAGTGTCCCTATAGCTGCTGCATTATGAGTAAGTTTCAAATCTGCCAGATCTGTGGTCTATTACGTATCAGTGCCACGGCCCACCAGGTGCCATCATTAGTCATTCCAACCCTAGTGGGTAACAGCTCCATGAAAAGGTAGTGCGACTTGCTGAACACTAGACTAATTCTGTCGTGTGACAAGATAATAAGGTGCGACTTTGCTGATTTTTTACCTCACTCAACAATCTATATATTCTTCGTAACTCACCTGAATCATGGAATGAATAAATGGGAGCCTAAGAAGGAATTCTGTTTTTAAGGAGTCTCACAGAAGGACTCATTCGATTGTGTATCAGTATAAGCGATAATAGAAAAATATAAGAAAATATATCAGAATTTGATTACATAAGAAACGTAAAAGCTAAGAAAAAAAACTACCGTCTTATTACTCTAGTATAACCGACCGAGTATAAGCCAAATTTGAACAACAAAAAACGGGAAAAACTGGGAAAACTGGAGTTAAGCCGGGGTGGGAAATGCATGGTTACAGCCTCCCTATATAGTCTGCCAGCCCCTGTAGCATCAGCCTGCCCAACCCCTGTAGCATACAGCCCTGCACAGCCCCTGTAGTAGGAAAAAAAAATAACCTGAACTCATCTTTCCGACTCCCCATAGGTCCTCTTCTGTCTCAGACTGTCTCAGACAAAGGGACCATGGGTGACGTCAGAAGGTGAAGTTTTGGTCTTTATGTTTTTAGTTGACTCGAGTATAGCCGAGTTAGGGTTTTTGAGCACAAATTTTGTGATGAAAAACTAGGCTATACTCGAGATATAATAAGTAATAAGAAATGTCATGACATTTGTACATTAATAGAAAATCCTCAGGTTTTTGTTCCGTCAATGAACTTGTCAGAAAGCTGGTCAGTTTCCAATTTTTAGTTATTTCCCAAACGCTGGCTAAAATTATAATAAAATGTACTTACCTCTTTTTACTCCCATATAGACTAATAATGATAATAATAATTTTTTATATATCACCATTATATTCCGTAGCGCTTTACAAATCATAGAGAACATATACAAATAAAATACATAACAGAGTACAAACAGTGATATGGAACCATAGAAGTGAGGTCCCTGCTCACAAGAGCTTACAGGCTATGAGGATGAAGGGGGTGACACAAGAGGTAAAAGAGCTTGTATATGGTCCAGCCATTCAATAAAAGGGAACAGAATTAAATAATGTAATAAATAAAAATGCTGCTCTTGAACCTGTCATCAGCCACAATCTTTTATACAAGTCTACATACAAAGTGAATGTAGCTGCAAAGACACCCGTAGCTTGGTATCTGTTGTTTGCTGGATAACAGACGGGAGGAGGACACAGGATGGATTAAAGAGAGAGTTGAGATTTCATGATTTAGTGAGTGTGATAAGTTTGCCTAAAGAGATGGGTTTTAAGAGCACGTTTGTAGCTTTGGAGCTTGGGTATTAGTCTGATAGACCAGGGAAAGGGATTCCAGAGAATTGGTGCAGCTCAGGAGAAGTCCTAGAGATGTGCTTGAGAGGTTTCAATTAAGGTCTAAAATCCATGGCAGATCGAAGAGCAAGAGTTGGGCGATGGCAAAGATGAGAGAAGAGAGGTAGGGAGGTGCAGCATTATTCAGAACTTTGTGGATGTGGATTATTTTAACCGGTTAAAGACCGGGCCCTTTCCTGTTTTTTCATGTCCATTTTTCACTCCCCACCTTCAGAGCGGGGATACAGGGACACGTATCACCCCCCAGACAAGTAGGTAAGCAGAGTGCCCGAAAATATGTAATATATTCTTCAATGTGTTTTTCACTTAATGTCCTGTTGTTCACGTTTTTATTCAATTCTTCACTGTTCTTCAATCTGTTAACTTGTGGGAGATAATATCACGCGCGGGGAACAGTGAAAAGAATATAGATTGCAGATGTTTGCATACAATCTGCTAACTTATCAGAAGACATTCTTGTTCAATTAAATAACACATTTTATTCCTGAACCATGGTCCCTTGAAAAATGCTCGGGTCTCCCATTGACTTCAATGGGGCTCGTTATTCGAGACGAGCACTCGAGCATCTGGAAAAGTTCGTCTCGAATAACGAGCACCCGAGCATTTTAGTGCTCGCTCATCTCTAATGGCAACTAATCAATGCTCAACTTTCATTTTCCCAGAGTTGTTTATAAAATTAAAGCTGAGCTCTGATTGGTTTCTATGGGCTACTAGAATAGTTTTACTTTAGACACTTATGATAAATGTCCCCCACAGAGTCTGCACACAGCACTAAAGTAAGTAGCAGGACTGCTGAATGACTTGATCAAATATTCAGGAATTATTATTAAGCAAAGGAACATGGGCAACTTATGTAAAAGAGTGACCAACCCCTTTAAAGAATGCTTAAAGTAAATATATTCACACAGAAGTAGAGATAGTGGGGCACATTTACTAAGGGTCCAAACGCCACATTTTCATTGGGTTTCGCGATTCTTTTCCGATTTTCCCTGAATTGCCCCGGGTTCATGGCGCACGCGATTGGATTGTGTTGCATCGGCACCGGCTTGCATGCGACACAAATCGGGGGGCGTGGACTTTGGACAACCTGACTGATTCGAACAAATCGCAGAATTTAAAAAGCAAATTGTGTTGTAAGATCAGCACTCACATACACCAGGAAGAAGAAGGTGAACTCCGGTGGACCTGAGCGGGGAAGCGACACATGCCGGAAATTAAATGCACGATCTTAGTGAATCGCGGCAGACCTGAATCCTCATCGGACAACGCACCGCGGGGATCGCGACGGGTAAGTAAATGTGCCCCATTATTCTATAACCATGTACATTTACATGCCATTTATGGTCTGGTTGACCAATATTGGTGGTGAGGAGTAGAGGCCTTCAACAAATGTTTTCTACATATCTGTTCATCCACCAGTTAACTCAAGCCTGCAGTGCTTTTTTTTTACTAAACCACTAATTGGCCACAATTTGACACATACACATAATTTGGATTTCTGCTTTCTCTACTATTTTGCATTTGCTAAATGTAATATTTCCAGGCACTCACCATTGCCTATTGGAAATCTAACTGATCTGATTTTGTGTCTTAATGTGTTTTAATCAATATGATGGTGATATATATGGGAAATATTTCTTAGCCTCCATTCATAGGAAAGGTCCTCTTATAATGCAGCTTATGGCACGGTTTGCTCCCTTGTGCATCGGCTTACAGTGACCTCTACTGGAAATATGTGCTTTCTAGAAGGTATTGTGCAGAGCAAAGTGAATTGAGAACAAAGTTACAGTACGGGAACTACTGCATAACGTGTATGGTTTCTACATATCTGTGCATATTGCTTTGATTATCTTATACTGATATTGAGGCACATATTCATTCTCTTAGATGTACATTGCCAGTTTGATTCCATTTTTTCATAATTGGTTATGACTGGTAGAATATTTAAATATATTCTATCTTGAGCGGAAACCTACACTACAACTGTTAAGGTTCGAGGAGCTTATATTCTGTTTATATTGTGGATATGTCACATTTATAAATGCACTGCTGTTAGCAGCATGTTATACAGCAGGTGGAGATGATAAGATTGATTTATAGTTTTGTTCGGAAAGATTCAGTATAACATATGGAAAGTATTCCGACCCCTTTAAATTTTCCACTCTCATTGCAGCCAATTGATAAGATCAAAAAAGTTTTTATTTTTGCTCATTACTGTACACTCTGCACCCCCAAAAAACAGAAATGTAGATATTGTTGCTGATTTTGTTATACAAGAAAAACTTAAATATCACATGGTCATAAGTATTCAGACCCTTTGCTGTGACATTCATGATGCTCACATGCGGTCCATTTCCTTCTGATCTTCCTTGAGATGGTTGTAGTCCTTCATTGGAGTCCAGCGGTGTGTAATTAAACTAACTTGATCAGAAAAGGCACAAACCTGTCTATATAAGACCTCATAGCTCACAGTGCATTTCAGGGTACAAGAGAATCATGAGGTCTAAGGAACTGCCGAAGGAGCTCAGAGACAAAATTGTGGAAAGGCAGAGATCTGGCCAGGGTTACAAAAGAATTTCTGTAGCACTCAGGGTTCCTAAGCCCACAGTGGCCTCCATAATCCTTAAACGAAAGATTTAAGCAATCATGGGAGAAGAGCTTTGGTGAGAGAAGTAAAGAAGAACCCCAAGATCACTGTGGCTGAGCTCCAGAGATGCAGTAGAGAGATGGGAGAAAGTTTCAGAAAGTCAACTATCACTGCAGCCTCCAGCAGTTGTGTGCCAACAGAAGCCTCTCTTCAGTACAAGACATATGAAAACGCACAGACCTTTCTCTGCCTGTGGGCTTGTATGTGTATCTTACATGCATATATATGGTCCACACTGATGGACCATACATATATAGACCGTTTGCCCCCTACTTCCACAGTCACATCCTCTGCAACTGTGATCGCTACGCCCATCCTATAATGCATCCCATGCAACTGCCTGGGGACTCCACATGGGATTCAAGTTCAGCAGACAGTTGGGGAACCAGGAATAAAAAGCATACGGGTCTCCACCCCCTTGGAGTTATGCAACATCATCCAGCACCACTATTCTTCTCCTCTCACCTTAGTTTTTGGGAAGGGGAAAAAACTAGATTGAGAGGAGAAGAGTGACACTGGGCTGCTCCGCATCACACCAAACTATTTATTAGCTAGTTCCTTACAGTAAAAACAAATTATTTTCTGTCCTAGTATTATATATGTTCCAGATTGGACGGAAATGCTGCAGTATTTCTTTAGCTGCGCGGGATGTAAGAAGAGGGCTCACGGGCAGAGCCCTCTTTATACAGAGGTGGAGTTTGAGTCACTGACTCAATGAAAACTATACAAAAATGCATATACTGCAAAACAGTAGTATTGCAGTATATGGTAGGAACGATCTAACCATCTACAATTAATGTACCCAAGAGGGTCTAAAAAATAGTAAAACAAAGTTTCAAAAAAGTTTGAAAAATAATTAAAAAATTAAGAAAACCGAAAAGTTTCAATCAACCCACTCTCCCTAAAACTGATATACGTAAAACGTAATAAACAGTAAAAATCACAAACACGTTAGGTATCGCCGCATCCCAAAATGTCCAGTCTATCTAAATGTAAAAACGGTTATTCCCAGTGGTGAACCCCATAACAGAAAATAGCGCCCAAATGTCAGAAATGTCAGTTTTTGCACCATTTTGCATCACATAAAAAATGTAATAAAACGTGTTACATGGTCCTCAAAATGTTACATTGTCCTCAAAATGGTAGCAATGAAAATGTCAACTGGTTTTACAAAAAATGACACCTCACACTAGTGCAGCTCCATATACAATACTATGAAAAAGTTATTAGTGTCACAAGATGCCGAAATTATTCTTTTTCGTAAACATTAATTTCATTTTGAACATGTATTAAAAAACGCATTATAACCTGTATACTTTTGGTATCACCCTGATTGTACCAAACCAAAGAATAAAGTAGAGGTGTTATTTGGACTGCACAGTAGGTGAAGCAGTAGTTTGCGGCTGAAATGTCTTGAATCACATTTAATGAGAGATTAGACCATTTTTAGCCATTTTCGCAACCAGTACGACAGAAGGCGTGTGGTCTAAAGTCAGTGCGACAATAATTATGCAATATTTGGCGCAGTTTTCTGCAGTAAGGTTACTAGATTGTTACACTTTGATAAATCTCCCCAATCAGTGCAAGAATTGACCGATGTGGATTTTAAATTTGCATGTCAATTCTATGTTGCAGATATTTACCAGACACTTCAGACTTTGCATGACATCTACGACAACGAATCACTGACCATTTGATAAAGTGCAGAACATTTGGCTCCTTGCATTGTAAAGGCTGAAGTTTCTGTGAAATTCCTAAGCATACCCAAGCAGTTCTTGTATGTGTAAATATTTTCCATGAATCTATAGATAACCAGCCCAAATATCTAAATACGGTATATTTGTCATTTTATAGCAAAATGTCATATTTCCTTTATTAAAAGATAAAATGCATTTTCTGTGGAATGCTGGAAATTCCATAGTTACATAATCCAGAATCTAATGCCAATTATTTTCTCTTTTTACTCCACAGAAAAATATATGAAGAGCAGTAAGTATTTTTTTATGCTACCTCTACCTTTTTAGTAAGAAGTTTTACATACCATGGCATCAGCCTTTGTGGATAACAATTACCTACATTATAATTGACAATGTACAGATTTCAAATAACAAATAAAGCAACACAACAGGTAACCATTTGTGTTCAAAGCTGTTTTGCCATCCTTCTCATGTGTCCAATGCTTTTTATTAAAATACAATTAATAGGTAAGAAATAAGCAGGACACCTATAATAGCACATAGCACTGCAACATCATGCTACACAAGATTTGTGAGCAATGCTACATATCTAGTTCAATGTTACAGATCTAGTTCAGTATACAGGAAGTCCTCTGGTAACATACAGGATAGGTTCCATAGGTTTGTTCTTAAGTTGAATTTGTATGTAATTAAAAACTGTATATATTATAATTGTAAATCCAGACTAATTTTTCTTTTTCCCTAGTGACAATTGTAGTTTCAAATTTTTTGCTGTAATTGGACCAAGAGTTATCAATAAAGTTTCATTACAGACACCTTACAGCTGATCATTGCTGTCTGGGACTATAGTAAAGCATCCAGAGAGCTTCACCAGTGGTCTCAGGGGGCAGAGGGGTATCTAGGGGGCATCTTTAAGTCAGGTGTCCTTAAGTAGGAGACCGCCTGTATTGTATTGTCTTTAATTACCATAACCTTTACTATTTTGGGGGCTTGCAAGCTATATTACTTATGTTAATTCAGTAGATATTTGAGACTTGCCATACAGAAGAAAAACTAAAAGATGAAATGCATTTTATGTCGAATGCTGGAATGCCATAGTATTTGCGATAATCCCACTGCTTCTATGCCAGAAAACTGGCGGAGAAAAGTGATAAATCTTTCCCTATGTTTTAGTGGACAGAGACACTAAATAGGTTCCTACGTGGAACAGCCATTAGTCATCATAGGAGACTTGTGGCTCTTAACATTCTAGTGAAACACTATTACCCTATATATGAAAGCTATACAAAAATATTTAAGTGTTGCCATGGTTTGCTATTTATATGTCCCGTTTGCTTTACGTCTTGTGCTTTGCTGCTTAGTGTAAAACATATCTCTCTTTTCATCCCATAGAGGGAAACCAAATTTGCTTGACATGGGATCCCTGATGATTAAACCCATCCAGAGAGTAATGAAATATCCCCTGTTGCTTTGTGAACTGCTGAACTCCACTCCCTCATGTCACCCAGACTACAGGACACTACAGGAAGCCTTCACTGCCATCAAAGACGTTAACGGCAACATCAATGAGCTGAAGAGGAGGAAGGATTTAGGTAACAAAATGCACAGAAACTAAAAAAATATTCAGATATTCCAAATGTGTTCTGATTCTTGGTAGCTCAAGTTGCTGCGCTCATTTAAGTGGGCAAAATAGAGCAAGTGGACTAAACACAGTGGCCTACAGTTGTCTGTGTCTGCCATTGCCCCACTGAGTTGGGGTCCTCAACTGAATGGAGTGGCAGGTTGTGCAGGTGCTTTACTCTTCAGCAGTCCCACATAGATGGATAGAGTAACAGCACATCTGTACTGCTTGCCCTTCTATTCATTTTGGTCGGTGGGGGGATCACGCAGAACTCTTATCTCATTATCAGTAGAGGTCTCACGAGTCATATCTCAACTAGTGAAATAATCTTTTGGGTAGATAATGTCTTGTAAACGTGATTCAACTCATTTAATTATTCTGCTCTATAAGAATACTCTGTAGTAATGGTACCTGGGTTACGTACAAGATAGGTTCTGTAGGTTTGTTCTTAAGTTGAATTTGTATGTAAATCTGAACTATATATTTTATAATTGTAACCCCAGACAATTTTTTTGGGGTGTTTGTGACAATTAAATTTTAAAAATGTTGGATTGTCATCAGAACCAGGATTAACAATAAAGCTTAACTGCAGACAGCTGTAATAACTGTTATAGCTGTTTATTGTAGCCTGGGGCTAAAGTACAGAAAATTACCAACATCCAGATTGCCGTTTGTAACTAGGGGTCGTCTGTGAGTCGGGTGTACTTAAGTAGGGGACCGCTTGTATGCTAGTAATATCACATTGGCTATAGAGATACGTCTGCAGTACATCATTGTACTTCCCCACATGGAATAGAGAGCACATGTGGATTTCTATTATCCATTCTCCATATCCCTGAAATGTATAACTGATCTTAATACTTACCTCTTTTAGTTTACTTAGACATCAGAACCTGGGTACATCTATTGCACCCCTGTCACCATATCCCTATTCTCAGTGTAAAGCATACACATGACAAACACATCTCCAGTCTTAATCTGGGTGCTGGTAGACCCCAACTTCATGTTATGATATTTAATATATTATTGTCTGTCTTGTATTTTCTAATAATGAGAACAACTCTGGTTGTATAACTCTTGACTTTCAGCCATTTGACAGCAAAACACAAAAGAAACAAAATCATAAGTTTCATTATAGATTCTGTAATTCACTTCTAAAGTCTGCAGCCAAAAAATTGTTTCCTTCGCTCCGAACCTTTGATTATCAAGTGATTAATCATCCTCTTTGAGTCCAGGCTATGTGTTTCTTGACGTCTATGTCAATATAACATTACAGAAGAAGCTTGCCCTTTAACATCTGTGTGGAAATATTTCATGCCTTTTGATATCTGCTATATTTTCAGTACTGAAGTACAGGAGGGTAGATGAAGAAGAATCTCTGAAAGACAAACTTTCCAAACTCAGTATTCACTCAATTACAAAGAAGTCAAAGAGAGTGACCAGCCACCTGAAGATACTGACTGGCAGAGAACAGGTATGTTCTGTTATCTAAAACCAGTTTTTGGGTGTTTAATATGTTATTATTTGGTGGAGCATCCAGCATATGCTATGTGGACTGCCAAAAAGAAAAAAATAATTAATACTACATTTATACTGCATGTATGACATAAGATAATGACGTACACGTTATTTGTATCCATTGGCACCCATTCGCTATACATCAATATAACTTTGAACCTTAGAAAATTCAACACTTTTCGAAGCAGAAGAGTACAAAAACATTTTGTTTCTGCCTTAGTACAATGTGGTACTGCTACATTGGAGGCTAGCATCTCCTTGTCTCTTTTATAGAGAATTTAGCAGGAGGAAAAATATGACTATGTATTAAGAGCAAGTCTTTGCTGGGCTTGAAAATTCACATTTTTGACCGAAAGGTTGATACTTATACATTAATCTTCAAAAAAAGGTGACGAAGCAGCACTCTGTAGTGAAAAAAAGTGTAGATTCTTTATTCCACCATTAACAAGCATTATCAAGCTTCATGGAGAATGTGAAACGTCGCTTGTTAATGGGGGAATAAAGAATCTATACTTTTTCCACTATGGAGTGCTGCTTCATTCATTGATGTGGGTTTAGTCTGACCTTTTTGGAGACCTGCACCCAACATTCTCTACCACACAGTGCTGCTCCTCGTCTCTCCTGATTTCTGCTTATATTAATACATCTCAAAATTTGTTCTCATATTAAAAAAATTTCAGGTGAAAGACCAAATATTTAACAAAGAAGAAAAAACATTCAGAGGTTTGGAGAAAACCGTCAGATATTGTGTTAAGAACATATCAAGTACCCTCCAGCTTATGCAGGTAACATATGATGTAAACTGTACATCATCTTTTCTTGCAATTAGTGTCACTAATAGTATTTGTCTACAATTATTTCTATGTATAAAAGAAGAAACAGCCATACACAGCCCTGCATCTTTGTCACAGTCATTTTGTAGTGTTTGAGGGATATACACTGCTAAATGATATTGTATTTTTCTAGGATGCTTTGCCTTTGGCAGGCCAAAATGTCATTGGGCTGCAAGATTTACTGCATGATGACAGCGAAGAAAATCAAAAAGATTTAAACCTGCAAAGCAGCATGGGAATACTGTATGAGCAACTGGTGAGTTAACATTTCTTAAAAACACAAAGGTACTAAACAACATTATGGGTCCAATGCATGGCACATCTAATGGATGAATACTGGCTGAATCCAATAATTTTACCAAGGCTGGACAACCGTGAAATGTGCAAGAGGGGCTTAGGACAGCATCATATGCGTGTTGTGGGATTCCATGGACTGAACACTTATCAGAGGATGGGACTATAATAAAAATGGGCAGTTCAAATCCAATTATATCATTGTGTCTGCGCCAGTTTGTCTATCTGTGAAGCTTACACGAGTATTATGAAGGGTTTGTGCCACACCTAAAGTGGCCTAAAATTGCTTAGTCAGAGTTTGTGCCACATTTATAACTGCAACTTGATACAATTGTGTCACACGCTGTAAAATGAAAGTGCACCAAAATGAAAAAGGTGTAACTATGTGCACACTTTCCATAGCACCAGATATTTGAACACTGTGTGCCATTATAAATTAGCTGCCTGAGCATCTTAAATGCAAAATAATTGGACAAATTGCTGGATATTGGCCTTTTGGGATATTCTATGAATTTTATGAGAACAATTCTAAGCAGCAGTCAGTTGATGTTCTGACATGAATAGATATGATATTTAAAGGAAATCTACCGCCAAAATCAAGCATGATAAACCATGGACACCTACTAGATCCAGATACTGTGACTGTAGTAATCTTCTTATATTTGTTATTTTGTCTCCTTCCTTGTAAAATCCACTTTTAAAATTATGCTTATGAGCCAGAAGGGCTCCGGGGGGCATTACCAGAGCCACTCCATGCTTTAGATTCATAGGCTGTTACACTGTCTCCCCCTACCCTTCTGCTGTCCCAAAACTTCAGCACTCCCTCTACCTGATGTATTCTCACAGCAGCAGAGGGAGAGGAGAAGCGCCTTGTATTGTTTAAATGCAAGACATCGGGGCCTGGTTAACAATTAAATGCATTTCCCTGGAAGCACATATGTGATCGGGCCGAACCCACCGGGGCGTGCTAGCGTTGTGTAATGAAAGCAACACCATCGGAACGTGTCACCTAAATATGTGTCCCCTGATACAGTTTAGTCCACTTCAAAAACAGCACAATAATGGTAATAGAAGATAGAGCAAAATTAATAATGGCGGTCCCCCCTAAGAACATCCGACTTATAGACGACCCCAGTACCAACCACCCAGATTTTGGTAATTTACTGTACTTTAGCCTTAGGCTACAATAAACAGCTACAATAAATTCTGGTTCTGATGACAACCCAACATTTTTAAAATACATAAGTCATACAGACCCAAACAATTTTGCCTGGGGCTGCAATTATAAAGTACACTGTTCCCACTTACATACAAATTCGACTTTACAACAAACCTGCAGAACCTTAAGATCAAACCTGCAGAATCTTGTACGTAATCCGGGGACCGCCTGTATATACAATTTTTTTCCCATTTTTGGTCAATATTGAAACAGCAAAAGATAGGAATTTTAGAGATTGTTTAATGTACAATATTTTAAGGTTCTCTTACTCTACTACGCATTTCAATGCCCTCTTTTCTTTTGTTTTGTGCCACAGCTGGAATAATATAATATATCTTCAGCTAACAATTTGGAAAAGGAAACCTGTCATCACAGATTTCCCCATTATCACAGTACCAGTAACTAAAGCAGTATGCAATCTTTTCTCCAAAAACGTCATCATTGTGTTTCAGCATGGCTGTAGGGTGGAAAAAAGAAACTTTTATTCTTTATGCAAATGGTAATCAATGTCATGGAGTTGGACAGCTGAGAGATAAAGTCATGTTGTCTCTCTGCTTGTATAGAGGTAACGGGCACTTCCCATGAAGGCATGGGCATGTGCCATGTGTCTGGCAGGCTTCTGTGGAGCAGTGATAACAGTGCCCCTTGTTCCACAGAAGCTGTCCAGAATGAATCTAGATATACTGGATTGGAATATAAGATACATGGCACCTGCGGCATGCAAGCAGAGACGTCATCAGAATGTTAGGTTAGGCATTGAGAGATGGGACAGCTTGACTTTATCTCTCAGTTGCCCGCCTCCATAATTTTCATTAGCATAAAGAATAAAAGTTTCTTTTTTTCACCTTACAGCTACCCTCGACACAAGAATGGCATTGCTTGAGAAAAGATTATATGCTGCATAAGGTAACGGCACTCCATGAATGGGGTAAAAGTGAAATCCCTGTTACCAATTTCACTTTTAAAATCTGTCCAACCGGGAGAAGTAATCTTTAATTTTCTTACAGAAGACAGAACCAAGACCCTTCTGTTCAGAAATAAAAGGCTACGGCCCACTTGGCCAGTATGTATTATTAATAATAATAGTAATAATTCACAAGGAAACTTCCAGGAGCCATATCTTTTATTATTTTGACAAATTTTAAATTAAAAGAAAAAACCCAAATAGATCAGGGGCGCATAGGCAGTCCTGAAAGTTAAGTCATTCAACATTAGTTTCAGGGCTTTTATATGATTTCTTAACACTTGTAACATATAATTCAAAACTTAAAGGGGTATTCTCGTCTCGGCATTCACATTCAGTTTCATTAATCTGCCATATATAAACATTTGTTCAATTGTATGTTATTAAAAAAAATTATCCTGTGTGAAGATAATTTCTCATAAATGTAGTCATGTTGTCCCTTAGAAATGAGATGGCTTCCTCGGATACAACCACGTCACACTCTGGCAGCGGTGGCCAGACTTGCGCTATAGGGTCCTGCCGGACTACCAGGATTCAGCAATCATTACCACAGGGTGGCTGTGCGGCCAGGACATTTTATATACAATAACTTTTTGTTTATTTGTGCTATTTGAAGCTATCTCGTTTCTAAGGGACCACATGACTACATTTATGGAAAATTATCTTCACACAGGAACATTTTTTTTAATAACATCTAAATGAAGAAATGGCAGATTAATCAAACTGAATGTTAATGCCCAGACGAGAATACCCCTTTAACGTGCAGTTTGGTACTGTTTGTTTGCAAAATCATGAAAAAAATATATTTTTCCATTTTATGCCAGTTCTAAGGATCCACAATTACCATATACACTCAAGTATAAGCCGACCTGAGTATAAGCCGAGACCCCTAATTTTACCACCAAAAACATCATAATCGCATTGTACATCGGCTGGACCGCACAGTGAAATCTGTGAAATACACATTAGAACATGGTGCAACTGCTTTTTTTTTTATTAATCGGTTCCAGCATGTGCACATGTACAATTTCTCCATAGGGTTACCTTATATACTCATGTATAAGCCAACCTGAATATAACCAGAGGTCCAAAATTTTGTTACAAAAAAATTGGGAAAACCTATTGACTCGAGTATAAGCCGAGGGTGGGAAATGCAGTTGTATTGACTCGTCTATAAGCCAAGTTGAGGATTTTCAGCACATTTTTTGTGCTGAAAAGCTCGGTTTATACACGAGTATATACGGTAGTAACATTCATTGATACTGAAGTGTTAGGATAAATCTGATTATTATTAAATGATTACAATATGTTTTGACTACAGGTACAGAAATTGGAGCGACTGGTCTGTACACCACTTAGTGCGGTGTAATGGGTCCAACACTTTCCATTGCCACAGATAATTTGAACACTGTGCATATAATATTAGCTGCCTGAGCATCTTAAATGCAAAATAATTGGACAAATTGCGGATATTGGGCCTTTTGGGATATTCTATGAAAATGTATGAGAACAATTCAAGCAGCAGTCAGTTGTGATGTTCTGAAATGAATAGATATGATATTTAAAGGAAATCTACTGCCAAAATCAAGCATGATAAACCATGGAAACCCTTCTAGATCCAGATACTGTGACTGTAGTAATCTTCTTATATTTGTTATTTGGTCTCCTTCCTTGTAAAATCAACTTTTAAAATTATGCTTATGAGCCAGAAGGGCTCCGGGGGCATTACCAGAGCCACTCCATGCTTTAGATTCATAGGCTGTTACACTGTCTCCCCCTACCCCTGTGCTGTCCCAAAACTTCACCACTCCCTCTACCTGATGTATTCTCACAGCAGCAGAGGGAGAAGAGAAGCGCTTGTATTTGTTTAAATGCAAGACATCGGCCTGGTTAACAATGAAATGCATTCCCTGGAAGCACATATGTGATCGGCGGGCCGAACCCACCACCCCCGTGCTAGCGTTGTGTAATGAAAGCAACACCCATCGGAACGTGTGACCTGAATATGTGCCCCTGATACAGTTTAGCCACTTCAAAAAACAGCACAATAATGGTAATAGAAGATAGAGCAAAATTAATAATGGCGGTCCCCCCTAAGAACACCTCCGACTTACAACGACCCTAGTTACAACAAGCCCAGGATTTTGGTAATTTTACTGTACTTTAGCCTTAGGCTACAATAAACAGCTACAATAAAATTCTGGTTCTGATGACAACAACATTTTTAAATACATAAGTCAACAGACCAACAATTTGCCTGGAGTGCAATTATAAAGTACACTGTCCCCACTTACATACAAATTCGACTTTACAACAAACCTGCAGAACTATAGATCAAACCTGCAGAATCTGTACGTAATCCGGGACCGCTGTATATCACAATTTTTTTTCCCATTTTGGTCAATATTGAAACAGCAAAAGATAGGAATTTTAGAGATGTTTAATGTACAATATTTTAAGGTTCTCTTACTCTACTACGCATTTCAATGCCTCTTTTCTTTTGTTTTGTGCCACAGCGATAATATAATATATCTTCAGCTAACAATTTTGAAAAGGAAACCTGTCATCACAGATTCCCCCATTATCACAGTACCAGTAACTAAAGCAGTATGCAATCTTTTCTCAAAAACGTCATCATTGTGTTTCAGCATGGCTGTAGGGTGGAAAAAAGAAACTTGTATTCTTTATGCAATGGTAATCAATGTCATGGAGTTGACAGCTGAGAGATAAAGTCATGTTGTCTCTCTGCTTGTAAGAGGTAACGGGCATCCCATGAAGGACTGGGCATGTGCCAGTGGTCTGGCAGGTTTGTGGAGCAGTGATAACAGTGCCCCTTGTTCCACAGAAGCTTCCAGAATGGAATCTAGATATACTGGATTGGAATATAAGATACATGGCACCTGCGGCATGCAAGCGAGACGTCATCAGAATGTTAGGTTAGGCATGAGAGATGGGACAGCTTGACTATCTCTCAGTGCCCGCCTCCATAATTTTCATAGCATAAAGAATAAAAGTTCTTTTTTTCACCTTACAAGCTACCCTCGACACAAGATAGGCATTGCTTGAGAAAAAGTATATGCTGCATAAGGTAACGGCACTCCATGAATGGGGTAAAAGTGAAATCCCTGTTACCAATTTCACTTTAAAATTGTCCAACCGGGGAGAAAGTAATCTTAATTTTCTTACAGAAGACAGAACCAAGACCTTCTGTTCAGATAAAAGGCTACGGCCCACTTGGCCAGTGTATGTATATATAATAATAGTAATAATTCACAAGGAAACTTCCAGGAGCCATATCTTTTATTATTTTGACAAATTTATTAATTAAAATGAAAAAACCCAAATAGATCAGGGCGCATAGGCAGTCCTGAAAGTTAAGTCATTCAACATTAGTTTCAGGGGTTTTATATGATTCTAACACTTGTAACATATAATTAAACACTTAACGTGCAGTTTGGTACTGTTGTTTGCAAAATCATGAAAAAAAAAAATATTTTCCATTTTATGCCAGTTCTAAGGATCCGCAATTACCATATACACTCAAATATAAGCTGGCCCGAGTATAAGCCGAGACCCCTAACTTTACCACCAAAAACATCGTAATTGCATTGTACAATGGCTGGACCGCACAGTGAAATCTGTGAAATACACATTAGAAAATGGCGCAACTGCTTTTTTTTTTTTTAATCGCTTCCAGCAAAAAAATTGGGAAAACCTATTGACTCGAGTATAAGCCAAGGGTGGGAAATGCATTGATCACAGGCCCCCCCCCCTGTATATAGCCAGCAAGTCCCCAGTAGTATATAGCCAGCAAGTTCCCAGTAGTATATAGCCAGCAAGTCCCCAGTAGTATACAGCCAGCCCAGCCTGCCCCCTGTAGTATACAGCCAGCCCAGCCTGCCCCCTGTAGTATACAGCCAGCCCAGCCTGCCCCCAGTAGTATACAGTCAGCCCAGCCTGCCCCAGTAGTATACAGTCAGCCTTATGCCCCAGTGTATACAGCCAGCCCAGCCTGCCCCCAGATTATACAGCCAGCCCAGCCTGCCCCCAGTAGTATACAGCCAGCCTAGCCTGCCCCTAGTAGTATACAGCCAGCCCAGCCTGCCCCCAGTAGTATACAGCCAGCCTGCCCCCAGTAGGTATACAGCCAGCCCAGCCTGCCCCAGTAGTATACAGCAGCCCGCCTGCCCCCCAACAGGTATACAGCCAGCCCAGCCTGCCTGTAGTATACAGCCGCCCAGCTGTCTCCTGTAGTATACAGCCGCCCAGCCTGTCCCCAGTAGTATAACAGCCAGCCGAGCACAAAAAAAAAAAACTTATGTACTCACCCTCCGGTGCCCCCAGTGCGCAGCACTACTCCCCCGATGTCAGAGCGGGTCCTCTTCTGCCGTCTTCTGTCTTCCGTCTTCGGTAACACCCTGCTGGGCGCGGCCATGTTCTTCCCGGCCGGCAGACGCGTAGTGGTACTGCTGACTCATATTATGCGCGCCCGCGCGAGAAAAACATGGCCGCGCCCAGCAGGATGTTACCGAAGACGGAAGACAAAGAGACAGAAGACAGAAGAGTAGCCGCGCTGACATCGGGGGAGCTGTACTGAAATCGGGGGAGAAAGTATATTTTTCGCTGTATTGACTCGTCTATAAGCCAAGTTGAGGATTTTCAGCACATTTTTTGTGCTGAAAAGCTCGGTTTATACACGAGTATATACAGTAGTAACGTTCATTGATACTGAAGTGTTAGGATAAATCTGATTAGATTAAATGATTACAATATGTTTTGACTACAGGTACAGAAATTGGAGCGACTGGTCTGTACACCACTTAGTGCTTTGCAGTCCATGTTCCTGATGCCTCAGAAGCTGATACAGAAGCGCTATGATAAACTCCTGGATTACCACAGCTACCTCCAGAAACCCGCTGATTCTCAGCTAGATCAGGCAAAGAAGGACTATGAAGCTCTCAATGCGCAGCTAGTGGAGGAACTGCAAGTCTTTAATAAGGCCGCAAGAAGCATCTTATTTAACTGCTTATATTTCTTCATCACTCTTGTGAGAGACATCATGGCTGCGGCAATGTGCTCCTGCTCACATGCTTCTGACAACTTTCCAGTAAGTCACAATGAATCATTTTTTTTGTTGTTGATTCTATAATACTTTCCATGGATATTACTTATGCTATCAATATCATCAATTAGTTTTTTAAACAGGTTATCAGATATCCTTTAACCACACTCCACACCAAGAGACAACATATATCGTATTCCACCCCAAAGCATCCATTCTGCTAGATATATGCTTTGTCTGGAATCTGAATGCTTGGACCCCCACTGCCAGTTTCTGTTCCCCATCATCATCATGGTGGTGATTGCCATGGATGTTGATGAATAAGTTAATAAGGTGGTGGGGCGCACACTCAACACTGCTCCATTCAAACTTCTACCAGTTGTGGTTAGTGGGAATCCCACCAGTCAGGCAGTATTAATATAGCATATCCAGAGGCTAGGTGATAGATAATACAGGCTACATTAGATATTTCCAGACAAGATTCTTTCTCAGATGCATTTGCATGAATATTGCAATTATCTAACAGATCGTTTTGGTTTACAAATTACAATGTATTCATTAAAGTCCCAACTCTTCCTGGTTTCTGCTGATACACCAACTCATCTGACATAAGATACCTTTACTTGTGAACAGTGAAAAACATAGGGAAGAGGAAGAGCAAAATTTTGACCAATGGGGATAAATTGAGCAGAGATTTTATTATCATAGTAAAAGTAACACATTTTCTTTTTACGTCAAAAAACACCGGGATGATACTTACTGTTACTTATTGTTGTACTGCTGTATTCAGGGAGCAAATTTAGCAGTCATATATTAGCCATAGTGCCTGAGGGCACACACAGGCTGACCCAGCATTAAAGGGGTTTTTCCACAAAAATGTAAATAGGGCCTAACTTGCTGATCGGTGGGAGTCTCAGTGATGGGAACCCCACAGATCACTAGAATGGAAATTGCCAAGTACGGCGCTTGGCAATCTCTGTCAGCTCCATAGAGATGAATGGGGAGGCCAGGCCATGCACGACCAGCTGCACCACTCAACTCAGTGAGCAATGAGGGGTCAGCCGGGGGTGCATCGGATCCCCCATTTCGTGATCTGTGCCGATCATCACCGAGACCTTACCAATCAGCAAGTTAGGCATTATGCTGTGGTTAGGGCCTAACTTTGTAACTGTTATTCTCTGTCTAAACTATGTTCATTTTGAAACTTTTATTATTCTATAATTGTGTCAAATTTGAGTAACCAATGAAAATAGGTTATACTGTATCTGCTAAATTAACTTGGTTTATTTTATTGTAGAACCCAATACTATGCAATAATGTTTTAGTTGCAGTTATAGTATGTAGAAGCTACATTATGGTGGACATTAATCTTAGTTTTCTTTTGTCTGATGTTTATTTGTGCCTTATTTTGGTATTAGATCGGTTTTGGGGTTTTTCTTTTACTTTTTGTCAAATGTCGCAGAAATGTCTCAAGCTACTGCAAAATGTCGCAAAACAGTATCCAGTAGGTAAGGGCAAAGAAAATTAAAACAAGAGTCAGATGTGAGAAACACATCAATCATTCTGCACACCTACATAAAATGACAATGCTACAAATAGTCCAAGCTCAATACACAAAACTTAATAAAATGTCTAGGGCAGCCAAGGAAATTCACATAAGAAATGTTAGCATACAATTGATTCAGCCAGCGACCAAATTTTCCTGGATATGCAGAGTCAAGCATAGAATCATCAGATAGTGCTAGCACCATCACCCAAAAAAGCCAAAAATTGGCTTTTAGTAACCTATTAACAACCTTTTTAACAACCTAAAAACAGCCCTGGAAGTGATGCTTGACATTGTTTGCCATGGTGAGCTGGAGTGTTTATGCACCTTTTTGTGCGACCTTTCAATGAATTTGTGCCCAAATTTTCAATGTCAAACATTTGGAAACTAATGACAAATCAGGTGCAACAGTGATAAAAGACAAACATGGCAAACTTTGTAAAACGGCAACAAAAGTCGCAAAAACACTAAAAAGGTGCAAAAAAGGAAAAAAAAGGTTGATAAATACCCCCTATCATTTTAGTAATAAAAAACATTTTTTTTTATTCATACAGTATTGAAAAGTGGTGAATATTTGGATCAAATCTGTCAGTACATTTACTTGGTTAATAGCTGTGACTGACTATGTATTCAATGTGCTGAAGTGGAACCCAATACTAAACAAAATAATCCCCCATCATATCTATCTACATTCACTGGTCAATGTTGCCATCCTAATCTTTCAGAAAACACATTTGACCAACGAAGGCAAAAAATAATCAAAATAAATATATTTGTATGACCAGTTTTAATAGTTTCCCAGTGTCTCTCACTTCAAGAAAAAAGATCCATTAAAGACTGTATCTTTAAAGGACCAAATTCCAAAAATATGTTTATATTCCGTCACTGTAGGGTCCCAAATTGTAATATTGGAATGGATTTCCTACGTGCTGGCAGTGGTGAGTCTCACTTTTAAGCCCTGCGAGTAAATTTCCAGTGATAATAGAAATAAAGCAATATAGCAAGCCAGCATGTGTTTCTCATCTCCAGCATGTTGGCCATCTCTAACACATTTCAGTATGTTCACATCTGTTGGGTTCCGGGCTTGGATTAACTCCCTGCAACCCAGAGAACCTGGGCAGTGAATGATAATTAGTACAACAATGCCTTCTGTGGCTTTGTATTAGCAAGGGAGATAAACAATAGGATGCAAGGGGTATCAGCAGTCACATGGGTCTTAGTATACCGATAAGCCACAAAAAGAAGGAGCTTATCTGTGTTGCCTCAAGCTTATCAGCTTCCAGTTTATATCCTGCTCAATCCCCACAGAGCTGAGCTGAATTCCAAACACCTCTGTATCCACACAGCCACAGCCAATCACCACGCTCATATATCTTCTGTCCATGTACCGTGAATCCTTTTATTTTACTTGACATTTATTCATAGCCGATCATCATCCCAGAGACGAGAATCAGCTTCAGGAGACAGACTTGGAACTGCTTGCAGAATGGGTTTCAGGAACTATATGGGTGTGTGTATAATGTGTGTAGCCGGCATTGTACGGAAAATATCACTAGATGGCACTAGATGGAAAGAAGCACAGAGGGCACTTACAGCTCACTTACCCTCACCCAACGCTTTGTGTTTTTATCCTGGAAAAATTGTAAAGTGGTAGTGCTCAAAGTGTCGGTGAAATAAAATGGGGTTAAAAGAACACGATGGGGCACATTTACTAACAACAGTTTGCCTGTGTATAGTGCATAGATTCATGATTTCTGGCGCACGCTCTGCATGAATCTGGCGCCCTCTGGACGACTCTGAGTCCAGCAACTTTTATTTTAACATTGGGCGTGCGACACAGTTCTGTCGGACTTTGCATGTTAAATCTGGCGCATGGTGCACCATACACTATGCCCCCTTCAGTGCTGAAATTAGAGCAACTGCGCCACAAAGGGGTCACAGGAACACAAATGTGGTGCAGACACTTCTTCAATACCTGCGCAAGCAGTTTGTACTAGAAAGAACATGCAAAGTCCCTTAGTAAATGGGTCCCGATGTCCTGTACATATTTACATTGTCAATACTGACATGTATCCCTTATTCCCATGTATGGCAGATACATATGGGTGATCATGGAGAGGTCTGCAAGTGCCCCCCAGTGGTCTGTGTTAAAAGAATGGTGCTGTGCATATTCAGCCACTACTCTAATATGGGACTGCTGGGAAGTGCCATGGAAGATTAGTAGCCAAGAAGATGTATGAAACATTTATCCCAAGAAAAATGTATGTAATGAGAAACCCCTTTAACTAAATAAACGGATAATCATATTATAATATCTAATAATGGTGGCATGTTCAAGGGGTCCGTCCTTACCAGGATCTTTGACTCTATCAGTGGTATGCTGGGTGTCCATTTGAGGATCTTAAGCTTAATTGTGGTATAATTACTCAAGCCTCAAGCTTGAGGCTAATAAAATAGCCAAACTAGAGTGCCATATGGCAAATAGCCTTACTGAAAATCCTACTTGGTAGTACAAAGTAATCAATTACAATACCATCAATGCTGTTTAGAGGGGAAAGCAGGGATTCCTTGCTCCACAGATAATTATGATGCAAGGAATCCCCTGCAGTGTGATCAGCCTGTGATGCAGAACACTGCAAGTCATGTGTGTGAAACAGCACTCATACTGCAGAATATTAATAGTCTCAGGACTGTACCTAAAACATGTAAAGATAGGGAAATACTATAAACCCTGCCAAAAACTGTAACATAAATCTGTGTGTATAGCTGTGATTTTTTTGTTTAAAGAGGAATTTCATAATCTCTGATCCGCGGGACTGTTTTTGGATGTATTTTAGCCAAAAATAGGTTGTTCTATTCCGATGCTTTATTAAAGGCACATAGACTCATGTCATTTATTGTGTGCTGACAGCTTATCTCTGCCAATGTGAATGAAGTTCAGCAACGAATCATGGACGAGCTTCAGAATCTAAACTTTATGAAGGACAATAACAATGGTACATTTATTGAGAGGAAACTGAGCTTTGAGAGGAAGAAGACATTATCTCCACTGGTAAGTGACATTTGGATGTATACAATAACATGATAGCGTTGTCTTACAGTCCCATTGTGTCTATGGGTGGATACTTGATTCTGCTTGAAGTGCTAAAGCAGTAGTGACACCTAAAGGTCAGAAGTAGGTACTACTACTAAGAGCATGGACACAATAACATTTAATCCATTGAACTAAACTTGTATTGTAATAAGTATTGTTATTGTTTTTTAATTGCCATTGGCTATTTCAATAGTTTGCCTTCTGAATATCTGGTGTACACTATAAGAATACTACAACAATACCCCCTATCGCCAGTCTTACATTACCCACTTATTTAGCTTAGATCTTTGAATGGGTTCTTGTACCTGGCATGGTTACTATGTGCACCATGTAATACCAGATTATCCCTGAAGTGGCCACTGCAGGAAACAAGTGCAGCTGTTTGCGGGTTAACCGAGAAATAAGACCCAATTAGCAGATGTTTCATCAATGAATCATTATTTAATTATATATGGGGAAATAAACCTCTTAAAGCTGGCACTATAGAGCAGGTGGTTGTGCTATTCAGCTTACCTGGTGCTTGGTTCGGCACTACTTTTTAATATGTATTCATGATTTTGTTATGGGTTGCAGGGCATTAAAGCAACTTATATAAATAAATAAACTTTTATAATTGAGATGAATTTAGTAGAATTACTATGAAACGTGAATGTCTATCAATCTTGTCACACCTTTAACATTTCCAGCCAGGTTGTGTTCCACCTTGGCACCGTCCCCCAGTAATGGAATAGTTAACCATATGCTGAGTTCTCATTCAGCCAGTGTAAAGCTCTCTATAAATTGACAATTCACATTAGCAATTTTTTGCAAACCTCTCAGTCAATAACTCCCCTGTTTGTTTTCCATTAAGCCTGAACTACCTAGACAGACTGAGAGCCACAGGTGCAAGCTATTGTCTTCCTATGGTGCGGAGAAAATTTACCAAGCAAAGCGCAAGTGCAACGCTTCCCAGGACCTTGATATAGATCTGTATGAAGGGGAGCTGGTGGCTATTGTGGAATACAAGGACCCTTTAGGAAGTACTAGCAGGTGGTTTGTGGACACAGGAAGTAAGTAGAAGAACACTCAATCAAATATTGACTTTCTTTTGTGTGATCAACTCTCTCAGCACAGTGGTTTCCTTCTTAGCAACCAGCTAGAATATTGGTTCCTACCATAACTTAATCATGTTACACATTTACGGTACCAGTATATTTTTATGACTTCATGGTCAAATATCTCTGCTCTAAGCAAAGGGCCATGTGTGTTACATATAGAGTTACTATGTCACGTGGTAAGGGCTGTGTTCATACTGATGCTGGGTTTTATATATATAAACTTTGTAGTTGTGCCACCCACCTAAACATAACACTTATATTCTTCACCTACTCCAAACCAGATACCCGTATGTCTTTAAAATACTTTGAATTTGGCTTTACCTTCTCATTGTAATTTTTTTCCTTTACTTCTGTTTACTGACAATAGATATTGTCACATCTTATCTGCATTATCCCTTCACAGAGCACCTCTAGAAAACTTTCTGCAGATCCTAATAAGTTGTCTCCTGCCTATTGCTGCCATGAGGCTGCTGTCATCCATATCACCAGCATTATGCATATCAAAGGGTTTTAACAGAGCTATGTAGAGGCAAGGTGACAGATAGCCTATTGTACCCACACATAGTACTAGCATTGGATTTCCAAATAAAATTGTCATTCATTATTGAAATAATGCTATCATGGAAAACCTAGAATGTGAAAGAGTTAACGGTAAAATCCTGAATGGTCTTAGACCATTGAACCAGCTTCCAGCTATGTCGTGCTGACCTTTGGAACCAGAGCAATACCAACTTGTCCCAAGTCAATGAAACCTGGGTATTTATACCCACCGGTTTCCTGACACCAGCCCTGCCCTACAATCTATGAGTTCAATTGATCATTTTGTGTTAATTGGTCTAGTTCCTTATATCTCAGTACAACTTGTTTAGTTTATAGTTGACTATCAATGCCATATAGATGTTCATCTTGTGGTGTGCTGCATTCTATGTTTAAAATGTTGCTCTGTACAATGTTATCCATCATTACATATTTTGGAGTGAAGATGTAAGTCCTACAATGTTACTAATCCTTGATATGTATTCCCTTTCAGTTCTACAAGGTTATGTCTACTCATCCTTCTTAAAACCCTACAACCCGGGACGGCAACAGAAAGATTCATCAGACAGTGCTTTTTGTGAAGAAGATTTTGATGATCTTAGTCTTTTTGTATCCCCTCGGCCTTCTCGTGACAGAAACAGCCATGCTTCACAGGGAAGTGCAGGAGACAGTAGTCCATCATCCAATGGAGACGACGAAAAACATGAGATCAATGAATCGGACACAGAAAGTTACCAGAGCGAGGATGCTCAAGTAAATATCTTTGATTATATTCATTTAGCTACAGATGCACATTGACCATCAAAACCAAGCAAGATACTTACTGCTTCATATATCCAGCCAAAGTGACTGTGATAATTGTCTTATATTTGTTATCCATGCCCTCCTTCATTTTAAAATCAAATTTTTTAATTAGGCAAATGCACCAGAAGGGGTCTGGGGTGGTTACCAGAACCTGTTCGTGCTGCAGCTTCACAGGCTGTAACATTGTGCAGGAGCACTTCCCCCCTCCCACTGTGTGACAGTGTAACAGTGTGTGAAGCTACAGCACGCAGGGGTTCTGGTGACATCCCCAGAGCCCTTCACGTAAATTAGCATACTTTTAAAAGTTTTATTTTTAGAGGGAAGGAGGGCATGGATAACAAATTTAAGAAGATTATCACAGTCACAGTGCATGAATCTATGAGTAAGTGGCTTTTATCATGTTTGATTTTGATAGTAGATTTCCTTTAAACCATAAAACCATTCAGAGCAGACTATAGTGATAAGCAGTTTTCGATTTATATAAATGTATAATGTTTATACCAGACAATCTGTGTAATGTTTTGGGTTTTTGTGTATTTTAGATTTTCTATGCGGTTTATGCATTTGAAGCACGGAGTCAACAGGAACTCACTCTTGAAGAACACCAGAGGGTTCGGATCCTTAGGTTTTGTGACCTAAGTGGAAACAAGGAGTGGTGGCTTGGAGAGGCACATGGCCAAAAGGGTTACGTGCCAGCCAATTATCTTGGAAAGATGACGTATGCTTAGAAACTTGTTCTTTTATGTTACAGGAATCTAATCTGCAACCATGTTTTATAGTATCCAATGTGAAGGATCCTTTCCTGTGTTCTGGGTTAGCAAAGTATAACAATTCAATGTGATATGAAGTCAATGCATGGACCCACTGGCAGGATCAACTGATTGTAAGCTCTGATGAGCAAAGATATTTTTGTTTTAAAGCACTTATATGTTTTATGGGTTTATAATATAAAAATAATGCAAAGCGAATGAAGTATGATCTATGTACTGAAGTAAATCCTAACAGAAGCACTACCACCTTAGCCAAAACTATACAGGTTCAAGTAGAGAGAAATTGGAGTTTATAATATTTGGAGGTATAAATCATGTAATAATACATGGGATCATTTTAGTTACAGTAATCACATGGGAATAAGACTCATTTTATCATAACGGTGGATCTTATTCTGGAGGACCTGGCCTGTCTGTGTATTCATTTCTTCTGTGATGGCACTATAGCAATTTTTTTATTTCGTTATTAAAGCTTCAGTGTTAGAAAGAAATTATGATGTAAAATTTTGGTATAAATTAAATGATAAAACATTTTCAAATTCCCTATACGGGTTGTACAGAATTCATGGACCTTCTCTATTGTGTTGTGCCTGGTATTGCAGCACATTGTTATTACTTTGTGCAAAATGTAAGTGGAGGGTGATAGGGGAGGAAGTCTATAAAACTGTAGTAAGATAAAACCAATAGCGGAATTGTCAGGCTTACAAATATCACACAGTGGCGTAACTAGAAGCTGATGGACCCCAGTGTAAAGTGTGTGCCAGGTCCCCGACTATAATGTATGGTTTATAGTAATAATATAATAGTAATAATATTTCTAATATGGGAAAGTGACACCATAAGGGCCCCCTAAACCTCTTGGGCCTGGGTGTGACCGCAACCTCTGCACCCCCTCAAGTTACGCCCCTGAACACACAGTCTGGGCTTCAAGCAGTGAACTTGGCTATGTGCAAGGCTGCTCAACACTAAGCCAGATACAAGAAGGAAGTATCACATAGGTGGACACTGCTTAGTCTTGTCAATGTAAATGTCTGCTGAATATATGCCTAGGAGTATCTAACCCGTATCAAAATGGGAGTCATTTGGCATACATCTGGTCAGTGGGGCACTATAGGTAAGCTGGTTGGATGTGTTCATGAAATTGCTTCATAGGCAAGCCACTTAAATTTACAGTATTGTGGATAATGGATGTCCTAAGAATTTCATTAGCCTTCATAGGGCATGTTCTCACTTTGACGTTCACCTTTCTCATGACAGTAGATGGCAGCTATAATAATAAAGTGACATCTGTGAGGGGACATTAGTAGTTATGTAGTCTTTTGATCATAAGAGTTAATTTCTTCCCTCCTGTTTGCTTCCTATTTATGCGAGACTTGACCCGCTTTATTTTGTAGCCTCTGTTGTTCATCCTGACAATTTCTTGTTCAGACGTGTAGCCCATGATTAACAGCGCAGTCTGAGAAGCAACCGGTCACCATTTATCACTGTTACCATGGTTTCGTGGAGGCAAAGGCCAAACAACCTATTGAGCTACACATTAATTACTTGTAACGCTGTGCTGTGTCGCTGATTTTTTGGCCGTGTGGTTATAAAATAACTCTCCGGGCAAAGTCATGAAGCTGAAGCGGCTTTGTTACAAGACTCTTGGCCTACTAATAGGCCTCCTAACACACTTTTGACTTGCAGTCTTAGTAAGAAGTTTAATAATTAATATACAATGTTTTTAGTGTATTCATGTGTGAGACAAGAGCTGATTCATCTATGCTGAGGTTTGTTAACTCTTTAGCTGCGAGAATGAAGCACACGGTGAAGCTATAAGTAAATATGTGAAGTGTGCAGAGATGCAGCCAATGTTCCAAAAATACAGAGCTTGGAGAAATTGTATCAATGTAAGGCTCCAAGTCAGTAAATGTAATGTCTGGCATCTTTATTGTCATTTTATTAGTTCTACTCCTCGCTTTTTTCATGCTGCCTGCAGATTTGACAAAATTACCTTAAACATGCTACAATTTGCTCCTTATTGTACTCAAAATCCTCTGTAAGGTGCAGACATTATGACGTGTGGCCCATTGGAATTTTATGTGAGATGACTGTAAAACCAGTCTCCCCAATGACAGCAATGGGCTGGTCTTAGCTGTCTATCAAATGTTATCATTAATACAGTAAGTGAAATAGGGAAACTACTGAGGCATCATACAAGCCTATGAGTAAAATATAAAAAAAGCTCTGTCAGCAGTGATCAGCAGCAACTGGAAAATAATGAAACCATAATCATGTAGAGAAGTATAAAGATGTGCCAGATTTTACATTTGTAACTATGTAGCAAGTCAAAGGTGGAAAAACCTTATAAGTGATATCCTGCAAGATGGTTACTG
The DNA here is from genome assembly GCA_019512145.1 of Engystomops pustulosus. Classification (NCBI taxonomy): domain Eukaryota; kingdom Metazoa; phylum Chordata; class Amphibia; order Anura; family Leptodactylidae; genus Engystomops; species Engystomops pustulosus. Next base: position 95,132,066 of record CM033641.1, on the reverse strand, counting down.
AAATGTAAACTAAATGACAGCAAAAGATATTGTTAAATTAGGGTATGAATGATATATTTTGTCTTAAACCTTCTGCTGTAAATGTACAGATAGAAATTTAATAAAGATTTAAGAATAGATGATAATATATAAGAAATGTTTATCCTTGCACCTCCTTGTGTGTATTACAATTCTCAGATATTTTTTTATGTTTTGTGAAATGAATTGTAGATTCTAAATAAAGATGAAATAAAAATCAGATGTTTCTTTGATTTCTACATATGGTTCCATACTAGCATGTTCAATAATATCAATAATACCACTGGGCCATATATTCATATGTAAAAGTATAGTTTTTCTTTTGTGGGTAAGGCTTCCCGCCCAACAAAGGTAAGTTGTTTGCGAGCTGATTTCTTGCTGTTGACAATAGAAAAAGACTGCCTGGGCCGCAAAGATGGGCAGGAAAAGGAAATACTCAATAATCTGCGGTCTGGAGTCAGCCCATGCACGTAAGACAATTGAGATTTATGGGGACACGTGATAGCCATAAAATAATGGCTAGCATGTGGCCCAAAAATAGTTTTAGTGCATGAGGCCTTACTCAAAGCCATCTGTGCCATTTGTAAGTAGCTTGTAAGCTGCCAAAGTTTCTGGACCACTGATCCACAGATAACTTATACTGTGGTGAAGAGACCCCTAAGCCCCCCCCCCCCCCCCCCAGGGAAATTCAGGACACGTATCGCCTTGCTGTAGAGGTAAGTTTATCCATTAAGAAAGTTCATGAATCATCATCAAACTAAATGTTTATTGAAGCTTATGAACAATAACCAGTAGTTGCACTAGTGGAAAACCTACACAAGTGTGTGTATAGTGCCATAAAAAAGGCCTGGTAATGGCCTCACAAAAGACCTATTGGTCAAGAGGAAATTTATATTCCCCATTAAAACTTCAATCTTTATTTAAATCTATTAAAAATATACTTGATGTCACTCACAAATAATGTTAAAAATCTACAGACAAAAGGGTTGGTATCTGCAGAGCCGGATCATCATTGGCGCTAATGGAGCGCCAGCGCCGGGCCCCCGGATCCGGATTTGTTGGTTGGGGGCCCCCGGCCTGGCGCTTCAATAGCGCCGATGCTCAAGCTCCTGCTGGGGCCCCGGCAAGCCCCGACACTCGCCTCGGCAATCGGGCAGGGGCCTCCGTCCGTCCAGACCGGAAGCTCCTGCCCGTCACTGTATAGTGCTCGATGCGGCCGTTTCCGGCCGCTCGAGCACTATTACTGGAGCGATGTGGCCGGAAGACAACCCCGGCGCACATCGCTCCAGGAACTAGGATGCGCGGCCGCGTGATGACGTCATCACGCGGCCGCGCACCCTTTCCTGTAGGGCCGCGGCAAGAGGAAAGAAGACGCGGGACCCGAGGTGAGTATAAGGTTTTATTTTTTTTAAACTCAAACAGCATTAAAAGATGGTGGGGGACGAAATATTTAAAATAATTAATTGGGGTGGGCATCATATTAGTTAATTGTGTGTGAGGCAGCATATTAAATAATTAATTGTGTGGGGGCAGCATATTAAAAGATTAATTGTGTGGGGGCAGCATATTAAATGATTAATTGTGTGGGGGAGTGTGGTCAGTTGTGGTGTGAGGAGTATATATGATATATGTGGGGGTACAGTGTAATCAGTTGTGATGTGAGGGGTATATATGATATATGTGGTGGTACAGTGTGGTCAGTTGTGGTGTGAGGGGTATATATGATATATGTGGGGGTACAGTGTGGTCAGTTGTGGTGTGAGGGGTACATATGATAAACCCGCAGAGAGTCATGGCTGGAAGAAGTCTCCTGCAAGATCAGACAGAAGGGAGGAGACAACATCAGGGTCGTCACCTGTAAGTCATTGGATGACACTGCGACCTCTGTGCAGGACTGGTATCTACTACTATATGCTGGTAGATACTGGTCTGCGTGTGTAGGTTATTATGTAGTATTGCAGTATTATTCAGTTATTATGTAGTGGTGATAATCAGGATGTAATGTTATTATTTGGGCTTGTACAGAGGTGTCATTAGTGATATTATCCTGTGCTCGGTGGTGTTTGTATTATAACAATATGGCGGTAAAGATCATCAGTAAATGGAGTTTATATGTGGTAAATTATTGGTAATACTGGTCACGTTGTGGTAATCCTATGGGTCAGTTTCGAGGGATCATTTGCAAATTGTAGCACTATTGTTTGGAATATTGGTCTTATGGTAGTATTTATTTGGTAACAGTATTGTGGTATCATTATTCGGTAATAGTATGGTGGTAGTATTTTTTAGTTTGTCATGGACCAAAATTGGAAATGGTTTAGTAAGGGTAGGAATTTATCTAAAACTAAAGATTCCTTTGTTTCTAATATCTCTAGAGCTTTGGAACTGTGTAACTATGTGAAATCTTTTTACATATATTGTTGTGGGAGGGGGCCCCACGTCGGCTGCCGAGCTGGGGGGGCCCCATCCTAAATGAGGTGCTCCATACCGCTGGGACACTTAATCTGGCCCTGGGTATCTGTTAATATTGTTATGAAAGGAATTGTGGCTACGAGGTTGTGTTAACAATATTAACAGATACCAACCCTATTGTCTGTAGATTTTTAACATTATTTGTGAGTGTCAGGAAAGAAAACACTGGCTGTAAATAGGCCCTTTTTTTCTAACAGTAGTAAATGAAAAAAAAAATTCTTTGTCTTACTTCTGTAATGAGATGTGGCGGCTGTAGGTTACATGCTCAAAACTCGAGAGTGTAAAGACAACATTTCTTTTTCTGATATCTGCCGGATGCCTGGTTGTCATGGAAACGTTTTGCAAAGTGACATTACCAAATAAACGGAAGCACACTTACCCCCACATACCCACCTAAATGTTGTATTCTATCAGTTCTTCAGTAGTGCAGCCTCAGGCTTTGGGCCTCTAACTGTTAATCTCATTGCAGGAAATAAGGTTTTAAAACTAGTAAATTGTGCATGTCTTCTTTAACCTTTTCCCTGCCAGGCATTTCTGAAAATGTTGTTGCATTTTACATTGTTGACATGTACAAGTAAAATGGAAATTACAGGCGGTCCCCTACTTAAGAACACTCGACTTACATACGACCCCTTGTTACAAATGGACCTCTGGATATTGGTAATTTATTGTACTTTAGTCCTAGGCTACATTTAACCGCTGAAACAGTTATCACAGGTGTCTGTAATGAAGATTTATTGTTAATCCTGGTTCTTATGACAACCCAACATTTTTAAAATCCGAGACCAAAAAAGTTCTGGCTAGGGTTACAATGATAAAATATACAGTTCCGACTTACATACAAATTCAACTTAAGAACAAACCTGCAGACCCTATCTTGTATGTAACCCGGGGACTGCCTGTACAGCATTATACTAAATAAAACCATGTATTTTCTGAAAACAGACACTTAATCCATTTTCAAAATTGCACCAAGGAATTTATAGACACATAGGCACCTTCATGCAATTTAATTGTTTTTAAGTATTTTTTTTAAGTTTATTAAAAAACGCATAAAAATGTACAGAAAATAATTAGTTTCACAACTCCTATATAACAGATGGATAGATATATACACTCACCGGCCACTTTATTAGGTACACCATGCTAGTAACGGGTTGGACCCCCTTTTGCCTTCAGAACTGCCTCAATTCTTCGTGGCATAGATTCAACAAGGTGCTGGAAGCATTCCTCAGAGATTTTGGTCCATATTGACATGATGGCCTCCACAGTTGCCGCAGATTGTCGGCTGAACATCCATGATGCGAATCCCCGTTCCACCACATCCCAAAGATGCTTTATTGATTGAGATCTGGTGACTTGGAGGCCATTTGCGTACAGTGAACTCATTGTCATGTTCAAGAACCAGTCTGAGATTCCAGCTTTGCATTGAGTGCATTATCCTGGAAAGTAGCATCAGATGTTGGGTACATTGTGGTCATAAAGGGATGGACATGGTCAGCAACAATACTCAGGTAGGCTGTGGCGTTGCAACGATCTCATGGTACCAGGGCCAAAGAGGCCAAGAAAATATTCCCCACACCATGACACACCACCACCACTGAACCTTGATACAAGCAGATGGATATGCTTTCATTTGTGCGCCCAAATTCTGACCCTAACCATCTGAATGTCGCAGCGAAATCGAGACGTCATCACACCAGGCAACATTTTCCAATCTTTACTGCCAATTTGATGAGCTTGTACAAATTGTAGCCTCAGTTTCCTGTCTTAGCTGAAAGGAGTGGCAACCGGTGTGCTTTCCTTGCTGCTGTAGCCCTCTGCCTCAAAGTTCGACGTACTGTGCGTTCAGAGATGCTCTTCTGCTACCTTGGTTGTAAGGGTGGCGATTTGAGTCACTGTTGCCTTCTAGCAGCTCGAACAGTCCTGCCATTCTCCTCTGACCCTCACAAGGCATTTCTGCCCACAGAACTGCCGCTCACTGGAGGTGTTTTCTTTTTTCGGACCATTCTCTGTAAACCCTAGAGATGGTTGTGCGTGAAAATCCCAGTAGATCAGCAGTTTCTGAAATACTCAGACAGCCCTTCTGTGCACCAACAACCATGCCAGTTCAAAGGCACTCAAATCCCCTTTCTTCGCCCATACTGATGAGCTCAGTTTGAACTGCAGGAGATTGTCTTGACCATGTCTAAATGCCTAAAGCACTGGTTGCCGCCATGTGATTGGCTGATTAGAAATTAAGTGTTAACGAGCAGTGGGACAGGTGTACCTAATAAGTGGCCGGGGAGTGTATGTATATATATATATATATATATATCTATAATATCTATCTATATATATATATATTAGTTTATAGTATTTCTAGTCATAGTCACCTGAATATTAACCCCCCCCCCCCCAACATACATATCACTAAAACTGAAATAACCAAAAATCGACTTTTCAGCTACAAACTTTAAGACAGGCGCAGTCTGCAAAATATAGTGATTAAGTACAGGCACCCCTAAAACTTATATATCTTTTGAAAACAGACAATCTGGCAGTTGCATTTTCTTTGTTTAACAGTTGACAGGCCGTAACACCATCATGCCACATTGTGACAAACAAAATGGAGGTTTACGCACAAATAGGGATGTAAAAATAATTGTGAGCAGATTTATATATAACACAACATGCAACAGCAACAAAAATTTACACCTTTGAGAATGGTAAAACATAAACCATGCCATATTGGTTGCAATCCATAAATGTGTTTAAAACATATAACACAAAAGTAAAAAGCTGACAAAGTCATATTTTTCAGAAATCACAGCCTACCATGTTTACAAACTTTTTAATTCCTTGTTTATTTATATAGAGCACACAGATTACGTAGCGCTACACAAAGCTTGCCACATCTTTCCCTGTCCCCAATGGGGCTGACAATCCATTTTTTTTTGGACTTCCTATAAAATACGTACAAATGCAGAATACTTGTACTTTCCTAAAAACAGAAATATGTGAGGAATTTATAGATACCCTACATGTGTATATTCAGCAAAATATACAGCAAAGGGAACGTTAAATCCACAGGGGCATCAAACTATTTTTGCAGAAAATTACACTGAGCTTCACACAGATATATTATTGTATGCTCCCTTACACAATAGTAACTCAAATGAAAACTATATATTCATACAACAAACTAATGAGATAGCACAAAGGTGTAATATGTGTATTACCCATGAAATAACAGACTCTTCTGCGGTTCATACAAATTTGAGTAAGAATGTCATAAAAAAATTTATTCAGAAATGTATGTGTGTTTTTCGTGTAAAATTTAACTTTTTGGACATGTTCTCAGTTCCAGTGTTAATATGTAGCCACATTAGGCATAGAAGATCGAATATTCATTGTTGACATTAACAAAAAGTGTGCTCTCAGATTGTTCTGGGTAGGAGATGGTTAATAACACAAACATTAGGAGATGTTATGCCTTATAAAAATTTTGCAACATATAAAGTCAATATTTACTTTAACTGTGAAGTGCAAGCAGCTCCTATGTGCGGCCTCTTCCAAATTTTCCCTACATCCTTCTGGACAAGATGCTGGAGGGGGCGAAGGACACACACTTCAGAGGACTAAAAATACGGATCTGTGGCACCTAAAATCTCCCTCCTTTTTGCTCTACTTTTTCATATAAATCTAACTTTGTGTTTCTAGGTGCCGGGAACAAGAGATATTAACTGTTAAAGTGCCATCAGGAAGGATTTTTATATATAAAAGTTGCACCCAAAATTCTCAATATAAACATGAATATCTCTGGTTCCCTGGCACCTAGAAAATGGCAGATTCTTGTGAATCAGAGGAAAAAAAAGAAGTGAGATGCTAAGTGCCATGGATCCAAAGTTATAGTCCACTGAAGACAGGATTATCCGATAGGTCCTTCAACACAGAGGTGCCACCCTGTAAGAACATATAAGATACATTTGGGGAACTCAATTTTCTGCCCATGTATAGCTATGACCCAATGCACAAAGCACGGTCCATAAAAGCATGATTGGGTGTGTTTGGTGTGAGATAACTTTGATGAGTCCTGATCTCAAAACCATCAAATACTTTTGGAATGATCTAGAACAGAGATTGGGAGCCAGGTCCTCCCATTAAACATAAGTGTCTAATGGATCAATGCTTTGTATTCTGAGACTGCATCCAAGAATAATTTTTCATTTTCCAATTGGTCAATGTAGCTGTATTAGGCTTTTCTTGGTTTTTATTATTTTACAAGTGTTTCATCGCCATTTATACGAACAGCATAATTAAAAAAAAACTGTTGTGTTTATGAACAAAATTTGGCAGTAGGCAGTATAGTTACCTAATGTAAAAACAATATGAAAGACAAAGAAATCATTCTTTTCCAAGAATGTCATTTTACTATATTCAAGTGCAGGTAAATGGACAATGGCATATTACATTAACGGAACAGAAAACCAAGAAGACATTTACTTTTAACACAAAATATCTCATATCAATGTTCTTTAGTGACACGGACACGTGATTGGATTTTTTCAGACTGTTTTTTCCTGTGTTCAGTATTCTTGTAAACTAATGCACTTCATAACAAATATACAGTTGTGTATTTTAACCTTTTTTCTTATTTCTTCAGTTTCTTTTGAGCAGCCTTCTTTTTCACCATTTGTAGTCGCTTCATGGCATTCAACTGAGATTCCTGGGATGTAGGACCTTTAGCTCCAGATTGCTGGGAGCTGGGATCCACAGGAGCTTTACTACTGGAGCTTCCGCTGCTTCCTGCAGAGCTGCTTCCTCCATTACCACTGCTCAACTGGCTGCTGATACTACTCCCCGAAGACCCAACACTTGGACTTGGGAGGCCTGTTTTGCTCACATTCTCACTGCTCATGGTACGGCTGAGGCCTGTCTTTCCCAATATCAGAGGGGGCAAGGGTTTTATTGGAACAGAACTTGCATTGCTGTTTCCAGATCCTGGCTTAGATGTAGAACCTGTTTTTATGGGTGTACTGCTACCTGAACCCATTGGCTTTTGAGCTGCGGACAGAGTGGGCGGCTTCCCAACAGCAGTCTGTGTTGTGTTACCGAGCTTAGAGGATGCTAACGCTGCTGAAGCAGTCTTCGCTCCAAATGCTGCCCACCCTGAAAGACCACTTGCAGCGGATGATGATGTTCCAGAATTTGAGGAATTGCCGGATGCTGCAGCGGATACCTTTAAGGAAAGGAAATTTCCGGTGAGATTTCAATAATAAAGGTAACACATTTACTTATCAGAGTAAATATAACAAAGAACATACCCAGAACATTTTATATCTAACACTGGATATAAATACAGATATGTACACATAGCTAAATATGTTCATCTCCCTGTAACAGTGAACTATCATTCAGAAAAAGCAGCACTCTGTATTGACAAAGATAATAAAGAACTGGTTTACTCAGCACACAGCATCTACCTCTCTCCATTGTACCTTATTTAAACAGAATATTGCCTGCCAGATGGCACACACATCCTTTCACAACTTGTGTTAGCAACAGAATTATTAATAGCTGGAAAGAGGATGTAGTCTATATCCTGACCACACCTTGCCATCCATCTTGGTACTAAGACCGTGGCCTACACTTTTCTTTAAAAAAAAAAGGATGGTTACATTACACTAAAACGCATTTTCATTGACGCTTGTGATGGATTGAGATCTGACCTATATAGGTGGTCAATCTTGGCAGCAAACATGTAGATATTTTAAATGGGGATTCTCTTACATAAAGTGATGTACCGTATATGCCGGCGTATAAGACGACTGGGCGTATAAGACGACCCCCAACTTCTGCCCTAAAAATATAGAATTTGGTATATACTCACTGTATAAGACTACCCCTCTCCCAAATGAAAAAAAAGTCTGCTTAAAACTTTGCAAAACAAACAAGAGAGCAAGTGCCTGGTGATCATAACTGTAAGCTGCGATATTAATGAAGATCCGACATGCTTCTGTAAGTGCCGCCTGTGACCCCCAGCTCTGTGACGCCGACCGCTGTGACAGGGCGGCTGCATTAGCATACAGCGCGCCGCCCCGTCAGCGCGTACTAAGCCTCTTCTAATGACTGTGAGAGGCGGACTGCCTCGCATGCGCGGCGGTCCCAGGAAGCGGCTCTCTGCGCGCTGACGGGGAAAAAAAACACCTTACACAGTGCGGCCCCCGTATATCCGGCGTATAAGACGACCCCCCACTGTAGCCATTATTTTAAGGGGTTAAAAAGTAGTCTTATACGCCAGTATATACAGTAATATTGTTAGTGCAGCTTTGGTACTGTGCGGGGTTAAACCTCTAGGGTTGCATCTCTGTGCCCCCTTACTGCCCAAAGTAAAAGGTAAAATACAGTAATACCTTTACTTCAGTCCTCTTGAAAGCTAAAAATGTGTTTGCAGAATCTACTTTGGGTTTCATCTCAGGTTTGGTGATAGAAGGATCCTTGGTGACCAGCATTGTAGAAGAAGCGGCAGAGGGCGAAGGTTTCTGAGAAGGCTTCTGATTTTTCTGTGCCTACAAGAACAAATGAATAAAGAATCAAATAATAACCGGCTATAATAGTAAATCCCTAGCATGTGCAAGAAAACTGCACTAAAGTTACATACAAGAGTATTAGAGAGGTTTGCCTACCAACATTTGGCCCATTTCATCTGACTGGTGAGGGTCCCACCAGTCTGAATAAAGAGAATCCTTTGTAACTGTGTCTGAAGAGAGGGATAGGTTTCCCAGGCTTACTAGTCTTCCAATCACCTCCATGGGACTGACAGAGATAGCATAGGGCTATATTTAGACATCTCTGGCAGTTTCACAGTAATTAATACATTGGCAGTGAGTGTGAAGCATCTGCCTCCACATTCAGACAATAGGAAAGGTGACCATCATTCTCCTGGTTGGTGGTGGTGGTGGTTCCACCAATCTACGAATGATTTTCTATACGGATATATTGTATTGATGGGCAAATCCTTATATCTACATCTGATAAGATAGACTTAAATGGGTGAATTTATTGTATGCTGATGTATGAAGAAATCCCACTCCTCAAGCCACTGATCCATTGACAACTTTTTTCTCACTGTGAACAGACCCATAGGAATCAATGGGTCAATATACTATCATACAAAAAAACAGATACCATAGTGAGCTTAAAGACGCCCATCAGAATACATCTTTATGCTTATGGCACCATCAACATTATAGATACTGATCCATCCAGATCAGTATAGGTGGTCATATGTAGGAGGTCACTGATTACAGTAGAGATTCTAAGACATTCACAGGTCAAATCCAACAGATCCAACTGTTCTTGGCGAAGAATAAGTCACATTTTACTCTGTGGTGCTTCTGTAAATTTCTCATTATTTGGCCAATGTGATCATATGGTTTTACATTCACCATTTTAGCATCAGATTCTTGCATTTAAAGATCTTACCATTCTCTTCATCTGTCTAGTACAGCGTGCACAGTACCAGACCAGACGGGGATCATTCACATCTTTATCTGTGACTTGAGGTTTGTGACAGTCTTGATGGTAGAGATTATGACATTCCTGACACTCCACCAACTGATTACCAGAGAAAACCGTCATCTGTCTGCAGAAAAAAAACAGTCAAATGTTGTCCGAAGCTAAGAAAAACGTGCTACTTTGCAATGGCCCAATAAAATATGTCCATGAGAGGAAGAGGATGAAAGAGCATTGCCTTTTTTAACAAAACACTGCAGCCAACAATGAAGTGAACACTAGATTCCAGGCACTCACCGGCAGACTACACAGGCTAGCCCCATCTCCATGGCAAAGTCATCTGCACTAGTTTCATCAAAGCTGGATAGATCAGGAATAGGAATGTCCTTACTGATCGGCACAGTGATAGGAGAGGAACGCGCTTCTGCTTTCTCCAAACGTGGTTTCTTTGGCAAATCAACTGGATCACTAACATCAGCTTTCATCTATGATAATAAACAAACACAAAATTTAATTACTATAATAATAATAATAATAAACAAGAACAGACATACTAGACTAAGATTCAATAAACCTGTATTCAGCAGCATATGATGGTTATGCTCCAGACCTTACCTTATCTGATGACCTCTTCTCGGCCTCTTTCTTTACCTTCTCTGCTGGCATTGGTTTCAGGATGCTACTCGCAGGAGAACTGTTACTAGATTTCACATCAGACTTGGGTTTTGGCAGTGTGACTTTAGAATGCTCAACGTCCTTAAACAAAAAACATAAATATCAAATTATCTTCTGTATTTCAGGGACTTTCTGATACTAGATCAGTCTGTATATACCCAAAGTCTGTATAACCAGATAGTTGCGAGCCTAGCCTTACACATCACATCACTACTTTTTACACTGTAGACCCAGGGTGCTTCAGCCTTGCACTACTGTACTATCACACACCCTATATGTGGCACCAGCTCCCCCCCTCCTCCACATTAGCAATGGAATATCCCTTCAATTTCCACAGAACTGTCTACTCATCCTACTCATGTGACCAGTGCCCACTCCCTACTTCCCAAGTTGGAAACCCTCATACATTTCCAAGTAGTCATGTGGTGGCTATGACCCCCCACTTATCACAGAAAAGTGTCCCTTCACATTTCTTGTAGGAAGTCATTAGCAAGCAATCTATTGGGATCCTTCATAACTCTGTGCTATGACAATTGCTGTGTGGTGTTTTCTACCCAACAGGAGCAGTCTGTGACAGAGAATATTAAAATGAAACATCATAAATGTTCATTAATGCTATAATGGAAAAAAACCTCTGGAATAAAAGAGTATTCTTTGTCTCAGGTCAAACCTTTTGTGGAGGCCGATATCCAGAGTCAATGCCCTTGCACAGAGATTCATCCAGTAAGGCTTTCAGTCTCTCTGCAGAATCTTTGCTCTTAGAGTGGAGGAAACCCAGTGCTTTCAGAAAAACTGGATCCAACTCTGTGTTTATCACAGCCGCCATGTTTCAACCCTAAGAGAAAAAGAGAACATCTGAATCCATTAACAGCTTTCATGGAAGCTCAAAAGAATACACGAAGAATAAAGGCCTTTATTGGAAACCAGGCCTTACAGTGGCTACTGACAGCCTCTTACTTTGTATATTCCTTAGTTCTCAGTCTCCACAGGACAACATAATTTAATACAAAGTTTATTGAAAAATTGACAGCATTTTTGTTATTATTACAAATATGGAGCTTTGTATGTGTTATTAGTCTTTGCTTTCAATGATGGACTAGTCACTGCTATGGCAATTCCAGAAAACGTTTACAGCAACATGTTAACAAGCCTGGTTGATATCTTACACAGCTTACAAAAGGAGATCATTAGATCCTTTTACTGTTTTGTGGATCAGAAGTGTTTGAGAGAAGAAATGTTCTAGATGCCAATCGAAACCAATCAGGACTAAGCTGTCATTTTCACACAGATGTTTAAAAAGTGAAAGCTGAGCCCTGATTGGTTTCCATGGGCAACTAGAACAGTTGAACCTTAGGCACTTTTGACAACCCTCTATATGTTATATAGCTGCACATAATGTGGCTGAAAAGCCTCCCATACACTAGGAAGTGATACTGACCACTCCTGTGATAATTCCTCATAACACAGCCACAAACATGGCGCTCACTAACACACCCACACACGGTTCACTACCTGACTGCCCGGTACAGGAGATCGGTAGCCACTTCCGGGTGTACGAAGCCACGGTCCGTTTTCCCCGGGTCTCGTTAACCCGCGTACAGCGTTCCGCCTCTGTCTCTCTGGAAGAATAGTTCCGCCCTGGGATGTAATGGATGAATGCAGATTGAGAAGCAGCCACCAGCGGTAGATACGAGAACGAGAGGGACCTGATTCAAGGTTGCACAGCCGGGCCGGAAGAGTAAGTTCACATGGATTTGTAACCAGAAGCGTCATCTTCATAGGGTGTAGTGAAGGCAGCAGCTCCCACACAGGTACATGGCAGCCTCATGCCCTCAGCGGTAGTACACATTGCTATACACGTTCTCATCATCTATGAAGTGTCAGACCATTCACAGGACAGCAGATGTATGTGGTGTTACTCCTGACATCAGAGTATACAACCTGCAGCATCGACATCATAGATCTACAACAGTATATATATACACCCTGCTACTCCTGGAGATCAGTGTATACAGTATATATACACACCACTGCTCCTGGAGATCAGTGTATACAGTATATATACACACCGCTATTCCTGGAGATCAGTGTATACAGTATATATACACACCGCTGCTCCTTCAGATCAGTGTATACAGTGTATATACACCCTGCTACTCCTGGAGATCAGTGTATACAGTATATCTACACACTGCTATTCCTGGAGATCAGTGTATACAGTATATATACACACCGCTGCTCCTTCAGATCAGTGTATATACACCCTGCTACTCCTGGAGATCAGTGTATACACTATATTTACACACTGCTTCTCCTGGAGATCAGTGTATACACTATATATACACATTGCTTCTCCTGGAGATAGGTGTATACAGCATATATACACACTGCTTCTCCTGGAGATCAGTATATATACACATTGCTACTCCTGGAGATCAGTGTATACAATATATATACACACTGCTACTCCTGGAGATCAGTGTATACAATATATATACACACTGCTACTCCTGGAGATCAGTGTATACAGTATATATACACCCTGCTACTCCTGGAGATCAGTGTATACAGTATATATACACACTGCTACTCCCGGAGATCAGTGTATACAGTATATATACACACTGCTACTCCCGGAGATCAGTGTATATAGTATATTTACACACTGCTACTCCTGGAGATAAGTGTATACAGTATATATATACACTGCTACTCCTGGAGATCAGTGTATACAGTATATATACACACTGCTACTCCCGGAGATCAGTGTATACAGTATATATACATACTGCTACTCCTGGAGATCAGTGTATACAGTATATATATATATACACACACTGCTACTCCTGGAGATCAGTGTATACAGTATATATACACACTGCTACTCCTGGAGATCAGTGTATACAGTATATATACACACTGCTACTCCCGGAGATCAGTGTATACAGTAATTCACACAATGCTATACAGAGAATCAGTTTGATACAGTATATACTTACACCATTTACTCCTGGAGATCAGTGTATAAGTTATAATATATATATACACACACTGACTACTCCTGGAGATCAGTGTAGTACAGTATATATACAACTGGCTACTCTGGAGATCCGTGTATACAGTATATATACACACGCTACTCCCGAGTCAGTGGATACAGTATATTACACACTTCTATCCTGGAGATAGTGGATACCAGTATATATATATACTATATATATATACCACACATGTCAAGTCCTGGGAATCAGTGTATACAGTATATATACACACTGCTTCTCTGGAGATCAGTGTATAAGTATATATATACACACTGATACTCCTGGAGATCAGGGTATACAGTATATACACACTGCTACTCCTGAGATCAGTGATACAGTATTATACACACTGCTACTCCTGGAGAGTGGTACAGCCTGCCCCCCCCCACCACAGATATATACAGTCTGCCAAAAGTTTTGGGAATGACACCAAATATTATATTTTCACATGATCTGTTGCCCTCTGGTTTTTATGTGTGTTTCAGATGTTTTATCAACATACAGAAATTACAGGGAATATATTATGAGTAACAAAAGCTTTTATTGACTGTTAGAATGAGTTAATGCAGCAAGTCAATATTTGCAGTGTTGACCCTTCTTCGTCTTCAGGACCTCTGCAATTCTCCCTGACAGCTCTCAATCAACTTCTGGACCAAATCCTGACTGATAGCAGTCCTTTCTTGCACAATCATGCTTGCATTTTGTCACAATTTGTTGGTTTTTGTTTGTCCACCCGTCTCTTGATGATTGACCACAAGTTCTCAATGGGATTAATATCTGGGGAGTTTCCAGGCCATGGACCCAAAATCTCTATGTTTTGTTACCTGAGCCATTTAGTTATCACCTTTGCTTTATGGCAAGGTTCTCCATCATGCTGGAAAAGGCATTGTTGATCATCAAACTGCTCTTGGACGGTTGGGAGAAGTTCCTCTTGGAGGACATTCTGGTACCATGGATGTGTTTTTAGGCAAGACTGTGAGAGAGCCGATTCCCTTGGCTGAGAAGCCGCCCCACACATGAATGGTTGCAGGATGCTTTATAGTTGCCATGAGACAAGACTGGTGGTATCGCTCACCTTGTCTTCTCCGAACAAGCTGTTTTCCAGATGTTCCAAACAATCGGAAAGGGGATTCATCAGAGAAAATGGGAGAGATTTGTCATCACATTTCTGAGGTAAAACTGTTCTAGTTGCCCATGGAAACCAATCAGAGCTCAGCTTTAATTTTATAAACAGCTGTGGGAAAATGAAAGGTGAGCTCTGATTGGTTGCCATGGGCAACTAGAACAGTTCTGCTCTAATAGACTTATGATAAATCTCCCCCAATTACTTTACCCCAGTCCTCAGCAGTCCACTGTACCTTTTGCAGAATATCAGTCTGTCCTTGATGTTTTTCTGGAGAGAAGTGGCTGATTTGCTGCCCTTTGACACCAGGCCTTGCTCCAAGAGTCTCTGCCTCACAGTGCGTGCAGATGCACTCACACCTGCCAGCTGCCATTCCTGAGCAAACTCTGCCCTGCTGGAAGCCCTATCCCGAAGCTGAAACACTTTTAAGAGACGGTCTTGACACTTGCTGGTCCTTCTTGGGCGCCATGGAGCCTTTTTGACGACAATGGAACCTCTCTTCTTGAATTCCTTGATGATGTGATAGATTGTAGACTGAGGTGCAGTCTTTCTAGCTGCGATACTCTTCCCTGTTAGGCCAGTTTTGTGCAGTACAATGATGACTGCACGTGTTTCTTTAGAGATAACCATGGTTAACAGAAGAGAAACAATGATGCCAAGCACCAGCCTCCTTAGAAAGTTTCCAGTGGTGTGATTCTTACTTAATCATGACAGATTGATCTCCAGCCCTGTCCTCATCAACACCCACATCACACCTACTGGAGCAATCACTGAAACGATGTAAGCTGCTCCTTTTAAGGCAGGCCTGCAATGAAGTTGAAATGTGTTTTGGGGGAAAAAGTTCATTTCCTAGGCAAAAATTGACTTTTGCAATTAATTGCTGTTAAGCTGATCACTCTTTATAACATTCTGGAGTATATGCAAATCGCCATTATAAAACCTGATGCAGTAGACTTAAAAATTTGTAAAATTAACACTTGTATCATTGTCAAAACTTTTGGCCATGACTAGTATACACACACAATGCTACTCCTGGAGATCAATGTATACAGCCTTCAACACCACCATAGTAGATGCAGCATATACACACACTCAGTGTAGACAATGTGCAGCTTCACCACAGTATGCACAGTATATACACATTCTGCTGTTATGGGAGATCAGTGTGTACAGCCTGCAGCACCACCATCACATATATAGTATACTGTATATCCAAACATTCGGTGGGTACGAAAAGTACTCAGACCCTTTTATATATTTCACTCTTTGTTTCATTGTAGCCAATTTGTAAGCTCAAAATAATTATTTTTTTTGCTACTTAATGTACACTCTGCACCCAATCTTGATAGAAAAAAACTGAAATGTAGATATTTTTGCTAATTTAAATTTATTACAGAAGAAAAACTGAAATATCACATGGTTCTTTCAACATTTCTTTTACAAAACGTGTGCATTAAAGCAATATTAACACACATGTTAACATCGTGCAAACAAACACGTGTCTTAACATTGAATTAACACATGCGTTTTATAAACGCGATGTTGGCAGCAATGTAGTCTCCTCTTCTCAGTGTTGTGATGCACCACATGTGAACGAGCCCTGAGGGTTCGGTTTGCCTAATTAAAAAGCTGTTAACGTTTGCGTTTATAAAACGCAACAGTTAAGGCAATGTTAATGCGTGTGTTAACACTTGCATTTTGTAAAAGCAAGTCTTAACAGCTGTTTAATAAGGTATGTCTCTTTTTGAAACGCATGCTTTAGATGCGATGTGTGACTGCACCCTGAGATAGTTCTTCGTTGGAGTCCAGCTGTGTTTAATTAAACTAATTGGACTTGATTAGGAAAGACACAAACCTGTCTATATAAGACCTCACAGCTCACAGTGCATTTCAGAGTACATGAGAATCCCAAGGCCTAAGGAACTACCCAAAGTGTTCAGCGGCAGTATTGTGGCAAGGCACAGATCTGGCCAAGGTTACAAAAGAATTTCTGCAGCAGGTTTCTAAGAGCACAATGGCCTCTAAATCCTCAAACGGTAGGTGTTTGGGACTGCTGCAACTCTTCATCAACCTGGTCTTCCAGCCAAACTAAGCAATCGTGGGAGAAGAGTCGTGGTGAGAGAGGTAAAGAAGAACCCCTAGATCACTGTGGTTGAGCTCGAGAGATGCAGCAGGGAGAAAGTTCCACAAAGTCAACTATCACTGAAGCCTCCACCTGTCAGGCTTTATGGCAGAGTGTGTCGACAATACCCATGAATGCCGCATACAGTGTGCTTAAAAACACACAGAGGACTCCCAGTCTATGAGAAATAAGGTTCTCTGGTCTGATGAGATTGAATTTTTGGTGTTAATTCTAAGTGGCATATTTGGAGAAAAACAGACACTGCTCATCACCTGCCAAATACAATCCCAACAGTGAAACATGGTGGTGCTAGCATCATGCAATGGGGGTGTTTTGCAGCTGCAGGGACAGGACACCTGGTTGCAGTTGAAGGAAAGATGAATGCGGCCAAGGACAGAGAGATCCTGGATGAAAACCTCTTTCAGCGTGCTTTGGACCTCAGACTGGGGGAACCTTCTAACAAGACAATGACCATAAGCACACAGATAAAATAACAAAGCAGTGGCTTCAGAAAAACTATGTGGCCATTCTTGTCTGTCCCAGCCAGAGCCCTGACCTAAACCCAATTGAGCATCTCTGGAGAGACTTGAAAATGGCTTCCACCTACATTCACCATCCAACCTGAGGAAACTGGAGAAGATCTGCAAGGAAGAATGTCAGATAATCCCCAAATCCAGGTGTAAACACAAATTGTTGCATCATTCTCAAGAAGACTCATGGCTGTACTAGCTCAAAAGCTGCTTCTACTCAATACTGAGCAAAGGGTCTGAATACTTATGACCAGGTGATATTGCTTAGTTGCAGTCGGAATAGCTGAATAATTTTTCAGGCTTTAAAGGGGTTGTTTTAAAGTTCTCTAGATAAATTGCTGATCCATGATCATGGAAATGGGGAATCCATTCTCGCTACTAGGTGGAGAGGCAGTATGAGCATGCGTCCTGCCACTCCCTTTAGTAGTATGTGTAAGTAAGTGTCAGAAATTGCTGACTGTCAGGATTAGTGGTAGTGGATCCTCTGGACCACCGTGGACGAAGACAAAGCCAAAACCTGGGACTGGAGTTTAAGTGGCACCTGGTTTTCACCAGAGCCGGCCGCAAAGTGGGTAGGACTTAACCCTCTCAACTGTGTTTGGTATGCAGATGGGAAGTTCAGTTTAACTTGCAGTTGACCGTACAGAGACCGCCAGAAACTGGAAACAGACTGTGCCCCATGATCTGAGACCATGTGCAGGGGAAGTCCATGTAGCCGGAACATGTGCAGGAAGAGAAGCAATCCGTTACCACCCAGATCTCTGTGTTACTGGAAGAAGATGGAAGATCCGTAATAAAGTCCATAGCTATGTGAGTCCACGGCATCTGGGTATCGGCAACGGGAGCAGCAGACCTGCTGGATTGAGACGTGACGACTTGTTACGGGCACAGGAAGCACAGGAACCCACAAAATCTCAAACGTCCTTGACCAGATCTGGCCACCAGTAGTAACAAGATATGAGAGCAATAGATCTCGGCACCCCAGGGTGCCCAGCCACATGAGAGCAATGTCCCCAAGTTAGTAGAAGAGCACATCAGAGATAGGTCTTTCCAGGAGGAAGCTACCGTAGGTCCACAGGTGCAAGAACCAGTCGTTCCTGAGGAACAATATGACAAGGAGCAGATTTTTCCCCAACAACATGGGAGGCATAAGAGAGGGCATCAGCCTTGACATTCTTCTCGGCTGGACGGAAGTGAATCATGAAGTTGAATTGAGGGAAGAAGAGGGACCAGCGAGTCTGATGAGGATTGAGAGGCTGAGCAGTCGGGAGATAAAGGAGATTCTTGTTGTCCGTGTACATGTAGACTGAATGATGAGCTCCATCCAGAAGATAGCACCATTCCTCCAAAGCTAACTTTATGGCCAGAAGTTCCCGATCACCAATGAATAATTCCTCTCCGTGGCTGAGAAGAAGACGCGGGTGAGGACGGCTCCAGCACCAACGGATAAGGCATCCAACTGGAATGGCTCCTACGTATCAGGCCTTGTGAGAAATGGGCCAGAGGCAGAGGCAAAGGCAGACTTCAGCTTAGTGTAAGCTTCTTCATCCACCGGAGGCCAGAGTCTAGGATTGGCGTTCTTCTTGGTCAGCACCACAATAGGAGATACAAAAGAGGAGAAATGTGGAATAAAATGCTGTGTAATAATTGGCAGAGCCCAGAAATCTCTGTATGGCATGTAGTTCCACTGGGTGAGGCCACTGAAATACAGCAGACAACTAGGCAGGATCCATCTGTAGTCCTTTATCAGAAATTATGTATCCCAGGAACGGAAGACTACTCTGATGAAATTGGCATTTCTCCAGTTTGGCATATAAGTGATTGGCCCTTAGGTGCCTGAGAACTTACCAGATGCGAATCAGATGAGACACTAGGTCAGGAGAAAACGCCAGAATATCCTCCAAGTAGACAATGATACACATGTAAAGCAAGTCTCTGAAGATATTGTTGACAAATTCTTGGAATACCGCTAGGGCATTGCAGAGTCCAAAGGGCATTACAAGATACTAAAAATGCCTGTCACGAGTATTGAAGGATGTCTTCCACTCATGGCCTTCATGGATGCGAATAAGGTTAAATGCCCCTCGCAGATCCAGCTTGGTGAAAACCTTGGCACCCCGTAGGCAATCAAAAAGTTCAGTGATGAGAGGCAAAGGGTAGCAGTTTTTCACCATGCGGACTTTACTGAGGCCGTAGTAAACACAAGGAGGGAAGACCGAATCCTGCTGAATCCGAGCAACAAAACCTGCAGATGAATCCCATCTGCAAATTCTTCTTGATAAAGGCTGACATTGTATACCCGACCTCGGGGAGGAGATGTACCTGGCAGCAGGTCAATGGGACAGTTGTACGGGCAGTGCGGTTGCAGAATCTCCACTTTCTCCAGGCTGGCACAATAGAGGCAGGGGTTCTCTTGTCTTCATCTGGTACACTTTTGGGAGGTCAGACCACCTGCATTGGCTCCTCTGCAGATGGGTACGGAAGATGGCAGAGGTTGTGTTTGGAAGACTGGAGCCAGGCGGGGCTGACGTCGGGTCCTGACTTGTGGTTGTTCCAGAAGTTTTCTGTCTATCTGTCTGCTTGCCTATCTATCTATACAGCTAAAAATGCTGTGCAGCACTGAAAAATAGTACAATCTTAGTGTGGGGTGCCAGCCAACAGAGTAGGACTATACACTATGCGTATGAAATTAAGAAAAAGGCAGCACTCCAATCTATCAGCATGTACATGTCCAGGCATCTTATCCAGCTGTCTTCCACTGCTAATAAGTCATTTAACCCCATTTGTATTTGTCCTTTTCGCTAAATTGAAGATGCCTTGACAACTGGCTGATTCCATAGATTATTAGTTGGTTCTTGAAACTATTGAAGCTCTTTAGATCATTAGCCTAATTCCAAGGTGACACTGCAGCTTCCAATTAGCCATGGGGTGCAGTGAAACCCGTTGACATATTGTTTATGTTCGGAATATATTTTTGTCGTGTCTTGACGGATTAAAGTCTTATTGCTAAAATGTAATTTATATTTTCCTCTTGAGGGTTTTTCAGTGTTTTCCATCTTTTTTTCTGCATTGTGGGTTCTGAACAACATGCGCCGAGGTGGCTCATTAAGCAGCAGGTAAAATTAAGAATCACAGATTAGCGTGGATTTGGCTCGCTGGCTGCTGAATATTCTTAATGTGCTAATAATACCCCAGTGCCTGACAGAGTCTATGTTCTGCTGCTTGGGTCCCTGATTATAATGGGATCAATGTCTGCAAGCTGAGAAAGCTCAGCACATGTAATACTCCAGTATTGTCTTATATAGAATCTCATATTTTATCGCCACTTTTGAAATTAATATTGATTATGTTTATAGCTGCACTTTTATTATTACAATTTCTTTGGGGGGGAGGGAGAGGTTGTTTTGACGTAGGGTACATGCAGTGGACAGTACAAGCAAAGTGGATGATTTTTCCCGCGCTGCATGCAACCAATACAAAATAGGTGTTGCATGTCCCCGATTGCTTGTCTTTTGTTGGAAATGAAAATGTGAAAAGTCCAAGCTCGGTTAAATTTTGATTTGTTTCAACACTCTGATTATTCTCTCTGATTATAACAAGCAGCACACCTGCCATGACCATGGACAGTATTTATCCACAGGAAGTATACAATGAAACTTCCTGTTAAATGTCAGCATGAGATAAAGAAAGTACTGTATATGCTCGAGTATAAGCCAAGTTTTTCAGCACAAAAAATGTTCTGAAAAAGCCAAACTCTGCTTATACATGAGTAAAAAAAAGAGTAAATACTCGCCTTTCCGACGGTATCCCCTGAACTCCCCCTCCCCCCCATAAACTGCCAGTGGCTTTATACTTGGGCAGTGGTTGGCTATATTGGGGGAATGTTGGCCATATACTGGGCCAGGGGGCTGGCCATATACTGGGCCAGGGGGCTGGTCATATACTGTAAAAATATATAATAAATTGTTACAAATAGTTCACTGCAGAATATTTTTTTTCATCAGAATTCTAGGAACTATGGAACGTCCTATAAATGTTAGTTCCCGATCTAAGGATTTAAAGTTTTAGACGAGATTAATGTGGATGTAGTGTTTGCTCATGCTTAATAGAGAAGAACTTTCCCTACAGATCAAAAGGCAAGGAATGTCTTCAATCACCTTTGAACTGCTAGAGTATCGTATTTTTTGGACTGTAAGGCGCACAAAAAAACCCTTCGATTTTTTCAGAAATCAAAGGTGCGCCTTATAGTCCAGTGCGCCTTATATATGAACCGTATTTACAGACAACAGCTGCCTTGAACTGTGCACAGGTCTGCCACCTGCTGGTCATTCATCCTTATAATCAGGTGTTCATTATAATCTGGTGCGCCTTATACTGTATATGAACCTAGACATTTTAGCAGGCTTTTATTGAAGGTGCGTCTTATAATCCGGTGCACCTTATAGCCCGAAAAAGTCGGGAAAACTGGATTAAGGCAGGATTGTCCATTGTATGTTCTTTCTGTATGCTGCTTTATGTTTCCGCTTGCTTTCCTCTGAGTTCATGTTAGTAGCTTCTCTGATGGATTCTATACGCTATACATAGAATATGATATGAAAACTGTTTTCTAACTTTTCAAATTCAGGAATACAGAAACACACACATGAAAAGTACTTTAGGTGAAGAAACCAAGCCTTCATCTTCCCAGAGAAAAGCCTTATATTGAAAGTTACTGGGCCGTGGGGCTGGCCGTATACTGGGCCAGGGGGCTGGCCGTATACTGGGCCGTGGGGCTGGCCGTATACTGGGCCGTGGGGCTGGCCGTATACTGGCGCAGGGGGCTGGTAATATACTGTAAAAATATATAATAAATTGTTACAAATAGTTCACTGCTGAATATTTTTTTCATCAGAATTTTACGAAATATGGAACGTCCTATAAATGTTAGTTCCCGATCTAAGGATGTAGAGTTTTAGACGAGATGAATGTGGATGCAGTGTTTGCTCATGCTCAATAGGGAAGATCTTTCCCTACAGATCAAAAGGCAAGGAATGTCTTCACTCATCTTAGAACTGCTAGAGTACCGTATTTTTTGGACTGTAAGGCGCACAAAAAAACCCTTCGATTTTTTTCAGAAATCAAAGGTGCGCCTTATAGTCCAGTGCGCCTTATATACACTCACCGGCCACTTTATTAGGTACACCATGCAAGTAACGGGTTGGACCCCCTTTTGCTTTCAGAACTGCCTCAATTTTTCGTGGCATAGATTCAACAAGGTGCTGGAAGCATTCCTCAGAGATTTTGGTCCATATTGACATGATGGCATCACACAGTTGCCGCAGATTTGTCGGCTGCACATCCATGATGCGAATCTCCCTTCCACCACATCCCAAAGATGCTCTATTGGATTGAGATCTGGTGACTGTGGAGGCCATTTGAGTACAGTGAACTCATTGTCATGTTCAAGAAACCAGTCTGAGATGATTCCAGCTTTATGACATGGCGCATTATCCTGCTGAAAGTAGCCATCAGATGTTGGGTACATTGTGGTCATAAAGGGATGGACATGGTCAGCAACAATACTCAGGTAGGCTGTGGCGTTGCAACGATGCTCAATTGGTACCAAGGGGCCCAAAGAGTGCCAAGAAAATATTCCCCACACCATGACACCACCACCACCAGCCTGAACCGTTGATACAAGGCAGGATGGATCCACGCTTTCATGTTGTTGATTCCAAATTCTGACCCTACCATCCGAATGTTGCAGCAGAAACTAAGACTCATCAGACCAGGCAACGTTTTTCCAATCTTCTACTGTCCAATTTCGATGAGCTTGTGCAAATTGCAGCCTCAGTTTCCTGTTCTTAGCTGAAAGAAGTGGCACCTGGTGTGGTCTTCTGCTGCTGTAGCCCATCTGCCTCAAAGTTAGACGCACTGTGCGTTCAGAGATGCTCTTCTGCCTACCTTGGTTGTAACGGTGGCGAATTGAGTCACTGTTTGCTTCTATCACTTTGAACACTGCCCAGATCGTCCTCTGGCATCAACCAAGGCATTTTCCGCCCACAGATTGGCCCGCTCACTGGATGTTTTTTCGCAGACATTCCTCTGTAAACCCTAGAGATGCGTTGTGCGTGAAAATCCCATTAGAATCAGCAGTTTCTTGAATATACTCAGACCAGCCCTTCTGGCACCCAACCATTCCAACGATGCAAAGGCACTCAATCACTTTTCTTCCCATACTGAATGCCTGATTTGAACTGCAGGAGATTGTCTTGCCTGCTACATGCCTAAATCCTGAGGTGCCGCCATGTGATTGGCTATTAGAAATTAAGTGTTAATGACAGTTGACAGGTGTAAACCTAAAAATACAGTGGCGGTGAGTGTATTAACCGTATTTACAGACACAGCTGCCTGAAACTGTGCACAGGTCCTGCCACCTGCTGGTCATTCTACTTAGATCAGGTGCGCCTTATAACTGGTGTCGCCTTATACGTAATTGAACCTATAACGTTTTAGCAGGCTTTTATTTGAAGGTTGCGTCGTATGAATCCGGTGGCCCTTATAGCCCGAAAAGTCGGGAAAACCTGGATAAAGCAGGATTTTCCATTGTATGTCTGTTCTGTATGCTGCTTTATGATTTCCGCTTGCTTTCCTCTGAGTTCTTAGTAGCTCTCTGATGGATTCTATACGCTATACATACGAATATGTATGAAAAACTGTTTTCTTAACTTTCAAATTCAGAATAACAGAAACAAACACATGACAATGTACCTCTTACGGTGTCAGAATACCAAGCCTTCATCTTCCCAGAGAAAAGCCTTATAATTGAAAGTTCAATGTTCAATGTTCATCAAAATTGGACTGTTCATTAGCATTCCTCCTTATCATCCGAAATTGTTAGGGGATTGCTTGGGGGTTTACTGCCCATTGTCCAACCACAGACATTGATGTCATCTAATGAGGAGACTCTGACGGAGGTGATACTGGCTTTAAACACATCATAGACTCATTAAACACATATTATTCATACATTTTTGTTGAAAACTAGTTTTTTCCCCACTATAGTGTTGTTCATCTGTTACCATTTAATGAAAGTTTCTAGGTTCTTAGAAGAGCCTTCTTATTACAGTAAATCAACTTAAACATTGCCCCATGTATGTGGTAGTCATAGTTTAGGGCGAAATTGCTGAGTTTGGAGTAGCTTACTGACATCCACAGGCTGGATTGCATGTAAAATAATGGTCCGGCTGGCGGTTTTTCTAATGTTGCCATCATGACTATTGTTTGCAGTTTTATGAATTTTAGAATATTATTGATAAATGTTGAAGTCAGGTTTCTCTCTTGTTTATTTTGGTACTTTAAATAGTTAAATGTAGACATTGAGAGTAAGTCTTCTGAACCGCTATAATTTCCCACCGATCGATGCCGTTTCTAATACGGTCGATGTGTCATGGACAATTCTTGTATCTCTATGGGTCCATTGTGTTTCTTTGTCATATGTAATAGCAATTTGGTAACGGCTGGTAACACAGTTGCCACCTAGTACAGTCCAAGATACCCATTACCCTTTTATATTTTGGTCACAGCGTGAAATGATACTGCAAAAACTAATCCCATTAATATCATTGGCACTAAATGTTACTGGTCCATTGGGAAAATGCGATTTGTTCTTGTTGTGGTATGAAGGACAGAGCTTACATTAGGACCTCACACGTTTTCTCACTAGTGGAAGATAATTTAGAATTGTATATCATTACTACCAACCATCCCCTCTCAATTATATAAGTTGATAATGTTGTGCACATGCCTTTTTTTGTTAAAAATATTTTCTCTTATTTAACCAAATGTAATACTGGATGGGTAAACACCGCAACGTGTCCTACAGGAATGGTGCTACACAAAGAACCTGACTTCTGCATCAACTGTTGTAATTAATCACGACCCCATTGGCCTTATACACCTTGGGGCTTATTCACAAGGATGTGTGCTCTCAACACGCTCGTCCTTCCCGCCGTTTTGTGTTGCCCTGATCATACATAGAAGCTTTATGGAAAACAATGGAAATGCTCCAAATATGTTTTTATTTTTTTAGATGGACCCGTGAAAAGTAGTGAGACATAAACACATGGGGGTATTTATCATACTTTGGTGCGTTGTGCCCTAAGAGATGATATAAACCCCCCCAAAACATCCAACTCTATATTTGGTTCAATTGTCACTTTTATGTTACTTGTTCTTGTTTCAGGCTGTTAGAGTTGGTCCATATTTGGGTGATTTTGGTCATCTTCCATTACACTCCTGTCATGATGTCAGTTACTGCAATCGGAAGGTTACCCTCCACATTATTGTTGTTGGGTCCTGTGTCCCTTAAGATCATTTTGACTGCAACCACTAGTTTGAATGTTTATTTTAGTTTTTTCTTCATGTTTGAACTAGAATACACCCGTATTGCATATAAGCCGAGGGTCAATCCTTGGAAACTCTCATAACAGAATAGTGGTGGGCAGAATTAATTGCGTAATTATAAGTTTACGAATCATTGCGTTTTACTTCTGGCAGTTAGACCTTCATAATCGGTTTCGTTTGGATAGCGGATCAAGTGGTGCATGCCTGCACCGGGTGCAGAATTGCTGTCGGAGCCCTCTGGGAAAGCTGTTTTGGCCAACACAACTTTTCCAGATAGCGACGCCGCAATCCGCTGGGTCTGCGCTATCATGAACCTTACCCCATTCCATATCAAACGGTCTCGTTGAAGGTTCGATGCCGAGTACAGTTATAGATTTGTGTTAAATAAATTTTACGAATACCTACCAAACAGTTTGCTGGGATCCATATTGGGTGTCCCATAATTATGATGATATGCACTATTGAATTGCTTATTTTTTTTTAACTTTTCGATAGCTCGTCATCTAATAGATTATTATACACAAACCCCGCGCCCTTGTGAACTTGTCAATATTCCCATAACCATATTCCGTGGAGATGGCTACAAAGGGTCATTACTGGGCCTGAATCCCAGGCGTTTTGCACTGCGCGTTAGCAATGTTCCGTGTCTCATCGTATTTTCCTTCCCCTGATTGCCACCTGCTGGTTTTGAGTAGAAGGCAACACACACCAAGATCTACATGTGCGCGATCACTCCTGACTCGCCAGACATTCTCTTATAAAGCTCAAGTGATTCCCAGTAAATTTATTGTAGTTCTCCCTATAAATCTTTACTTGGACATGTTTCCCAATAGATATGTTAGTTGGAAATCCTGTCACATACGCTAAGAGTTAATCCATGTCTATTACCACCTGTGACTATCCCCTAAACAGCATTGCGGCCCAGAGGTGGGGGGCTTGTCAGCATTTGGTACACCCATCGTTCGGGCCATGTGTACATCCAAAAATCATGACTTTGTCTAACTTTAACTAATGCCGCCAATTTTGAGAAGAAGACTTACCATACACAACAGACCTACTGCTCCGTCCTGGACTCAATTTCGGCGCCGTATTGAATAATCATCAGTACAATTAATCAGATGTTGGCCTAGTCACCGTACACAATTCTGGTGGGTTTCTTATGCGGATTGGGAGTTAGGTTTACAACAATCCCTGTATCAGTTATTACATGTATTTCATTCGGACAAATAACATATTGTCTAATGACTTGCTCTTTGTTCGACATCAAGAGACCTGTCTAATACTGTTTGATTAATTTTACCCAAAACCAGGCCTATTCGCCTAATTTCATTGCGGTTTGGCTGGGACATTATCATTACATTTTCTGGGACATTTCGATGGTTTGATTCGTCCTGTATTGTATGTACGTTAGTTTTATTTAGATCAACCGGTACTGTTTTTTCGTGCTTTGCAAAACTTTTTTAAGGAAGGTCTCAAAAAGTTTCTGTTTTGGCGTATCTGTTTTTTTTTTTTTCCGAATTCAAGTTGCAGATAAAAATTTACCCTTACTGGCCTTTTCATACAGAAAACTTAAATTGCAATATAATTCTTTATTTATATAGCGTCACACAGATTACGCACGCGCTGCGCATAGTCATATGTCAACTCAGTCCCTGTCCCCAAGGGGCTCCACATCACACAACCTACACAGTATGTTTGAGGTGGGAGACCGAGACGGCACGGAGGAACCCACGCGACACGGGATGAGAACATACAAACTCTTTCAGATTTTACCTGGTATATTCGCGAACTAGGACCCCCACCAGCGCTGCAGTAGCTAAGTGCTACTCACTCTGCCACGTTGTGCTGATAAGTGTCTCTTATGGTCTGGGAGCCTGAAATGATCCACAAACTTTTGGTGTCAAAAGCTAATAAAAAAATAACATGATGCAAGAAGTTTTCGACTTTTTGACACCAAACAGCTCCAAAGATGATGTATCGCAGTGAGTGTGTGTCAAAAAGCATATGGAAGAATTTTGTGACTTTTTGACACCACACTGCACGCCAGAAGCGACTGTGACAAATCATGAGTTGTCAGAATGGTACTGGCTTTGGGTGTTTTTACAATCAAGAATTGGGACCACACATATCAATAATGCCCCTGCTTTAGGTTTGTTGGTTGCACTTGTATCACTTAGCATAACCAGGAATATACTGTAGAACACTGTAAGGTGTGAGAACAAAAAGCCCAGGCCCACTGTCTGTAGTTTTCACTGTCTCTACACCAAAAAACAAACAAAAAACTAATCATTTGGATCTTGAGACAGCGTTCCATCGGTCCTGATCATTAGAGCGCTCGTCCTCTAAATTCCCCCGATAATGCTGTGCTGGTTGGCACCGCCTGGAATTAATAATAATCACCATTTTCTTCCTCGTATTGCTGAGCGAGAAATAACCTGGCGAGCAATGATTTTTTTTTTCTTTCGTATACAGCATGGTGAGCTAGTTTTAAGAATTATGAAAGACATGTTTTATTGCCCAAAACGGATACCAATTTAGATAATTCCATTAGACAAGCCGTGCCCATGTGCGTCAGGCTTTGTATATGTAAGCCAGTCTAGAATGACTTATTTCGGGCGGCATAGCTGCACAGTCTTTAACCCCAAGAGTAAGGGGAAGTTCCTATCTAGCTTTCCTCCTACCCCATTCCCCTCACAATGTAGAAGCATGTTTCTGGTAACCACCAACCCACTACCGTGCTTCCTACTATAGTGTATATGTTCATCATTGCTCCAGGAAGCTCGGCGATTCAAGTTTTATTACAAACCCAATGGAAGGTTCTACAAGATGTGGTAATGCCGCGCTTGTACTTCTGAGGAAGTCCCGCACATGTTTGGTGGGAATGCAGAACCTTTTGTTTTGAGGAAGGCCGTTGCAAATCCAGGACTATATTGCTTCTAACCTTCTGTCTGTAATCCTTTGAGAGGCTACCTGCAAATGACGTCTGCTGTCCTCCGTGTCTGCAACACTGATTCTTGGTTTGTCTACAAAAAAAAAAACGTCTCATAACGTCATCCCCTATTCATCTGTGTTTGCGATTTCGCAAATAAAAAAGGAAAGCTGGAAAATGATATCACTAGCCAGTCCCTGACCCCTTTTTAAGGGTCATATGATATGTGTTAATAGAAACTGATCCTTGTAGGGGGCTGGGAAGGGCTTTTTAGAAAAATAATGTGTGCTGTTCTCCTCCCTACTCCCGATTATTTCCGCACACACGGTCTGTCTGATCTGTGCCCCTGGCTTGTTTACAGGCGCACGAAAGCTGTGCTTGGGGAGCTTCCGGTCACCCAGGTGACGGCCACGCCCACCCATCCCCATCTCTCAGCAGCTGTATCAGGCACTGGAATATGGTGGACGTGGTGTGGCCGCTACACCTCGGCCATTAGAACTCCCACAGCATAGGTTCCATGTCCCTTGTAAACAAACAGGGCCACCGACCAGAGGTGACTGCGGTTTGGAATATCGTGAGCTAGGTAGGAGATTGAGAACACATTTATTTTTTTAAAAGCCCAACCCAGCCTGGCTCCTAATTTTTTGGAACTCTTGGACACGCCCCTTTTAAATATGGAACTCTAGCTCACTGGTATGTTCAAACGTCGAAACGCGCTCTCCCCCGGATATACACAAGTCTATTACAAAACCACCTTTAAAAAAAAACGACACTTAAAAAACAAAAACTATATACTCCCCTCCATGTTGGCGCGACTCCCCGATGTGTGCGCGCCCCTTTCTTTCTTCCTGCATCCTGCTTCTTCTTTCTTCTTCTGTCATGGTCATGTCAGCAAGAGCGCGTCATAATGTCCTACTGAGAAGAAAACAATGGCCGTCCAGTGAAAGAAGAAGAAGCCCGGGAAGAAAAAACGGGACGCGCCGACTGCTGGACTTTTGGAGCTGTGCCGACATCGAGTGTGATTAATAAGTTATAATTTTAGGTGGCTGGGGGAATGTGCAGCTGTTATCCTACTGTGAGGCGAGCTGTAATACTCGTGTGGAGCTGGCTGTATACTACATGGTGCGCAGGCTTAGCTGGCTGTATACTACATGGGGGAAAGGTCTGGCTTGTATACTACAGGGGCTGATGGCTGTCTACTACTGGAGCTGGCTGACTATATACAACTGGGGGCTTGCTGGCTATATACTGGGGGGGGGGGGGCTGTGACCAATTCATTTCCCACCCTCGTCGATATACTCGTGTCAATGGTTTTATTTTCCCATTTTTGGTGGTGCCAAAAGTGTGTTTGTGCCATTTAATAAAAATATTTTCTTTATCCCATTAATTTTTGCAGAAAATATTATACACTATCTTTATTCCTGAGGTTAGTTTATGGAAATTTATGTATTAGTATATTCTAATACCTTAAGCTGACACTATTTTGAGGTTTAGAAGGTTTCAGCAGTAAAGGGGACACTATTATCCAATTTGATGGAATGTGCACTGCCAATTCTAGCATATTTTAAAATGTGACCTATTTACCACCTCCGCTTTATATGTAACCTTCCACCAGCTTCTTGATGGTTCCCTTTAACCCTCTGCATACAACATGTATGTAATAATTAAATAATAGTTAAAAACACTTTTTCTTCTATTTTTTTTAGGTTTTTCACTTCAGTAAATATGAAAGATTCTGAGAGCATAAAGATTAGTGAAGAACAACTATTCCTTGATATTGACCTTCACCATGAGGAACACAGTGTTCCCTCTTCATACGTCCATTGTACTCTTTTTTGATGTCCTATTTTGATTGCAAAAGAATTCAAAAACTTTCTATTTGTACCAGAAGTTGACCGCTAGGATTCCTGAGGAAAATGTGGTCCCAGTAACCTAACGCGTCTGTCATCTCCAGGAAAGATGTTCCCAGCAATTGTTCAAGCTGTCGCCTGCCGCGGTATATGGATGCATCTGGTTGCGTTCTGTAAGAGCAGGGCTGGCGGTATCCTTAGACACTCATACAGAAAACACACAGTGACAAATCCCTCCAGGAAGGATGTGCTTGAACTTCTAGGTTTTAAAGAAGACCTGCTTGAAAAGCTTGTCCGAAGTAAGTTAGAAGATCTTGTCCTCAATTTGAGTATCTAGATGAGTGAAACCACCTTTGCGTTGTTTCACATCTATCTACAAACAAAACAGCATAACTTGATTGTGTGTCACTTCTACAAAATCCATAATTTTTGTGATGAATTTTGCTCCTACGAATCCAACAAATTTATATTTATATATATTAACTGTATTGGGGTTCATGGCTCAAACAGTGATGTGTTTGCAGGATTAAGCATCTCTGTTGGGTGTTGCTGTAATACTGAGCGGAAACTGGGTTTGTGCACTGTCGGGATGAGAGATTTTTAACCCCCTTAACGACTTTGCCCTTTTTGTTTTTTATCACTTCCTTTTTCACTCCCCAACTCAAAAATTTATAACTTTTTATTTTCCGCAAAAGCTTTGTGACCGCTTATTTTTTTGCGTAACGAATTGCACTTCCAATGCGGTATTTAATTCAATGCTGTGTACTTGGAAGCGGGAAAAAAATTCAATGCATTGAAAATGGTGAAAAACACCTTTGCAACGTCTTCTTGTGGGCTTGGATTTTACAGCTTTCACTGTTGGCGCCAAATGACATGTCTGCTTTATTCTTTGGGTTGGTTTGTTGTGATTACGGGGATACCAATTTTTGTATAGGTTTTATAATGTTTTCATACATCACAAACAATGAAAACCTCCTGTTCAAATTATTATTTTTTTTAATTTTGCCATCCTCCTGGCAAAACCAATAACTTTTCATACTTTGGTGTACGGAGCTGTGGTGGTGTCATTTTTTGTGCGACTTTGATGGTGTTTTGATTGCTATAATTTTAGGACTTGCTAAATCTTTTTTATCTTTTTCAAATGGCTAAAAAAGTGCCATTTTTCCGTCGACTTTGGGCACACTATTTCCCGTTACTGGGTAAACGCAGTGAAAAAACTTACATATTTTGATAGATCGGGCATTTTTGGACGCGGTGATAATTAATGTGTATAATATTTTTACTGTTTATTTTATATTTATATCAGTTCTAGGGAAAGGGGGTGATTTGAATTGTTTTTTTTATTAATAATTTTTTTTTTTAACTTTTTTTACTTTTTACTTTTAACTCTTTTTTTCAGACTCCCTTGGTTACTTTAATCCCTAGGTGTCTTGTACGATCCTAACATATACTGTGGATTTTACTCCCATTCATTACAATGTGCTGATAAACAAGGAGAGTTTAAAAAGGAAGTAGCCCTTGGGTCTTCTTCGAAGACCTGAGGCTCAGGCTAACGGTGGTGGGGAAAACGCCGCTTCCCATTGACATCATGGAGCAATGGAGGCGCCCCTGTTGAAGCCCCGGCACCATTGCCGAGCGGTGATCGCCGGGAAAACAAAGACAAACTTACCGTCTATGGAGAGAGCTCAGCCCGCGTTGTCTGCCACTGACAGGCAACGGTGGGAACAGTTCTAAGTGTTCGCCCTGCTGTCTGGTGCAAGTCCACCAAAACAAAATTTGAACCATTGGAGTACCTTCTGGCTTCACTAATGAGGGTAAGATAGCCACCCTTTGTGTCACGACTCTCAGCAGTTGCCCTTGTCCTCCGATCTTTCAACTTGTATTTGGAGCTGGGCCGCACTCGGGTATAATTGGCGTTCAGCTGTAATTAAAAGCTGACACCCCAGCTATAACATCTGTAGTCGGAGTGAGCTCTGATTGCGGTTGTTTAACCTGTTAGTTAGTTAAATGCTGTAATCAACATGACATGGCATTTAAATATCCATAACGGTTCTCTCCCCCACGACCGCACCCCTTTTGCACCATCTTCGGGGGCTCAGATCTTTTGAATTGGCAGCCCTTGAGGTCCATCAGGACCCAGGGTTATCCACAGGCAGTGTTGTGTGACAAGATTTCAAGGTCACAACGTGTCTGCCTATGTGTGTGCATAGGTTACTGATCTTATCCCTGTAATACATCAGTACTGTAGAGTATTATCATAACAAGCAATCATCTGATGTCTTGTTCATTTCCCTATGTAGAACTAATAAAATTTAAAAATAATTCTGTATATTTTCTTCTAAATAAAAGATACATCAATAAAAATGCCCAGAACCCCACAATAACATATAAAAAGAGATATAAATGTAAAAAGAAATTAAATCATGACACAATCTCACCTAGAGCATCAAATTTGTAACGGCCCGCAAAAAAATCATTATTGAACATGCACGATGACCCCTGTTAAATAACGTAAAAATCCACCACCAGAAATTATGAATTTTTTGCATCTCACAAAAATGTGCAATAAAAGTTATCAAAAAACATTCATCTACTCCAGAATGATACATGTGCAAAGTACTAAACATGTCCCTCCAAAAAACAGCCATCAACCCCCACATTAGCTTTTATTTTGCAAATTTAGTAAAAGGTAAGAAAAAACCCAAGAAACTATCTGTATAATACTGTAGTACAAGCTGACCCGAGCAATAGCCAAAGTACCTAATTTTAACAACAAAAAACTGGAAAAAAACTATTGACTCGAGTCCAAGCCGAGGGTTGGAAATGCATTGGTCCCAGCCTGCCCCCAGTATAACAAGCCAGCCAGTGCAAAATGCCCCCCAGTAAAAGCCTGTAGCCCTGTCACGCATGTAGCAGCTCATCCCCTGCCCCCCCATACAGCCTGCAACCCCTGTCCCTAGTATCGCAGCAGCAGCCTCCTGTCCCTAATGCATTAGCATCCCCTGTCCCTAGTATACAACCAACATCCCCCTGTCCCTAGTGGCACGCCTGCCGCCCCTGTCCCCTAGTATACAGCCTGCAGCCCCTGTCCCTAGTATGCAGCCCAGCACCCTTCTGTCCCTAGTATGCATTAGCAGTCCCCTGTCCCTAGTACACAGCTGCAGCCCCCCTGTCCCTAGTACACAGACTGCAGCCCCCTGCCCTAACAGCAGCCCTGCAGCCCCCTGTCCCTAGTTAAAGCCTGCAGCCCCCTGTCCCTAGTACACAGCCTGCACCGCCCCCTGTCCCTAGTACACAGCCGGCAGTCCCCCTGTCCCCCCCCCCCCCTAGTACACAACCCTGCACCTCCTGTCCCTAGTACAAGCAGCCTCAGGCCCCCTGTCCCTAGTCACAGCTTGCAGCCCCCTGTCCCTAGTATCACAGCCTGCATCCCCCTGTCCCTAGTATATAGCCTGCAGCCCCCTATCCCTAGTATATGCCTGCAGCCCCCTGTCCCTCATTGTACAGCCTGTAGCCCAGCCCCCTGTCCCTAGTACACACCGTCAGCCCCCCTGTCCCTAGTACACAGCCTGCAGCCCCCTGTCCCTAGTACACAGCCTGCAGCCCCCTGTCCCTAGTACACAGCCTGCAGCCCCCTGTCCCTAGTACACAGCCTGCAGCCCCCTGTCCCTAGTACACAGCCTGCAGCCCCCTGTCCCTAGTACACAGCCTGCAGCCCCCTGTCCCTAGTATATAGCCTGCAGCCCCCCCCCGCCCTAGTCATAGCTCGCGCCCCCCTGTCCCTATATACAGCCTGTAGCCCCTGTCCCTAGTATTGCACCAGCAGCCTCCTGTCCCTAGTATGCAGCCAGCAGCCTCCTGTCCTAGTATGCAGCCAGCAGCCTCCGTCCCTAGTATGCAGCCAGCAGCCTCCTGTCCCTAGTAGCAGCAAGCAGCCTCCTGTCCCTGTATGCAGCCAGCACCCCCTGTCCCTAGTATGCATGCCAGCAGCCCTCCTGTCCCTAGTATGTCAGTCCAGCAGCCCCTGTCCCTAGTATGCAGCCAGCAGCCTCCTGTCCCTAGTATGCAGGCCCAGTCAGCCTCCTGTCCTACTGAGTATGCAGCCAGCACGCCTCCGGTCCACAGTATGCAGCCAGCAGCCTCCTGTCCCTAGTATGCAGCCAGCAAGCCCCCGGTCCTAGTATGCAGAGCAGCCCCTGTCCCTAGTATGACGGTTAGCAGTCCCCTGTCCCTAGTATGCGTCAGCCAGTCCCCCTGTCCCTAGTATATGCTCTTACAGTGTCCCCTGTCCCTAGTATGCATGTTAGCAGTCCCCCTGTCCCTAGTACCAGCCTGCAGCCCTGTCCCTAGTAACAGCCTGCAGCCCCCTGTCCCTAGTTACACAGCAAATCTGCAGCCCCCTGTCCCTAGTACACAGCTGCAGCCCCCTGTTCCCTAGTACACAGCGCTTGCAGCCCCTTGTCCCTAGTTACATACAGCTGCAGCCCCCTGTCCCTAGTAACAAGGCAGCCTTGCAGCCCAGCCTGTCCCTCAGTATACAGCCTGGCGCCCCTGTTCCCTCTACAACACTCTTGCAGACCTCCCTGGCCCGAGTCAGTGCGAGCTTGAACCCCCTGTCCCCTAGTAACAGCAGCGTGCAGCCCCCTGTCCCTAGTATACAGCCTGCAGCCCCCTGTATACAACCCCTGCCCAGCCTATAAGAAAAAAAATGGTGCACTCACCTTCCGACGCTGTCTAATATTTTGGAAGATTTCTTTGCTCTTTTTTTTAGTAGGGGGCACATGAGTTGTATAGTTTGGGTTGTTACATTGTCTATTACAGCATTTTGGACAGGGAATAATGTGGATTTTTGACATATTGGGGGTCACTAAGGGGTTAATGTTCTCCACTATATAAGTTAGTATAGTAGAGTATAATACAAGCAATGACTATATATTTGAGGCTTGTGTATTAATGAGCTTGTTCTTTAATGACAAGCTGCTATATGTATATACTTCACATATATACTTTCCCACATCTATAGTAGATACTGGTACACCACATTTAGTCAGTTTTAGATACTAGGAATATGGACCTGTGTGTGTAATATACTGCACTTGCTTATATAGGAGACAGATCTGTTTTATCTAATGTTAATGTTATCTAAATCAGCTTTCCTCAACTAGAAATTGTTTAATATGAGTCGCCCATGACCATCACATCTCCGTTGAATGGGCAGCCATATAATATAGGAACGTGCCACTATGTGGCCTTCCCTATCACATACACAACCCATATGTTCACACATGCTTGTCTGAGTGACATGGATTTTATTCTGAAAACATCACAATCTTGGAATCTTCTCATTAGGATAATACTTTCTTGAATTCCATTTAATTAAGATTCCTCGTGTTGAAGAATTGCTTGTGCCAGCAAGTTTACCCCCTCCTGTAGGTGATTGTGCATTTCATGATCTATTTGCAGAGACATTGTGATTTGGTAGGTGTTTATATATGTGATGCCAGCAGGTCCTGCAGCGTCCATGTTCATGGATACAGATATCGGCAGACATGTTGGAACAGACATTCCCTGCGCTGTGGAAACTCTACCTTAATTAACCTCCAATTATGTCTAGTGTGCCGTGTCAGGTACTAATCTCTGCAGAATGTAGGAAGATATGTTATGTCTCACATCTTAGCATTAGATTTCCAAGAATGCAGCCCTTTCTATTAAGACGGGCTTGTCAAATGTTTGTTATTGTAACATGTCAGGGGCTGACTTTATGTGAAAATGTTTCATAGTATATATTTTTTTTTAATGTCTGGATAACAATGGTTTCGTTATCCGTGTTCAGGGATAATGCTCCAAGACTTCCTACAAGTGGAGCAGGGGAAAGAGAGTTTTACATTCCATCACCCAATAGGCTGTGGCTTACATTTGCTTCTTAGTTGGGTGGTTGGGGGAAACATTAAAGGGGTATTCTCATCTGGGCATTTACATTCAGTTTCATTTATTTGCCATATATAAACATTTCTTCAATTAGATATTATTAAAAAAAATTTCCAGAGTGAAGATAATTTCTCATAAATGTAGTCATATGGTCTACAAAACTGTGTCCCTGGATATGGCCACCTCTGCTGGAGTGGATACACAAAGAAACTAAAAGTTTTTGTATGTGATATGTCCAGGAGTTACGGCATATTTTACAGCCCTCCTGTAGTAATGATTCCTGAAGCCATGTGATCAGGCAGGACTAAATAGCGCATGTTTGGCCAGTGCTGCCAAAATGTGAGGTGGTCATATCCGAGGATGCTGATTTCTAAAGGCCAACATGGCTACATTTATGAGAAATTATCTTCACACAGGAACATTTTTTTTAATAACATCCAATTGAATAAATGTTTACATATGGGAAATGAATTTAATTAAATGTGAATGTCCAGATGGGAATACCCCTTTGAGCAAAACTGTTAAAACGAGTATATAAAATTTATGAAAAATATAGCTGGTGCAGCACCACAGCCCTTAAAGGGAACCTGTCATCAGGAGCCCTTTTTCTGGCTCCCCCATTTCCCCATGCGTCATGCATCAATTTCAAATAGGAGGGATATGTGTGTTTTTTACATTTTTAAATAAACACATGACGGGGCAGATTTCCAAGAGTGGGTCAAAACCACTCCCCACTAGCCACTCCCAGGGGACATGGGACACGGCTCTGCAGAGAGTGAGGTAAACTTTCATCTAATTTGTCTTTTTATCGGAAAAAGCCAATTGTATTATAAAAACTCTTTGGCAATGTGTACACTATTCTCTATGGGTACATGAGGAGCCAGAAAAAGGGCTCCAGGTGACATGTTCCCCTTAATCTTACCTAATAGAGCATTTCTTTAGTAGGTAGAGTTGCTATTGGCTCCCCCTCATCTATCTACTCCTGGTCACAATACTGTTACTACAGATGCATGTATATGTGGATTATGAGTTGCTGTCATCTGCTCTTTGTAGGTTAGTCAGTGGACCAGGCTCTGTGAGATCAGCATACCTTTTGCTGTTGAACAATTTCTGAAAGAACCTTGTGCCATCATTCCCTCAGAAGTTCTAAAGCTTGAAGGAAAGCTGGGTGAGCCGGTTAGAGTCCACAATGATGATAAAATACGTCGGCAAAAGATGCAACAGGAAATGAAGTCCAATAAGACCGATGAAAGAAAAGAAGTACAAGAGGCAACTTCTCAAAACAGCCTTCAAGACCCTTCTAGCCTGGAATTAACAGCTGCTTTGTCCAAACTTGGTGTTCAAGATGTGCCACCAAAAACTACAAGAGAACCTGCCCACATCAGGAAGACAAAGACTTCGGACCTCCCATCTCTGGAGCATGTTTTTGCTGAGGGTCTTTATTTCACTCTGACTGATGTTGTTCTGCTGCCTTGTATCCACCAATTCCTGGTAAGAAACAAATTTCTTCTAACCGTAGAATACAATTTGTAATGTATCATTTATGCATAACATTATCAAGTATGCATGAATTTAGGCCACTAGTGTAATTTTCAAAGTATCATATTAGAAACGCATCAAGAAAGCCACATTTGATTTATGCATGAGTTTGGTTGAAATCCATGTCTTTTTCACACAAGTTTTCCCAATTCATTTCAAAATGCTATGCAATTGCATTGTGTGATCCAAGCTGTACTTGATGCAAGGGGAAATGCAGTGAATGTTCAGGGAATATTAGCTGCAATGCTAGGTTCCCATGTACAGCCCGAACAACCCTTGGGCACCAGCCACCAAGAGAAAAAGCATAGCAAAAACTGGACACCTATATAACACAGCACATTCCCTGACCAGCTGAACTTATAACTAGTCACTAACTTTTCAGCAAACTCTGGATAAATCAGTTTTTTGTGGGTTCATAGTGAGCCATCATGAAAAAATACCATATTTCATTATATTCTCTTTTCAGTATATCGTATGAATAACCAGACCCACTATGGTTAAAGTACACTAGGGGGCCTGGAATAAAAGTTAAAAAAACAAAGTTTTGAAAAATATAGAAAGAAGAATAATAAATAAAATTATACATGTTAGGTATCGCCATTTCCCAGAATGCCTGATCTATCAAAATATAAAAACAGTTATTCATGTCAGTGAACCATGTAGCAGAATATAATATAAATACCTGAGTTTGGTATCTCCATGATCGAGCCGACCCAAAGAATTAAGTTGAGATGTCTTTTGGACACACCGTGAAAGCCGTACAATCAGAGACCACGAGAAACTAGCGTTCTTTTTTTTTTTTTTTACAATCGCTTTATTGGTAAAACAGTCAGAGTTACAAAACCAATAACATTAGCTCAAGAACATCAAATAAAGCCCTATACCTACTGTACACAGTGTATGCCATACTGTGTTTCACCTAAAATAAGACCGTGCCTTATATTAATTTTTGCTCATAAAATTGTGCGAAGACTTTTTTTCAGGGGATGTTCTATTTTTCCATGAACAAGAATTCATAATTATTGTTGAACAAAAAAAATCAGCATTATTAGCACACTGTAGTCATGCTATTTCAAACATCATCATGCCCAACAAAAATTTCTTGTGATTCTATTTCCATCATCATTACCAGGTTATGACTCCTTATGACTCTCCAAACAAATCCCTTCCCCTATTTTTTCCCTATTTCCCCCCCCTAATCCCCCTCCCTGCGTACCGGGGATGCACAGCCAATGCCAATGGAGTTTCAGAGTGTTTGGCGGTTGCTGTAGTGAATCGGTAGCAGACTCAAGCATGTAGGCCGGAACCAGCAATCTTGAGGGCAAAGGCTCCCAGAAGACGCCACGTGCTGAGGCTCCCGCGTTCCGGCATCCCCAGCATTCTCGAAGCTTGTGACCACCTCTCTAGCAGCGACTATCCCGTGGCCCAGCACTCAAGAAGCGTTGAGGAACCCCTGGTGCTTGCCCAACTGCATCCCACAGCAGTCCTGAGCAGCAGGCGACCCCGGCTGCTCACTGCCCGGAGGACACCCACCGGAGCAGCATAGCTGAGGGCCCGTCGCTAGTGTGGTGCCCTGTGCACTCTGTGTTTTGTCGGCCTGTCTGCACAGACGACGACCCTCCAGTGGGTGCATCTGACCGCCAATATCCACTGGCACACTGGATACCCCTGTGCTACAGCCCGCGCCTCCATGCTTCAGCCCCAACATGGTCGTTGAGTCACAGGTATTTCTACCTGCTCCGGATGCCAAAATGTGAGTTCTGGTTCCCCTCCACTCCACCACTTCCCCGCTTAACCCTGTTGCATCTTGTCTCGAGGTTGTCAGCCAGGTAGCTTAATGTGCTGGCACAATGTCACCTCAGCAGCAATGGACAGTGTCCCTCCTTACCAACGCTGGTTTCACTGCTGCCCAGAACACTGTAGTAGCTGTTTGTAACCTTTAGTATTGTCTTTGTCTTTATTGTATATATGTAAATTATAACATTAAGCAAGTAAACAACAAGCAAGGAATCTAAGGCTACATTCACACTAACGTATGGAGGACGTATATACGGCCGACGGATATACGGCCGATATACGTCCTCCATGGATGTCAATGGGCGCACGGCGCCCTACGGGAGTGGTACGGTGCAGCACACGTGCGGCACCACACAGCTCCGTGCCCGGAAAAAGATAGGACCTGTCCTATCTTTTGCCGTAATACGGCGCCGTGCGGCATTACTTCCTA
Source organism: Engystomops pustulosus (assembly GCA_019512145.1). NCBI lineage: Eukaryota > Metazoa > Chordata > Amphibia > Anura > Leptodactylidae > Engystomops > Engystomops pustulosus. The sequence continues at coordinate 95,091,730 of CM033641.1, read as the reverse complement.
TGGAGAGGGGCGGGGGTGAGCTGCGCTCACCTCCTCCTCTCCCCGTGCACTGCAGTTGCCCGCTACGGTACGGGCGGGCAATGGCAGTGTGAATATAGCCTTAGTCTGTGTAACGTGTATGCAACTCTATCTAACCGCGCTGCATCCCTATCTGTTAATATGCCGAGCACTGTGTACAAAAGAATTTCCCCCCAGGGGATTAATAAAGTTGTATTGTATCATATTTTGAGGGAAATGGGGTAGAAAACAAGGAAGGCCCAGTAACCCCTCCCTAGTTAATTCCAGATGTCAGAACCACAAGATATTGCCAACATGCTATCACATGTAATTATGTAATCGGCCATGTATCATTATATAAGTTATACCGCCCATAACTCCTCCTAGTGTCTACCTCAGAAACTCCCATCAAATGGACGTGTATTAATAAAGATGTTTGGGTGAGGTCTTTGGAGATTTTGCTTAAGATGCAACAAATGATGTCTGCTTCTTTATTGTCAGCCGTTACATAATTAAATCTACCTGTTAAGCATTACTCTAACAACTGCAAACATTAAACAGGGTATCTGGGGAAGAGCACCAGGAGCCACTGAGAAATCGTGGGAAAGTGGTCAGCCAACCATCGTATAGCAATAGCCATGCAAGCTAAAAACGGTACTTCCTTCAGAAAAATAGCGTCATAATGAGACCAATCGTCTTCCGGGCTATAACCTAATAGGCACAAGGTGTTGAAGCTGGGACTGGTTTATTCACAATATCAGATAAGAGAGAAACTACTTCCCTCCAGAATGCAGCCACATAGTCACAGGTCCATAGGAGATGGATGAAGTCTGCAGGGTCATCCTAACACCGGCGACATCAGTCCTCCCCAAGGAGAAACATTCACAGTAAGACCGGCATTGCAAGTCAGCTTGATGAGTTAACCCTCGGTGGGACCAAAAATGGATATGAGTGATGCAGCTGACAATTTCTTGGCATAGTTGGTTTAGGTCTTCTTTAAGGAGTTGACCTACTTTAAGCCATATGTTCATGAAGTCTATGTAGTGGTTTGTTTTTTTTGTATAGTAATACATAGTAGATAAACTTGAAGGTGACGGAATGATATTTGCCTGCAAGTGATCCCTTTATTCATAGACTATCAGATGACAGGGAGAGCTCCTTTGGTTATCTCACCAAGACATGGGTAGACACGTCTTCTGTGAAGACAAAGCTGTGCAGACACAGAGGCTCCATAATTAACGCCGATAACTTCTCTAATAATTAGTGGTTTCTGATTTCAGATGCTCAGACTACTGTCATGGTGATGTCACATGCTCAGACTTCTGTCATGGCCATCAAGATTTCCACACGCATGTCAACCATTTTATCTGTAGCAGGAATGGTACAAAATATATTGTTTGTTTTTCAATTTACTGTCTGTATCAATTTGGTTTTCTAGATCTCTGCTTGCTATAGGAAGCTTCTATGTTTACTTCCAGTAGATAGAAATCTGTCACCAGCTCATTATTACACACAGCTCTTTTTACTGTTTGTGATACTAATGAGCCATGCACCTGTGTGACATCACATGACCTTAGACCAGTAATTATCCACCGGCCGTAGAAGCTTTCTATAGAATGACAGCAAGCAGAGATCTAGTAAACCATGAGGAATTATCTATGTAAATGAGCAATGTTGTACATTGGGTAAAAAGTTTCAAATGTTTAATTTTAGGTATCACTCCAGAAAGTATCTCCAGACAAGATTTATGAACTTCCTCTAATAACTGGATGGTATGAACGGGTCCTCCAGGTTCACAGCGTGCAGAAGGCAGCTGCTGCTACTAATATCAAATTTCTCCACTTTCCTCACATGAATACCCGACACCAAGAGCCATCAGCATCATCCAAAACAGAACCACAAGAAAAAGAAGTTCCGGAATGCCATTTTCTTGGAGGCCCCAGACCAACTATGACCAAGCTGAAAGTAAGATCTTTGAAATGGGACAATAAAGTCAATCCTTTTTGGCATAATGTTTATACATGCTTTCATTTATTTTCTGTAGCGACAGAAAATTATTATCCGTGCTCCTGTACACGTTTAGAGTGCACGCGGTTTAGGGATGCGTTTTTAAACGCCTGATTTTGAACACATTCGTTTTATTTGTCATCATGCGTTTGGCTGCTATGAAGTGTAACCAGCTGTGAAATTGTTAGCGCAGCTGCTTACACTTCCAGCAATGAAGAAAATCTTCAAAGCAGCCAAACACGTGGTAACATGTAAAATGAATCCCCAAAACGCCACGTGTGAATGCACCTTCGGTTTTTAGACGCCCCCTCCATATACAGATTCCTAACTCTGGGGTTAATAAACACTCAAATATTCTTAGACTAAAAACAAAATAGGTAAAGGCAGGGGGTGTCATATAAAATAAGTGACCTTACTCACCTGCCTGATTTTGTAGTGTTCCTGCTCTGCTTCCTTAGTGCAATGGTGGAAAAACTGATGATTCTGCTCTTTAGGTGATGAGTCTCTCCACCAATTCCTGTCTTTGTGAATGTGGAGAGATATCTGATATATACATACAGCTAAATCAAGAAGGAAAGAGGGGACAAAACAGAACAGGGAAGAATTTTCCTTTAGAATTGGTATATTACACTTTTCATCACTGACACTATTTATTTATACAATAAAAGAAACATTTGGCTTTAAAGTCTAGTTACAGTTTAATAATGAACCCCACACAATGCAAAAGAGTCAAAGCCTTCATTGTAAACACCTCTTATTCTCCTTTTTGGGACCCTGGTATTTTTTCCCACAAATCAGCAGCTCTTGTAATGTAGAACACTTTTGCCTATTATCTTGATTACCTATGTACAGTAGTTTCTTTGTTATCCTCCCCAGTTTAGCCTGGCTATGCAGATTTCTCTTATGATCCATATAGTTTTTAACAGATACAGACTGAAAGACAGGAGCGGATGCTGCTCCCTGCTTCCATAGGAGTAAGGAGGGGGATGTCATGTGACAGTGTTCTCTGTGTGTAACCGAGACTAGTAGCAAAGCTGAGTGTGTTCAGTGCTTTGGATGCGGAATAGTAAGGTACAAGATCTCCCCTGTTCCTCCATCCCACTCTGTGAGGACTGGAGCAGAATTTTCTGGCCATGTGTAACATTCATGCTCCAATATCTCTTTGTATCTAAGTACTCCAAGCAGTAAATCCAATATGGATGTACTGTATATAACATGGAGATCACCCCTGCAGAGACTGATAACCTAGAAACAAAGGTTATCTTATTAGTGGACAGAGGGCATTACCCCACCAGGAAATTCCATTTGGAAGGCATGCCTAATTTGTAGGTATCTAAAGAAGGAGGAGGGGATCTCAAACGCTTTATTTCTAGGAGAAATAATAGAGCCATAGCACATTGCATATTTGAGGAAAATGTCTTCAGAATTGTTATTTCTTGAAGAATGCAAGTATTTATTAAGACTGACATATCAGGAGGTGAAACACATCCACTTTAAACATGATTTTGGATTCAGAAGTGTTTTCTGACCTGTATATTCAGAAGTTGTGTGCCTTTGTTTGGTAAAATAACAGATCCTAGGCATCTGCTAATGAAGTCAATGTGCTGCCTGCATTCCATGCTCTCTTCTGATGTACTTTTTGGATGAAACTTGAAAAGCTGTAATATAAATATTATATCAGAAAAAGGAAATGTTAATACTAGAAACATTGGCTGTGTAGTGGTGATCCGATGATATAGTGGTCAGTGCAACCTTCATAACTGGGGCTGGAAGGATTAGAAAAACATTGACATTGATTTAGTACAGTTACTTTCATGCCTGCATTCCACTCCCAAGAGTTTTAGTGGGCAGCAAACATTTTTAACCCCTTACCGCCAACAATGTTATAGCATCATAAAAAGGATTAATAAATCTGACAGGAGCTCTTTATTAATCTTGATGTCATCCTTTGTTGTGTTATCTCCATCAACTCCAATCCAAAATTAATATTTTCAAAGTTCCACCCGACTGTACTTCTCCTTTAAGAAAAAAAGCCACCATTGAGACTGGAAACGCTTACTCTTTATCCTCTTCACACTTAAAATCTGCTCCTCAACAGTGTTTGCTATAGAGGAAAATTGAAGTACACATAGCGTGGTCTGTTGCTTCTAATAAAATACCTTTTTTTATCATATACTCACAAACAAAAGTGTTTAAAATGTGCATATAAAAAATTCCATGAGGACGCCAATCTCTCATGCCCGACCCTGGGTTTCGCTTGGACGGCTTCTTCCGGGGCATGTTATAGCAATGTTATACCGTGTCGGCATATTGCAGCAAACACCCATTGCAAACATCACCGATCAGTGCAGGTGTTAAACTGTTAAATCTTGGAGGGGATCGTTGCTCCCTGAGACGTCATGGAGGAGAGAAGATCCGTCACCATAACAGCCTGGAGTCTATATAGGACTACAGGACCTGTCATCTATGCAGATGTGTAGCAGTGTCACAGATCTGTGTCGGTGGCACACTCTTTCTGATCAACAGAAAATCTGCCAGAATCTACAATACTGCAGTTTATGGTAGGAGTGCTCAGACCACCTTGAGTTAAAGGACCCCAGAGGGTCTAAAAAAACAGTAAATAAAGTAAAAAAAAAAAAAGAAAAAAAGTTTAAATCACCACCCTTTCCCTAGAACTGATTTAAAAGGTCTGTGGTGTCTTGGAGGAAGTTGGTGGTATTTCTCTCTAGTGGTTTATTAAGGATACCCACTACCCATCCTGAAATTTTTTCAGTGAAGGTTCCCACACCGGAAATGATTGGTCTCCCTGGGTTCCCTGGTTTGTGAATTTTGGGATTTATATAGAATACTCCTGTTTTGGGATTCTCGGGGATTAAGTCTAGAAGGTTTGCAGAATCTGTAGACAACTCTCTAATGACTTTCCTCAGTATTTTTGAGTTGGGTCCTTATTCAATTTGATGTATTATTGGCTGTCAGTGAGCTCTCTATTGAATTCTTTCATGTCAATGAAATGGTCCACCAACCTCCTGATCGTCTCAGTAGCAGCCCCGGGGTTCAGGCTGACTGTTCTAATACATTGCCATACATAAGTATGGTAGTGTATAGTGTATTAATTTGAACAAGTGATCAGATGATCACTTGTTCAAGTCCCAGAGGGGGATAAAACACAGTGTAAAAAAAACTATAAAAAAAAAGTTTAATAAAAAAAATTTGTTTAGACAAAATAAAAGTCCCCTAAATGCCCCAAATAGTTTAAAACTCCCAAACACAATAAAACGTGAAACTCACCACACAAACCGCACATATATGGTATCACTACGTCCATAACAACACGTACTGTAAAATAAAATCATTACTGAATCGGAATGGTGAATGCCTTAAAAAAAAATGAAAAAACTAAGTAAAAATTATGATTTTTGCGCATCCAACCAAACAAAAAATAACATAAAAAGTAATCAAAAAATCACATATTTTCCTGCATGATATCAATAAAAAGTACAACTCGTCCCACAAAAAATAAGCCCTAAAACAGGTCAACCAACAAAATAATAAAAATATTACGCTGCTTAGGAGACAGCAATGCAAAATCAAGCGATTTTTCTCTCGAAATGATTGTAGTCAAGTCAAACATAAAAAAGTTATGTTCTATGGTTTAGTAGGGTTATGGCAATATCCCATTTATTTAAGTAACATGTTATCTATGCTGTTAGGTATATAAAACACAAAAAACGTAAAAATCTATTCCTGAAGAGGTTTTGTCGTATTGCGCCCCCAAATATAGTGTTACTGCAATCCTTGATGGGTCTAGTTGTGATCACATGTGGGATATTACTGTATTCATGAGAAACTGCGTAACAAATGATGGGGTGCATTTACTTCTTTAACCCCTTCTTAAAATAAAAATTTAGGGGCCAAAACAAGGTTTTTTTTACTGACACAAGCCAATGTAAATACTTTCTATAAATCATCCATGGTGGTAAAGAGCTCAATATAATCCTTGATAAATTCTCTGGGTGGTGTAGTTTCCAAAATAGGATCATTTATAGGGTTGGGTCACTGTTCTCCTAGCTTAGGAACTTATAATGGCACCTAACAACAACGTCATCAAAATCTGCCCTCTGAAAGCTCAAGGCTCCTCCCGTTCTGCACATTTATAACATTTACAAATCAGAAAAATAGGAAAATTTTCACTTCAGGAAGCCTGTTATACCTGCCATATGACCGTAGTACAGTAGTGATCCCGAAATTTTGCTTATAACATCTTCTATATCAGCCATTAAAAGGTATCACAAGCTCAAGAAGGTAACTTTATTTGACCTATCAAAAGCAACAGGAATTTCTTCAACTGCCTAACATGGTACAAAACTATTTTTCTTGTGACACATGGATGACATAACAACACATGAATGACACCTTCATCTGTTTGTCCATCATATGACCACGGTTTTTAGACCCAATGGGGCACATTTACTTACCCGGTCCAGTCGCGATCCAGCGGCGCGTTCTCCGACGCTGATTCTGGTCTGCCGGGATTCACTAAGGTCTTTGCGCCCGATATCCACCAGGTGTCGCTGCTGCGCTGATGTCCGCCGGAGTTCACCTTCTTCTCCTCAGTGCATGTAAGTGCTGATCTTGCGACACAATTTTTTTTTTCCGAATCCGTTGGTTTGTCCGACGCCCACGCCCCCCGTTTTCTGTTGTGTAAAAACGCCGGCGCCAAAATCCGGTCGCGTGCGCCAAAATCCCGGGCAATCCAGGGCAAAACGGAAATCGCCAGGAAACCCGACAAAAGTGCGCGATTCGGACCCTTAGTAAATGAGCCCCTCTCATTAGTATCTAGTATGTTTCTAGTATTTCAATCCTGTTACAGATTCTTGAACAATATTGCATATTTGTCCATTTTTTGTAATACTTGATCTTTCTTTTTCAGGATCATGGGGTTGAGGCAGACTTTTCTCCTCATCCATGCCCAACTCAAACTATTGACTGGGGAAGTCTTCCTGCAGCAGTAAGTCCAGCAGAAGGTCAGTACTCTTCCCTCTAACTCTCAATGCAACCTATGAGAGTGGCTGGTATTATAGCTAACACACACTAAATTATTAAAGGACACCTGTCATCAGGTCTGTGTCACTTGTCCTGTCACTACTACCTGTTGGAGCAGCTCAGAAGGATCCACCCCAACCTTTATCTAGTTATTTCATACATTATTCATTGTAAAATCATCTATTTTTTATCATGTAAATTAGGCTGGTCACATGGTCAGAGGCAGTGATGTCACCCCTGTTACCCCTCCCCTCTTCTCCCCCTGCTCATGTCTGCATGACTGCAGCCTGGAGCTGCTGTATCTCTCCTAAACACACACACATGCACACACAGGCTGCAGGGGGCGTGGCCACCAGCACCAGGAAGCACATCATTATACAGCCTCACATCATTATACAGACTGTCAGTCATGCACTGGGGGTGTGGCTGTGCCTCCCACTCATGAATAAGCTGGACAGCTTGAATATGCTAATGCTTCATTGGACATTTCACAGGTCATTTGCATACAGCTTTAGGACCTCATTGCTTAGGTTTACAGGCATGTAGAGGGACAATGAAGGGATAGAGGCAATGCTCTCTAATGGCAGTTTATGAAAATATATTTAGTTTAGGGGGGTTATTTTGAATGACGGGTTCTCTTTAAGGCCCTCTGGGTCATTTCATTGCCACTGCATATTTTAATGTGCTCTTTCTTAGGAATGACACAAATTATATAAATTTGGCTGTGAGTATACGGTCTTTATTATTTTTGGAGCCCCACAGCCACAAATAGAACAATTGTATTTCCAGGCAACACTTTTAAAATTTTGTTTAGAAATGTATAAGTTCCCACAAATATAGTGCATTTTCAGTTGTTTTTCCATAGCAGATTTCTGCATTGTATGTAAGGGATAACTTTCAATCACATACACACGACAATTCTAGTATACGAAAAAGAAAGGTCAGTCTCCAAGATTCGTTAAAAACGAGACTTCAGTTTCATAGTCTGACAATGTACACGATACAATGGATATGAAATTGTCTAACCAATTTCAGACCAAGCTGGTCTTTAATCAAAGATTTTGACTAGTTTGGTCTGAAACATGTGAGGCTAAACCTTTTATTCATTGTATGTTCATTGTCCGATTATGAAAATAAAACTGAAGTCTTGTTTTTAATGAATATTAGAGACTGACCTTTTTTTTCATTTTTGTGCATAGGAGGAGTTGGAGTCTTTGTTGTTGATCGTGCATCGGGGAGGTGAGCTGACTGCTTTTGCTATTCATTCCTTGACTACAATTCGAGGGTGTTGTAATGCAGTCTATTCCAACCATTTCTTTCAAACGCTCAGATTCTTTATAACAATCTCCAAAAGTTAGGACACCTGTAGGAACCGTTTGCATTCAGCTTTAAATGATAACTTGATCTCTGTTCTAATTGGTTACATTTCAGACCATTTTGTAAAGCTCTGCGGAATTTCATGCCGCTATATAAATAAAGATTATTATTATATTATTATATTTATGTGTTTTGTGTTGAACAGTCGTATTACTAGGAACCGTTTCACCTCATTTTTTAGAACTGTGTTAATGTAAATAAAGAGAAGGCACTGGAGGAGTGGTACGCTGTTTTCCAAGTGTAGCAAGTTTTTTTTTTTTTTTTTTTTTCAATGAAACCCAATTACAAAGGCTATTTTTAACCCAAAATATATGAAATTAAAGAAATAATAGCTGAAAAGATGTATATAAATTTTGTGATCCCCTGTGTGCCAGACCATTGCATCCATCTTTCCTATTGGCTAGATCACTGCACTTATACTTTTTTGTGCTTTTAAGCTCTATAGTTCTTACCTAAACAGACAAGTAACCTAGACAAGCAGAACCTGTAGCTGCAGCCTTAGGCAGGCAATGGAAACATTGGCTTGCACCTGCTCACCTTTTATATCTATTTAAGACATTTTTAAATGTCAGCTCAAAAATGTGTGAAATCTGAAAATATACAAGCAACATAATCAATTTAAAATGGAAAAGTTTCATCCCTTTTTTTAAGTTGCAAATATTTAACTCATCACTAACGTATGAATTATATTTCTTTTTTTCAAAAGTTACTCTGGTACAGTATATTTAAAAGAAAATTGTGACTATAACCTTTTATTACGATTTATATATATAAGTGCGAAAAGATATACCTACCCGTTTATACTCGAGTATAAGCTGACCTGAGTATAAGCCGAGACCTTTAAATTTTAACACAAAAAAGAAGCTGGGGGCGGGAAATGCATTGGTCACAGCCTCCACAGTATATAGCTTGCCAGCCCCCTGTCGTTTATAGCTTGCCAGCCCCCTGTAGCATATAGCTTGCCAGCCCCCTGTAGTATATAGCTTCCCAGCCCCTGTAGTATATAGCCAGCCAGCCCCCTTTAGTTTATAGCCTGCCGGCCCCCTGTAGTATACAGCCAGCTCCCTGTAGTATATAGCCTGCCAGCCCCCTGTAGTATACAGCCAGCCAGCCCCCTGTAGTATATAGCACAAAAAAATGAGTATTGAGTACTTGAGTATATACGTGGGTTATAACCTAGAGACCTTCTTGGACAGGTGACATGGATTGTGTTCCTGTGTCTTTATCTACTGATTGACTGCTATCCCATCCCATGTTATGCCCAGTCATTAAGAGAGAGGAATAATTTAAAGGACATACTATATAAATAAAGGAATTATTATTATCTACCATCAGATTACCTGATTCCTTGCCTCCCTGTCCCGTCCCGATCCGTGTGGACCAAGCTTAATTTCTTATAACTCTGCATGGCCGCATTTATGTGAAAAGGTAAGTTTATAACAAATGCAAAATAGCCTGTGGTGCTCTGCACCACCGGGCTCCTCCATAATATTACGAGTTTTGAAAAGAGAGCCTGTGACATCACCGGCTCTCTGAATGCGGCTAGCACTACACTGGGGCGTGAATAAATGATATTACGGAGGAGCCTGGTGGTGCTCTGCAGAGCACCACAGGCTAATTTTGCATGTCTCATAAACTTATTTTTCTCAAAAATGTGGCCATGCAGAGCTCTAAGAAGTTAAGCTTTGTGCACACGGGGATAGTAAGTAATAATCAAGCATGTAGAGCAGTATTTGGTACAGTCTATAAATCACTGGTTACCAACCCTATTTTATTTACTCCTGTGTTATATATTATTGTTATGGAACCTTAACAGTGAGCGAATACATGAAATATAAGGTCTAATATTCTATAAACAAAATGAGTGCTAGTTGTCAGAAATGAGTGTGCTGTTTTAAGTCCTAAGATGTGGGAACATTAATTCTCTTGTGTTATCTATATCTTATCTATGGAACATTAAACAAGGAATTCACTTTTTGCATTTTTGACTTGTAAAACCTTTGATAGATTCTACATGCCCATTTAAATTCCTTACATATTTAAAGTTATCTAGGCTGATCTATTCCCATGTTATGTATACAAACCAATCTATTACTATTGATACTGTGTGTAGCTTTTACTGTATCATTTTATTTATATATATATATATCTGCACCCCATTCATTCTCAGGAATATGAAGGTGAAGGTCTATTCAAACAATATGCTTTTGCATGTAATGAAAATACCGTACTTACCCGTGTATACGCCGAATTTTTCAGCACAAAAAATGTGCTGAAAAACCTCACCTCGGCTTATACATGAGTCAATAAAAAAAAATAAACTTACCCTCCAGCGCCCCGATGCTTCACTCTGCTGTATTAGCCGGCAGAGGCGCGCCCATGCGATTTGCCGGTCGGCGCACACAATGATGTGGCTGTGTCGCCGCTGATGATGCTTGGATGTGTCTCTGCCGCCTGTTACAGAAAATAGAAGAGGAGCCGTGGGGACCAGAGCATCGGGGAGTTCCACCGGGCATCGGGAGCGCCCGTAGGTGAGTATGTAACTTTGGTTTTTTTTTTATGTGCTTGTCAAACTGCGGGCTGGTTGGCTGTATACCACATGGGTCTGGCTGGCTGTATACCACATGGGTCTGACTGGCTGTATACTACATGGGGCTGGCTGGCTGTGTACTACATGGGGCTGCCTGGCTGTGTACTACATGGGGCTGGCTGGCTGTATGCTACATGGGGCTGGCTGGCTGTATACTACATGGGGCTGGCTGGCTGTATACTACATGGGGTTAGCTGGCTGTATACTACATGGGGTTGGCTGGCTGTATACGTCATGGGGCTGGCTGGCTGTATACTACATGGGGCTGGCTGGCTGTATACTACATGGGGCTGACTGTATACTACTGGGGGCTGGCTGGTTGTATACTACTGGGGGCTGACTGGCTATGTACTACTGGGGGGTTGGCTGGCTATGAACTACTGGACCTGGCTGGCTATATACTACTGGGGGTTGTGACCAATGCATTTCCCACCCTCGGGTTATACTCGCGTCAATAGGTTTTCCCAGTTTTTGGTGGTAAAATTAGGGGTCTCAGCTTATACTCGCATTTAAAAAAGCATTCCTGAGAAAATATTTTATGGTCCGTGTGGTGTGTGTTGGACCATAAGTTAGCTGTTAACAAAAAAATAGACTAGATGTGAAATGCTGAGCCTAACCTCTTCCTGTGCTTGCCCTGAAGTTGAGTCCAATTCAATCGGCCCACAGATCCAATGATCTTGTATTCTCTCTCAAATTCATTTAGCATTAAATATTTTTAGTTTCCCACTTGTAAATCCATTGAACACTGCACAGTGCCCAAACAGGATGTATAAAGTGACTACCCTGGCTGCTTCCATAGCGTGGAGGAGCATGAAACATGTAATAAGTAGTAGAAATCATAAGTAAAACCGTTATATGAAGTGTATAGACTGTGTTGTGTGAGCACTAAGGGTTAATAACTTATCTGCACAGTACAAAGAGTGCCACTAAGTGGGGGAAAGACAAAAAAGTTCTGTAGAATCGCATACTGAGATGGAGGGATTGATGAGGAACAGGGGGGATCTCGTACCTCACTATTCTGTCTAAAAGACATCTGTATCCATAGATTTGAACACATTCAGCTCTGCTACATACTAAGAGATGGCTCTGTCACAAGACCTCCTCTGTGTGCAGGGTGCAGCAGCCCCTTCATCTTGAGAGACTGTAGATTTGAGTATCAGACAGATCCACAGGGCTTATTAGCATAGGCAGAGGAAAGAGCTACTTCAGTACTGCAATAATCTGAGGGATATAGCAAAGAAACAGCTGGATTCACTCCACTCCTGGTTTGGACATTAAAAAACTGCATTTTAAAAACTGAACGTACCCTTAGACTACCAAACTCAGGGCGTAAATTGGTTATTTTCACTCCCTGGGCTTTCCCTTTAGTCATATGTGTATGAACACCATTAGTGTGTTTATTCTTAGCAGTAGTGATCATTGTCATTGAAGACAGGGACAGGTTCCTATAACGGTCTATTAACTGACTGACAGCCTTTTTTTTATTTGTTGTTTGGCTTACATCCGCATAAATTACCTTTTATCTTATTACCTGGCATCACAGAGGGGCACGTCCTGCTTGGCCGGCACCTCACTCCCATATAATACTCCCAATGCCTTATGCCTTCTTACTGGTCACAGTTCATGTCATGTGACCAAAGTGACATCATCTTCTGTCCCTTAGCGTCTTAACAATAGCAAACTGTACCCCATGCATGTATCTGACCACTTGAAGTCACAGCAGCCTCCATGGTCTTCTACTCCTCTCCATCCTCCATGGAGGCTGCTTTCATATCATGTAATCACATACATGGGGTACTGTTTGCTATTCTTAGAAGGCTGAGAGACGTGCAATGATGTCACTGGTCACATGTCATGAATATAAATATTTCCCATCTGTACATAGAACTTTATATGTCTGTAGTTGAATATTAGCAGACAGTTCCTAAGTACAAGAGTACAGAGCAGGGATTTGAAGAGACTCAGAGATGTCAGTCAGAATAATGGGGTGTGGCTCAGACCCAGGAGACAAGAGTCAGAAAAGCTAATTTACATATCAGAAAAACGTCTTTTTACGTATCTAATTTTAGGTGATAGACTTGTAACCCTTTATCAGCAGGCATTGTCAGTCTGGGGGGTCAAAATCTGGTGACAGGTCCTCTTTAAGTTGAATTAGTATGTAAATCGGAACTGGAATATTTTATAATTGTAGCTGCAGACAAAACTTTTTTTGTTCCTGTGATAATTGGATTTTCAGAATTTTCATGCAAACAAGGATTATCAATAAAGCTTCATTACAGCTGATCATGGCTGCCTGGGACTAAAGTAAAGCTTCCAGAGAGCTTCACCTGAGGTCGCAGTGGGCAGAGGGGTCCATCTGTAACTAGGGGTCGTCTGTGGAAAAGAGGATATCATAGGAAAATCCCCAATATCTTCGGTAAGAAGCTGCATATTTGTTTCCTGAGAAAGACAGCTGATGGAGTTAAAAGCTTCCGTTTCTCTGATCTTCGGGGACATGCTTATGGCTTTGACCTGAGCAAACCACTTCTGTATGTGTTAATCCTTGGTAGAGCTGTGAACTCACATGTTATTGACTGGGATGCCGAGTGATTATTGGGGTAGGCTGAATCCTAATGAACCCATCTTGGCAGATGCAACTTGTACTACTGGCACTGGATTTTAGACATTCCAGTATTGCTTTCAGATTAATTTTTGGAGAGGATTTTAATGAAATCACGTAGCTAACCAGAGAATAAACATCAGAAAAAGTAGACAGCGATTTGTATTTCCTTAAGGCATCTGAATATTTCCCCCATAGCGCTCCGTGGCGGATATATCGGCCAGGGAGCGCAGTGACTTAGCGCTCAGTGGCTGATTAATCCGCCACGGAGCTGATGCCGGCATTGGGAAACATGGGGTGCCGGCTGTAACATATAGCCGGCTCCGATCGCTGGTGTGTAACCCATTAAATCTTACATGTCTCTGGGGGGGTCGTTCCCCCTCGATCGCCCCCCCGAACCGTTTTTAGGGGGCGCCGATTGCTGCTATGGAAGTGCTGGGGTCCGATCTGGTCCCCAGCACTGCCTGCAGGCACTGCCAGTAAGATGGCTTCTATGACGTCATCTTACTGGCACAGTGCCAGCCTATGCAAGTGCATAGGCTGACACTGCTAATACCCTGGGATACATAAGTATTGCAGAGTATTATCATGAACAAGCAATCAGATGATTGCTTGTTCATTTCCCATGGTGGAAAAAGTAAAAAAGTAAAAAAAAAAATGTTATTAAAAAAAAAAACAAAAAAACTAATAAATCAACAAAAAAGCCCATAATCCCCATAACATATAAAGAGACATATAACCCAAAAAAAAGTCTAAATCATAACAAAAACCCCACATATATAGTATCCCCGTGTCTGTAACAACCCGTAGAATAAAAGTAAATCATTATTGAACCTGTATGATGAACGCTGTTAAAAAAAACTGTTGAAAACCCACCAAAAATTATCATTTTTACTTATTCAATCTTACAAAAAAATTCAATAAAAAGTGATAAAAAAAACATATGTACTCCAGAATGATACTGGTGCAAAGTATAACATGTCCCGCAAAAAACAAGCCATCAACCAGCTCCGTAGCCAACAAAGTAAAAATGTTATTCCACTTGAAGACGCAATACAAAAATGATAGATTTTTCCCCACATTACAGTTTTATTTGACAAATTTAGAAAATGTAAGAAAATATATTAATCCTGGTATCTCGGTTAGATCGACCCATAGAATAAAGATACATGATTGTTAGGCTAAACGGTGAACACAGAGAAAAAAGTCAAAAAATCCAGTACCGAATTGATGCTTTTCTACTCCTGCCCTCAAGTTCCTAAATTTTCAACATAGGGGATACCAACCCCAACATGGCAACACTGAAAAAGAAGCATCTCATCCCGCAAAAAAACGCAATAACATGGCCCCAATAACGAAAAAGCGAGAATTTTATAGGCTACAAAAGGAGGCAAAGGAGAAACTAAATTCCTGGCAACTGCAGGTCCCTCCTTCCCTCGCTGTGCTTCTCTTAAAACAAGTAACGGCACTTTGGGGGTCTCTGTACTGTGAGAGAAATTGGCAAACAATTTGTATGGGGGTTTTCTATTTTACTTTTGGAAATGTGTAATTTTAGGGCTAAATGAACGTATAACCGGCACAATCTGACCATTCTAATTTCCCTCCATTTGGATTCAATTACTTTGAAGATTTGAAGGGGTTAACAATCTTCCTAAAAGCTCTTTCTGATAGCTTGAGGGGTACAGATTTGAAAATGGGTTGATAATATAGGGGAGGTTTGATGCTAAATATGTAAAATTTCATTCAAAACTGTATTTATCCGCAAAAGAGTAAATTCTGAAAATACGGAATCGCTATTCAATTTGTAAGCCACACGACATCAAAATAAATTATCCAGACATTTAAAAAATTATGAAAATGTAAATTAGACATATGGGAAATGTATCTGCCTGAAAATGTAATGTTTCAAATTTCAAAAAAGTGAAATTTTTCAAAAAATTCATAATTTTTTCTTTTTTTGGAAAATAAGCGCAAAACTTATCAGCCAAAATTTACCACTAAAATGAAGCACAACATGGGGGGAAAAACAATCTCAGAATCGCTTAGATAAGTAACAGTGTTCAAAAGTTATAACCATATAAACCGACGCAAGTCAGAATCCAAAAAATGGGGCTGAGTCTTAAGCTGTAAAATAACTGCGTTCTTAAGGGGTTAAGGGAATAGGTGAATATTGACACACTGATTTTTCCCCATTTGTGCTTCATTTTAGTGGTAAATTTGGCTGATAAGTTTGCGCTTATTTCCAAAAAAGAAAAATTATGAATTTTTTAAAAATTTCACTTTTTGAAATTTGAAATCATTACATTTTCAGGCAGATACATTTCCCATATGCTATTACATTTTCATAATTTTTTAAATGTCTGGATAATTTATTTGATGTCGTGCGGCTTACAAATTGAATAGCGATTCCGTATTTTCAGAATTTACTCTTTGCGGATAAAACAGTTTTGAATGAAATTTTACATATTTAGCATCAAACTCCCCTATATTATCAACCCATTTCAAATCTGTACCCCTCAAGCTATCAGAAAGAGCTTTTAGGAAGATTGTTAACCCCTTCAAATCTTCAAAAGTAATTGAATCAAATGGAGGTGAAATTTAGAATGGTCAGATTGTGCCGGTTATACGTTCATTTAGCCCTAAAATACACATTTCCAAAAGATAAAAATAGAAAACCCACCATACAATTTGTTCTGCAATTTCTCTCAAGTAACAAGACCCCCACAGTGGCCGTTACTTGTTTATGAAGCACAGCGAGGGAAGGAGGGACCTGCAGTTGCCAGGAATTTATTTCTCTCTTGCCTCCTTTTGTAGCCTATAAAATTCTCGCTTTTTTCGTTATGGGGGCCATGTTATTGCTTTTTTTGCGGATGAGATGCTTCTTTTTCAGTGTTGCCATGTTGGGGTTGGTATCCCCTATTGTTGAAATTTAGGAACTTTGAGGGCAGGAGTAGAAAGCATCATTCGGTACTGGATTTTTACTTTTTTTTTCTCGTGTTCACCGTTTAGCCTAACAATCATGTTATCTTTATTCTATGGGTGATATATACCAGAGATACCAGCACTAAATATATTTTCTTACATTTTACTAAATTTGTCAAATAAAAACTGTAATGTGGGGAAAAATCTATCATTTTTGTATTGCCGTCTTCCAGTGGCATAACATTTTACTTTGTTGGCTACGGAGCTGGTTGATGGCTTGTTTTTTGCGGGACATGTTATACTTTGCACCGTATCATTCTGGAGTACATAGTTTTTGATCACTTTTTATTTAATTTTTTTGACGATTGAATAATAAAAATGATAATTTTTGTGGGTTTTCAACAGTTTTTTTTAACACGTTCATCATACAGGTTCAATAATGATTTACTTTTATTCTACGGGTTGTTACAAGACACGGGGATACTATATATGTGGGGTTTTGTTATGATTTAGACTTTTTTGGTTATATGTCTCTTTATATGTTATGGGGATTATGGGCTTTTTGTTGATTATTAGTTTTTTTGTTTTTTTTTTAATAACATTTTTTTTTTTCTTTTTACTTTTTCCACCATGGGAAATGAACAAGCAATCATCTGATTGCTTGTTCATGATAATACTCTGCAATACTATGTATCCCAGGGTATTAGCAGTGTCAGCCTATGCACTGCATAGGCTGGCACTGTGCCAGTAAGATGACGTCATAGAAGCCATCTTACTGGCAGTGCCTGCAGCAGTGCTGGGGACCAGATCGGACCCCAGCAGTTCCATAGCAGCATCGGCGCCCCTAAAAACGGTTCGGGGGGGCGATCGAGGGGGAACGCCCCCCCCCAGAGACATGTAAGATTTAATGGGTTAACACACCAGCGATCGGAGCCGGCTATATGTTACAGCCGGCACCCCATGTTTCCCAATGCCGGCATCACTCCGTGGCGGATTAATCGCCACTGAGCGCTAGTCCTGCGCTCCCTGGCCGATATATCCGCCACGGAGCGCTATGGGGAAATATTCAGATGCCTAAGGAAATACAAATCGCTGTCTACTTTTTCTGATTTTTATTCTCGGCTTAGCTACGTGATTTCATTAAAATCCTCTCCAAAAATTATCTGAAACCAATACTGGAATGTCTAAAATCCAGTGCCAGTAGTACAGAGTTGGCATCTTGCCAAGATGGGTTCATTAGATTCAGCCTACCCCAATAATCACTCGGCATCCCAGTCAATAACATGAGTTCACAGCTCTAACCAGGATTACACATCAGAAGTGGTTGCTCAGGTCAAAGCCATAAGCATGTCCCCGAGATCAGAGAAACGGAAGCTTTTAACCCATCAGCTGTCTTTCTAGGAAACAAATATCAGCTTCTTACCGAAGATATTGGGATTTTCCTATGATATCCTCTTTTCCACAGCCGACCCTAGTTACAGATGGACCCCCTCTGCCCACTGCGACCTCAGGTGAAGCTCTCTGGAAGCTTTACTTTAGTCCCAGGCAGCCATGATCAGCGTATGAAGCTTATTGATAATCCTTGTTTGCATGAAAATTTGAAAATCCAATTATCACAGGACAAAAAAGTTTTGTCTGCAGCAACAATTATAAAATATTCCAGTTCCGATTACATACTAATTCAACTTAAAGAGGACTGTCACCAGATTTGGACCCCCCGACTGACAATGCCTGCTGATAAAGGGTTACAAGTCTATCACCTAAAAATTAGATACGTAAAAAGACGTTTTTCTGATATGTAAATTAGCTTTTCTGACTCTTGTCTCCTGGGTCTGAGCCACACCCCATTATTCTGACTGACTCTGAGTCTCTTCAAATCCCTGCTCTGTACTCTTATACTTGGACTGTCTGCTAATATTCAACTACAGACATATAAAGTTCTATGTACAGATGGGAAATATTTATATTCATGACATGTGACCAGTGACATCATTGCACGTCCTCAGCCTCTAAGAATAGCAAACAGTACCCCATGTATGTGATTACATGATATGAAAGCAGCCTCCATGGAGGATGGAGAGGAGTAGAAGACCATGGAGGCTGCTTGTGACTTCAAGTGGTCAGATACATGCATGGGGTACAGTTTGCTATTGTTAGACGCTAAGGGACAGAAGATGATGTCACTTTGGTCACATACACTGAACTGTGACCAGTAAGAAGGCATAAGGCATTGGGATTATTTATGGGAGTGAGGTGCCGGCCAGGCAGGACGTGCCCCTCTGTGATGCCAGGTAATAAGATAAAGGTATTTATGCGGATGTAACCAAACAACAAATAAAAAAAAGCGGTCAGTCAGTTAATAGACGTTATAGGAACCTGTCCCTGTCTTCAATGACAATGATCACTACTGCTAAGAATAAACACACTAATGGTGTTCATACACATATGACTAAAGGGAAAGCCCAGGGAGTGAAAATACAATTTACGCCCTGAGTTTGGTAGTCTAAGTGGACGTTCAGTTTTTAAAATGCAGTTTTTTAATGTCCAAACACAGGTGGAGGGAATCCAGCTGTTTCTTTTGCTATACCCCTCAGATTATTGCAGTACTGAAGTAGCTCTTTCCTCTGCCTATGCTGATAAGCCCTGTGGATCTGTCTGATACTCAAATCTACAGTCTCTCAAGATGAAGGGGCTGTTGCACCCTCACACAGAGGAGGTCTTGTGACAGAGCCATCTCTTAGTATGTAGCAGACTGAATGTGTTCAAATCTATGGATACAGATGTCGTCTTTTAGACAATAGTGAGGTACGAGATCCCCCCTGTTCCTCATCAATCCCTCCATCTCAGTATGCGATTTCTACAGAACTTTTTTGTCTTTCCCCCACTTAGTGGCACTCTTTGTACTGTGCAGATAAGTTATTAACCCTTAGTGCTCACACAACACAGTCTAACACTTCATATAACGGTTTTACTTATGATTTTACTACTTATTACATGTTTCATGCTCCTCCACGCTAGGGAAGCAGCCAGGGTAGTCACTTTATTACATCCTTGTTTGGGCACTGAATTTGGACTCAAACTTCAGGGCAAGCACAGGAAGAGGTTAGGCCTCAGCATTTCACATCTAGTCTATTATTTTTGTTAACAGCTAACTTATGGTCCACACACACCACACGGACCATAAAATATTTCTCAGGAATGCTTTTTAAATGCGAGTATAAGCTGAGACCCCTAATTTTACCAACCAAAACTGGGAAAACTATTGACGCGAGTATAACCCAGGGTGGGGAATGCATTGGTCACAACCCCCAGTAGTATATAGCCAGCCAGGCCCCAGTAGTTCATAGCCAGCCAACCCCCCAGTAGTACATAGCCAGTCAGCCCCCAGTAGTATACAACCAGCCAGCCCCCAGTAGTATACAGTCACCCCATGTAGTATAAGCCAGCCAGCCCCATGACGTATAAGCCAGCCAACCCCATGACGTATACAGCCAGCCAACCCCATGTAGATAACAGCCCTAGCCCATGAATACAGCCAGCCACCCCATGTAGTATACAGCCAGCCCCCCATGAAGCATACAGCCAGGCAGCCCCATGTAAGTACACACCAGGCAGCCGCCCCATGTAGTACACAGCCAGCCACCATGTAGTACAGACAGCCAGTCAGACCCATGTGGTATACAGCCAGCCAGACCCATGTGGTATACAGCCAACCAGCCCGCAGTTTGACAAGCACATAAAAAAAAAACAAGTTCATACTCACCTACGGGCGCTCCCGATGCCGGTGGAACTCCCCGATGCTCTGGTCCCCACGGCTCCTCTCTTTTTCTGTAAACAGGCGGCAGAGACACACATCCACGCATCATCACGGCGACACAGCCACATCATAGTGTGTCGCCGACCGGCAAATCGCATGGGCGCGCTCTGCGGCTAATACAGCAGAGTGAAGCATCGGGGCGCTGGAGGGTAAGTTTATTTTTTTTATTGACTCATGTATAAGCCGAGGTGAGGTTTTTCAAGCACTTTTTGTGCTGAAAAATTCGGCGTATACACGGTAAGTACGGTATTTTCATTACATGCAAAAGCATATGTTGAATAGACCTTCACTTCATATTCCTGAGAATGAATGGGGTGCAGATATAAATATATATATATATAAATAAATGATACAGTAAAAGCTACACACAGTATCAATAGTAATAGATTGGTTTGTATACATAACATGGGAATAGATCAGCCTGAAACTTTAAATATGTAAGGAATTTAAATGGGCATGTAGAATCTATCAAGGTTTTACAAGTCAAAAATGCAAAAAGTGAATTCCTTGTTTAATGTTCCATAGATAAGATATAGATAACACAAGAGAATTAATGTTCCCACATCTTAGGACTTAAAACAGCACACTCATTTCGACAACTAGCACTCATTTGTTTAGAATATTAGACCTTATATTTCATGTATTCGCTCACTGTTAAGGTTCCATAACAATAATATATAACACCAGGAGTAAATAATAGGGTTGGTAACCAGTGATTTATAGACTGTACCAAATACTGCTCTACATGCTTGATTATATTACTTACTATCCCCGTGTGCCAAAGCTTACTTCTTAGAGCTCTGCATGCCACATTTTTGAGAAATAAGTTTAGAGACATGCCAAAATTAGCCTGTGGTGCTCTGCAGAGCACCACCAGGCTCCTCCGTAATATCATTTATTCACGCCCCAGTGTAGTGCTAGCCGCATTCAGAGAGCCGGTGATGTCACAGGCTCTCTTTTCAAAACTCGTATATATGAGGAGCCCGGTGGTGCAGAGCACCACAGGCTATTTTGCATTTGTTATAAACTTACCTTTTCAACATAAATGCGGCCATGCAGAGTTATAAGAAATTAAGCTTGGTCCACACGGATCGGGATGGGACAGGAGGCAAGGAATCAGGTAATCTGATGGTAGATATAATATTCCTTTATTTATATAGTATGTCCTTAAATTATTCTCTCCTTAATGACTGGGCAATACATGGGATAGCAGTCAATCAGTAGATAAAGACACAGGAACACAATACTGTCACTGTCCAAGAAGGTCTCTAGGTTATAACCCACGTATATACTCAAGTACTCAATACTCATTTTTTTTGTGCTAATACTACAGGGGGCTGGCTGGCTGTATACTACAGGGGCTGGCAGGCTATATACTACAGGGAGCTGGCTGTATACTACAGGGGGCTGGCAGGCTATAAAACTAAAGGGGGCTGGCTGGCTATATACTACAGGGGCTGGGAAGCTATATACTAGGCTGGGAAGCTAACCTACAGGGGGCTGCAACTATATGCTACAGGGGGCTGGCAAGCTATAAACACAGGGGGCGGCAAGCTATATACTGTGGAGGCTGTGACCAATGCTTTCCACCCCACAGCTTCTTTTTTGTGTTAAAATTTAAAGGTCTCGGCTTATACAGGTCAGCTTATACTCGAGTATAAACGGTAGGTATATCTTTTCGCACTTATAATATATTAAATCGTAATAAAAGGTTATAGTCACAATTTTCTTTTAAATATACTATACCACAGTAATTTTTGAAAAAAGAAATATAATTAATACGTTAGTGATGAGTTAAATATTTGCAACTTAAAAAAAGGGATGAAACTTTTCCATTTTAAATTGATTATGTTGCTTGTATATTTCAGATTTCACACATTTTGAGCTGACTTTAAAAATGTCTAAATAGATATAAAGGTGAGCAGGTGCAAGCCAATGTTTCCATTGCCTGCCTAAGGCTGCAGCTACAGTTGTGCTTGTCTAGGTTACTTGTCTGTTGGGTAAGACATAGAGCTAAAAGCACAAAAAAGTATAGTGCAGTGATCTAGCCAATAGGAAAGATGGATGCAATGGTCTGGCACACAGGGGACACAAAATTTATATACATCTTTTCAGCTATTATTTCTTTAATTTCATATATTTTGGGTTAAAAAGAGCCTTGTAATTGGGTTTCATTGAAAAAAAAAAAAAAAAAAACTTGCTACACTTGGAAAACAGCGACCACTCCTCCAGTGCCTCTCTTTATTTACATTAACACAGTTCTAAAAAATGAGTGTGAAACGGTTCCTAGTAATACGACTGTTCAAACACAAAACACATAAATATATAATAATAATAATCTTTTTTATAAGCGGCATGAATTCCGCAGAGCTTTACAAAATGGTCTGAAATGTACCAATTAGACAGAGATCAAGTATCATTTAAGCTGAATGCAAACGTTCCTACAGGTGTCCTAACTTTTGGAGATTGTTAAAAGAATCTGAGACGTTTGAAAGAAATGGTTGGAATAGACTGCATTACAACACCCTCGAATTGTAGTCAAGGAATGAATAGCAAAAAGCAGTCAGCTCACCTCCCCGATGCACGATCAACAACAAAGACTCCAACTCCTCCTATGCACAAAAATGAAAAAAAAGGTCAGTCTCTAATATTTATTAAAACAAGACTTCAGTTTTATTTTCATAATCGGCAATGAACATACAATGAATAAAAGGTTATAGCCTCACATGTTTCAGACCAAACTAGTCAAAATCTTGATTAAAGACCAGCTTGGTCTGATATTGGTTAGACAATTTCATATCCATTGTATCGTGTACATTGTCAGACTAGAACTGAGTCTCGTTTTTAACTATCTTGGAGACTGACCTTTCTTTTCTTCTTTTTCGTATACTAGAATTGCCGCGTGTATTGTGATTGAAAGTTATCCCTTACATACAATGCAGAAATCTGCTATGGAAAAACAACTGAAATGCACTATATTTGTGGGAACTTATACATTTCTAAACAAAATTTTAAAAGTGTTGCCTGGAAATACAATTGTTCTATTTGTGGCTGTGGCTCCAAAAATAATAAAGACCGTATACTCACAGCCAATTTATATAATTTGTGTCATTCCTAAGAAAGAGCACATTAAAATATAGTGGCAATGAAATGACCCAGAGGGGCCTTAAAGAGAACCCGTCATTCAAAATAACCCCCTAAACTAAATATATTTTCATAACTGCCATTAGAGAGCATTGCCTCTATCCCTACATTGTCTCTCTACATGCCTGTAAACCTAAGCAATGAGGTCCTAAAGCTGTATGCAAATGACCTGTGAAATGTCCATGAAGCATTAGCATATCAAGCTTCCAGCTTATTCATGAGTGGGAGGCACAGCCACACCCCCAGTGCATGACTGACAGTCTGTATAATGATGTGAGGCTGTATATAATGTGCTTCCTGGGCTGGTGGCCACGCCCCCTGCAGCCTGTGTGTCATGTGTGTGTGTTTAGGAAGATACAGCAGCTCAGGCTGCAGTCATCAGACATGAGCAGGGGGAGAAGAGGGGAGGGGTAACAGGGGTGACATCACTGCCTCTGACCATTGACCAGCCTAATTTACATGATAAAAATAGTATGATTTTACAATGATAAGTATAATAACTAGATAAAGGTTGGGGTGGATCCTTCTGAGCTGCTCCAACAGGTAGTAGTGACAGACAAGTGACACAGACCTGATGACAGGTGTCCTTTAATAATTTAGTGTGTGGTAGCTATAATACCAGCCACTCTCATAGGTTGCATTGAGAGTTAGAGGAAGAGTAACTGACCTAACTTATCAGCCAAAATTTACCACTAAAATGAAGCACAACATGGGGGAAAAAACAATCTCAGAATCGCTTAGATAAGTAACAGTGTTCAAAAGTTATAACCATATAAACCGACGCAAGTCAGAATCCAAAAAATGGGGCTGAGCCTTAAAGGGGTATTCTCATCTGGGCATTCACATTTAATTAAATTCATTTGCCATATGCAAACATTTCTTCAATTGGATGTTATTAAAAAAAAATGTTCCTGTGTGAAGATAATTTCTCATAAATGTAGTCATGTAGTCCCTTAGAAACGAGATGGCTACCCCGGATACGACCACGTCACACTCTGACAGCGGTGGCCAGACATGCGCTAATGAGCTCTGCCTGACCACCTGGCTTCAGCGTTCATTACCACAGGACGGCTGTAGGACATGCAATAACTTCCAGACATTTAACATTCAGAAACTCTTTGTTTCTTTGTGCAATCTCTCCAGCAGACGTGGCCATAACCAAGGACACAGTCTTGTTTCTAAGGGACCATATGACTACATTTATGATAAATTATCTTCACACAGGAACACATTTTTTAATAACATCTAATTGAAGAAATGTTTATATATGGCAGATTAATGAAACTGAAAGTGAATGCCCACATGAGAATACCCCTTTAAGCTGTAAAATAGCTGCGTTCTTAAGGGGTTAAGGGAATAGGTGAATATTGACACACTGAAGGTCAGTTACTCTTCCTCTAACTCTCAATGCAACCTATGAGGTGGCTGGTATTATAGCTACCACACACTAAATTATTAAAGGACACCTGTCATCAGGTCTGTGTCACTTGTCTGTCACTACTACCTGTTGGAGCAGCTCAGAAGGATCCACCCCAACCTTTATCTAGTTATTATACTTATCATTGTAAAATCATACTATTTTTATCATGTAAATTAGGCTGGTCAATGGTCAGAGGCAGTGATGTCACCCCTGTTACCCCTCCCCTCTTCTCCCCCTGCTCATGTCTGATGACTGCAGCCTGAGCTGCTGTATCTTCCTAAACACACACACATGACACACAGGCTGCAGGGGGCGTGGCCACCAGCCCAGGAAGCACATTATATACAGCCTCACATCATTATACAGACTGTCAGTCATGCACTGGGGGTGTGGCTGTGCCTCCCACTCATGAATAAGCTGGAAGCTTGATATGCTAATGCTTCATGGACATTTCACAGGTCATTTGCATACAGCTTTAGGACCTCATTGCTTAGGTTTACAGGCATGTAGAGAGACAATGTAGGGATAGAGGCAATGCTCTCTAATGGCAGTTATGAAAATATATTTAGTTTAGGGGGTTATTTTGAATGACGGGTTCTCTTTAAGGCCCCTCTGGGTCATTTCATTGCCACTCATTTTTAATGTGCTCTTTCTTAGGAATGACACAAATTATATAAATTGGCTGTGAGTATACGGTCTTTATTATTTTTGGAGCCACAGCCACAAATAGAACAATTGTATTTCCAGGCAACACTTTTAAAATTTTGTTTAGAAATGTATAAGTTCCCACAAATATAGTGCATTTCAGTTGTTTTTCCATAGCAGATTTCTGCATTGTATGTAAGGGATAACTTTCAATCACAATACACGCGGCAATTCTAGTATACGAAAAAGAAGAAAAGAAAGGTCAGTCTCCAAGATATGTTAAAAACGAGACTCAGTTCATAGTCTGACAATGTACACGATACAATGGATATGAAATTGTCTAACCAATATCAGACCAAGCTGGTCTTTAATCAAGATTTTGACTAGTTTGGTCTGAAACATGTGAGGCTATAACCTTTTATTCATTGTATGTTCATTGCCGATTATGAAAATAAAACTGAAGTCTTGTTTTAATAAATATTAGAGACTGACCTTTTTTTTCATTTTTGTGCATAGGAGGAGTTGGAGTCTTTGTTGTTGATCGTGCATCGGGGAGGTGAGCTGACTGCTTTTTGCTATTCATTCCTTGACTACAATTCGAGGGTGTTGTAATGCAGTCTATTCCAACCATTTCTTTCAAACGTCTCAGTTCTTTTAACAATCTCCAAAAGTTAGGACACCTGTAGGAACGTTTGCATTCAGCTTAAATGATACTTGATCTCGTCTAATTGGTACATTTCAGACCATTTTGTAAAGCTCTGCGGAATTCATGCCGCTTATAAAAAAGATTATTATTATTATATATTTATGTGTTTTGTGTTTGAACAGTCGTATTACTAGGAACCGTTTCACACTCATTTTTTAGAACTGTGTTAATGTAAATAAAGAGAGGCACTGGAGGAGTGGTCGCTGTTTTCCAAGTGTAGCAAGTTTTTTTTTTTTTTTTTTTCAATGAAACCCAATTACAAGGCTCTTTTTAACCCAAAATATATGAAATTAAAGAAATAATAGCTGAAAAGATGTATATAAATTTTGTGTCCCCTGTGTGCCAGACCATTGCATCCATCTTTCCTATTGGCTAGATCACTGCACTATACTTTTTTGTGCTTTTAGCTCTATGTCTTACCCAACAGACAAGTAACCTAGACAAGCACAACTGTAGCTGCAGCCTTAGGCAGGCAATGGAAACATTGGCTTGCACCTGCTCACCTTTATATCTATTTAGACATTTTTAAAGTCAGCTCAAAATGTGTGAAATCTGAAATATACAAGCAACATAATCAATTTAAAATGGAAAAGTTTCATCCCTTTTTTTAAGTTGCAAATATTTAACTCATCACTAACGTATTAATTATATTTCTTTTTTCAAAAATTACTGTGGTATAGTATATTTAAAAGAAAATTGTGACTATAACCTTTTATTACGATTTAATATATATATAAGTGCGAAAAGATATACCTACCGTTTATACTCGAGTATAAGCTGACCTGTATAAGCCGAGACCTTTAAATTTTAACACAAAAAAGAAGCTGTGGGGTGGAAAGCATTGGTCACAGCCTCCACAGTATATAGCTTGCCGCCCCCTGTGTTTATAGCTTGCCAGCCCCCTGTAGCATATAGCTTGCAGCCCCTGTAGGTTAGCTTCCCAGCCTAGTATATAGCTTCCCAGCCCCTGTAGTATATAGCCAGCCAGCCCCCTTTAGTTTTATAGCCTGCCAGCCCCCTGTAGTATACAGCCAGCTCCCTGTAGTATATAGCCTGCCAGCCCCTGTAGTATACAGCCAGCCAGCCCCCTGTAGTATTAGCACAAAAAAAATGAGTATTGAGTACTTGAGTATATACGTGGGTTATAACCTAGAGACCTTCTTGGACAGTGACAGTATTGTGTTCCTGTGTCTTTATCTACTGATTGACTGCTATCCCATGTATTGCCCAGTCATTAAGGAGAGAATAATTTAAGGACATACTATATAAATAAAGGAATATTATATCTACCATCAGATTACCTGATTCCTTGCCTCCTGTCCCATCCCGATCCGTGTGGACCAAGCTTAATTTCTTATAACTCTGCATGGCCGCATTTATGTTGAAAAGGTAAGTTTATAACAAATGCAAAATAGCCTGTGGTGCTCTGCACCACCGGGCTCCTCATATATACGAGTTTTGAAAAGAGAGCCTGTGACATCACCGGCTCTCTGAATGCGGCTAGCACTACACTGGGGCGTGAATAAATGATATTACGGAGGAGCCTGGTGGTGCTCTGCAGAGCACCACAGGCTAATTTTGGCATGTCTCTAAACTTATTTTCTCAAAAATGTGGCATGCAGAGCTCTAAGAAGTAAGCTTTGGCACACGGGGATAGTAAGTAATATAATCAAGCATGTAGAGCAGTATTTGGTACAGTCTATAAATCACTGGTTACCAACCCTATTATTTACTCCTGGTGTTATATATTATTGTTATGGAACCTTAACAGTGAGCGAATACATGAAATATAAGGTCTAATATTCTAAACAAATGAGTGCTAGTTGTCGAAATGAGTGTGCTGTTTTAAGTCCTAAGATGTGGGAACATTAATTCTCTTGTGTTATCTATATCTTATCTATGGAACATTAAACAAGGAATTCACTTTTTGCATTTTTGACTTGTAAAACCTTGATAGATTCTACATGCCCATTTAAATTCCTTACATATTTAAAGTTTCAGGCTGATCTATTCCCATGTTATGTATACAAACCAATCTATTACTATTGATACTGTGTGTAGCTTTTACTGTATCATTTATTTATATATATATATATTCTATATCTGCACCCCATTCATTCTCAGGAATATGAAGGTGAAGGTCTATTCAACATATGCTTTTGCATGTAATGAAAATACCGTACTTACCGTGTATACGCCGAATTTTTCAGCACAAAAAGTGCTTGAAAAACCTCACCTCGGCTTATACATGAGTCAATAAAAAAAATAAACTTACCCTCCAGCGCCCCGATGCTTCACTCTGCTGTATTAGCCGCAGAGCGCGCCCATGCGATTTGCCGGTCGGCGACACACTATGATGTGGCTGTGTCGCCGTGATGATGCGTGGATGTGTGTCTCTGCCGCCTGTTTACAGAAAAAGAGAGGAGCCGTGGGGACCAGAGATCGGGGAGTTCCACCGGCATCGGGAGCGCCCGTAGGTGAGTATGAACTTGTTTTTTTTTTATGTGCTTGTCAAACTGCGGGCTGGTTGGCTGTATACCACATGGGTCTGGCTGGCTGTATACCACATGGGTCTGACGGCTGTCTGTACTACATGGTGGCTGGCTGTGTACTACATGGGGCGGCTGCCTGGTGTGTACTTACATGGGGCTGCCTGGCTGTATGCTTCATGGGGGGCTGGCTGTATACTACATGGGGTGGCTGGCTGTATTCATGGGCTAGGGCTGTTATCTACATGGGGTTGGCTGGCTGTATACGTCATGGGGTGGCTGGCTTATACGTCATGGGGCTGGCTGGCTTATACTACATGGGGTGACTGTATACTACTGGGGGCTGGCTGGTTGTATACTACTGGGGGCTGACTGGCTATGTACTACTGGGGGGTTGGCTGGCTATGAACTACTGGGGCCTGGCTGGCTATATACTACTGGGGGTTGTGACCAATGCATTCCCCACCCTGGGTTATACTCGCGTCAATAGTTTTCCCAGTTTTGGTTGGTAAAATTAGGGGTCTCAGCTTATACTCGCATTTAAAAAGCATTCCTGAGAAATATTTTATGGTCCGTGTGGTGTGTGTGGACCATAAGTTAGCTGTTAACAAAAATAATAGACTAGATGTGAAATGCTGAGGCCTAACCTCTTCCTGTGCTTGCCTGAAGTTTGAGTCCAAATCAGTGCCCAAACAAGGATGTAATAAAGTGACTACCCTGGCTGCTTCCCTAGCGTGGAGGAGCATGAAACATGTAATAAGTAGTAAAATCATAAGTAAAACCGTTATATGAAGTGTTAGACTGTGTTGTGTGAGCACTAAGGGTTAATAACTTATCTGCACAGTACAAAGAGTGCCACTAAGTGGGGGAAAGACAAAAAAGTTCTGTAGAAATCGCATACTGAGATGGAGGGATTGATGAGGAACAGGGGGGATCTCGTACCTCACTATTGTCTAAAAGACGACATCTGTATCCATAGATTTGAACACATTCAGTCTGCTACATACTAAGAGATGGCTCTGTCACAAGACCTCCTCTGTGTGAGGGTGCAACAGCCCCTTCATCTTGAGAGACTGTAGATTTGAGTATCAGACAGATCCACAGGGCTTATCAGCATAGGCAGAGGAAAGAGCTACTTCAGTACTGCAATAATCTGAGGGGTATAGCAAAAGAAACAGCTGGATTCCCTCCACCTGTGTTTGGACATTAAAAAACTGCATTTTAAAAACTGAACGTCCACTTAGACTACCAAACTCAGGGCGTAAATTGTATTTTCACTCCCTGGGCTTTCCCTTTAGTCATATGTGTATGAACACCATTAGTGTGTTTATTCTTAGCAGTAGTGATCATTGTCATTGAAGACAGGGACAGGTTCCTATAACGTCTATTAACTGACTGACCGCTTTTTTTTATTTGTTGTTTGGTTACATCCGCATAAATACCTTTATCTTATTACCTGGCATCACAGAGGGGCACGTCCTGCCTGGCCGGCACCTCACTCCCATAAATAATCCCAATGCCTTATGCCTTCTACTGGTCACAGTTCAGTCTATGTGACCAAAGTGACATCATCTTCTGTCCCTTAGCGTCTAACAATAGCAAACTGTACCCCATGCATGTATCTGACCACTTGAAGTCACAAGCAGCCTCCATGGTCTTCTACTCCTCTCCATCCTCCATGGAGGCTGCTTTCATATCATGTAATCACATACATGGGGTACTGTTTGCTATTCTTAGAGGCTGAGGACGTGCAATGATGTCACTGGTCACATGTCATGAATATAAATATTTCCCATCTGTACATAGAACTTTATATGTCTGTAGTTGAATATTAGCAGACAGTCCAAGTATAAGAGTACAGAGCAGGGATTTGAAGAGACTCAGAGTCAGTCAGAATAATGGGGTGTGGCTCAGACCCAGGAGACAAGAGTCAGAAAAGCTAATTTACATATCAGAAAAACGTCTTTTTACGTATCTAATTTTTAGGTGATAGACTTGTAACCCTTTATCAGCAGGCATTGTCAGTCGGGGGGTCCAAATCTGGTGACAGTCCTCTTTAAGTTGAATTAGTATGTAATCGGAACTGGAATATTTTATAATTGTTGCTGCAGACAAAACTTTTTTGTCCTGTGATAATTGGATTTTCAAATTTTCATGCAAACAAGGATTATCAATAAGCTTCATACGCTGATCATGGCTGCCTGGGACTAAAGTAAAGCTTCCAGAGAGCTTCACCTGAGGTCGCAGTGGGCAGAGGGGGTCCATCTGTAACTAGGGTCGGCTGTGGAAAAGAGGATATCATAGGAAAATCCCAATATCTTCGGTAAGAAGCTGATATTTGTTTCCTAGAAAGACAGCTGATGGGTTAAAAGCTTCCGTTTCTCTGATCTCGGGGACATGCTTATGGCTTTGACCTGAGCAACCACTTCTGATGTGTTAATCCTTGGTTAGAGCTGTGAACTCATGTTATTGACTGGGATGCCGAGTGATTATTGGGGTAGGCTGAATCTAATGAACCCATCTTGGCAAGATGCCACTCTGTACTACTGGCACTGGATTTTAGACATTCCAGTATTGGCTTTCAGATAATTTTTGGAGAGGATTTTAATGAAATCACGTAGCTAAGCCGAGAATAAAAATCAGAAAAAGTAGACAGCGATTTGTATTTCCTTAGGCATCTGAATATTTCCCCATAGCGCTCCGTGGCGGATATATCGGCCAGGGAGCGCAGGACTAGCGCTCAGTGGCGATTAATCCGCCACGGAGTGATGCCGGCATTGGGAAACATGGGGTGCCGGCTGTAACATATAGCCGGCTCCGATCGCTGGTGTGTTAACCCATTAAATCTTACATGTCTCTGGGGGGGGGCGTTCCCCCTCGATCGCCCCCCCGAACCGTTTTTAGGGGCGCCGATGCTGCTATGGAACTGCTGGGGTCCGATCTGGTCCCCAGCACTGCTGCAGGCACTGCCAGTAAGATGGCTTCTATGACGTCATCTTACTGGCACAGTGCCAGCCTATGCAGTGCATAGGCTGACACTGCTAATACCCTGGGATACATAGTATTGCAGAGTATTATCATGAACAAGCAATCAGATGATTGCTTGTTCATTTCCCATGGTGGAAAAAGTAAAAAGAAAAAAAAAAATGTTATTAAAAAAAAAACAAAAAAACTAATAATCAACAAAAAGCCCATAATCCCCATAACATATAAAGAGACATATAACCAAAAAAGTCTAAATCATAACAAAACCCCACATATATAGTATCCCCGTGTCTTGTAACAACCCGTAGAATAAAAGTAAATCATTATTGAACCTGTATGATGAACGTGTTAAAAAAAACTGTTGAAAACCCACAAAAATTATCATTTTTATTATTCAATCGTCAAAAAAATTAAATAAAAAGTGATCAAAAACTATGTACTCCAGAATGATACGGTGCAAAGTATAACATGTCCCGCAAAAAACAAGCCATCAACCAGCTCCGTAGCCAACAAAGTAAAATGTTATGCCACTGGAAGACGGCAATACAAAAATGATAGATTTTTCCCCACATTACAGTTTTTATTTGACAAATTTAGTAAAATGTAAGAAAATATATTTAGTGCTGGTATCTCTGGTATATATCGACCCATAGAATAAAGATAACATGATTGTTAGGCTAAACGGTGAACACGAGAAAAAAAAAGTAAAAATCCAGTACCGAATGATGCTTTCTACTCCTGCCCTCAAAGTTCCTAAATTTCAACAATAGGGGATACCAACCCCAACATGGCAACACTGAAAAAGAAGCATCTCATCCGCAAAAAAAGCAATAACATGGCCCCCATAACGAAAAAAGCGAGAATTTTATAGGCTACAAAAGGAGGCAAGAGAGAAATAAATTCCTGGCAACTGCAGGTCCCTCCTTCCCTCGCTGTGCTTCATAAACAAGTAACGGCCACTGTGGGGGTCTTGTTACTGAGAGAAATTGCAGAACAAATTGTATGGTGGGTTTTCTATTTTTATCTTTTGGAAATGTGTATTTTAGGGCTAAATGAACGTATAACCGGCACAATCTGACCATTCTAAATTTCACCTCCATTTGATTCAATTACTTTTGAAGATTTGAAGGGGTTAACAATCTTCCTAAAAGCTCTTTCTGATAGCTTGAGGGGTACAGATTTGAAATGGGTTGATAATATAGGGGAGTTTGATGCTAAATATGTAAAATTTCATTCAAAACTGTTTTATCCGCAAAGAGTAAATTCTGAAAATACGGAATCGCTATTCAATTTGTAAGCCGCACGACATCAAATAAATTATCCAGACATTTAAAAAATTATGAAATGTAATAGCATATGGGAAATGTATCTGCCTGAAAATGTAATGATTTCAAATTTCAAAAAGTGAAATTTTTAAAAAATTCATAATTTTTCTTTTTTTGAGAAATAAGCGCAAAACTTATCAGCCAAAATTACACTAAAATGAAGCACAACAGGGGAAAAACAATCTCAGAATCGCTTAGATAAGTAACACGTGTTCAAAAGTTATAACCATATAAACGACGCAAGTCAGATCCAAAAAATGGGGCTGAGCCTTAAAGGGGTATTCTCATCTGGCATTCACATTTAATTAATTCATTTGCCTATGCAAACATTTCTTCATTGGATGTTATTAAAAAAAATGTTCGTGTGTGAAGATAATTTCTCATAAATGTAGTCATGTAGTCCCTTAGAACGAGATGGCTTCCCCGGATACGACCACGCACTACTGACAGCGGTGGCCGACATGGCTAATGAGTCTGCCTGACCACCTGGCTTCAGCGTTCATTACCACAGGACGGCTGTAGGACATGCAATAACTTCCAGACATTTAACTTAGAAAACTCATTGTTTCTTTGTGCAATCATCCAGCGAACGTGGCCAAACCAAGGACACAGTCTTGTTTCTAAGGGACCATATGACTACATTTATGATAATTATCTTCACACAGGAACACATTTTTATAACATCTAGTTGAAGAAATGTTTATATATGGCAGATTATGAAAACTGAAAGTGAATGCCCACATGAGAATACCCCTTAAGCTGTACACACTGATGCATTGTCTTCTGGGAAATACTCCTAATCTTGTGACGCAGCACAGGACGTGTGGGCAGTGGCAAGCAAGCTGGTAATGTGATGAAGGTTACCGACAGGCAAACCACATGCTAGAGCTGCAATCTACTGTCACAAAAGCCTTTGTTACTTTATAACATGTTACAGCCCAACCCAACTGCTTCAGTCACTGAGGCTTTTTATAATCGATAGCAGCCATCTCCAGTTTCTGACATATCATAGCTAAGACATTACATAGTTCTTATATATACCCACAAACAGGGGGGTGTTTATCAGTGCTTCTACGCCACTTTCTGGTACGCCCTGTGCTTGCATACTTTTTAAAAACCTGCAAAGGTTTTTACACAAAACTATGCCAGGTCAGGGCCTTCCATTACACTCCTTGTTGTAGGATCCTATAACAGAAACTAAAATCTGAAGGTCTTCCGTTCACCATTGACTTCCTTTTGTCTTGTGTTGCCTTCCCTTACGTCTCCATTGGGGAGCAGTCTCCTCCATGCAGCTGAAAGTGCTCTGCAGTCTCACAGATGCTACTAGATAATGATTACAAGACACGTGCCGACCACAAGCAGTGTATACACAACGAACTGCTGAATTCTGAAAAGTTTGTGGAAAGGTTGGATAAGTTTCAAGAGAACTTGGGACATTTTTATGTTCTGGGATCTGTAAAAGACAACAGTAATGTAATAATGGTTAAAATTAGAATATCTAAAACATGAAAGATATTCACATCTGTAAGACATTTTTGCCCAATGTCTGTCACTATTACAGAAACACCATTTTTCGCACGGTAAAATGGAATTTCCTGTTTGGTCAGTTGACGCATGTGGGTCTTGGCTCTGCTTCCTTTACTCTTGGTTTGAGTAAGCCGAACCTCCGCTGTTCCTTGTAACATATCACACCTGTCACAGTTAGCTGACCTGATCTTAGCGTTGTCCTTGGATCTACGTCTCTTTAGAATGAGGGCGATCCCATATTTCTAGGGCCCAACCATTTTGCAGGTCTCCTGACACTGACAGCAGACCCAGCACTATGGTCCCCGGTTGTTGTGTTCCTTGTTGGACAACTCAAATAAATCTCTTTAATTAGACATTTGTCTGCATGTCTTTGCCTCCTTTGATAGCTACAGCCTTTCTCTCTTCTCACTGTGCTGCCCTCTGCATTTATACATGGCTTCCTCTCTCACCGCTCTAGGTCGTCC
The DNA here is from genome assembly GCA_019512145.1 of Engystomops pustulosus. Lineage (NCBI taxonomy): Eukaryota > Metazoa > Chordata > Amphibia > Anura > Leptodactylidae > Engystomops > Engystomops pustulosus. The sequence goes on along the minus strand of CM033641.1, from coordinate 95,056,673 downwards.
TCATGGCGTCACCCACTATCTCTGTATTGCATTCATTCCTGGCCTCTATTGATCTTAGGCTCTTGGTGTTTACCTATTGATGTAATTGTCCATATAATAACAGTTATGACATTTAGGGAAAATCTTGAATATTGGCTGATGTTTACTCCTCCTGCTGCTTTTAGGACATATCCCACGGTATAAGCATAAAGGTAATGTATTCTTACATGGGAAGGCCATAAACCTAGCCTTAAATTGCTGGCGCTTCTTTTAAATCCATAAATTAGCTTTTATAAATCACTGAAATTCGAGGCAATAATATCTCTAGCGATAACTAATGGGAGAGTTTAGTATTTGAACACTTGTATGGAAGAGCTCATGCAGCTAGGATGGGAAGCTGGCGTGTACACACCAAAGCAAAAGTTTTGATATATATAAAATCATGAAGAACAAGGATGGATCCTTTGTCACGCTTCCATAGTGCCATAATGGGCTTGGACAACAGCCAGCAAAACATAACATACACTCCATGCTCACCTGTTGCTATCTCCATATACCTTGCTAATCCAACCCATAATAAGTAATGCTAACTATGAACTGGGCATATTGGAGAAGCTGTTGGCCATGAAAAGCAGCAGTTATAAAAGAACTAAAGAATTATTGAAACTTACAGTGCCTTTAGGGCATTTTATTATAAATTTTTTGCACAGTCAATCACAGTGAGAAGTGGTCAGATTTGATAAGATCCGCTTTTGAATTAGTCATCAGCCTTAACTGCACAGGCATCTTCTGAATAATACATACCGAGATGGTAAAAAAAAAGAGGTATTCTAATAGTACAGTTAGACATTATAGGGGGTCTGCTACAGGAAACGGGGCATTATGTAGCATGGGCGAGTAAGGAAGGAGGTAATAATGCTTTGTGGACACACTAGGGCAGTGGTGGCGAACCTATGGCACAGGTGCCAGAGGTGGCACTCGGAGCCCTTTCTGTGGGGACTCAGACCATGGCAGTCCCAAGCAACTTAACAAAAATGCTATTTTAAAGCGACACTTCATTGATTGTTTGAAACTGCAGGAAAAGTGAGAAGGTGTTGACAGAACTGCATTGTCTTTGGAGCTCATCCTGCTGGACCCACTATTCCTCCTGGACAATGATGATCTGAATTTGCCCTCCTTCTTTCAACTGTATTGGTGGCCTCAGGGGGCCAATGCAATTGAATGATGTTAAAGAACAGATAGCAATAAGTTACTGCTTGAAATGCCATGTTGGCACTTCATGGTAAATAAGTGGATTTTGGTTGTAGTTTGGGCACTCGATCTCTAAAAGGTCCGCCATCACTGCACTAGGTGTTTTGAATTATGTGCTTTGTGAAAGCAGGACACGCAAATTTACATTTTCTGCACCACCCACACCACCAAAAAACAATTTTTTTGTGGGCAGCTGGGCACCGATTCCAAAATGGGTGGACACCACTTTAATAAATAGCACATAGTAAGTGTGTGTGTGTGTGTGTGTGTGTGTGTGTGTGTGTATGTGTATGTATATATATATATATATTATGATTTCAAATTAAATTTGAAAACATTGATTGCAAAATAATACTAACCTTGAGCTCTTGCTTTTGCTGTTACCATCTGGTCCAAACACTAGGGGGCAGTAGCATGTACTAATGAGCTGTGTGTGGTGTCCTGATGCACAGGACATTTTGTCAGGTGCAGATGAAGTAGTATCGTTTTACACTTTTTTGCTCATGTTTTTGCTCATGTTTTATTGAAATATTGGTTTATTAATTTTTTCATATGCCCATTCTGGTTTTAAAATCTTAAATCTTAACTTCTCACCAACATATATAGCTTAGTGAGCGGCACCATAGGAAGGCCCATTACTTGAGGCTCTCTGCAGTTTGCTGATTTCCTATACTGAGAAAGGTTAGACTGTTGCATGCAGCTTTTATATTCCATTTTGAAATGTAATTCAGAGCCTGCAGGGAGGGGCTTAGCCGTATTGCAGATGCGTTTCAACTGAAATGCATGGGATCAGGAACATGCACCAAATGTAGACAATTCAAAACACACAGGGGCAGATTTACTTACCTGTCCCGACGTGATCCCCGAGGTGCGTTCCCCGATGAGAATGCACAGCTTCCGCGATTCACTACCAGAGTGCGCCCGATATCCTGCATGTGTCGCTTCCCTGCTCAGGTCCGCCAGAGTTCACCATCTTCTTCCCGGTGTATGTGAGTGCATGTCTTGCGACACAATTTGAAATGTCAAATTCTTTGTGTAGTCCGAATCAGTGGGATTCGGACTACCAGTGGCCACCATCCGATTTGTGTTGCATGAAAGCCGGCGTGATTGCATCACAAAACGATTGCGTGCGACACAATCCCCCACGCGATCCCCGTAAACTTTGGGAAACCTGACGAAAATGCGGCCGGGGGACCTTAGTAAATAAGCCCCACAGTGCTTGTTGCCAATTGCAAGTGTTACAAGTTCCCCATAGCCTTTTAGTTGTGTTTCAAAATGCTATTCAACCTTGGAGTCACCATAGGACAGTGGTGGCGAACCTATGGCACTGGTGCCAGAGGCGGCACTCTGAGCCCTTTCTGTGGGCACCCAGGCCATCACCCCAGAATGAAGTTCACCATATAGAACTCAAAGAATGAATGAATGAATTTGCCCTCCTCCTTTCAACTGCGTTGGTGTCCTTGGGGGGGCTAAAGGATTGAAAGTTGTCATTGAACAAGGAGAAATACATTACTGCTTATATTGCTGCGCTGGCACGGGCTCTAAAAGGTTCGCCATCACTGCCATAGGACCTTTATTGATCAAACCCTTATCACCTATGCAATGATTGCGACTGGTGCCAGTGACCTCTTGTGAGACATATCTCCTGGCAAATCTATAGGATCAGTAGCAGTCAGTGTTGAGAATTGCCCAGGCTTGTCATTGTTTGTAAATCCCACCAAAATCAGCAGGAACTCCCAACAAAACTGAAATACGAGACACGTTGGTTGTTATGCTTGACACATACTTTCACACTGTCTTTCATGAATGTCTATCATTTTCTTTGAGTGACATATGAAAAAGTCATGAAAATTCAATTAGACAATGCGCACAGAATATCTCCCAGAACTTTATGATGGTAAATTTCTGCTCTGCACCTTCATTAGTTATGTGTACTCTTCAGATTACGTTATGTTGGGCGCTCAAGTTAGGAAGAGAATCTAGAATTCATTCATCCCAAATGTATATCCGTCATTACAATCCATCATCATAACTCATTATCCCCGTACTTCAGGCTGTCAAGTGCATTTCTTTTCACAGGTTTTACTTAATGTTCTTGGCACCCTGGATTAGTATACTCATCTTCCAGATTACATCATGTGTGCTTAGAGGGTTCATGTCAGTGCAGTTTTATTACCAGCTGACAATTGTGTCATTCTGTGTTATATGTCACCTGTACACAAATACTGCGCTGCTGACATTAGATTCACAGCAGATTTTTTTCACTAGATAATGGCACTTTTTACTAATTGATGAATAGTATTTCCTGTCTGTGATGTGTGACATCCAAGCTCATCTTGTGCCTATGAGGATCATCGCCTCAATCCGGCTATCCCTTTCTAATAACTAGGCTGCTGAAGGGGGTGCCATGGCCATGTCTGGGTTGTTTCTGTGTATGTCTCCTGTTTAGGAGCCAGGTTCTGTATTACCTACTACCACAGATCTAGATATATATGTCTTGGATAAGAGCTGTCATAGATATGAATGAAAGATAGGTGAACATTTGTAGATTTGTAGCGGAAATTCTTGTCATATTTATAGTTTATTTCACAATTAGATGCAATGCTTTTTTTTTTTAATAATCCTCCAAAGAAACCACAGAGGTTCTATTTTTTCTAATCCTGGGTAAGATAATGTGGGAATTTATCATAGTTTGTATGCCAGTTATCTGAAATACATATACACATGAAAAACTCACAATTCCTGGCACACAGCAAGGAATGTATTTTTTTAAACCCTATGCCTTCATCAAGTGGGTTGAGAGGGGGAGTGAGCCAGGGTGGGGTACACAAGGTCCTGGCACATTTGCTTCAAGGGACAAGGTATGGCAGAATTCTATGCCAGTTAGGACCTGGCATAGAATTCTCCTGGGCACACAAGATCAAGAAGCCAGAGCCTCTTAGTATATTGTATGCGTCATACTCCAGCAGGGAGCAGTATCTTGGCGACCACCAAACGATGTGCTGATACCTGCTCCCCCCCCCCCCCTCCCAAATGAAAATAAATACTTTGACTTGACAGTCTTAAGGCGCACCACAGTGTGTACACCTGCTGCATATTACATATTAGGCCCGGGTTCACAGCTCTGTTAGGACTTTGGTTATTTATTTCAGCCAAAACCAGTGTTGGTCAAATGCACAGAACAGTCTTTCCACCAGCTCTACAGAGATGAGTTATAATACGTAAACTGTTCTTTGTGTTCAACCACTGATGGTTTTGGCTTTCAATGACTGAAGGCAAAATCTGAATACCTAAGAGAGATGTGAGTTGAGCCTTAGTTGGTACATTTTACACCAAAATTTTGGCAAAACTTGACTCCAGCAATGCACCGTGTGCTGCACTCACCACATTGGTGCACCAACTACCTCATTATCATATTGATTAAGATCGAAATCTCTATAAAAAAAAAAAAAAAAAAAAAAAAGAATGCATTATGGACAGAAGTAATGTATTTTTTAAATCATAGTGCATTTTTCTACAATATGCTGCCAACAGGTCATAAAGCTAAAGGAGGTGGTAGACTCCCTTTAAATGCCAGTTTGACCACTTTTCTAGACATGGCTGTAACATTGATATTAATATGCAAACTCTCAGGATTCAAGACATGGGTTCAGGGTGGGAGCACGGTGGACCATCCTCCTGACAGCCCTACTCAATATCAACTGCCTCCACAACGTCATATAAGGCTGATGAGACACCTAGCATGAAGCAATGCCCAAATACACAAGAACATTCGCTGGTTAAGCTGTCAATTTAGGTAACACTTCTTCTGAGGTGAGGGAATCGTCAGAACACAACCTATTAAAGTGAAGCTTTAGTATCAATAAGGGACAGTGTGTTCAAACACAGACAGACTTATACGTACAATGCAAAAATAACAGTTCAGGAAAATAAATGGGATAGTGATGAACTTGGTACATTATGTGATGTTATATGTCTGGTACCTGAGGAAGCAGAAATAAGCCATCAATCCATCCCCACAGAATGACAATTTTCATTAGTGATACTTCCACCTCAGAAGGATTACAATATCCTCTTCCTGTGATAACATGTAATGACCAAGTGTTTTATGACGCCTTTTTCTAAATCTTTGTATGAGGATATCTTGTCTTGCAGACATCCTAGAAATTTGGCCTTACATACAATTTCTCCTTCGTAATGTTCTGCACACAAATAATTTAGGAATTATTTAATTGCACCCTGTTACTGAGGTGCCGTTCAGTTGCCTTTCCTACAGCATCAGCAGAGGCCTGAATGCAGTTTTCAGGGAGAAGCATGTGGCCGAAATATGAATTATGCCACATATTTCTTTGATGTGCATTGCAAAATAGGGGTTTTTAGATGTGACCTTTCTGTACAGAACGCCACCTTTTGCTAACCTCTGAAATAGGTGTGGTTAGAACCCCCCCACCGGATCATCAGGTTTTATGATAGGTGTCTGGTTCCTGTGGGTGCTTGTTTATGACACTAGACTCATGACCTGGTTTGCGGACAAGTTTAGGAATATCAAGGGATTTGATGCCTACTTCTACTCATCATTTTGATGTATCACCACATAAGCCTTGTTAATTTCGGCTAGTTAATGTCATTTATGAGAAACTTCATATAGGAAGTTTGTTGGAAAATATGCAACTCCTATGGACCTTCTGACTATTCTTCCATAAAGCAGGTCATTGTTGAGGCTCTTTTCATTCCATCTAATGAAATATATCACGGCGGCCGGGCGCTGTTTGCCTGTAATTATTCAGATAGCTGGTTTTCTAAGAAAGAAAAAAATGGCAAGCCGAGGGCTATGAGGTTCCTATCTCTGGCTGGCTGCCAGTGTTTATCTAGCTGCAGGTACAAATGAATGTAAGGTGTAGGGATGGAGTCTGGCGTGGCAGCCGCAGCTGACAGTATTATGATAAGAAGCAGATCTTCACGGCACATTACTTGACAGATAAAAACAAAGGACTTACTGTAAATCTGTCATTCTATTGCCGTAGGAATGTTCCAGGTAGGGAGGGACTGCATGATAAAATTAATCCTCCCCTAGCGTAGCCATTCCTTTTTTTTTTCTTTTCTAATATTTATCAATCAACATGGTTTTTTTTTGTTTGCCATGTTTAAGCCCCTTGAAGGAGGTTTTAAGTCATTACCTTGCATGGCAGCACTACCAAAGTATCCTTAAAGAGAAAGGCTTTTACAGTTTATTTTCCTGTGTGCAACCAAAAAAGTCTCATCATGGCATGTATTCCTGTGAGGCCGTGCTGTATATTTACAATGGCCACACAATGGTATAACTGAAGCGCCAGTGTTGAGGTATTGTGACATGTCTACGTTAAGGAAATGATGAGGTCGTTTAGTCCTCAAAAAGTATACTAATAACTTGGAGACATTGGGGGACCCCCCCAGTTTTCTGGCATAAAAGCACTCAGATAAACACAAATTGTTGCACAATGTAGGAAAGTGTGATTATTTTTCGACTACACCACGGTCACGCCATGTGGGTGCGGAGGGGGCACTGCCACCGGCGGAGTGGGCCACAACGGAGCTTTCCTACTGCATGCCTGTAAACTTACTAAAAACCTGTGAACAGTCACTACTGAATGTTCGCAGGTTACTACTCAAAACTACACCAGGTCTGACCTGGCCTATTTTTGGCAGCCAGCGTAGCAAGCCGGCAAATACATCATGAGGTCTAAGCCTGGCCTGGAGTGCTGGCGTATGATTAATCTCCCCCTAGATTGGAGTTTTAAGATGGGCAATTCAGAAAGTCTGAAGATTATGTAAACCGGAACAGTGGAAGCAAAGGAACAAAACACCGTTTAGGTCATGTTTCTTTCATGACCTAGTGTGGAGGCATCATTCAGGAAATCCGCTTTGCAATGAGATGTAAATTGGATGACTAAAGTCAAGGAGACAGAGAGTTCAGCACTGGAGTCAAGTTCTACTGGCTTAAAGGGGGTGTCCACTTTCAGAAAATTATTGATATGTTTTCTGTAAAGAAAAGATATATAATTTTCCAGTATACTTTCTGTATCAATTCCTCATGGTTTTCTAGATCTCTCCTGACTGTCCTCCTATAAAAAGCTTCTACGTGGCGGCACACTGGCTTAGTGCTTAACATTACAGCCTTGCAGCACTGGGGTCCTGGGTTCAAGTCCCAAGGTCAACATCTGTAAAGAGTTTGTATGTTCTCTGTGTTTGCGTGAGTTTCTCCAGGTCCTCCGGTTTCCTCCCACACTCCAAAACATACTGGTTAGGTTGATTAGATTGTGCGCCCCATGGGGACAGGGACCAATTTGGCAGGCTCTGTGCAGCGCTGCGTAATCTGTAGGCGCTATATAAATAAAGGAATTATTATTATTAATTCTATGTTTACTTCTAGTGGATAGAAATCTGTCCTAGGTCATGTGATGGACACGTAGGTGCACGGCTCAGACGGTAATCAGAGCCGTGTGATAATACTCCTGCATCTGCATGTCCATCTCATGACCGTGGACAGATTTTTATCCACTGGAAGTACACATAAATGCTTTCTATAGAATAACAGCAAGCAGAGATCCAGCAAACCGTGAGAAAACTTTTCCTTAAAAAGAGCTATATCAAATATTTGCTGAAAGTGGACAGCCCCTTTAAGAATTTCAACTTTGCCATAATTGATGCTCTGGACATCACTAACCAGTTCCCCCGGAAGTCTAGTGAATGATGCCAATCGCAAGGGAGGAGGTGCTAAACTTAAGGTACAATGCCTCACTGGCAGCTAATTTTAGGTGATATAGGGATTTATAGCCCTTTTCCAGCAGGCATTGTTTGGGGGGTAAAATTTTGATGACAGGTCTTTTTTTCAGAAAATCTAACATCAAAATCAAGCACGATAAACCTGGAACACTTACTCATAGATCCAGGCACTGTGAGTGTGGGAATCTTCTTATATTTGTTATTCATGACCTACAGTTGTGTTACAAGAGCCCCATAGTGCTTCCAATGCACAGGCTGTTATATTCTGAAAGAGCACTTCAGACTGAGATTGGCTGCTGCAGTGTAACCACAGTTTGTAAAATCAGAGCACAGAGGGCTTCTGTAACACACCAATATCCCTCTAGGCTAATTAGCATAATCGTAAGGAAGGAGGCCATGAATAACAAATATAAGAAGATTACCACAATCACGGTGCCTGGATCTATGAGTAAGTGCCCTTGGTTTATCCATGCTTGACTTTGATGGTAGATTTCCTTTAAGTACTGTATGTCTGTAAATGGAAACGGTTGTCATATTGGTTGTGAATGTGTTTGGCGTATACAATTTAGAAACAATATGACACCACTCATAAACAGTAGGTAGTAATGTGCTGCTATAGTGCCGTCAATTACAACTATAAGTGGTTTACACTGCAAAATGGAAACCCTACACATGGATCGCCCGTATTGGCTGCAAATGATCCCTATATTCCTACACTGCTTTCAAATCCACATTTAATACAACAGAGGTCCGAATGCAGGTAAGAACTTGGCCTTAAAGGGGTTTTCCCATGAGAGAAAATTCTCAAATTTCAATACCCTACTGCGTTCTTAAGGGGTTAAGGGAATAGGTGAATATTGACACACTGATGCATTGTCTTCTGGGAAATACTCCTAATCTTGTGACGCAGCACAGGACGGTGGGCAGGTGGCAAGCAAGCGTGTAATGTGATGAAGGTTACCGACAGGCAAACCACATGCTAGAGCTGCAATCTAAGGCAGCTGTCACAAAAGCCTTTGTTACTTTATAGAAACCAAGCCTTCATCTTCCCAGAGAAAAGCCTTATATTGAAAGTTCAATGTTCAATGTTCATCAAAATTGACTGTTCATGAGGCAATTCCTCTTTATCCGGAAATTGTTAGGGATGTTGCTTGTGTGGTTACTGCATTGCCACCAACCAGACTTGAGGTCATCTATGAAGGAGGATCTGACGGAGGTGATACTGCTTCTAAGAACCAATCATAGACTCATTAAACAAATGTTATTCAGTACATTTTTGTTGAAAACTGTTTTTCCCCACATAGTGTTTTTCATCTTTACAATGTATTAAAGTTCTAGTTCTTAGAAAGCCTTCTTATTACAGTAAATCACGTAAACATGCCCCATGTATGTGGGAGTCATAGTTAGGGAAATTGATGAGTTGGAGTATTGGCTTACTGACTCCACAGGCCTGGATTGCATTGTAAATATGTCCGGCTGGCTGGTTTTCTATGTTGCTATCATTGACTATTGTTTGCAGCTTATGATTTTTTAGAATATCTATTGATAAATGTTGAATGTCAGGGTTTCTCTGTTTATTTTGTACTTAAATATTTAAATGGAGACATTGAGAGTAAGGTCTTCTGACACGTATAAATGTCACATCGATGCACGTTTCTAATAGCTAGTCGATGTGTGGTTACTTTATTTCTATGGGTCATTGTGTTTCTTTGTCATATAATAGAATTTGTAACGCTGGTACACAGTGCCACCTAGTGACAAGTCCAAGATACACATTAACCTTTTACTATTTTGGTCACAGCGTGAAATGATCTGCAAAAATGAATCCCATGAATAAGTCATTGAGCATACTAACATGTTACTGTCTTGGGAAAACTGCGATTTTTCTTGTTGTGGAATTAGGAAGAGCTACAGTTGAGGATCACCGTTTTCCACAGTAGTGAAGATAATTTAGAATGTATAATCATTACTACCACCCCCCTCTCAATTATATAAGTGATAATGTTGTGCACGTGTTTTTTTATATTTCCTTATTTAACAAAGTGGTAACTACTGGATGGGGTAAACACCTGCAGGTGTCTACAGGAATGGTGGACACAAAGAACCCGACTTCTGCATCAACTTTTGTAATTAATCACGACCCCATGCCTTTACCTTGGGGCTTATTCACAAGGATGTGTGTGCAAAAACACATCTGCCTTCCACCTGTTTTGTGTCCTGATCATAACAGGTATGCTTTATGGAAAACAATAGGAAATGCTCCAAATATTTTTTATTTTTTTTAATGGACCACTGAAAAGTAGTGAGAATAAACACATGGGGGGATTTATCATACATATGATATAAACCCAGCCCCAAAACATCCAAGACTCTATATTTGGTTACATTGTCACTTTTATGTACTGTGCTGTTTCAGGCTGGTAATAGAGTTGGTCCATATGTATGGGTTTGTTATTCTTCCATTACACTGCAGTGCAGTTACTGCATGTGAAGGTTACCCATCCACATTACTTGTTGTTGGGTCCTGTGTGTCCCATTGACATTATGATGTATACTGTCACTATTGACAAATTGTTTTATTTTATTTTTTTTTACTTTTTCAAGTTCTTCAACTAAATAAACCGTATTGAATAATAAACCCTGCGCCCCTATGGCGTGCAAGCCTTGATAAACCTCTCCCATAGACCAAGAATAGTCAGTGGGGGAGATGTAATAATGGGAGTCATTTACTAAGGGCCCGAATCACGTTTTACTAGCGGGCTACGCAAATTTTTCCGTTTTGCGCTGATTTTCCCTGAATTGCCCCGTGATTTTGGCGCACACAATCATATTGTGGCGCATCGGCGCCACAATAATTACAATTATTAAAGTTCTACTTCTAAGGTTGTATTCCAGTAAATATTTTTTTATGTTCTCCCTAAATAACTTTTTAGCTGGTGACAGGTTCCAATAGCATATGCTATGATGATTTTTAAAATCCCTTTGTCAGCATTCTAAATCATTTCAGTAGTTTATAACAGTTTGATTCATATTACCTGGCTCCCCGACAGCAGCATGTGCTGAGTCCCAGGGGTGGGGGCAGCTGCAGCTTATGTGTGCCTGTGTCTCATGCGTTCTTACCTTCCACACTATGCCCCTGCATGAGTTTAGAGGAGAGAAGACTAACACACACACACAAACAGACTACAGCTGCCGATCCTCCTGGGACTCTCCAGATGCTTCTGGCAGGGACCCAGGTAATGTAAATTGAGCTTATATAATGTACTGAAATGATTCAGAAGGTTATTGGAACCTGTCACTAGCTAAAAAACACATTCCTGGTGAACTGTTCCCTTTAAACATGCCCCATGTATGTGGGAGTTGGAGGTTTGGTTTACCAACTCCACATCCATGTTCCTGGTGTACATGTTACACATTCACAAAATAAAACATGAACTTTGTCTAAATGACTAAGCGCAATTCTTTGTCAGAAAAGGAGACCATGGCTATGAACTACTGTCTTGATAAATTTCCCCTAAAATCCCCAGGCATACATGGGCCTAAGTGTCAGTTTGGGGTTTAGGTGGATAGAGGACATTTATCATTAAGCATTTTTTTCTGGGACATTATTTTTTGACGGTCTTTGGAGCTCTGCTGCCTGTCACATTGATTATTATTACCGGTATGTTTTATTTATGCTTCCTAAATCCGGCATCAATGTTGTTCTTGTTTTTTCGTGCTTTTGCAACTTTTTTTAAGGAAAGTCTCATAAAAGTTTCTGTTTTGGGCGTATCTGTTTTTTTTTCCGAATTCAAGTTGCAGTAAATAAATTTACCCTTACATGGCCTTTCAGACAGAATCTTAAATTGGCAATAATAATTCTTTATTTATATAGCGTACACAGATTACGCAGCGCTGCGCAAAGCATGTCAACTCAGTCCCTGTCCCCAAGGGGCTCACAATCTAAACAACCTAACAGTATGTTTTGGAGTGTGGGAGGAAACCGGAGGACCCGGAGGAAACCCACGCAGACAGGGAGAGAACATACAAACTCTTTGCAGATGTTGACCTGGGTGATATTCGAACTCAGGACCCCAGCGCTGCAAGGCAGAAGTGCTACTCACTCAGCCACTGTGCGGTTGCTAAGTGCTCTTATGGCTGGGTGGCATGAAATGATCCACAAACTTTTTGGTGTCAAAAGTAAAAAAAAAAGCAAGATGCAATAATTTTGCGACTTTTTGACACCAAAACAGCATCAGAAGACTGATGATAATTCAGTGAGTGTGTGTCAAAAGCATGATGGAAGAATTTTGTGACTTTTTGACACCAAAGCTGCGCCAGAAGACTGATGACAAATCAGTGAGATGTGTCAGAATGGTACTGCTTTGTGTTTTTACAAATGAATTTGACCACACAGTATCAATATGCCCTGCTGTAGGGTGTTAGGTGCACATTTGGTACACATTAGCATAACCAGGAAATTATCACTGTAGAACACTGTAAGGTTGTGATGAAACAAAAAGCCCAGGCCCACTGATCTGTAGTTTCACTGTCTCTACAGCACTAAGCATGTGGATCTGTGGAGACGCGTTCATCGGTCTGATCCATTAGTAGCGCTCGTCCCTTCTAAATTCCCCATAAATACTGTGCTGTGTGGCACCGCTGGAATTTAATAAATAATCACCAGTCTTCTCTTATTCTGAGGAGAAATAAACACTGGCAGAGCAGATTGATTTTTTTTTTCTTTCTGTATACAGCAGTGGTGAGGCTTAATTTTAAGAATGTATGAAAGACATGGTTTTATATTCCCAGAAACGGAATCCAATTTTAGATAATCCATAGGACAAAGCAGCTGCACCATGTGCGTCAGGCTTTGTATTGATAAGCATGTCTAGAATACATTATTTCAGGGCGGCATAGCTGGCAGCAGCTTTAACACCAAGATTTAAAGGGGAAGTCTCTATCTAGCTTCCTCCTAACCCATTCCCCTCAAAATGTAAGAAAGCATGTTCTGGTACCACCAACCCACTACCTGCTTTACTATTTTATGTTCATTCATTGCTCCAGGAAGCTGCGATTCAAGTTTTATTACACCAATGGAAGGTTCTAAAGAGTGGTAATGTCCGCGTGATTGTCTTCTGAGGTAAGTGCCCACATTTTTGGTGGGTGCAGAATCTTTTGTTTTGAGGAAGGCAGTTTCATCCAGGACATGTATTGCTTCTATACCTTCTGTGCTGTGAAAATCCTTTGATGGAGGCTACCTGCAAATGAACGTCTGCTGTCCTCGGTCTGCAAACAACTGATCTGTGGTCTTGTCTACAAAAAAAACGGTCAGAACGTCATCCCTATGTCATCTGTGTTTGCAGATTCGCAAATAAAAAAGGAAAGCTGGAAAATGATATCACTAGCCAGTCCTGACCCCTTGAAGGGTCATATGATGTGTTAAATCGAAACTGATCCTTGTAGGGGGCTGGGAAGGGCTTTTTAGAAAAATAAATGTGTACTCTTCTCCTCCCTAGATCCCGATGTTCCGCACCACGGTCTGTCTGATCTGTGCCCCTGCTTGTTTACAGGCGCACGAAAGCTGTGCTTGGGGAGCTTCCGGTCAGCCAAGGTGACTGGCCACGCCCACCCATCCCCATCTCTTAGCACTGTATCAGGCACTGGAATATGGTGACGGTGGGTGTGGCCGGACACCTCGGCCATTAGGAAGCTCCCACAGCATAGGTTCCATGTCCCTGTAAACAAACAGGGCCACCGATCAGAGGGACTGCGGTGTGGAATATCGTGAGCTAGGGAGGAGATGAGAACACATTTATTTTTTAAAAAGCCCAACCCAGCCTGGCTCCTAATTTTTTGGAACTCTTGGACAACCCCTTTTAAATATGGACTGCATCTGTATGGCAAAACGTGCTGAAAAGCGCCCCCTCGGATTATACACAAGTCTATTACAAAACCACCTTTAAAAAAAAAACGCACTTAAAAAAACAAAAACGTATATACTCACCCTCCGATGTTGGCGCGACTCCCCGATGTTGGCGCGTCCCCTCTTCTTTCTTCCCTGCAGCTCTTCTTCTTTCTTCTGTCATGGATGTCAGCAGAGGCTGCGTCATAGATGTGCCTACTGGAAGAAAACATGGCCGCGTCCATGAAAGAAGAAGAGCCGCGGGGAAGAAAGAAGACGGGAGGCGCCGACATTGGGGACATCGGGGAGCTGTGCCGACATCGGAGGATGAGTATATAAGTTTATATTTTAGTGCTGGGAGAACGGCAGGCTGTATACTACTGTGGGCAGGCTGTATACTACTGTGGGCTGGCTGTATACTACATGGGCGCAGGCTGGCTGGCTGTATACTACATGGGGGAAGGCTGGCTGTATACTACAGGGGGCTGATGGCTGTATACTACTGGGAGCTGGCTGACTATATACAACTGGGGGCTTGCTGGCTATATACTGGGGGGGGGGGGGCTGTGACCAATTCATTTCCCACCCTCGGCATATACTCGTGTCAATGGTTTTTCCCAGTTTTTGGTGGTGCCAAAAGTGTGTTTGTGCCATTTATAAAAATATTGTTCTTATCCCATTAATTTTGCAGAAAAATATTATACACTATCTTTATTCCTGAGGTATGATTATGGAGAGATTTAATGTATATAGTATATTCTAATACCTTAATGACACTATTTTGAGGGTTAATAAGAGGTTTCACAAGTAAAGGGGACACTATTATCCAATTTGAATGGAATGTGCACTGCCAAATTCTAGCATATGTTTAATGTGACCTATTTACCTGCCCTGCTTTATATGTAACCTTCCACCAGCTTCTTGATGGGTTCCCTTTAACTCTGCATAGAACATGTATGTAATAATTAATATAATAGTTAAAACACTTTTCTTCTATTTTTTTTAGGTTTTTCACTTCAGTAAATATGAAAGATTCTGAGAGCATAAAGATTAGTGAAGAACAACTATTCCTTGATATTGACCTTCACCATGAGGACACAGTGTTACCTCTTCATACGTCCATTGTACTCTTTTTGATGTCCTATTGTGATTGCAAAGAATTCAAAACTTTTCTAGTTGTACCAGAAGTTGACCGCAGGATTCCTGAGGAAAATGTGTGTCCCAGTAACCTAAATGCGTCTGTCATCTCCAGGAAAGATGTTCCAGCAATTGTTCAGAGCTGTCGCCTGCCTGCGGTTATGGATGCATCTGGTGCGTTCTGTAGAGCAGGGCTGGCGGTAGTCCTTAGACACATCATACAGAAAACACACATGACTAATCCCTCCAGGAAGGATGTGCTTGAACTTCTAGGTTTTAAGAAGACCTGCTTGAAAGCTTGTGCCGAAGTAAGTTAGAAGATCTTGTCCTCAATTTGAGGATCTAGATGAGTGATAACCAACCTTTTGCGTTGTTTCACATTTCTACAAAACAAAACAGCATAACTTGGATTGTGTGTCACTTCTAGAAAAATCCATAATTTTGTGATGAATGTTGCTCTAATAACAAAAATTTATATTTTAATATATTAACTGTATTGGGGTTCAGTGGCAGCACAGTGATGTGTTTGCAGGATTAAGCATCTCTGATTGGGTGTTGCTGTAATACTGAGCGGAAACTGGGGTTTGTGCACTGTCAGGATGGAGAGATTTTAACCCCTTAACGACTTTGCCCTTTTTAGTTTTTTCACTTCCATTTTTCACTCCCCAACTTCAAAAATTTATAACTTTTTTATTTTCCGCAAAGAGCTTTGTGACGGCTTATTTTTTGCGTAACGAATTGCACTTCAAAGTGACGGTATTTAATATTCAATGCTGTGTACTTGGAAGCGGGAAAAAAAATTCCAAATGCATTGAAAATGGTGAAAAAACACATTTGCAACGTCTTCTTGTGGGCTTGGATTTTACAGCTTTCACTGTGCGCGCCAAATGACATGTCTGCTTTATTCTTTGGGTTGTTGTGATTACGGGGATACCAAATTTGTATAGGTTTTATAATGTTTTCATACATTCACAAAAATGAAAACCTCCTGTTCAAATTATTATTTTTTTTAATTTTGCCATCTTCTGGCACCAATAACTTTTTCATACTTTGGTGTACGGAGCTGTGGGTGGTGTCATTTTTTGCGACTTTTGATGGTGTTTTGATTGCTATAATTTTTAGGACTGTGCTATCTTTTTTTATATTTTTCAAAATGGCTAAAAAAGTGCCATTTTCGACTTTGGGCACTATTTTCCGCTACGGGGTAAAACGCAGTGAAAAAACGTTACTATATTTTGATAGATCGGGCATTTTTGGACGCGGTGATAATTAATGTGTATATGATTTTTACTGTTTATTTATATTTATATCAGTTCTAGGGAAAGGGGGGTGATTTGAATTTGTTTTTTTTATTATAATTTTTTTTTTAACTTTTTTTTATTTTTACTTTTACTCTTTTTCAGACTCCCTTGGGTACTTTAACCCTAGGTTGTCTGTACGATCCTAACATATACTGTGGATTTTACTCCCCATTCATTACAATGTGCTGATAAAACGAAGAATGAGTTAAAAAGGAAGTAGCCTTGGGTCTTCGGAAGACCTGAGGCTGCCATGGTGACGGATCGCCGCTTCCCAATGACATCATGGGGAGCAAGATGGAGGCGCCCATTTGAAGCCTCCGGCACCATTGCCGGCGGTGATCGCCGGGAAAACAAAGACAAAGACTTACCGGCTATGGAGAGAGCTCAGCCCGCGTTGTCT
The DNA here is from genome assembly GCA_019512145.1 of Engystomops pustulosus. Classification (NCBI taxonomy): domain Eukaryota; kingdom Metazoa; phylum Chordata; class Amphibia; order Anura; family Leptodactylidae; genus Engystomops; species Engystomops pustulosus. The sequence goes on along the minus strand of CM033641.1, from coordinate 95,039,959 downwards.
GCCACTGACAGGGCAACTGTGGGAGACAGTTCTAGTGTTCCCTGCTGTCTGGGTGCAAGTCCACCAAAAAATTTGAACCATTGGGAGTAACTTTCTGGCTTCACTAATAGAGGTAAGATAGCCACCCTTTGTGTCACGCTCTCAGCAGTTGCCCTGTCTCCAGATTCTTTCAACTTGTATTTGGAGCTGGGCCAGCATCGGTATAATTGCGGTGTCAGCTGTAATTAAAAGCTGACACCCCAGTATAACATCTGTAGTCGGAGTGAGCTCTGATTGCGGTTGTTTAACCTGTTAGTTAGTTAAATGCTGTAATCAACATGACAGTGGCATTTAAATATCCATAACGGGTTCTCTCCCCCACGACCGCCCCCTTTGCACCATCTTCGGGGGCTCAGATCGTTTGAATGGCAGCCTTGAGGTCCAATCAGGACCCCAGGGTTATCCACAGGCAGTGTTTGTGACAAGATCTTAAGGTCACAGTGTCTGCCTATGTGTGTGCATAGGTTGACTGATCTTATACCCTGTAATACATCAGTACTGTAGAGTATTATCATGAACAAGCAATCATCTGATTGCTTGTTCATTTCCCATGGTAGAACTAATAAAAATTTAAAAATAAATTCTGTATATTTTCTTAAATAAAAGATACATCAATAAAAATGCCCAGAAGCCCCAATAACATATAAAAAGAGATATAATGTAAAAAGAAATTAAAATCATGACACAATCTCGACACATATAGCATCACCGAGTTTGTAACGGCCCGCAAAATAAATCATTATTGAACCTGCACGATGAACCCTGTTAAATAACGTTAAAAATCCACCAGAAATTATGATTTTTGCATCTCACAAAAATTGCAATAAAAAGTTATCAAAAAAACATATCTACTCCAGAATGATACATGTGCAAAGTACTACATGTCCCTCAAAAAAACAAGCCATCAACCCCCACATTAGCTTTTATTTTGCAAATTTAGTAAAAGGTAAGAAAAAAACCCAAGAAACTACTGTATATACTGTAGTACAAGCTGACCCGAGCATAAGCCAAAGTACCTAATTTTAACACAAAAAACTGGAAAAAACTATTGACTCGAGTCCAAGCCGAGGGTGGGAAATGCATTGGTCACAGCCTGCCCCCAGTATACAGCCAGCCAGTGCATGCCCCCCAGTATAAAGCCTGTAGTCCCTGTCTCCAGTATACAGCTAGCAGCCCCTGCCCCCCAATATACAGCCTGCAGCCCCTGTCCCTAGTATGCAGCCAGCAGCCTCCTGTCCCTAGTATGCAGTTAGCAGTCCCCTGTCCCTAGTATGCAGTAGAGCTGCAATCTAAGGCAGCTGTCACAAAAGCCTTTGTTACTTTATAACATGTTACAGCCCAACCCAACTGCTTCAGTCACTGAGGCTTTTTATAATCGATAGCAGCCATCTCCAGTTTCTGACATATCATAGCTAAGACATTACATAGTTCTTATATATACCCACAAACAGGGGGGTGTTTATCAGTGCTTCTACGCCACTTTCTGGTACGCCCTGTGCTTGCATACTTTTTAAAAACCTGCAAAGGTTTTTACACAAAACTATGCCAGGTCAGGGCCTTCCATTACACTCCTTGTTGTAGGATCCTATAACAGAAACTAAAATCTGAAGGTCTTCCGTTCACCATTGACTTCCTTTTGTCTTGTGTTGCCTTCCCTTACGTCTCCATTGGGGAGCAGTCTCCTCCATGCAGCTGAAAGTGCTCTGCAGTCTCACAGATGCTACTAGATAATGATTACAAGACACGTGCCGACCACAAGCAGTGTATACACAACGAACTGCTGAATTCTGAAAAGTTTGTGGAAAGGTTGGATAAGTTTCAAGAGAACTTGGGACATTTTTATGTTCTGGGATCTGTAAAAGACAACAGTAATGTAATAATGGTTAAAATTAGAATATCTAAAACATGAAAGATATTCACATCTGTAAGACATTTTTGCCCAATGTCTGTCACTATTACAGAAACACCATTTTTCGCACGGTAAAATGGAATTTCCTGTTTGGTCAGTTGACGCATGTGGGTCTTGGCTCTGCTTCCTTTACTCTTGGTTTGAGTAAGCCGAACCTCCGCTGTTCCTTGTAACATATCACACCTGTCACAGTTAGCTGACCTGATCTTAGCGTTGTCCTTGGATCTACGTCTCTTTAGAATGAGGGCGATCCCATATTTCTAGGGCCCAACCATTTTGCAGGTCTCCTGACACTGACAGCAGACCCAGCACTATGGTCCCCGGTTGTTGTGTTCCTTGTTGGACAACTCAAATAAATCTCTTTAATTAGACATTTGTCTGCATGTCTTTGCCTCCTTTGATAGCTACAGCCTTTCTCTCTTCTCACTGTGCTGCCCTCTGCATTTATACATGGCTTCCTCTCTCACCGCTCTAGGTCGTCCTCATGGCGTCACCCACTATCTCTGTATTGCATTCATTCCTGGCCTCTATTGATCTTAGGCTCTTGGTGTTTACCTATTGATGTAATTGTCCATATAATAACAGTTATGACATTTAGGGAAAATCTTGAATATTGGCTGATGTTTACTCCTCCTGCTGCTTTTAGGACATATCCCACGGTATAAGCATAAAGGTAATGTATTCTTACATGGGAAGGCCATAAACCTAGCCTTAAATTGCTGGCGCTTCTTTTAAATCCATAAATTAGCTTTTATAAATCACTGAAATTCGAGGCAATAATATCTCTAGCGATAACTAATGGGAGAGTTTAGTATTTGAACACTTGTATGGAAGAGCTCATGCAGCTAGGATGGGAAGCTGGCGTGTACACACCAAAGCAAAAGTTTTGATATATATAAAATCATGAAGAACAAGGATGGATCCTTTGTCACGCTTCCATAGTGCCATAATGGGCTTGGACAACAGCCAGCAAAACATAACATACACTCCATGCTCACCTGTTGCTATCTCCATATACCTTGCTAATCCAACCCATAATAAGTAATGCTAACTATGAACTGGGCATATTGGAGAAGCTGTTGGCCATGAAAAGCAGCAGTTATAAAAGAACTAAAGAATTATTGAAACTTACAGTGCCTTTAGGGCATTTTATTATAAATTTTTTGCACAGTCAATCACAGTGAGAAGTGGTCAGATTTGATAAGATCCGCTTTTGAATTAGTCATCAGCCTTAACTGCACAGGCATCTTCTGAATAATACATACCGAGATGGTAAAAAAAAAGAGGTATTCTAATAGTACAGTTAGACATTATAGGGGGTCTGCTACAGGAAACGGGGCATTATGTAGCATGGGCGAGTAAGGAAGGAGGTAATAATGCTTTGTGGACACACTAGGGCAGTGGTGGCGAACCTATGGCACAGGTGCCAGAGGTGGCACTCGGAGCCCTTTCTGTGGGGACTCAGACCATGGCAGTCCCAAGCAACTTAACAAAAATGCTATTTTAAAGCGACACTTCATTGATTGTTTGAAACTGCAGGAAAAGTGAGAAGGTGTTGACAGAACTGCATTGTCTTTGGAGCTCATCCTGCTGGACCCACTATTCCTCCTGGACAATGATGATCTGAATTTGCCCTCCTTCTTTCAACTGTATTGGTGGCCTCAGGGGGCCAATGCAATTGAATGATGTTAAAGAACAGATAGCAATAAGTTACTGCTTGAAATGCCATGTTGGCACTTCATGGTAAATAAGTGGATTTTGGTTGTAGTTTGGGCACTCGATCTCTAAAAGGTCCGCCATCACTGCACTAGGTGTTTTGAATTATGTGCTTTGTGAAAGCAGGACACGCAAATTTACATTTTCTGCACCACCCACACCACCAAAAAACAATTTTTTTGTGGGCAGCTGGGCACCGATTCCAAAATGGGTGGACACCACTTTAATAAATAGCACATAGTAAGTGTGTGTGTGTGTGTGTGTGTGTGTGTGTGTGTGTATGTGTATGTATATATATATATATATTATGATTTCAAATTAAATTTGAAAACATTGATTGCAAAATAATACTAACCTTGAGCTCTTGCTTTTGCTGTTACCATCTGGTCCAAACACTAGGGGGCAGTAGCATGTACTAATGAGCTGTGTGTGGTGTCCTGATGCACAGGACATTTTGTCAGGTGCAGATGAAGTAGTATCGTTTTACACTTTTTTGCTCATGTTTTTGCTCATGTTTTATTGAAATATTGGTTTATTAATTTTTTCATATGCCCATTCTGGTTTTAAAATCTTAAATCTTAACTTCTCACCAACATATATAGCTTAGTGAGCGGCACCATAGGAAGGCCCATTACTTGAGGCTCTCTGCAGTTTGCTGATTTCCTATACTGAGAAAGGTTAGACTGTTGCATGCAGCTTTTATATTCCATTTTGAAATGTAATTCAGAGCCTGCAGGGAGGGGCTTAGCCGTATTGCAGATGCGTTTCAACTGAAATGCATGGGATCAGGAACATGCACCAAATGTAGACAATTCAAAACACACAGGGGCAGATTTACTTACCTGTCCCGACGTGATCCCCGAGGTGCGTTCCCCGATGAGAATGCACAGCTTCCGCGATTCACTACCAGAGTGCGCCCGATATCCTGCATGTGTCGCTTCCCTGCTCAGGTCCGCCAGAGTTCACCATCTTCTTCCCGGTGTATGTGAGTGCATGTCTTGCGACACAATTTGAAATGTCAAATTCTTTGTGTAGTCCGAATCAGTGGGATTCGGACTACCAGTGGCCACCATCCGATTTGTGTTGCATGAAAGCCGGCGTGATTGCATCACAAAACGATTGCGTGCGACACAATCCCCCACGCGATCCCCGTAAACTTTGGGAAACCTGACGAAAATGCGGCCGGGGGACCTTAGTAAATAAGCCCCACAGTGCTTGTTGCCAATTGCAAGTGTTACAAGTTCCCCATAGCCTTTTAGTTGTGTTTCAAAATGCTATTCAACCTTGGAGTCACCATAGGACAGTGGTGGCGAACCTATGGCACTGGTGCCAGAGGCGGCACTCTGAGCCCTTTCTGTGGGCACCCAGGCCATCACCCCAGAATGAAGTTCACCATATAGAACTCAAAGAATGAATGAATGAATTTGCCCTCCTCCTTTCAACTGCGTTGGTGTCCTTGGGGGGGCTAAAGGATTGAAAGTTGTCATTGAACAAGGAGAAATACATTACTGCTTATATTGCTGCGCTGGCACGGGCTCTAAAAGGTTCGCCATCACTGCCATAGGACCTTTATTGATCAAACCCTTATCACCTATGCAATGATTGCGACTGGTGCCAGTGACCTCTTGTGAGACATATCTCCTGGCAAATCTATAGGATCAGTAGCAGTCAGTGTTGAGAATTGCCCAGGCTTGTCATTGTTTGTAAATCCCACCAAAATCAGCAGGAACTCCCAACAAAACTGAAATACGAGACACGTTGGTTGTTATGCTTGACACATACTTTCACACTGTCTTTCATGAATGTCTATCATTTTCTTTGAGTGACATATGAAAAAGTCATGAAAATTCAATTAGACAATGCGCACAGAATATCTCCCAGAACTTTATGATGGTAAATTTCTGCTCTGCACCTTCATTAGTTATGTGTACTCTTCAGATTACGTTATGTTGGGCGCTCAAGTTAGGAAGAGAATCTAGAATTCATTCATCCCAAATGTATATCCGTCATTACAATCCATCATCATAACTCATTATCCCCGTACTTCAGGCTGTCAAGTGCATTTCTTTTCACAGGTTTTACTTAATGTTCTTGGCACCCTGGATTAGTATACTCATCTTCCAGATTACATCATGTGTGCTTAGAGGGTTCATGTCAGTGCAGTTTTATTACCAGCTGACAATTGTGTCATTCTGTGTTATATGTCACCTGTACACAAATACTGCGCTGCTGACATTAGATTCACAGCAGATTTTTTTCACTAGATAATGGCACTTTTTACTAATTGATGAATAGTATTTCCTGTCTGTGATGTGTGACATCCAAGCTCATCTTGTGCCTATGAGGATCATCGCCTCAATCCGGCTATCCCTTTCTAATAACTAGGCTGCTGAAGGGGGTGCCATGGCCATGTCTGGGTTGTTTCTGTGTATGTCTCCTGTTTAGGAGCCAGGTTCTGTATTACCTACTACCACAGATCTAGATATATATGTCTTGGATAAGAGCTGTCATAGATATGAATGAAAGATAGGTGAACATTTGTAGATTTGTAGCGGAAATTCTTGTCATATTTATAGTTTATTTCACAATTAGATGCAATGCTTTTTTTTTTTAATAATCCTCCAAAGAAACCACAGAGGTTCTATTTTTTCTAATCCTGGGTAAGATAATGTGGGAATTTATCATAGTTTGTATGCCAGTTATCTGAAATACATATACACATGAAAAACTCACAATTCCTGGCACACAGCAAGGAATGTATTTTTTTAAACCCTATGCCTTCATCAAGTGGGTTGAGAGGGGGAGTGAGCCAGGGTGGGGTACACAAGGTCCTGGCACATTTGCTTCAAGGGACAAGGTATGGCAGAATTCTATGCCAGTTAGGACCTGGCATAGAATTCTCCTGGGCACACAAGATCAAGAAGCCAGAGCCTCTTAGTATATTGTATGCGTCATACTCCAGCAGGGAGCAGTATCTTGGCGACCACCAAACGATGTGCTGATACCTGCTCCCCCCCCCCCCCTCCCAAATGAAAATAAATACTTTGACTTGACAGTCTTAAGGCGCACCACAGTGTGTACACCTGCTGCATATTACATATTAGGCCCGGGTTCACAGCTCTGTTAGGACTTTGGTTATTTATTTCAGCCAAAACCAGTGTTGGTCAAATGCACAGAACAGTCTTTCCACCAGCTCTACAGAGATGAGTTATAATACGTAAACTGTTCTTTGTGTTCAACCACTGATGGTTTTGGCTTTCAATGACTGAAGGCAAAATCTGAATACCTAAGAGAGATGTGAGTTGAGCCTTAGTTGGTACATTTTACACCAAAATTTTGGCAAAACTTGACTCCAGCAATGCACCGTGTGCTGCACTCACCACATTGGTGCACCAACTACCTCATTATCATATTGATTAAGATCGAAATCTCTATAAAAAAAAAAAAAAAAAAAAAAAAGAATGCATTATGGACAGAAGTAATGTATTTTTTAAATCATAGTGCATTTTTCTACAATATGCTGCCAACAGGTCATAAAGCTAAAGGAGGTGGTAGACTCCCTTTAAATGCCAGTTTGACCACTTTTCTAGACATGGCTGTAACATTGATATTAATATGCAAACTCTCAGGATTCAAGACATGGGTTCAGGGTGGGAGCACGGTGGACCATCCTCCTGACAGCCCTACTCAATATCAACTGCCTCCACAACGTCATATAAGGCTGATGAGACACCTAGCATGAAGCAATGCCCAAATACACAAGAACATTCGCTGGTTAAGCTGTCAATTTAGGTAACACTTCTTCTGAGGTGAGGGAATCGTCAGAACACAACCTATTAAAGTGAAGCTTTAGTATCAATAAGGGACAGTGTGTTCAAACACAGACAGACTTATACGTACAATGCAAAAATAACAGTTCAGGAAAATAAATGGGATAGTGATGAACTTGGTACATTATGTGATGTTATATGTCTGGTACCTGAGGAAGCAGAAATAAGCCATCAATCCATCCCCACAGAATGACAATTTTCATTAGTGATACTTCCACCTCAGAAGGATTACAATATCCTCTTCCTGTGATAACATGTAATGACCAAGTGTTTTATGACGCCTTTTTCTAAATCTTTGTATGAGGATATCTTGTCTTGCAGACATCCTAGAAATTTGGCCTTACATACAATTTCTCCTTCGTAATGTTCTGCACACAAATAATTTAGGAATTATTTAATTGCACCCTGTTACTGAGGTGCCGTTCAGTTGCCTTTCCTACAGCATCAGCAGAGGCCTGAATGCAGTTTTCAGGGAGAAGCATGTGGCCGAAATATGAATTATGCCACATATTTCTTTGATGTGCATTGCAAAATAGGGGTTTTTAGATGTGACCTTTCTGTACAGAACGCCACCTTTTGCTAACCTCTGAAATAGGTGTGGTTAGAACCCCCCCACCGGATCATCAGGTTTTATGATAGGTGTCTGGTTCCTGTGGGTGCTTGTTTATGACACTAGACTCATGACCTGGTTTGCGGACAAGTTTAGGAATATCAAGGGATTTGATGCCTACTTCTACTCATCATTTTGATGTATCACCACATAAGCCTTGTTAATTTCGGCTAGTTAATGTCATTTATGAGAAACTTCATATAGGAAGTTTGTTGGAAAATATGCAACTCCTATGGACCTTCTGACTATTCTTCCATAAAGCAGGTCATTGTTGAGGCTCTTTTCATTCCATCTAATGAAATATATCACGGCGGCCGGGCGCTGTTTGCCTGTAATTATTCAGATAGCTGGTTTTCTAAGAAAGAAAAAAATGGCAAGCCGAGGGCTATGAGGTTCCTATCTCTGGCTGGCTGCCAGTGTTTATCTAGCTGCAGGTACAAATGAATGTAAGGTGTAGGGATGGAGTCTGGCGTGGCAGCCGCAGCTGACAGTATTATGATAAGAAGCAGATCTTCACGGCACATTACTTGACAGATAAAAACAAAGGACTTACTGTAAATCTGTCATTCTATTGCCGTAGGAATGTTCCAGGTAGGGAGGGACTGCATGATAAAATTAATCCTCCCCTAGCGTAGCCATTCCTTTTTTTTTTCTTTTCTAATATTTATCAATCAACATGGTTTTTTTTTGTTTGCCATGTTTAAGCCCCTTGAAGGAGGTTTTAAGTCATTACCTTGCATGGCAGCACTACCAAAGTATCCTTAAAGAGAAAGGCTTTTACAGTTTATTTTCCTGTGTGCAACCAAAAAAGTCTCATCATGGCATGTATTCCTGTGAGGCCGTGCTGTATATTTACAATGGCCACACAATGGTATAACTGAAGCGCCAGTGTTGAGGTATTGTGACATGTCTACGTTAAGGAAATGATGAGGTCGTTTAGTCCTCAAAAAGTATACTAATAACTTGGAGACATTGGGGGACCCCCCCAGTTTTCTGGCATAAAAGCACTCAGATAAACACAAATTGTTGCACAATGTAGGAAAGTGTGATTATTTTTCGACTACACCACGGTCACGCCATGTGGGTGCGGAGGGGGCACTGCCACCGGCGGAGTGGGCCACAACGGAGCTTTCCTACTGCATGCCTGTAAACTTACTAAAAACCTGTGAACAGTCACTACTGAATGTTCGCAGGTTACTACTCAAAACTACACCAGGTCTGACCTGGCCTATTTTTGGCAGCCAGCGTAGCAAGCCGGCAAATACATCATGAGGTCTAAGCCTGGCCTGGAGTGCTGGCGTATGATTAATCTCCCCCTAGATTGGAGTTTTAAGATGGGCAATTCAGAAAGTCTGAAGATTATGTAAACCGGAACAGTGGAAGCAAAGGAACAAAACACCGTTTAGGTCATGTTTCTTTCATGACCTAGTGTGGAGGCATCATTCAGGAAATCCGCTTTGCAATGAGATGTAAATTGGATGACTAAAGTCAAGGAGACAGAGAGTTCAGCACTGGAGTCAAGTTCTACTGGCTTAAAGGGGGTGTCCACTTTCAGAAAATTATTGATATGTTTTCTGTAAAGAAAAGATATATAATTTTCCAGTATACTTTCTGTATCAATTCCTCATGGTTTTCTAGATCTCTCCTGACTGTCCTCCTATAAAAAGCTTCTACGTGGCGGCACACTGGCTTAGTGCTTAACATTACAGCCTTGCAGCACTGGGGTCCTGGGTTCAAGTCCCAAGGTCAACATCTGTAAAGAGTTTGTATGTTCTCTGTGTTTGCGTGAGTTTCTCCAGGTCCTCCGGTTTCCTCCCACACTCCAAAACATACTGGTTAGGTTGATTAGATTGTGCGCCCCATGGGGACAGGGACCAATTTGGCAGGCTCTGTGCAGCGCTGCGTAATCTGTAGGCGCTATATAAATAAAGGAATTATTATTATTAATTCTATGTTTACTTCTAGTGGATAGAAATCTGTCCTAGGTCATGTGATGGACACGTAGGTGCACGGCTCAGACGGTAATCAGAGCCGTGTGATAATACTCCTGCATCTGCATGTCCATCTCATGACCGTGGACAGATTTTTATCCACTGGAAGTACACATAAATGCTTTCTATAGAATAACAGCAAGCAGAGATCCAGCAAACCGTGAGAAAACTTTTCCTTAAAAAGAGCTATATCAAATATTTGCTGAAAGTGGACAGCCCCTTTAAGAATTTCAACTTTGCCATAATTGATGCTCTGGACATCACTAACCAGTTCCCCCGGAAGTCTAGTGAATGATGCCAATCGCAAGGGAGGAGGTGCTAAACTTAAGGTACAATGCCTCACTGGCAGCTAATTTTAGGTGATATAGGGATTTATAGCCCTTTTCCAGCAGGCATTGTTTGGGGGGTAAAATTTTGATGACAGGTCTTTTTTTCAGAAAATCTAACATCAAAATCAAGCACGATAAACCTGGAACACTTACTCATAGATCCAGGCACTGTGAGTGTGGGAATCTTCTTATATTTGTTATTCATGACCTACAGTTGTGTTACAAGAGCCCCATAGTGCTTCCAATGCACAGGCTGTTATATTCTGAAAGAGCACTTCAGACTGAGATTGGCTGCTGCAGTGTAACCACAGTTTGTAAAATCAGAGCACAGAGGGCTTCTGTAACACACCAATATCCCTCTAGGCTAATTAGCATAATCGTAAGGAAGGAGGCCATGAATAACAAATATAAGAAGATTACCACAATCACGGTGCCTGGATCTATGAGTAAGTGCCCTTGGTTTATCCATGCTTGACTTTGATGGTAGATTTCCTTTAAGTACTGTATGTCTGTAAATGGAAACGGTTGTCATATTGGTTGTGAATGTGTTTGGCGTATACAATTTAGAAACAATATGACACCACTCATAAACAGTAGGTAGTAATGTGCTGCTATAGTGCCGTCAATTACAACTATAAGTGGTTTACACTGCAAAATGGAAACCCTACACATGGATCGCCCGTATTGGCTGCAAATGATCCCTATATTCCTACACTGCTTTCAAATCCACATTTAATACAACAGAGGTCCGAATGCAGGTAAGAACTTGGCCTTAAAGGGGTTTTCCCATGAGAGAAAATTCTCAAATTTCAATACCCTAGGGCAGTGATGGCGAACCTTTTAGAGACCGAGTGCCCAAACTGCAACCCAAAACCTTATTACTTATCGCAAAGTGCCAGTACGGCTATTTACCAGAAAACTGACGGTTTAGTTTAGAATCAATTTACACAGGACTTGCCGATGAGCTTGGATTCCAGCAGTCCTATACACACTTGAAACGCCACTTTTACAACATTTTACATCACATAAAAGAGTAATAAAAGTTATCAAAAGGTCACGCAGACCTCAAAAAGGTAATAGAAGTAGAGAAATGAAAACACGGCTCATTAACGCAAAAAAAACCCAAATCTCCCCAGCTCCGTGCACTAAAGTTATTAGCGTCAAGGATGGCGAAACTATTTTCTTTTTGTACACGGTTGAATATAAGAAAAAGCATTAAAACACAATATAAAACCAATACAATTGGTATCACTGCGATAGGATCGTCCCGAACCAAAGAATGAACGAGACAAATGATTGGAGCGCACAGCGAACGTATTTAAAATCTACAGCTTCCCCGTGCCACGACATGGAATAATAAATGAGAAGTCAAATATGTTATGCCAAAAAATAAGCCCTCACACAGGTATATATAAATGCACATAAAATATATAATAATATGCATATACATAATTACATACAATAAAAAAACAATGTTACTTAGTAGGTGTCAGGTGTGTTCCAGGGGCGGGGGGGGGTGGCGGGGATGTGCAGCATCTGGAGCGGGGGGAAGAGGGGGTTTGAGGCAATCAGGTTGCAGGGACGGGGGTGATGGGGGCAGTGACCGGAGTTGAGCGGGGGAAGGGGGGGGGGAGTGAGAACGCCGGGTCCTTGCGGGGAGGGTGGGGGGGGGCGGGGGAGTGGTTCGGTGATAGCGGGCATAGCAGGCTGGGGTCTAGGGCGCGCCGGGGGGGGCGTTGTGGTAGCGGGCGGGCAGGTTGGGGCCGGGGTGCGCTGCGGCGGAGTTTTATGGGAGGTGGGGATGGCGGGCAGGGATGGAGCGTGAATAAAAAAATAAATACACTCACCTCAGACTCGTTCCTCCGGCTGATCACTGCAGCGCACACGGAGTAAGGTGCCCAGCGCTGGCAGCGTAATGACATCATTTCGCTGCCAGCGCGGGGATGCTTACAGTCTGTGCGCTGCAGTGATCAGAGTGACAGCGGCGGTCAGCGCCCGCTCTGTCATGGCTGTAGCATATCGGAGCGGCAGCTCCGATACTGCTAACAGCCAGGACAACCAGGTGTGGACAGTGGTTGTACGCACCTGGACAGTGGTGGGAGGATGGGGCGCGGGCCAGCAGTGAGGGCTCCTGCGTGCCCTCTCGCACGCGTGCCATAGGTTCGCCATCGCTTTTCCTAGGGAAATTAACACAATAAAGATCATTTAACCCTTTTACATCACAATTTTACTCAGTTTTATTGCTTTTTAGCTGCCATCATTCTCTAGGCTGGTCAGTGCAGGGACTCTCTAAGCAGACACATTGGGGGTCATTTACTTAGGGCCCGAATCGCAATTTTCCGACGTCTTTCCCGAATATTACCATTTTTCCCTGAATTGCCCCGGGTTTTTGACGCACGCGATCGGGTTGTGGCGCATCGGCGCCAGCATGCATGCGAAAGAAATCGGGGGCGTGGCTGTCGGAAAACCCGACGGATTTGAAAAAATCGCCGTATTTTTTTTTAAAAAATGTGTCGCTTGACACGCACTTACCTGCACCCAGCATAGCTTGGTGAACTCCGGCGGACCTCGGCGGACTTCAGCGCAGCAGCGACACCTGGTGGACATCGGGCGCACTACCTTAGTGAAGACCGGGTAAGTAAATCTGCCCCATTATGATGCATCTAGTTCTGTGAGCTAACAATGTGGTTAGATTATCAGGGTACAGGTTTATATACACTTTCAACTGGCTTGAGATAAGACAAATCAGAGATGATGAGATCCATGAGATGTTTATTACACACAATGACACAGTCAGCTCTCTTACATCTCTGCTATTCCACAACTCACTACATCTGCTATGCCTTCCTCCCCATCCTCAGATTTATTTAAGAACTTATCTGACTTTAGCGTTACACTTTACACTATACTCAGTGTCTGTATCAGTGTGAGCTCTGTCCCGGAATACAGGGGGCCGGGGCTAGAGGCAGAGAGAGAGAGTCAGAAATCGCAGCTCCACGGCCATCACGGTCGGCAGCCATCTTGGATTTCTATCAGAAGTTACAAGGTTGTGTACACCAGGACTGATGGAGACATGTTGGACTTATATCTGTGAAATGCTGTATTTTTGTTAATATCAGTGAAATAGAGAATGTGTTATTTTGTTATCCTGAGTACATTTAAGAAACTTGTCTTTGTGGGAATACCCCTTTAAATCTATTGAAATAGTAGCATCCTGTAGAATTTGGGCATACTTTCATAGAAGAAATAATTATAAAAATACAACTGATCATGTATATTAAAAAAGAGTATTTCAATTAATAATACTTTTTATTAAAAAAAAAAAAATGGTTAACCAACTAGCACTGCTGAAACTTCCCATACCCCCACCTATCTTGTTTGTGACTTAATAAAGTTAAAACTGTATATTCAAATTAACCTTTTTCTTGTCTTTTAAATGAGTTAGATATCTAATAGATCGATGATAAAACTGAGATATACAGTACCCCATTTTTATCCCAAATTTTACAAGGACTAATAAATTAAGCTTAAAGGGAACCTGTCAAAAGAAACTGACCTGCTAAACCACTACCAGGATATTGTCAAGTAGCTAACCACCTTCCAGATCAGGTTTCTTTAATGGTCCAGTGTCGTGTCATCATCCAGAAAATCCACTTGAAGGGAGATGTAAATTGGTTGTATAAAGTCAAGGAGGTGGAGACGTGAACACTGAATTCAAGCTTTCCCTGTCTCAGAAAGTCCCATTCACTGTAATGAATGGTCCTGCACCCGGAGACATCACTAACCAGATCTCCTGAAGTCCGATGCAAGATGCCACTCAAGGGGTGAAGGCATTCAGAGGCAGGGAGAGATTGAATTCATTGATAAACTCTCTGCCTCCTTGACTTTATGCAACTAATTTACATTTCACTTCAAAGTTGATTTTTTTGGATGATGGAGCCATGCAGGGCCATGAAAGAAATATGATCTGGAAGGTGTAAAGCTTTTAGACAACATACTGGTAGAGGTTTATTAGGTCAAGTTCTGATGACAGGTTCCCTTTAAGTGAATATCTGTGAAACCAAAGTGTGGGAGGGATTGAAGCCATTATTATAGATAATGCGCTGGCCCCCTCCCCACCCCTTGGGGGCAGTGAGGGGGAAGCTCAAGGGCAGGCATTTAAATAGTTTTCTTGTACACTTGGTGTACACTTGAAAATATGACTGGAGAGTCCAGATAAAATCCATCCTGCCACCAATGGATGGAGAGCCAGGTTGTCCCAGATTACTACATGTTTGGCCTTGGTTGCCAAATGTGGTGTGTCAGACAGAAAACTTGAAATATACAAGGATACCAATCCCTCTGCTATAATATGCACAGTGGCTAAAAAGATCCTGGCGATCAGTTTCTGAGATGCATCTGAAAGATAAAAGATAGTCTTTTACAAGTCTGTAGATCTCCGATCCCTTTTACATACTGGGGAAGTGCACCTATTGTGTGCCTTCAGGCATTCCTGGCTATAGAGCATGTCCATAAACATTCTGTAGGTTGAGCTTATGGTCTTGGTATTCAGGTATGTTAGTTTGAAGAATGTGGATACAATGATATCCCCAGTTACATGATGGGGATGATATTTGGGTTATCACGTAATCTTTGAGACCATTGTTGGCAAATTCCATGAAGTTTTCTATTTCTCACGTGAGAAATCCCATTACTTTTTTACAACACACAGAATTCAGGTGCCACACATACAACATTAACTGTGTACACGCATTCTTATACATTGTTTTGTTCCCTCAAAGCCCACAGTGGGTGGTAGAATGATTTTCTTAGAAAGGGAATGGAATCTGCTTTCATAAGGATTGTGCTATTCTTTGTGAAACGCGACAGGAATGTGTATTCATCACGCTACCTGATGACTTCCTAAACATTTCAGCACTGAAGGTGAAATGTGCTTTGTAACCAATCATAACCATCAGAACTGGGTCTTGCTTATTGTTGTTGTTAGGTTATGGTGATATTGTATTTTCCATGAATGGTTTCTGACCAACACATAGTTCCGATACAAAATACAGTTTTATGGGATTGGATGGAAATAGCTGAGCGTTCTGCTCTTGTAAGTGAATGTGGCAACAGGACCGTGCTCCTCCTTCCACTCCACCCATTAGTGAGAACAGGATCCCTGTTCTCCTGATGCTGGGGATCCTGTTCTCATGATCGGTAAGAGTCCCAGCTTTCAGACTTTCACTGATTAGGAAGTTATCCTCTACAGGGGTGTAACTTTGAGAGGTTGGGCCCCATAACAGACTGAATGGGACCCCCTAGCTCCTCAGAAAATGTACATATATGGTATACCTGCACATTTATACATTATGCACACACATTTATGCACCAATCTAAACATTTGTATACCTACACAGATGTGCCCCAGTAGCTGCATTATATGTGTTATATACATATTATGCTGTATAATATGTATATAATGGTGCACAACCTCCATTCTTTAGTTTTAGCAAGACAGATACCAGGGCCCCCTAACACTGCGGGCCCCATAGAAGCCGCTATGCATGCTGCTGCTGTAGTTACGCCCCTGATCCTCTATGTTACCAAAGTGATTTAGGCACATCTGCACTGTACTGTTCAGTTCACATGTCCTATGTGTTGCCCCTAAAAATCTCAGTTTGTAATGTGCCAGCTTTCCAGCTAATGGCTACCCACTATCTCAGGCGCAGCTAAGCTGTAGAGGTAAAAAATGCATAATAATAATAATAACCAGACCTTTCAAAGGATAGCAGTTGAGACTGTCTTAAGTACAATGTGTACGTAAGACATATTGAAGATGTGATTGTGAAGATTGTTTGTGCAGAAGATTTCTCTCCGACAGCCAGAGGTCGCATTAACGCCTCACCACGCGTCATAGACGCGTGATGAGGCGCAATTACCCCCCAAAATAATTGCCATGCGTAAAAGAACGCATGGCAATTATTTCCTGTAGCGCGCAGGCTGAGCGGCCCGGCGCGCGCTGCTCCCGAATATTACCATTTTTCCCTGAATTGCCCCACGCGATCGGATTGTAGCGCATTGGCGCCGGCATGCACGCGAAAGAAATCGGGGGCGTGGCTGTCGGAAAA
Source organism: Engystomops pustulosus (assembly GCA_019512145.1). Taxonomy (NCBI): domain Eukaryota; kingdom Metazoa; phylum Chordata; class Amphibia; order Anura; family Leptodactylidae; genus Engystomops; species Engystomops pustulosus. The sequence continues at coordinate 95,023,425 of CM033641.1, read as the reverse complement.
CCCGACGGATTTGAAAAAATCGCCGTATTTTTTTTTAAAAAATGTGTCGCTTGACACGCACTTACCTGCACCCAGCATAGCTTGGTGAACTCCGGCGGACCTCGGCGGACTTCAGCGCAGCAGCGACACCTGGTGGACATCGGGCGCACTACCTTAGTGAAGACCGGGTAAGTAAATCTGCCCCATTATGATGCATCTAGTTCTGTGAGCTAACAATGTGGTTAGATTATCAGGGTACAGGTTTATATACACTTTCAACTGGCTTGAGATAAGACAAATCAGAGATGATGAGATCCATGAGATGTTTATTACACACAATGACACAGTCAGCTCTCTTACATCTCTGCTATTCCACAACTCACTACATCTGCTATGCCTTCCTCCCCATCCTCAGATTTATTTAAGAACTTATCTGACTTTAGCGTTACACTTTACACTATACTCAGTGTCTGTATCAGTGTGAGCTCTGTCCCGGAATACAGGGGGCCGGGGCTAGAGGCAGAGAGAGAGAGTCAGAAATCGCAGCTCCACGGCCATCACGGTCGGCAGCCATCTTGGATTTCTATCAGAAGTTACAAGGTTGTGTACACCAGGACTGATGGAGACATGTTGGACTTATATCTGTGAAATGCTGTATTTTTGTTAATATCAGTGAAATAGAGAATGTGTTATTTTGTTATCCTGAGTACATTTAAGAAACTTGTCTTTGTGGGAATACCCCTTTAAATCTATTGAAATAGTAGCATCCTGTAGAATTTGGGCATACTTTCATAGAAGAAATAATTATAAAAATACAACTGATCATGTATATTAAAAAAGAGTATTTCAATTAATAATACTTTTTATTAAAAAAAAAAAAATGGTTAACCAACTAGCACTGCTGAAACTTCCCATACCCCCACCTATCTTGTTTGTGACTTAATAAAGTTAAAACTGTATATTCAAATTAACCTTTTTCTTGTCTTTTAAATGAGTTAGATATCTAATAGATCGATGATAAAACTGAGATATACAGTACCCCATTTTTATCCCAAATTTTACAAGGACTAATAAATTAAGCTTAAAGGGAACCTGTCAAAAGAAACTGACCTGCTAAACCACTACCAGGATATTGTCAAGTAGCTAACCACCTTCCAGATCAGGTTTCTTTAATGGTCCAGTGTCGTGTCATCATCCAGAAAATCCACTTGAAGGGAGATGTAAATTGGTTGTATAAAGTCAAGGAGGTGGAGACGTGAACACTGAATTCAAGCTTTCCCTGTCTCAGAAAGTCCCATTCACTGTAATGAATGGTCCTGCACCCGGAGACATCACTAACCAGATCTCCTGAAGTCCGATGCAAGATGCCACTCAAGGGGTGAAGGCATTCAGAGGCAGGGAGAGATTGAATTCATTGATAAACTCTCTGCCTCCTTGACTTTATGCAACTAATTTACATTTCACTTCAAAGTTGATTTTTTTGGATGATGGAGCCATGCAGGGCCATGAAAGAAATATGATCTGGAAGGTGTAAAGCTTTTAGACAACATACTGGTAGAGGTTTATTAGGTCAAGTTCTGATGACAGGTTCCCTTTAAGTGAATATCTGTGAAACCAAAGTGTGGGAGGGATTGAAGCCATTATTATAGATAATGCGCTGGCCCCCTCCCCACCCCTTGGGGGCAGTGAGGGGGAAGCTCAAGGGCAGGCATTTAAATAGTTTTCTTGTACACTTGGTGTACACTTGAAAATATGACTGGAGAGTCCAGATAAAATCCATCCTGCCACCAATGGATGGAGAGCCAGGTTGTCCCAGATTACTACATGTTTGGCCTTGGTTGCCAAATGTGGTGTGTCAGACAGAAAACTTGAAATATACAAGGATACCAATCCCTCTGCTATAATATGCACAGTGGCTAAAAAGATCCTGGCGATCAGTTTCTGAGATGCATCTGAAAGATAAAAGATAGTCTTTTACAAGTCTGTAGATCTCCGATCCCTTTTACATACTGGGGAAGTGCACCTATTGTGTGCCTTCAGGCATTCCTGGCTATAGAGCATGTCCATAAACATTCTGTAGGTTGAGCTTATGGTCTTGGTATTCAGGTATGTTAGTTTGAAGAATGTGGATACAATGATATCCCCAGTTACATGATGGGGATGATATTTGGGTTATCACGTAATCTTTGAGACCATTGTTGGCAAATTCCATGAAGTTTTCTATTTCTCACGTGAGAAATCCCATTACTTTTTTACAACACACAGAATTCAGGTGCCACACATACAACATTAACTGTGTACACGCATTCTTATACATTGTTTTGTTCCCTCAAAGCCCACAGTGGGTGGTAGAATGATTTTCTTAGAAAGGGAATGGAATCTGCTTTCATAAGGATTGTGCTATTCTTTGTGAAACGCGACAGGAATGTGTATTCATCACGCTACCTGATGACTTCCTAAACATTTCAGCACTGAAGGTGAAATGTGCTTTGTAACCAATCATAACCATCAGAACTGGGTCTTGCTTATTGTTGTTGTTAGGTTATGGTGATATTGTATTTTCCATGAATGGTTTCTGACCAACACATAGTTCCGATACAAAATACAGTTTTATGGGATTGGATGGAAATAGCTGAGCGTTCTGCTCTTGTAAGTGAATGTGGCAACAGGACCGTGCTCCTCCTTCCACTCCACCCATTAGTGAGAACAGGATCCCTGTTCTCCTGATGCTGGGGATCCTGTTCTCATGATCGGTAAGAGTCCCAGCTTTCAGACTTTCACTGATTAGGAAGTTATCCTCTACAGGGGTGTAACTTTGAGAGGTTGGGCCCCATAACAGACTGAATGGGACCCCCTAGCTCCTCAGAAAATGTACATATATGGTATACCTGCACATTTATACATTATGCACACACATTTATGCACCAATCTAAACATTTGTATACCTACACAGATGTGCCCCAGTAGCTGCATTATATGTGTTATATACATATTATGCTGTATAATATGTATATAATGGTGCACAACCTCCATTCTTTAGTTTTAGCAAGACAGATACCAGGGCCCCCTAACACTGCGGGCCCCATAGAAGCCGCTATGCATGCTGCTGCTGTAGTTACGCCCCTGATCCTCTATGTTACCAAAGTGATTTAGGCACATCTGCACTGTACTGTTCAGTTCACATGTCCTATGTGTTGCCCCTAAAAATCTCAGTTTGTAATGTGCCAGCTTTCCAGCTAATGGCTACCCACTATCTCAGGCGCAGCTAAGCTGTAGAGGTAAAAAATGCATAATAATAATAATAACCAGACCTTTCAAAGGATAGCAGTTGAGACTGTCTTAAGTACAATGTGTACGTAAGACATATTGAAGATGTGATTGTGAAGATTGTTTGTGCAGAAGATTTCTCTCCGACAGCCAGAGGTCGCATTAACGCCTCACCACGCGTCATAGACGCGTGATGAGGCGCAATTACCCCCCAAAATAATTGCCATGCGTAAAAGAACGCATGGCAATTATTTCCTGTAGCGCGCAGGCTGAGCGGCCCGGCGCGCGCTGCTCCCGAATATTACCATTTTTCCCTGAATTGCCCCACGCGATCGGATTGTAGCGCATTGGCGCCGGCATGCACGCGAAAGAAATCGGGGGCGTGGCTGTCGGAAAACCCGACGGATTTGAAAAAATCGCCGTATTTTTTTTTAAAAAATGTGTCGCTTGACACGCACTTACCTGCACCCAGCATAGCTTGGTGAACTCCGGCGGACCTCGGCGGACTTCAGCGCAGCAGCGACACCTGGTGGACATCGGGCGCACTACCTTAGTGAAGACCGGGTAAGTAAATCTGCCCCATTATGATGCATCTAGTTCTGTGAGCTAACAATGTGGTTAGATTATCAGGGTACAGGTTTATATACACTTTCAACTGGCTTGAGATAAGACAAATCAGAGATGATGAGATCCATGAGATGTTTATTACACACAATGACACAGTCAGCTCTCTTACATCTCTGCTATTCCACAACTCACTACATCTGCTATGCCTTCCTCCCCATCCTCAGATTTATTTAAGAACTTATCTGACTTTAGCGTTACACTTTACACTATACTCAGTGTCTGTATCAGTGTGAGCTCTGTCCCGGAATACAGGGGGCCGGGGCTAGAGGCAGAGAGAGAGAGTCAGAAATCGCAGCTCCACGGCCATCACGGTCGGCAGCCATCTTGGATTTCTATCAGAAGTTACAAGGTTGTGTACACCAGGACTGATGGAGACATGTTGGACTTATATCTGTGAAATGCTGTATTTTTGTTAATATCAGTGAAATAGAGAATGTGTTATTTTGTTATCCTGAGTACATTTAAGAAACTTGTCTTTGTGGGAATACCCCTTTAAATCTATTGAAATAGTAGCATCCTGTAGAATTTGGGCATACTTTCATAGAAGAAATAATTATAAAAATACAACTGATCATGTATATTAAAAAAGAGTATTTCAATTAATAATACTTTTTATTAAAAAAAAAAAAATGGTTAACCAACTAGCACTGCTGAAACTTCCCATACCCCCACCTATCTTTTTGCGACTTAATAAAGTTAAAACTGTATATTCAAATTAATCTTTTCCTTGTCTTTTAAATCAGTTAGATATCTAATAGATCGGTGATAAAACTGAGATATACAGTACCCCATTTTTATCCCAAATTTTACAAGGACTAATAAATTAAGCTTAAAGGGAACCTGTCAAAAGAAACTGACCTGCTAAACCACTACCAGGATATTGTCAAGTAGCTAACCACCTTCCAGATCAGGTTTATTTAATGGTCCAGTGTCGTGTCATCATCCAGAAAATCCACTTGAAGGGAGATGTAAATTGGTTGTATAAAGTCAAGGAGGTGGAGACGTGAACACTGAATTCAAGCTTTCCCTGTCTCAAGTCCCATTTACTGTAATGAACGGTCCTGCACCCGGAGACATCACTAACCAGATCTCCTGAAGTCCGATGCAAGATGCCACTCAAGGGGTGAAGGCATTCAGAGGCAGTGAAAGATTGAATTCATTGATAAACTCTCTGCCTCCTTGACTTTATGCAACTAATTTATATTTCACTTCAAAGTTGATTTTTTTGGATGATGGAGCCATGCAGGGCCATGAAAGAAATATGATCTGGAAGGTGTAAAGCTTTTAGACAACATACTGGTAGTGGTTTATTAGGTCAAGTTCTGATGACAGGTTCCCTTTAAGTGAATATCTGTGAAACCAAAGTGTGGGAGGGATTGAAGCCATTATTATAGATAATGCGCTGGCCCCCTCCCCACCCCTTGGGGGCAGTGAGGGGGAAGCTCAAGGGCAGGCATTTAAATAGTTTTCTTGTACACTTGGTGTACACTTGAAAATATGACTGGAGAGTCCAGATAAAATCCATCCTGCCACCAATGGATGGAGAGCCAGGTTGTCCCAGATTACTACATGTTTGGCCTTGGTTGCCAAATGTGGTGTGTCAGACAGAAAACTTGAAATATACAAGGATACCAATCCCTCTGCTATAATATGCACAGTGGCTAAAAAGATCCTGGCGATCAGTTTCTGAGATGCATCTGAAAGATAAAAGATAGTCTTTTACAAGTCTGTAGATCTCCGATCCCTTTTACATACTGGGGAAGTGCACCTATTGTGTGCCTTCAGGCATTCCTGGCTATAGAGCATGTCCATAAACATTCTGTAGGTTGAGCTTATGGTCTCGGTATTCAGGTATGTTAGTTTGAAGAATGTGGATACAATGATATCCCCAGTTACATGATGGGGATGATATTTGGGTTATCATGTAATCTTTGAGACCATTGTTGGCAAATTCCATGAAGTTTTCTATTTCTCACGTGAGAAATCCCATTACTTTTTTACAACACACAGAATTCAGGTGCCACACATACAACATTAACTGTGTACACGCATTCTTATACATTGTTTTGTTCCCTCAAAGCCCACAGTGGGTGGTAGAATGATTTTCTTAGAAAGGGAATGGAATCTGCTTTCATAAGGATTGTGCTATTCTTTGTGAAACGCGACAGGAATGTGTATTCATCACGCTACCTGATGACTTCCTAAACATTTCAGCACTGAAGGTGAAATGTGCTTTGTAACCAATCATAACCATCAGAACTGGGTCTTGCTTATTGTTGTTGTTAGGTTATGGTGATATTGTATTTTCCATGAATGGTTTCTGACCAACACATAGTTCCTATTCAAAATACAGTTTTATGGGATCGGATGGAAATAGCTGAGCGTTCTGCTTTTGTAAGTGAATGTGGCAACAGGACCGTGCTCCTCCTTCCACTCCACCCATTAGTGAGAACAGGATCCCTGTTCTCCTGATGCTGGGGATCCTGTTCTCATTATCGGTAAGGGTCCCAGCTTTCAGACTTTCACTGATTAGGAAGTTATCCTCTACAGGGGTGTAACTTTGAGAGGTTGGGCCCCATAACAGACTGAATGGGACCCCCTAGCTCCTCAGAAAATGTACATATATGGTATACCTGCACATTTATACATTATGCACACACATTTATGCACCAATATAAACATTTGTATACCTACACAGATGTGCCCCAGTAGCTGCATTATATGTGTTATATACATATTATGCTGTATAATATGTATATAATGGTGCACAACCTCCATTCTTTAGTTTTAGCAAGACAGATACCAGGGCCCCCTAACACTGCGGGCCCCATAGAAGCCGCTATGCATGCTGCTGCTGTAGTTACGCCCCTGATCCTCTATGTTACCAAAGTGATTTAGGCACATCTGCACTGTACTGTTCAGTTCACATGTCCTATGTGTTGCCCCTAAAAATCTCAGTTTGTAATGTGCCAGCTTTCCAGCTAATGGCTACCCACTATCTCAGGCGCAGCTAAGCTGTAGAGGTAAAAAATGCATAATAATAATAATAACCAGACCTTTCAAAGGATAGCAGTTGAGACTGTCTTAAGTACAATGTGTACGTAAGACATATTGAAGATGTGATTGTGAAGATTGTTTGTGCAGAAGATTTCTCTCCGACAGCCAGAGGTCGCATTAACGCCTCACCACGCGTCATAGACGCGTGATGAGGCGCAATTACCCCCCAAAATAATTGCCATGCGTAAAAGAACGCATGGCAATTATTTCCTGTAGCGCGCAGGCTGAGCGGCCCGGCGCGCGCTGCTACGCAATCGTCGGCCAGCATGCATGCGAAAGAAATCGGGGTCGTGGCTGTCGGAAAACCCGACGGATTCGAAAAAATCGCCATATTTTTTTTAGACACGCACTTGCCTGCACCCAGCATAGCTTGGTGAACTTCGGCGGACTTCAGCGCAGCAGCGACACCTGGTGGCCATTGGGCACACTACCTTAGTGAATCACGCGGAAGACACGAATCGGCGTCGGAGAACCCACCGCTGGATCGCGATTGGACCGGGTAAGTAAATATGCCCCATTATGATCCATCTAGTACTGTGAGCTAACAATGTGGTTAGATTATCAGGGTACAGGTTACACTTTCAACTGGCTTGAGATGAGACAGATCAGAGATGTTGAGATCCATGAGATGTTTATTACACACAATGACACAGTCAGCTCTCTTACATCTCTGCTATTCCACAACACACTACATCTGCTATGCCTTCCTCCCCATCCCCAGATAAAGAACTTATCTGTCTTTAGCGTTACACTTTACACTATACTCAGTGTCGGTATCAGTGTGAGCTCCATCCCGGAATACAGGGGGCCGGGGCTAGAGGCAGAGAGAGAGTCAGAAATTGAAGCTCCACGGCCATCACGATCGGCAGCCATCTTGGAATTCTGTCTAAGTCAGAAGTTACAAGGTTGTGTCTAGGGGCAACTAAAATTGTGTACACCAAGACTGATGGAGACATGTTGGACTTATATCTGGGAAATGCTGTATTTTTGTTAATAACAGTGAAATAGAGAATGTTATTTTGTTATCCTGAAAGAAACTTGTCTTTGTGGGAATACCCCTTTAAATCTATTGAAATAGTAGCATCCTGTAGAATTTGGGCATACTTTCATAGAAGAAATAATTATAAAAATACAACGATCATGTATATTAAAAAAGAGTATTCAATTAATAATAATCTTTTTATTAAAAAAAAAAAATGGTTAACCAACTAGCACTGCTGAAACTTCCCATACCCCCACCTATCTTGTTTGTGACTTAATAAAGTTAAAACTGTATATTCAAATTACACTCTTTTCTTGTCTTTTAAATGAGTAGATATCTAAGAGATCGATGATAAACACTGAGATATACAGTACCCCATTTTTATCCCAAATTTTACAAGGACTAATAAATTAAGCTTAAAGGGAACCTGTCAGAAGAAATTGACCTGCTAAACCACTACCAGGATATTGTCAAGTAGCTAACCACCTTCCAGATCAGGTTTCTTTAATGGTCCAGTGTCGTGTCATCATCCAGAAAATCCACTTGAAGGGAGATGTAAATTGGTTGTTATAAGTCAAGGAGGTGGAGACGTGAACACTGAATCAAGCTTTCCCTGTCTCAGAAAGTCCCATTCACTGTAATGAATGGTCCTGCACCCGGAGAACATCACTAACCAGATCTCCTGAAGTCATGCAAGATGCCACTCAAGGGGTGAAGGCATTCAGAGGCAGGGAGAGATTGAATTCATTGATAAACTCTCTGCCTCCTTGACTTTATGCAACTAATTTAACATTTCACTTCAAAGTTGATTTTTTGGATGATGGAGCATGCAGGCCATGAAAGAAATAGATCTGGAAGGTGTAAAGCTTTTAGACAACATACTGGTAGAGGTTTATTAGGCATCATTCTGAACAGGTTCCCTTTAAGTGAATATCTGTGAAACCAAGTGGGTGGGAGAATTGAAGCCATTATTATAGATAATGCGCTGGCCCCCTCCCCACCCCTTGAGGGGCAGTGAGGGGGAAGACTCAGGAGGCGCATTTAAATAGTTTTCTTGTATCCTTGTAGTGTACACTTGAAAATATGACTGGAGAGTCCAGATAAAATCCATCCTGCCACCAATGGATGGAGAGCCAGGTTGTCCAGATTACTACATGTTTGGCCTTGGTTGCACAAATGTGGTGTGTCAGACAGAAAACTTGAAATATACAAGGATACCAATCCTCTGCTATAATATGCCACAGTGGCTAAAAAGATCCTGGCGATCAGTTTCTGAGATGCATTCTGAAAGATAAAAGATAGTCTTTTACAAGTCTGATAGATCTCCGATCCCTTTTACATACTGGGAAGTGCCTCCATATTGTGTGCCTTCAGGCATTCCTGGCTATAGAGCATGTCCATAAACATTCTGTAGGTTGAGCTTATGGTCTTGGTATTCAGGTATGTTAGTTGAAGAATGTGGATACAATGATATCCCAGTTACATGATGGGGATGATATTTGGTTATCACGTACTTTGAGACCATGTTGGCAAATTCCATGAATTTTCTATTTCTCACGTGAGAAATCCATTACTTTTTTAACAACCAGAATTCAGGTGCCACACTACAACATTAACTGTGTACACGCATTCTTATACATTGTTTTGTTCCCCAAACCGCACCACGTAGTGGTGGTAGATTATTTTCTTAGAAAGGGAATGGAATCTGCTTTCATAAGGATTGTGCTATTCTTTGTGAAACGCGACAGGAATGTGTATTCATCACGCTACCTGATGACTTCCTAAACATTCAGCACTGAAGGTGAAATGTGCTTTGTAACCAATCATAACCATCAGAGACGGTCTTGCTTATGTTGTTGTTAGGTTATGGTGATATTGTATTTTCCATGAATGGTTTCTGACCAACACATAGTTCCGATAAACAAATACAGTTTTATGGGATTGGATGAATAGCCATGAGGGCATAGTCTGAGCGGCGTGATCTGCTGCAAATTGTAAGTTGAATGTGGCAAACAGGTGAACCTGTGTGCTGGGGAGTCCGTTTAGAACAAAGGGATGCCGCGATTGTCCAACGTGTTCGATCAATGATCTGAAACAATAATACATAGTACCACGGGTTCCTTTATCATCTGTTATTATTTTATAAGCCGACAATTCTCGGCCTTTTCCTACTGCTTCTTCTTAATGGAGCTCCCTTGTTCTTCTGATAGGATCTGGCACTTAAAGATTCCCATCTTTACCATACAGTTTTCACACTTGTTATGGAGAAAGAAGATACTTTAGTCGAGTTTGACTGTAACCAAAGGGCTGATCCCTAGATCTAAAATAGCAGACAGGGGTGGTAACTTTGAAGGGTTGGGGCCCCGATAACAGACTGAATGGGACCCGGACGGCGGTTCATTTGGTGGGGGTCAACTAAGAGGAAGGGGGGGGTGAAAGAGAACACAATTCATCGCTCGAAAGATGTACATGCTATGGTATGATCATTTGCCTGAAAGCACAGTGTTAGTAACATTATGATGCACAAAAAAGAGAAAAATTGGCAAAGCATCTATGTTCATTCCATCCCTCTACCCGCATTTTTAATCACTAGCCTCCCCGAATGTTAAAGGGCGCCGGCACAGACCCTCGCCTGCCTTTATATACCATAACCTTATTTCTTTCTCCTCTCTAGATCTCGTAATGTACCGGTGATGGTCACACCCACAGTCAAATCAGAGTCTTAAAATGAAGTAAAAGAGGGTTATGTAATCAATGACAATACCTAGGCTAAAAGAGAGTCGCCAGACCACTACATCACACTTGTTTCTTGTAAGCCCCTATCGATAAGTTGCCCTGCTATTGCATGTCTGCTGCAGCTGTTGTTAACGGCCCGATCTGGATGACCTCATATGTTAGCCTAGGATCCTCTATGTTACCAAAATGATTTAGGCACATCTGCACTGTACTGTTCTCAGTTTGTAATGTGCCATCTTTCAAGCTAAGGGCTACCCACTATCTCAGACGCAGCTAAGCTGTAGAGGTAAAAAAAATGCATAATGATAATAATAACCAAACCTTCCAAAGGATAGCAGTTGAGACTGTCTTAAGTACAATGTGTACGTAAGACATATTGAAGATGTGATTGTGAAGATTGTTTGTGCAGAAGATTTCTCTCCGACAGCCACATGCATAAATAAGGTGGCAGGAGACAAGTTACCATATTGACCATTGACCATAGCAATCATGCTTTATCTCTTTTTCTCTTAACACTTGCTGTCAAGGGAATCTGTTTAATGTTTATGGACAGCTATAGACTTATCTTCGTTTCTTGCTTCACATTGTGATTATGGACAGCTATAGACTTATCTTCGTTTCTTGCTTCACATTGTGATGGTCCGGTTCTTCAAAATTTGAAAAACGTCACACTTCTCCTGCCCTCTCCTGTAGACTGGACTGTAAGCTCCTGTGCAAGTCTTAACACTCCTCTCCTGTAGACTGGACTGTAAGCTCCTGTGCAAGTCTTAACACTGTACATTGAGCTTACTAGTTAATTTCTAGCTCTAATGTGACCATATTTTAAGGTCCAAAGTTCATGTCTGTATTGGAACTAAATTCACTATTCTGCATTCATGCTTTAGTGATGTTGTATATGATCCATATTTAACCAGATATATTTAATAATGAACACTTAATGAAGGGTGTAAAGAATATTTGATTGCAGAATGCAGCCAGCTTCATCTCTTTGAGACTGACTACTGTATTTTCCTGTACCTCTGGCTTTGGACCTTCATGTATTAGGTTATAGATAGGCTTGTTGTAGATCCTGATTTAAAAGAACCTAACATTTCATTTTTCCTTGATCTTTCCAGAGCAGCAGATTTGTTAAAGATATGAATGATTGACAAGGAGGAAGGCAGTATGTTTAGAGAAAATGCATAAATTGTCAAGGTGATGAAAGCGGATTGTACTAAAGTGCAGGTAAACCTTGGGATAGCAGTCAGACCTGCGAGATGCTAATTGCTGTACAATCATTCTTTGTGAGTCTTATTCAGCAGTAATAATATCCTGGGCTTACCCAAGGAGACAAGGAAGCCGTGAGATGGGAGATTGAGGTTACGGCTACATGTCAGTTCCTGACGGCGCCTGTTTATGTTTACATTGGGGCTACATCTATCAGCCATGTGTACGCCGATGTGCCTGGAGCTGTTCTCTTTTCCACTTGCTGACAGGGAGACTGATCATTGAGATCATTAGTAAACTGCAGGTGAAACCCCCATGGTATGTCGGACAGAATAATGAATGTTCTGAAGAACAAACGCTTAGCAGAAAAGCTTTCAGGTTCAGGGCGAAGGGACTATTTAAAACTCAGTTGCCTCTGTATAGGATTCTATTTTAAGCTTGGCTCCTATTACTGTTCAGTTCTGAATTAACTATCAGGTTTTCTGTACATAACAAAATACATATTTACATAGCTATGTGAGAAAGTTACCCGCTGTAGTTGCCTCGGAAAGGCTAAGTAATGTGGGAATGGGTGATATTCCTGACCCTTAAACTTTAGTTCAGCTAAGATCAGAGACTTCCACCTTACCTGCATTGTAAAATGGGGGTCTGTAGTACGTCTGCAATTTTCCCCTGTTTCTACACTTTCACACAGTTGTTTAGAGTCTTCAAAGATTACCTCATGAATATGAGAAGCATGGCGCAAGGGGAATATACATTTTTACATCAAGGAAATGTAATATAACAAGCAGCCTATCGATTTAGTTACACAAGGAAA